>CM048745.1:681064683-681809683 GCA_026315105.1 Locusta migratoria
ATCCGAAACCGAGCAGAATGAAACACGACATTTTGAAAAACTTGAAAACATGGCAGTTTTGAACATACAATTCCTTGTATCTAAATATTGTTTCTAAACAATGAAACAGTGGCCATTTCTAGTCTCTACTATGTTGCCATTGCTGCTGCTGCTGTTTTGCTGTGTACGTTGCTCTGCGGGCAATGAATTACAGGGGTGGCAATGCGGTAGAGTCACCATGGCCACGTTTACGAATTCCGGAGTCAAGTTTGGCATTTGCGTTGCTTCTATATAGTTCACACACGTGGTGTGCATTATCACAGACTCTTTCAGTAATAAGAAAATTCCAGGACTGTTTGAATTTGCTGGCTTTTTTCCCCTCCAGTTTTTCAAGGTTGCACAAAATTCCTGGTTTATTCCCGTTTTCAAGGATTCTAGGACCACTAGCCACCTTGTAATATTTTACACCCTTAATCATATAGTTTTATTTAACACTAAAATAATCCTAATTCTGATCAAAATCTTCAACCCCAAGATTGCAATTACTTCAGACTGACACATACATACTGAAACAAGAATCTTTGCCTCTCACATATACAAAACTACAGCAATGATCATATAGGTGCATTTAAATGATTACAAATTATTGTCTTTAATACAGGATGGTCCAAAAGTTCAGAAACACCCTGATAAAATCCAAAAGAAGTAGCAAACGAGGAAAAAGAGTCCCTACACACCAGGAACAGGAGGGGGGAAACATAGGCTATGCCAACAACATGGCGGCCATCTTGAATGCCGCCATCTTGGATTTAACTTCAAAATTTTAAATGGGAATGTGGTCATGTGACATATCAAACAGATAGAGAATTTTACCAGAAAAAGAATGTCGTTATTTTAAACATAGCTTTATTCATCCTCGAGTTATAGCCAATGACTTGCAGCAGCAGTAGTTTTTTTTTTTTTTTTTTTTTTTTTTTTTTTTTTTTTTTTTTTTTTTTTTTTTTTGTGGTTTTAGGGCGCACAACTGCTGTGGTCATTAGCGCCCAACACTGCCCAAAGTAAAAAAGAACCGGGGTTAGAAATTAAATGGCTTTCGCCATATTTGCACGATGTATAAAAAGTAAAACTCTGTTAACCGATTGCGGGTCATCAGCTAAAATGGCAGACAATTCAAATGGGAAACACAGATCATGACGGAGACGGTTAAAAAATGGACATTGCACTAAAAGATGGTTCACAGTAAAAGGTGCATCACAGTGCTCACATAAGGGAGCAGGACCACCACGTAATAAATGCTGGTGGCTAAAACGGCAGTGGCCAATACGAAGCCGGGCTAGAACAATCTCCTCTCGGCGGGAGGGTCGAGATGATGTTGACCAGATATCAGGCACAGGTTTAATGGCTCGCAATTTGTTCCCTGACAGGGATGACCAATGTAGATACCAACGCGAGATAATACGCTGGGAGATACCAGCGCGAAGGTCATCAGAGCTGGTGGAAAAGGTAGATAGCCGAGGAAGGAGAACTGCTTCCTTGGGCAGCAGTAGTGGAACGCTCGGCAGCGAGCATATTATGTACTGAGAAGTTATAAAATGGAGTTTGAAACAGTGCAAAGTGACTATCCCATGCCTGATATGTTACATGTGTTGAAATGTTAGGTATCATTTACTCACGTGAACGCTTTAACCATTGTTTCCTTATTTACAGGTTACAAAATGTCCTTAACACATGAAGAACGCATTGAAATCAGCTTGATATCAGGAGAAAGAAGCACACAGGCCATTGCTGACGATTTCAATAGTCGTCACCCAACCAGACAGCCCATCACTCACAGTGCAGTTGCCAAGCTTTTGGCCAGGTTCCAAGCAACAAGTTCTGTCGCAGATTAGCCTAAGGCTGGAAAACCAAAATCTGCCACCGATGAAGGAACAACAGTGAGCGTGTTGGCATCATTTAGCAATGGAGTCCTCACCCGTCACAAGAATGTAGGGTTAGCCGTACCTCCATACTGCGAATTTTATCGCAAGCCAATTTCTTTATCAATGGTGAAGTGAACAAGCAGAATCACAGATACTGGTCTGACATAAATCCGCACTGGATTGATGCTCCCAAAACGGTTGATTCGCAATAAGTGATAATCGGGTGTGATGTGTGAGGTACCACAGTCGTGGTACCTTTTTTTATTGATGGTATGTTAATAGCCAACAGTTATCCGAGAATACTGGATGAAGATGTGTTTCCCTCGTTCACGGAGGCCGGACCATTTCCGGAATTCTTCGAGCATGATGGAACCACACCAGATTACAGGCATAATGTGTGAGCATACCAGGATGTACAGTTCCCTCAAAAGTGGATTGGTCGTAGAGGTGCTGTGGAGTGGCCACCACGTTCACCAGATTTGACTCCTCTAGATTTTTATCTTTGGTGTCATGTCAAAGCACTGGTTTATTCTGTGAATATACGGGATTTGCATCACTAAAGCAGCGCATTGTTGATGCGTGTGGTGAAGTTCAGCCACATGTGTTGGTCAAAGTGCATCAGGACTGGGTTCGAAGGATAGCATTAACAATTCAAAATAATGGACAACATATCAAGCCATTCCTATGACTGTGGGTGGTCTCTCGGGACTGTGTAACATCGGCGTAATGTCTCTTCGGCACACAACACACATGTTGGCCGAGCGTCCCACCGCTGCCACAAGTTACTGGCTATAACTTGAGAATGAATAAAGTTATGTTTAAAATAACAACGGCATTGTTTTTCTGGTGAAATTCTCTGTTTGATATATCACATGACCATATTCCCATTTGAAATTTTGGAGTCGAATCCAAGATAGCAGCATCAAGATGGCCGTCATATTGGCGGCATAGCCTATAGTGTCCCTCTTCCGGTTCCCCGTGTGTAGGGACTGTTTCCTCGTTTGCTACTCCATTTGAATTTTATGAAGGTGTTTCCGGACTTTTGGACCGCCCTGTAAATGAAACTGCAAGGATACTTGCAAACCAAAGTGACAGTATATGAAAACTATATCTCTAGTTCAAAGCATTGTGAGCAGCATTTAAACAAATAGAAATGGAAAACTTATGACAACAGATTATTAACATCAAAATATAATGCCTTTCATCTTAGCAAGGATCTTCCAATGCCCTTAGGGCAAAATGACAGTCATCTTTGTATTTATGGCAGTAAAAGATGAACTATCACAGCCGAAAAGTCTCCCATGCTACAGCAGAGGGGCACAGACTTTCCAACAGCATGCAAATGCATAAATTTTACTCCACTGTTTTATGACACTAGAAAGATAATGAAACTTTTACGTCACATTTAGCAAGAAAAGATTAAAACTATTACACACATAGTACAGCTTGACACCTCTTTGCGGGGAGTTTTGTTAGTTAATGGAAGCAGTCTGGCGACACAAAAAGAAAAACTACTCTCATAGTACACGTAGCACATAAAACAAACATGCATCAGTGTTTCTACAAAAGCAAAGTACACAAAGCTTATGCTCACTTTAATGATTTTATATTTTCAGCACTCAGGCCTTATTGGTACAAACTTTAAAAAATACTATTCTATAATTCTGCTGCAGACAGTACTGATTCTTAACCAAAATTTTAATGTCGTGGCAAAAAGTAAGAACCAGTTGGCTTAAATCCCCCACAAAAGTGTGAAATTACATTGCACATATGCAACAGTACTTTTAAGGACATTGTTTGCATCAAAATGTTTAGATGATACAAATACAGAACATAAAACTACAATTCTCAAAAACTTGAGAACCAGCAAAAGAGTAAACACTAAAACAAGAAGAGTACAGTTTATTTCAAGTAAATAAATTTCACAAATCACTTCTTTCAAAAAATGCAACAATTACATAAATTTGATCCAAAAGAATGTGAACACCTGCTTATTTAAGCAACTCAAATATACTTAGCTGTCATAGATTGAAACCAGGTAAAATGAATGGCCATGATGAAACTTATTCCCTGACAATGTTTTTTCTCAAAAATGTTCAAATGTTTTAAATCTATCAGGCCTAATTGTGTGGTCATCAGTCCATAGCTTACAAACTACGGAAACTAAGGTCAACTAACCTAGGGACAAAAAACACACCCACGCCAAAGGGAGGACTAACCTCCGACGACGAGCAACCGCGCACTCTGCGAGGCGCCTTAGACTGCTCGGCTACTCCTCCGTGCCTGTTATTCTCATAAATGATAGAAAGAAAGGAACTGAAATGTCTATATACATGTTTCATAATTACAGATGGTTCCAGAGCAGAGCAATTTATATCTCTCGTATACAAGACATTAAGAATAGATGAGTGCCTTAACATAATGGAAAATCTATTGACAACACTGTATTAATCAGTGTACATATTTTTTCCTGAACACAAATTAACAGAATGAAAACACTACTTAGTCCAACAAAACTAATATTACAAATTGCTAAAAACATCTGGTTTCTACATACACCAGTATGCAAGTAATCATTTGTAATTGCTAATGGTCAAAATACACACAATTTGAAGTTTCACAAGAATTTCTACTGTACATGAAAGCAACAATGGCACTCTGATAGTAGGTGGAAGAGGAGGGACACCTTCCGGAGGTAAAAGTTTAACATTAGTTCCACTTATGCACTCACATTGTCTCATGCTACTGGCACTCAGCAGATTAACCCCATTACTTTCACTGATCCCTTATCTGTATTCCAGTTTGGCTTCAGAACTGCACAGCTATAGGTTTTGTAAATATCTGAAAAGCATCAATGACATCATAAAAAGCAAGCCCCTGCACCCCCCTCCCTCTCTACTGAGTCACATGTTTGGAAATCAAGAGCCTCTTGAATCTATCATCCCACTACTCATGGTATATCTAAACTTAAAAATTTGTACATTTTCCCTATTGTTTACTATATGCTTTATCAAAGAAGGTGCACAGTGGTTAAGACACTACATTCATATGGAAGAAGTTGAACGAATTTTTTATCTTTGTTTGTGATTAATTTCCACAAAGTATCATCTCTTACTGCATAAAGGACTATTTACAATAAATTGGCTATGCCTGTATAACATTATTAAGAGCATCCTTAGTGTGTCCTATTTGACATGGAAACTAAACAATAATATTGCTTATGACAAGCACACTACTATAATATTACTTGAGTGGAACAGAAACTGAATGACATTTTGTCGTCATCTGTTAAAATAACTTCAGAATGAAGCAAACAGCGATCATTTCAGGAAATAAATAAAAAAAATTGTCTTATAGCCAAATGAAATGCTGTTACATTTCTACAACCTGAGAACCTACTTACAGAAGATGAATTTAAACGATTTAACATGATAGGCATGATAGTATTGAACTGACCTTCAAAATAAAATTTAATATCATATTTAGAAGCCCAGCACAAACTCATAAAAGTTGAAGAATGCCTCCATTGTTGTATTATCTGAGCTCCACCACTGTAATGTAATAAGTCTTGTTTTAATTTATACTACTTTGAATACTCAGTTCTCAGTTAAAGAACTAATTTCAGAATAGGGTCAGCAGTAATTTTAGTTTTCAAGCTGCAAATGTGTAGTAGTAGTAGTAGTAGTAGTAGTAGTAGTAGTAGTAAGAAAACAAAAATAGCCCTTGACGATAAACGGGTAGAAAAGGTAGCCAATTTCAAATATTCAATACGTGGAACATACTATCAGCATATGGAATTAAAAAGCTATAGAACAATATGGAAAACACTTGAGGATAAAATGAGGAAATCTGTACACCCCGAAAGATTTAGGCCTACAGCAACTGGAAGCATCAGAGACGAAATTTCTAAGGTCTGACATTCTGCAGTAGAGAAGACTAAATTATAAAAATTAACTAAGGGAAGAATGGAGTGCAGCCAATAACCCAAAAGCAATACAATACCGGTACAAAGAAAAATGGAGTGAACCTGTAATTTGTGTGTCGCTGAACAGTGACAAGTTATAAATGTGGGGAAGAAAAGTGTGGATAAACTTTGGGAGATACGGTGAAACTAGCACTAAGCCTAAACCCTAGTGTGTTGAGAAGAGACGACTAAGCATTTACAGAAATTTTTCTTATCGCAGTTATTACCTGCTACCATAATCCTACAAAGATAAAACCAATAGTAACAACTGAAATAAAAGTTGCTAACAACATTATAGAGTAATATTTCATTAAATGTTATGAGGAATGCCTGAAGAATGTAGGAAAGAGTTATGTTACTCAAAAAACATTGTTAAGCAATAAGTGATAAGAGTTTTGACACATGAATGCTTTAAAGTGAGATTCATGCGGTTACGCATCAAAAGATATTTTAAACCTTTCATTGGACATAATTTACAATTATAAATTAGTTATCAACTTCAGTAAGTTCCTTGGTGTGTCACATACCACTAGCATGTTACACACTCAATTTTCGACACTTTACCAGTAAGGTCGCAAGAGATCACTGGTATGAAAGTAACATGACAACTTTTGCTTAACAATTTGGTATGCATAGTTTACACCTGTTCTGATTAACTAATTCACTATTTTCAGCTAAATTTACAGCCCGTATTTTAACAGTAATCAGAGGAACAAATAGAAGGCAGTGCATCCTTTGCTTTCTAGTTGCAAACCCAATTTGGCCAAAACTGAAGCATAACAAATTGAACACCAATTTTTCAACATTATAATTTTTCCAAAAAATTATAAGTAAAAATGCAGTTAAAATCAAAAGCACCATACACAATACTTAAATCAATACCATTTTTTATAAAAAGCTTAACTTTTGTCGAACTTTAAGCTTTATGATGAGAGTACTTATTACTAGAAGTGACAAATTTATCTGGATTTGTAAACAATTATTGCCAAATATTGCAAGTGAGGTAGCACAAGCAAAAGATACAGTAATTTCTGAAAATAGAAGTTTAACTTCATACTCATCCATATTTACATTTAACAGGCTGGCCGCAGAATTAATCAAGGCATTTGTTAAGATGGTTCCTTTCAAAAGGAAATGACCAATTCCCTTCCACAATACAAGATTGCACTGTCTTCAAAAACTAAACTTCTCACTATATTAAGCTCTTATTTTTCTCTCTGGCAAATTATTTTGAAATTTACGATTTTAGGCCTTAAAGGATGGTCCAAATCTTTCACAGTTCAGAAAACAGTACCAAATTTGATACACTTTTGTGTGAACGGCTATTGGAAAAGGGACGAAACAAACAGAAGTGTGTTCATTATGAAATAAATGTTTGTATGTAAATATATGGGACTTAATTTCTTTGGTCTTCAGTCCCTAGGCTTAAAAACTACTTAAACCAACCCAAGGGCAACACATCCATGTTCATGGGAGAACTCTCATCTCCAACAACGAGCAATTGTGCTCTCTGCAGCACGATAGACTGCTCAGCCACTCTGAGGTTTTAATTTATTCTGTACAAATGAGAACTAAACCAGTCAAATAGACACACGAAAACAAATCTTTAAGCTGTGATTCCAAAACAAACATTTACAGAAAACCTACAATTGAAGTTAAAGAAAGCAGTGTGTTGCATTCTCCAACAGTGGTCTGCTACAGTAGTGCAGTCTCTCTGGAGATGATGTCGCACTGACTGGTGACATTTGAGAATTTTAGCACCCTAAAGGAGAGAAATTCAATTACAACCCAGACATCAGAGGCCCACAACCCCATCATTCATGTACTGATGTTATATATCTTCTGTTATGGATACCGTAGTATTCATTGCTGCTTGGATAGCCACAATGTGTGGCATTTTCCAAATGCAAAGAGATCCAAATCCTGTTACATCCAAAGGATTCATCAGGACAAAGATGTGGCCCAGATATGTTTGTCAAGTAAACCCCACCTCCTGTACTTTGATCTCTCAGAATGTGTTAGGTTCATACCTTCTTTCACCATCCAACAGCCCACAACAAAGTAAAGAAGCAGACAACATGTTACTGACAAAAATAAGTATATAAAGAAAATGTAGCCATCTGAAGATGGGCAAGGCTGCCCAAAACTGGTAATGGCTTTAAAATGAAACATTTCTGAAAGCATATGTCGCTGCTTGTGTCATTCACCTGAGTATATATTATTGTTATGCGACAAATTTATGATGAAATATAAATATATTCAAAACGGTAGGATGGTATGGACAAACAGAAAAGCAAAGACAAAAATAAAGAAGGGTTGGGTACGGGAAGCAAGGAGACTGATGTCTTAGATCATTATGATGGTGATGACAGTTGATATTTTAATGCAAAACTTTAGCAACAGTGAAACATGAAAACATAAATAATCTAAGGTTCACCGACCCTTTTTTTCCGTGCTATTATGGCAATAACAAACTACTCTTTCACCAGGTAAATAATACCTAAGAAGTAGTCTTTTGCAACACAGAGCTTTACACAAATCACATACCAACAATTAAGAATGAAAAGTGAATTTCCACTTTTCACAAACCTTCCAAAAACTTTAAACTTACCTGCAGAAGACTGGGCATAGAATTTATCAAGCATTTACTCGATTCAAAGACAGTCTTCACAGAAAGTCTTCTAGTTATCTAAAGTTAAAAACATGGCATAAGAGGACAATGGATATACAAAATAGAATACAACTTCACCAATATGCAGTAAATTATTACTTTACTGAGGCAATAAATAAGTTACAATAAATGTAACATTTTTCTTGACATGTAAATATGATTTTAATACTTTTCTTAAAACATGAATTATTAAGGCCATGTCATCTCTGAATAATGAGGTTGTTCAACAACGTTTGTTTTTTTACATTATACTTTACATATTTTTACACTATCTTCGGTTTTTATTCTTTTTAACACACTTTCCTTTCATTCAACACAATGCCAACAAATTTAACTTTGGAAAGACTTTTGCATTTTAAACACAGAACATAAAAAGATCTGTGTCTAATAATTGATTAGATCACAAGCTCAGTATTGTATATGTGGTTTACATGAAGAAAAATGACTTATGACAACATTACAATGCACAAGCTAATGAAACAATACTTTCAGATGTGGGCAAATAAAACACAAGGAAAAAGAAAATATCAAGAAAGCTACACAGTACAATATAAAATTGTCTACAGTTTGCAACTCAATATCTTAACTAAAATACATTACTACAAAAACACGTTTCAAAATGACATCAAATACCACTTGTAAAAATGGCATGCTAACAAAACACACCTCATGAATATCTCAAAACATGGGATATTTGTAGTTTAACATATCCCTTGATACACAAATTCAATGACATTGCATGCACATGCATTGCTGCATATGAACAGATAGTGCATTTAAAAGCAGTATAATTTTAACAAAAGAGAAAAATACACACATACAAACATTTTATGTGGCATTTCCATACATGTACACACAGATGTACATACGAGACTGCTATAATCTGTAACCTTCAACAAATGCACATGATATTTATCTGTGGGGGAAAATATGTCAATTATTGCCTACCATAAATGATATTAAAATAGTCTTTTTATGAATGTGGACTAAAATTTAATACTAATGAATGACTTCTGTATAAAATTTCTAAGTTCTACACAGGTCTGCTCCCTGCAACAAAGCATGCAAAGAGGGATGATCATTACACAGCAACAAACAATCTCTTTCAATGCCTTACAGTCATACAATTTCAGAGGATTATTTCCAGTTACACCTCCTTCACTAAAGGCAGCACAACTAGGAACACAAAAAGAGAATCTTTTTCCCCAATTTCAGTTAGACACCTTCACAAATACCTCCTTTAGAATGCTAGTTTCACTGCAAACAACTCTGCTGCTCTACAAGAGTATTCTAAGCTCTGTTCTTCAGCAATGGTTACATGAATACTAACTGCAGTGACTTGCCAACCCTACTCAATTTATACCAAACACATTAATGATCCTAACTTCAACTACCAAAACTATATTGACACATCATATACATTCTTCTTCCAAGCATAATGATGCTTTGTTTGTTACAAACCATAGAGTGAAAGAGTGAAAAATACCTGTCAATTTCACAGTATCAAATTACAAAACCTCCACCCCCTTCTCTCCATCAAGCTAATGTGCCTGGTGTAACTGCAAAATTTCTACAAATTTAATTGTACAATTGTAAAAGTACATGGTTCCATTAAGTTGAGCATTCAAATGCAATAATTATGAAACCTCTTATAATTCAACACAGTAGCTTGGCTAAGAGTATGATAATGGCCCCTTAATTCTTTGAAGTAACATCAATGGTATGTGGCCCGAAGTATACATTGGGTTGAAAGGATAATTTGTTTGCAAGATGCCAAGTCTAAGAAAAGTAAATGTGAAATAAAGGTTGTGATAACATATTCATCTGTAGAGTAGCTCGATTTCTACAATCCTTGATTACAAAAATAAAATGCAAAGTAAATTAACAAAAAGGCAAGTGTCCATTGAATATTCTGTTGCATATTTTGTATGCAAACTGTTTAAACTATAAAAATTTAAAGGGCTGCCACTACATAACTCCAAGCCAGCGCCTACATTCAAATTTAGTTTCAGACAGCATAGCTCTTTAAAGTTTCAGCTAGTAGCATATAAACTTATTTCTTTCTTGATTGTAATCCCTGAATTTGTTATGGTCAAGTCCAGGTACAGACTTTAATAATCAACAACAACATTACTCGCTATGAAGTACATAACAAAATTTGGTGCATTTAATTACACTTGATATGGTACTAAAAATTGTATAGTTTTTCCTCAATCTCAAACTGAATACTTAACAAATTATTGACATTCACCTAGCAAGGAGTATCAAAAGATTAAAACAATTATGTCAGTAGCATAAAATATTTAGCCTATAAATGTATTCCTTGAGAGTAGAAGGAAACACATAATGAAAGAAAAGGAGAGAGAGAGATAGAGAGATGGGGGAGCACTGATAGCGGAAAGAAAAAGCCAGTGAAAATTTCTTCAGTCCTACAACTAAATACATATACAAACAGGTCATAAGTACTGTAACACAAACTATAAAATAAAAGCATTACATAAACTCTTCGGAAAAAAGAGTTGAGTGAAATGGCTATGTATACAATGTTAGACTGAAGAAATTTTGCTTGAAATTAAATAAGACAAACATGTGAATGAACAATGAACAACAACGTGTGATCTGTGATGAAATAGAGATTTTTTTCTAAACATCTTTATCTCAATAGCGATAATAGTTCGGCTTAAAGGGTCCTGCCTTATTAAGGCCCATGTATTTGGCCTGTTCATCAGTAAGTTCTGTTAGGTGAGCATCAAATGTAGGAAGATGTAAACTTGCGACATACTCATCCATCTTCTTTGGCAACAGGTATACATCAGACTTATAACGACCATGAGGTGCATTGAACAACTCAATAAGTGCAAGAGCTTGCGTTGCTGAGGTGATAGACACAACAAAAGATGGAAGACTTGAGCAGCTGAGATTGACAAGACGTCCTTCTGCGAGGAGAACAATTCTTTTTCCATCGGGCCATATAACATGGTCTACCTGGGAACTAACCTTCTCCCAAGTGAGATCGGGAGTACGGAGACTATTCACATCAATTTCCGTATTTGAGTGTCCCATATTACACACTATGCAACCGTTTTTCATTTTGTCCATATACTCGCGCGTTACAACATTTTTATTGCCTGTGGCAGTGATTACAATGTCGACAGTGCGTATAACCTCATTCAATTTGACTACGCGGAACCCATCCATGCAAGCTTGCAGGGCACAAATTGGGTCAATTTCTGTTATGTAAACAATGCATCCTAAGCCCTTCAGAGCTTGACTGCAGCCTTTACCAACCTCACCGTAACCACATAATACAACCTGTTTTCCTCCAAACATAATATCTGTTGATCGTTTCAAACTGTCAATAATTGATTCTCGGCAACTGTACAAATTGTCAAATTTAGTTTTTGTCACGGAGTCGTTAACATTCATTGCAGGCACTGATAACTTCCCTGCTTTTGACAGCTGATACAAACGATGTACTCCAGTGACACTTTCTTCAACTATACCTTTTATGCTTTTGAAGAGGGAAGGATATTTCTTTAGCATTAAATGAGTTGCGTCTCCTCCATCGTCAAGGATCATATTTGGTTGCCAATTCTCAGCATTAACGCATTTGTCTATGCACCACCAAAAATCTTCTTCCGATTCCCCACGCCAAGCGAAAACTGGGAAACCTGCTTCTGCTAAAGCAGCAGCAACTTCATTTTGAGTTGAATAAATATTGCATGCTGCCCACCGAACTTGGGCACCTAGCTCTGCTAGCGTTTCAATCAGAACAGCAGTTTGTGCGTTTATGTGTGTACAACCAACAATTTTTGCTGACTTCAAGGGTTTATCGTCACTAGCCCGTTTGCGCAGTGCCATAATACCTGGCATCTCCTGTTCAGCAATTTCTATTTCTCTTCTACCAAATGCATGTTGTTTAATATTTCTCACACAAAAATCTGTAGCCCCTGATGAATTCTTCTGCACCTTTTCTCTTGGAGAAACGGGATCATCTTCTGAACTGCTACCTGTATAAGAAGCAGAACTGTAAGAGTCCGTCGAAGACGCTGACAAGGAACGACTACGGTAGCGACTAGACTTTTTCAGCGCACCTGAGGATTTTGCGTCCAGTTTTGTCCTTTGTCCTCCGAATGACTCTGATCCTTCCACATGAACATTGGTACCCGGGTCGGTTACTGGAATGTCTGTGACTACGGACGGATCAGCTTTACTCGATAATAATATCCCGCCAAAATTTTCACTCATTTTTAATTCACAGATTGGAGAAGTTGTGTAACAGGTATTTCCAGGTAAAAGTTTCGCTCACTATTGCACTTTACCACTCACGTTAACGCACGAGAAGGGTAGCATTGGTAAGTGTCAAACATATACAAAGTACTCACAGTTACACACTGAAGCTACCACTCCTCACAGCAAACTAACCCTGCACTCTGTAATTACTGCCAAGTATGTCACAGCCGAAGTCTAGACTGCGTCGTCGATCTTGCGCACTTCGATGCAAGTCAGTCCAACCATTTCAAGAGGTATCTCAGAAAGATACTGACAACCAACCCAGACGTCAGTGCTGTATAACTTAGCTGGCTGATAAAATTAACAACTTTTAAATAAATCTGATAAGAATATTATCATAGAAAAAAATCTTGTAATCATTATTTCAAAATATAAACTTTCAACCAAAAACTATTTTTGTATCGTTATGGTACACAATCTGTAATCAGAAATGATGAACAAATGACAAACGCAGCGCCAAACTTGACGAAAAGTAATTCTGTTGTATGGATTTAAATTCGCTCTTGTACGTCGTAATTTCAAGCCGTTAAGTATTTAATGATTGTTGTTGTAAAACTATAAGCAGCGAAATAATGTCTCAAGAGTTACATGTGCTACAATGTTACTCTTGTGAAACTTTCCAGGTAACTTGAAAGTAAATGAGTGGCAGGATTCAGCTGTTTCTCAGCAGCGACCATGACATATAGATCTTACACGTAAATATATTTCAGGTCCACATTGTTAAGAAAAGTAACAAATGGGACTGCAAAATATGTGGCGAAAGACAATCAGTAAAGAAGGTGAGTGCTGTATTTAGCTCAGAGTGAGCTTCCGTGTCTGTGTCTATAGAAGGTACCGTAACCCAAAATTAAGTTCCATCACTTAGAAATTCTGCTTCTTCCCATGGTAAAATTTACAGTAAGAGTGAATTCTATATGCCCCTCTGAGAGTAAGCAAATATTGTGTTTCATACACATGTGGGCTTTCAATCAACATTTCATGTAGATTAAATGAAAGGACAAATTTGGAAAATATTCTATAAGCTTACACTAACAACTGAAGTTCTTCGCTTTAATATAGCCTTCGGTGACTGGGAATGAGTCAGCTGTTAAGCAGTATAGTTGTGACATCATTTGGTAGGCGTATTGTAGAATATGCCAATAGCGTCAACAAATGTAGTCACTGTGTACCTGTTTGAGAGAAAGCATTGTATCACAATGTAATTACCATAATAAATAGCGAGAGATGTTGGCTTGGTGATCAAATGAACGAACCTCAATTGGAGAAAAATAAAATTAAAAGAAGAAAACTTGAAGAAAACGTTACTTAGGTACCAATGTTGATGGTTAAATTTTTGCCTACTTACTGCTTTGGTGGCGTCGTGTACTAATGTACGGAATAAAACGTTTTCTTTTTGAGGATAATAAATTTATTGACTGCAATGGCGCACACAAGAATCTACCACGGAGTATGATGCTATATTTCACGTTCAACACCAGAAATTAATCCCTCTTATTCCATGTTGTTCTGAGTTTTCAAACAGTATGTAAAAGCTTTTGCCAACGTACATTATGTCATCCAGACCATAATTAAACTTCTTTTTACCACCGTTGCTGCCATTCTTTTGACTGAGGCACCTGCGAGGTAATTTCAGTTTTAATACTTAAGATCTATTCCACGCCAGCAAGGACATATACAGATAATCTGTATTTTGCCCCAATACACACTTTTATCAAATGAAAGTTAAAAGATTGAAGAATATGAAAATGACAGTGAAAATATAGTTCATTTTGTCATGGATATAGTAATACAAATTGAAACTGTGTGATGTAGCTAATTACAATGATAGGAAGTCAATGATTTTTGATAGTTGGCTACTCGGTTGTTATAATTGCTAAATACAGAGATATTCAACTACCTTTTGTTTTCTTGTGGAAATAACATTCCACTGAAGACATTGATAACATAAAACCTTTATTCAAGGCAAGTTTAAAGGCACTGTTGTCACACCTTTCACAAAACTGTATTTATTTTATTTATAAAGAATGTAGCCTATATCATTTATAATTATGAAACTGTGAAATTTGGCTTATGATGATTATAAACATGTCTGTAATATCACTGTGAAATTATGATGCACTTGCCTGAATTTTCTTGTGGTGCGTGTGACACAAATGTGTAACAGTTGTGTGATGGGTCTGACATTTCTTAAAATTAGCTGTAGGGCTATTGCTATTTCCTGTTATAATAACTGACTAAAATACGTACTTTTTTAGCTTCTCACATAACATTATAGGAGTCAATTCCAGACTTTTCGCTTCCAAACAGTTGTGATACACGAACATTTGTAGACTATAACATCTACTTTTCATTTAACTCAGTTAAATCCGCAGCTAACCCCGAAGAGGTTATCTTGTGCAAAGCTTAAGATGAGTAGAAGTGGAACATACATCTACAGCAAGAATATTAGTGAGATAAGATATGAAAATAATTACTTAGAAATAAAACAGAAACTTAAGATGAAAAGGCCAAGTAATAGAGAAAGGCAGAAATGATGTCATATAAAGAAACATTTTTAGTAACTAAAACTATTGAACAATTGTCGACTACACTTTCTATAGGACCCTATAAAGGAACACAATCAATTGGAAAACCTTTGTCTCAATGTTAAAAAAATCCCAGATATAAGTAGGGAAAATAGTGAAAGAAAGAAGACCAGCAAATAATCAGATAACACAATAACTAAAGGATATGCGTATAGAATTCAACTGACATTATCATATTGCCCAATATCTCTTACACCTGTTTTATCCAAGGTTTTAGAATCCATCATCTACTCCAAATTTTGTACTTATTTGACACACAACATTATTTATACTGCCCAATTCAGCTTTAGGACTCTGATTAAAAAAGTGCTTAATTCTTTGAAGAAAAAAAATTTACTCAGGCTACCTTTTGTGATCTCAGAAAAGCTTTTGATTATGTAGCGCATATTTCACTTCTCGACATACTAGTTTATTACGGAGTCATTAACAGTGAAGTTGGCAATATTTTTTCATCATTTATCAGTAACCTTAAGCAAATTGTTTGTATTGGTAAACAGAGATCACAGCTAGTTGAAGTTAAATGTCGTGTACCACAAGTTTCAGTTTTAGGACCATTGCTATTTCTTCTAATGGTAAAAGATTTGCCATCTTCCATAAATACTCACTCCATTCTCTATGCTGATGATAGGCTAGCACATTTATCAATATCAGTTCAAACTTTGATATGCTCCAAACTATGATGAAATGAATTTCTGCTTAATGAGAGTAAAACTCAGCACATTGAAGTTGGTTTAAGAGATTTGCCAGTATAAGACTGTATAGGTAGTGTTAAGTTCTTTGATATTGTTGTAGACAGTAAATTGTCTTGGGAGCCATACATTAGATATGTTAGTGCAAGGTTGTCTAGAGTGGTGTACTTGATAATAAATTAAAAAATAATCATGTACATTTGTTTGTGCTTCAGAAGAAAATCATTAGAATTATTACAAACTCTGGAAAATTAGCCCACTGCAAACCATAGTTGATCAGCATAAAAATATTAACTGTGATAAACCTGTACATTTACACTGTTATACTGCATAGGCCTATAAAAAATAACTTGTCAGAATACCAGCCTAGAAAAGATTTACACTCCCATGCAACCAGAATTAGTAGCCGTCTTGACATTCCTTACTACCAGTTATCAAAATCACTAAAAAGTTATGCCATGGTGGGTATGATGTTTAACTGCAGACACAGTTCGCTTTATTCTAAAGTATCTTCAGTGGTCAGGAATTTTTATGTTTTCATGTGTGATTTGTAGCACATTGACTCTTGCTGTCACTGCTTATATTTACACTAGGTACAGAGCCACCCAAGCCACAGAAATGACTATTTTTCAAAAACTTTTGTAAGAAGTGTTACTGTAAAAAGTGTAAAGATAAGCAGTGACAGCATGTGGCAATGTGCTACAAATCACACATGAAGAGGAAAGCATAAAAATTCCTGACCACTGAAGATGCTTTAGGATAAAGCGAAACATGTCTGGTCTAAAGTAGACTAATTTAAAGTTGCATAAGACGGTCCCATAACCTATACAAATAGAAAAAATTAAAGGGTTACTCCAGGAAAATACATAATACATCCTTAAAATCATCCAGATGTCACACCCATCATTATGAAATGGATGTTAACTAATTGTGATAATTTATTTCCTGACTGCGTTATTGATTTTATGTGCTAAAGTGTGTTATTGGAGCTGCTTGAAATGCTGTATTTGGTAACAGACTGATCTGTAGTGATAAACAAACACCATTACAGCTGCATTTTATTTTCCCACAGCTGGTTTTGTTATTGTAACGTCAGGCTGCTGTGTTGCATTGGTAGCATTATATAAATGGACTGGTTATTGTAACAACCGTCAAAGAGCAAATGGTGCAAAAGTGCACACCACATGGCAAAAATGTTGTGCTGGTATGACATATTGTACCAAAATGATGTACAAAAATACAGCTGTTGTTGTGTTTAACTTCTTATTAATAAGTATGATAACCACTTATGGTGCTGAAACAGCCTTCCAACACCTAATTATTATTATTATTATTGTTGTTATTATTATTATTATTACCACCCTTTTCACCCTCTAATCCTGCCTTGGATTGCCATTATCCACCCCCTCAACAAAAACCTCCAGTACATGTTCCTTTGTGGCCAGACAGTGGGTGACTGGACAGACAGGCCAAAGGGCTCACTTCACTGACTGTAATAACCATCCGTACCATGCCCAGAAACAGATCTCACGTGACCCAGTACAATTACTTCTCCTTTGAAGGCATCACCTACAAGCAAATTTGTGGTACAGCCATGAGTACCTGTATGGTACCTTCCTATGACAATCTATTTATGAGCCATCTGGAGCAAGCCTTCCTGACTAACGAGAATCCTAAACCCCTCATCAGGTTCACATTCATTGATGACATCTTCATAATCTGGACTGAAGGTGAGGACACACTATCCACATTCCTCTAAAACCTCAACATTTTCTCCCCCATTCACTTTACCTGGCCCTTCTCAACCCAGTGAATCACCTTCCTCATTTTTGACCACCACGTCAAGAATGGTCTCATCAGCACCTCTGTCCATACCATACCTACCAACGTCCTGCAAGATGTTCACTTCAATGTCTGCTACACAGTCTTTGCCATATGGATCCTCCCTACAGACACCAGCTTTTCTGAACTGCACAGGTGGGAACTCTTCATACTATATACACTCCTGGCCACAAAAATTGCTACACCACAAAGATGACATGCTAAAAATGAAAATTTAACTGACAGAAAGAAGATGCTGTGATATGCAATTGATTAGCTTTTCAGAGCGTTCACACAAGGTTGGCACCTTTGACGACATCTACAATGTGCTGACATGAGTAAAGTTTCCAACCGATTTCTCATACACAAACAGCAGTTGACTGCCATTGCCTGGTGAAACGATGTTATGATGCCTTGTGTAAGGAGGAGAAATGCGTACCATCACGTTTCCGACTTTGATAAAGGTTGGATTGTAGCCTATCGCGATTGCAGTTAATTGTATCGCAACATTGCTGCTCGCGTTGTTCGCAATCCAAGACTGTTAGCAGAATATGGAATCGGTGGTTTCAGGAGGACAATATGGAACACCGTACTGGATCCCAACGGCCTCGTATTTCTAGCAGTCGAGATGACAGGCATCTTATCCACATGGTTGTAACAGATCGTGCTGCCATGTCTCTATCCCTGAGTCAACAGATGGGGATGTTTGCAATACAACAACCATCTGCACGAACAGTTTGATGACATTTGCAGCAGCTTGGACTATCAGCTCGGAGACCACGGCTGTGATTACCTTTGACACTGCATCACAGACAGGAGTGCCTGCGATGGTGTACACGGTGACAAACTTGGGTGCACAAATGACAAAATGTCTTTTTTTTTTTTTTTTTATTCGGATTAATCCAGGATCTGTATACGACATCATGGTCGCATCTTTGTTTGGCGACATTACGGTGAATGCACATTGGAAGCGTGTATTACTCATCGCCATACTGGCGTGTCACCCGTGTGATGGTATGGGGTGCCATTGGTTACACGTCTCGGTCGCCTCTTGTTCCCATTGACAGTACTTTGAACAGTGGCTGTTACATTTCAGATGTTACGACCCGTGGCTCTACCCTTCATTCGATCCCTGCGAAACCCTACATTTCAGCACGATGATGCACAACCGCATGATGCAGGTTCTGCACGCGCCTTTTGGATACGGAAAATGTTGACTAGCAGTATATGGCTTATAATAACATTATTTGGTGACCATTTCTGGATCATAATGTCAACTATATGTTTTGTTCCTTGTTTAGATGTTCACTTGAAAGATGTGATTTTATACAACAAAAATGGTATTGTTCCTATAAATGAAGCTTTAACAATATAAAGTCCTTGGCTCCAACCGAAGGTCACCTACAGCCCTCACATGACAATCCCCCTCATCTCCTTCCCCCCAAAAAGTGACATTAAAGATACTATGTATTGAGAGGCCAATGTTAATAACATTCTCCCAAGAGTTAGCAGCTTTCACTGAGGTAATGCGTGACAGAAATGTAATCTGCATTTGACCCTTGTGCAGAAGGTGCAATCCTACACCACCTTCCAATTCATGTCCCTCTCCCAACTGCATGCTGCCCTTGTTCATTTTCTCTCCACCTCCCTTTTTGCCCCCTATTCCCTTGACTCTTTCCCCTCCCTTCGCTGCATTCTGAGCAACATCTCACATAGCAGTATGTGTAGAGTCTGACAGGCAGTGTGGAATGTTCTGTCTCCACCATTGTCCTGCATAATAAAATAATAATAATAACAATAAAAATAACAATAACAATAATGTTTTCCATTCCGCAGGACATAATTGAGGAGTAAGACTCCATTGTCATGGAACAAGTCAACACATGAAGCTTAACATAAGAATTGTAATAGGAAATTTTTAAGTAGTCCTATGCACACGATAATCTTAAGATAAAGTGAAAAGAATCAATGGAAAAAAAAATGAATTAGCTTAATTGTTACTTTTCTAGGAGTTCCTCAGCAGAATGAAATCAGTGAGCCATGAGGTAACTCTTCAATTTAGATTTGAAAGCGTGTGGGTTAGTGCTAAGATTCTTGAGTTCTTGTGGCAGCTTATTGAAAATGGATGCTGCAGAATACTGCACACCTTTCTACACAAGTGTTAAGGCGGTGTGATGCAAATGTAGATTCGACTTCTGTCTAGTATTCACCGAGTGAAAGCTACTAACTAGTGGGAATAAGCTGATATTATTAACAACAAACGACATTAAAGGAAAAACGTATTGTGACACCAGTATCAAAATTCCCAGACTAATGAAAAAGGGTCGACATGACATTCGTGAACTTATTTGGTTGTATATAGTTTTTCTGTATTCAGTGGAAGTTGCAGTTAATGTGTACTGTCTTTAAGAGTTTGTCTGAGATATACGAGGTGCGACAACTTAAAGGGGAAAAAAAAATTGTGTCCTACCACTGTAATAGTTTCTGTTGTATCAATAAATTTGCTGGCATAGTAGTTTGTAAAGCACTTGAAATATTGGAATGAGATCCTTGAATTTCATAGCAGACGACGGCAAGTAATCTTAGATGGGGTCCGGATACTTTTGGAAAATTTATATCGAGGTCCAAATGTAAAACATGTTCCTTATTAATTTTTTATTTTAATTTTCACTCTCAAAGTACTGTAATATGAAATACAACAGACAGGTATATTTGAATTAAAAAAATCCATAAAAAGTAATATACTTTAATGATTTTTTTAATTTTCACTTGGAAAGCAATATGAAATGCAATAGATGTAAGATAATAATGTATAAACAATCCAGAGAAACTTATGTTATTTGCTATTTGTTTTTATTTTCACTCACAAAAAGTATGAAATAAAATGGATAGTCAAACTTTTATTGAAAAGCACAGAAACAGATCATGCATTATACAGACTATTTTTTATTTTAATTTTTACAAGAAAGTATGGAACAGAATGAAATGTGCGTAGATGTGTTAAAAAATCTGTGCTAAAAATTACATTTGCAGTCTTGAGCGGATTCTTAAAGTTAGGTTCACGTGCGGATTAGCTTATGCGAATAATGTCTTCAAAGTGGGTGGCCGTTAGTCTTGAGCGATAATAATTCTCCAAGAAAATCGGATTTGAGAATGAAATTTCACAAATGTATATGGAGCCAAACATACCAGCCAAGTAGATCACAATTTTTTTGCAATTTTCATATTTTTCTAGGACACATGGACTCTAATTGTTTTTTTCATGGATATAGTTTAATACGTTTCCAAGGAAATGTCTTCCTGCAATTATATTATCTCCATTTGGACTAAAGGTTTAGAAAGGTGGAATAACTTTGCAGCCACATCTGTTCATTCTGCTACAGGAGAAACTTCAAAAGGTGATTTTTAAGAATCATGACAAATGGTATATTTCTTTGAATCTTCTGAAATATCTGCCATGAAATTTTATAATATGGAAATGTCTATTTCGGAATTATTTTTATATTCAAAAATTGTTGCGAAATGAAGAAATTCTAGATTTAAAACATCTCTTTCAAAGAACCAGCTTGTGACAGAATCATGATACACTTTGAAGCACATCACATATTAATTTCCCATTACCTTATGGCTTGGTGTTGTTATCTACAGATATTTTTTTAAAATAGTTTTTTAAATAGTTAGAGTATGTAACTTATAGTTTCAAAATACTTTAGGCGGGCCTTCCGCGGTCCAGATGTGGGCTGCGGTCCGCTAGTTGCCGACCGCTGTCATAGAGACAGTCCTGAAGCTCAATACATCATTCCTTACAACCCTTACCAATTACATCCTAACAAACAATTACTTTTTCTTTGAAGGATAAGTATCCAATGAAATCCTTGCCACAGCCATTGGCACCCATATGGCACCCTCCTATTTATGGGCCGTCTGGAGGAAACTTTATTAGCTTCCCAAACCACAAACCCCTGGTCTGGTTCAGGTTAATTGGTGATATTTTCACGATTTGGACTCAGTGCCAGGATGCCCTATCCTCGTTTCTTCACAACCTCAATTACTTCTCCCCCATCAGTTTCACTTAGTCCTTCTCATCCCAGCAAGTCACCTTTCTGGATGTTTACCTCCACCTCACTGATGACTCCTATCCACACCTCCGTCCACATTAAACCTATTAATTAACAACAGTACCTGCACTTTGATAGCTGCCATCCATTCCACATCAAAAAAATATCCCTCCCATACAGCCTTGTCACCCAAGGACGGTGAATTTACAGTGATGAGAAGTCCCTTACCTATTATGTCGAATGCCTCACAAACACCTTCACAGACAAGCATTACCCTTCAGACCAAGTCCACACCCCTCCGGGGCTCAGCATTAATTTGCTGCGTATGGGCTTGGCAAACCCGGGTCCTGAGCCTTGGGCTGTGTCGCACTAACATTCCACTACACCGTAAGCTCTGTGCGTGCTTCAACAACCATCATTCGGCGCGATGGTGGAATATTATATGTTTCAGAGCCCGGGGATCTTGGCTTAATTGCCTGGATCGTGAGGATGGTACAGATCGAGAAGATGCATGGCTGTTGAGGTTGAACAGTAACTAGCGAGCAATCTCTGAGGAACCTGCCGCACCTCAGTTGTATAAGGCTTACCCAGGCAAGCGGGGCTCTGCCTGCGTGGACCGCTTTTCCCTAGCTGCTCGTGGGAACATCATGAAAAGACCCCGTAACATTGCCAGATGTACAACCGGTGTCTCTAAGAGAGAAAGGCCTGATTTAAATGCAGCAATGTATGACACCCACTTGTTCCCTTCCCTGCCCACCATGTGGGAAGAATGCAGGGCTCATCAACAAGGTGAGGATTATGCCCTTAAATACCTTGTCTGTAACAGGACAGATTGAGAATCCTTTCAATTGACGAAGCCATTATTTTTCCTGGAGCACCTGGAGGATAAGTATGGAGAGGTCGAGGGCATGTCTAAAATGAGATCAGGGACAGTCCTCATAACGACGTCATCCCCAGCATTGGATGCACTGCTTCCCTGTGACAAGCTGGGTGATGTTCCCGTTACAATAACACCTCACAACAGTTTAAACATGGTCCAAGATATTATATTCCATAAAGACCTCCATTTGCAATCTGATGATGAACTAAGAGCAAACCTAGAGTGGTGATGAGGGGTTGCCACTGGTGCCTTCATCTTGGCGTTCGAGGGTGATTCATTGCCCAAGAAGGTCAAGTTGATGATCTACTGGTGCGATGTTAAGCCCTACATTCCTCCTCCTATGTGTTGTTTCAAGTGCTGGAGGTTTGGGCACAGGTCATTCCAGTGTGATGCCAATCCAACCTGCCGGGAATGCATAAGTGCATCTCATTCCGACGTCCCATGTGGTCTTCCTCCAGTCTACGTCAACTGCAACCAACGTCACGGGCCCTGCTCGCCACATTGCACAGTTTTGCTCAAAGAGAAGAAAATCGTAGAATATAAGACCTTTGACAGGCTGTCATAGTCAAAGGCTAAACATAAGTACTCGAAACTCCATCGTGTAAATGTGATCACCTCCTATGCTGCAGCTGCTTCATTGTCGCTATCTATGGCGCCAAGATCACTAACTGTTCAGCCAGTTGCAGTGGGTCAACAGGTCCTACCACCTTCATCTGCCCCCCCCAGATGGTTGGGGGAGCCTCTTCCTTTGTTGCTCCTAAAACTCCAACTTTGGGAGCAATTCTCCCCCAAACACCGGGGACATTGGTCCCCTCCCCCAAGCCAGAGAAAGAGCAGCCTCTTCTGGCTCCTCTCGCAAGGATGGGATCACTTGCATCCCATTCTTCCTCGGCTTGCTCCGCTAGAAAAGTGGACCCTGACGAGTGGCAGACAGTGCCAATGAAGGCCGGTCATCCTCAGTCCCAGAGACTCAGTCAGCGAAGCCCACCAGACGTGAAAAGCAGAAGGAACAGCAAAAGACCCAAAAGAAGAAAAAGAAAAGTAGTGAAAGACAGAGACCACGGTAGTTCCTGCACTACCGCCCCATACCTCCGCCTCTTAATGACGAGGTGGAGATTCCAGCATTCCCTGAGGCCCTGAATCTCAACGGTATCTCAGAAACTATGAACATTGATCCAACAGCCTTGGCAGCAGTGAAAGCCACTGATCCTGAGGTATATAAGTTGTCCTTAGTACCTCATGTTTTCCCAGACCATCCTCCAGTGGAATTGTGGTATTTTTTTGCGACACCTGGCTGAATTACGACAACTTTTAAGCACCACACCATCTTTCTGCATTGCCCTCCAGGAGACTTGGTTCCCGGCAATGCGGACCCCTGCCCTTTGTGGGTACAGGGGATACTACAAAAGTCGCAGCGTTTATCGTAGGGTGTCAGGTGGAGTCTGTGTCTGTGTCTTAACTCTGTTTGTAGTGAACCCGTGCCCCTTCGGACACCTTTAGAAGCTGTGTCTGTCAGAGTAAGGATACCACATGAAGTAACTATCTGCAGCTTATATCTTCCACCAGATGAGGTTGTACCACCAAACATATTAGCTGCACTGAGATCCCAACTCCCACCACCATTTTTACTATTAGGCGATTTTAACTCCCAAAACCCATTGTGGGGTGTGCTATAGCCAGTGGCCGTGGCAGAGGTGTTGAAAACTTAATATCCTAGCTTGATCTCTGCCTCTTAAACACTGGTGCCCCCACGCACTTCAGTGTGGCGCACGGCCCTTTCTCGGCTATTGACTTGTTGGTTTGCAGCCCTGGCCTCTTACCATTTGTCATCTGGAGGACGCACGACGATTTGTGTGGTAGTGACCACTTTCCTATCTTTCTGTCACTACCCTATCATCAGTGCCCAGGACGCTCCCCTCAATGGGCTTTAAATAAGGCAAACTGGGATGACTTTACTGCTGCCACTCTTGAACCTCTCCCGAATGATACGATCGACATAGTGGTAGAGAATGTCACTAAGACGATTGTACCTGCTGCTGAGCACGCAATCCCCCATTCATCCAGATGCTCCTGGAGAAAGACAGTGCCTTAGTGGTCGTCGGAAGTTGCGGACGCCATCTGAGACCGTAGCCGTGCTCTTCAGTGCCATAAGCACCACCCATCGCTCGATATTCTAATCACGTTTTAACGATTTCGATCTTGTGCTCTGCATATAATACAGAGGCACAAACAGGAATGTTGGGAGAGGTACGTCTCCACCATAGCGTCGCGTACCTCCCCTCCTCAAGTCTGGACGAAGATCTGATGCCTCTATGGATACCAGACCCAGACAAAAATTCCTGGGATCTCTATACATGAAGCTGTCTGTACGGATCATGGTTCCATCTCCGAGGCTTTTGCCGAGCACTACACTCATTCTGCTGCTTCCAAAAATTATCCGCCTGCCTTCCGCACATTAAAACAGCGGATTGAACGCAAACCCCATTCATTCACTACACCCCACCCTGAGGTGTATGGCGCTCCGTTTAGTGAGTGGGAGTTTCTCAGTGCCCTTGTGCACTACCCTGACACTGCCCCACGGCCCGACAGAATCCACAATCAGATGATGAAGCATCTATCTGATGCTCCTAAGAGACATGTTCTAACCTTGTTTAATTGGATCTGGTGCGGATGTGTCTTCCCGTCACACTGGCGAGAAAGTACCGTCGTTCCGGTGCTTAAGCCAGGTAAAAACCCTCTAGATGTGGGCAGTTATTGGCCATCAGCCTTACAAATGTCATGTGTAAACTGCTGCAATGCATGGTAAGCTGGCGGTTGTGTTGGGTGCTTTAATCCCAAGGCCTGCTGGCTCCATGCCAAGGTGGTTTCCTTCAGGAGCACTCAGTCTTGGATAACCTGGTCCATCTTGAGTCCGCCATGCGGACAGCCTTTTCTCAACATCAGCACCTGGTTGCCGTCTTTTTTTATTTGTGAAAGTCATACGACACGACCTGGCGATACCAGATCCTTACCATTTTACATGGCTGGGGACTTTGGGGCTCACTTCCACTTTTTATCCAAAATTTTTTAACTCTACATACCTACCTCCATGTACAGATCGGCGCATTCCATAGCTCCTTACATACCCAGTAGAGTGGGGTCCCCCAGGGCTCGGTATTGAGCATTCCTCTGTTTTTAGTTGCCATTAATAGCGTAGCAGCAGCAGTCGGGTCGTTAGTATCACCTTCATTGTATGCTGGCGACTTCTGCATTAATTTTAGCTCTTCTAGCATGTGTGTTGCTGAACTTCAGCTGCAGAGCACCATACGCAAGGCACAGACATGGGCCCTCTCCCATGGCTTCAGTTCTCAGCCGCCAAGACGTGTGTTATGCATTTCTGTCAGCGTCGGACGGTCCACCCACATCCAGATCTTTATATTAATGACCAACAACTCACTGTAGTAGGAACTCCCCATTTCTTAGGACTGGAATTTGATGATTGGCTAACGTGAATGCCACATATTCGCGAGCTTATACAGAAGTGCTGGCGGCATCTCAACATCCCTATTCCAGATGTGTCTCGTTATGTACTAACAGTGATCGACCAAACTATCATGGGTGGAACCTGTCCCGCTCAAAGTTATTTCTGCAGCAAATGTCACGCATTCTTTCATTGATGCGTGGATATCGTGGTTCGGCTGTCCATCCTCACTTACTACTGCTTAGGGGTGACAGTTCGAGTCGGCACTTTTCAATAACTAGTGCGATCTGTGCAGCACCAATAGATTCCGTATGACAGCCTACCATCTACAGAGCAACGGGCTTGTTGAGAGATGGCATTGCACCCTCAAAAGGACCCTCACATGCCACGGCGGTAACTGGACCGACGCCCTTCCGTGGGTTCTTCTCGGCATCCCTGCTGTGCACAAGGAAGATATATGCACCTCCCTGCCTGCAGTAGTTTACGGCGAACCACTTATACTTCCTGCAGATTTCGTTGGCAAGACTGACCACTCCTCACAAACCGATTTGCAAACGCTTGTCAAACGCATACGTGAACATATCGTGCGCATGTGGGTACCTACACCGTGTGCCCATTGTACACCGCATGTGTTTGTACGCAAAGAGCTGGAGGACTGCGAGTTTATAATGCTGCATGAAGACACTGTGCGCCCCCCACTACAGCCACCTTACTTCAGCCTGCAAGACGTCCTGCGCAGATCCAAGAACACATTTGACATTTCACTTAACGGACGCATTGTTACGGTTTCCATCAACCAGCTGAAACCACCATGAACGCTTTTCCCTGCATGTGACACTCCACAGATACGAAATTATGATGCTGACAACACCCCCCCCCCCCCAACAAGTGATTTAACAGCGTGTGACGATCTTTTGCCTACACAGTGTTCCTGTATATGACGATGGCCTACTGAGTGCCGAGCATGCGTGTGATGACCATGTTTTAGGCAGTGATCAGGCAGACTCCGCCCCCCCCCCCCCCCTGCAGCCACCTTTCGGTGCAACGCACATCCCACCACATTCGCACAGGACAACTCGCCAACGTTCGCAGGTTTTTCTCTGACCCCCAACTTCGATGCCTCCCAGTCCTGTGTCACATAGATGACAATGTACCTCGCCAATTCCCACGCTTCCGATGCAGACGCCTACGTCACATACGCCATGGTCGTCTCCTCCTATCCACAGGACGACGTGACTGTCCAATTGCAGGACAAAACAGTGTTTCTCCTATACCTCCACCCTGTTACGATGACCCCTCTGCTACTGTAAACATCACCTTAATAAAACACCTCGCCGTACCCCATTCCACCGACTCTTCAAAGATCACGGCATCTTTAAGCGTGTCAGGTGTCCTACATCTGTCAATTTCCCTTCCCCTTCGCCGCCCTCTGCCGTTCTTGCGCTGGACAGCCCCTCTGTCACCTACACTGGTTGGAGGACTACATATCGTCTTTCCCCCCCCCCGTCACATCTCCACTGGGATGGCACTCACAACGCTCCACACCACCTGCATCACCGCACGCGCCAGAAGTGCGCGACCTCCACACCTAACAGTCCGCGCTGACATCCCCCGACATGTTGCGCTGCCACAGCTACGCCTTTCGCCGGGGGGGGGGGGGGGGGGCGCTGTGGCATCCTGTGAATCGATATAACACACGAGAGCCAAAAGTAACCTCTGTTCGGGGTACACGATCACTGCCCTAGCAGCAAGGCAGTCTGTGCTTCTCTGTATGCTAAAGTGTTGGTTGTAGAACGTTAATAAAGTGATTTTCTGCCAGCATTTCTGTGCGTTATTATATGGTTGTGTTGGTAGTAACTACAAATATGAAAAGCAACAATGAATATTACATATATTGTAATTACTTGTAAAAAACTGATAAGAAAGTGTTCATAAAATGTATGTAGCTATGATTTACGAGTATGTCCAATTCTGTGTGTGACTGATTACAAAAATAATGCATACTCAATTTATCTTACCAGTGGTTTTGTCATTAACGACTTATTGTGTAATTCTGTCAAAATTTAATCTAAAATTTACTGTTACTGTTACTAGAAGCTTAAATGTTCACATATGATCTTCTTTAAATAACATTATTTTAAGTTGGTATTTGAGGTGAAATTCATTATCTTTGTTGGGTCAGCTATGTGCTTTTATATATTTGTATGCATTAGCCCGGTTTCTATTCCTATAATTATGCTTTTTCCCCAAACTGACAAACTACTAATGAGGGTGAGCTTAGTTTTTCAACCCATTTCTCCTGTCCCCCTAGTATAATTTTGTCTTTCACCATTATCCCACTGTTTATTCCTTGGTTTCTGACATGTATCATTATTATTATTTCTGTTGTTGTTTCTTTAGTTTCTGCCATTGTTTTAATTGGGTCTTTAGTCCCATCTTTTGTCTCTTCTGTCAACCCTTGTATTGTTTGTTATAATTGACATTTATTGATTTCTACCTCTGTCCTTATCCTTGCGGTAGTTGTTTGCCCAGTCTCCATTCTGGTAGGAATGCTGTTGTCTGGGTATTTCCCAGTTGTGGCTATTCCTATCACAAGCCGTATCCAACTAATTTCTTGAATTATTACTGTGTCATCTGGACCATACATTAAGTTTCATTGTAGCCTGGTAGGTAGACGTTCTAGACTGTTCACTTTCTGACCAAAACTTATTCAGGAATTTAGACAGAAGAGCTTCACCATCTAAGAATCTTTTGATGAATTTACACTACCCTCCATAATTTTGGAAACACCTAGTGATTATAGACAATGGAAAGGAAATACAGTATAAAATGCAGTTTGTTGTTTCCCAAATGTTTGTTAAGCTCAAATAATACACAGGAAGACGCAACAATTACATTTTTGATTCCTCAAAATAGGCATCCGTTGCTTTCATCACTGCCTTGCACACTCTCAGAATGCGCTGTATCATCAGTTTTGCCAAGGTTTCAGTTGGAATTAATCGCCATTCTTGCTACAGGACCTCCCACAATTGTGTCCTACTCATGATTTCCAGTTTTTGGATCTTCCTGTCAAATTCATCCCATAGCAGCTCAATTGGGTTATAATAAGAGGATTGGGGCAGCCATTCCATGGTTTTCAATATTTTATGAACCTCTAGAGACTTCACATAGTTGTGACACAAGTGAGTATATGTTTCACATTGTTCTCTTGCTGCAAGACAAACCCTTTTCCAATAAGATGCAAACCAGATGTCTTAGCATGTTGCTGGAGAATGGTATGATAATCCTTTTGGTTCATTTTTCCATCTATTTTCACCAAATCTGACTTTATTCCCTCCAAAGGATCCCCATACCATCTCAGAACCCCCTCCATGCTTTATGGCTAGAATTACACACTGGCGATTCAAGCGTTCTTGGGGAAAATGGCATACAAATTGACGGTGCTAACTTCCACATATTTTGAATTTTGATTCATCAGTGAATAAGACTCTTTCCCAATCCACCGCTGTCCACTTGCCGAGGATTTGCCCGATGAATCTGTCTGGCATGTACCGTACCTATGATGATTATTATTATTTGGTTGTTCCATTTCAAATTACTCATGATACTCACTCCAAGATATTTTATGTGTTTGTCATACTGTTGCATAGCTATATAATAAAGTACCTTTATTTGTAAACACAGCAGTTTACACTTGTTTATGTTGAAGTTCAATTGCCATTCCATTCGTCATGTGTCGATACACTGCAGATAGTCCTGCATTGCACTACATGTTCTCAGTGTTGTCATTTCTTAATATGCTACAGCATTATCAGTAGAAAGCTTAGTTGAAGTTCAGTTGTTATCTGTGAGGTCATCTTTATATGTCTGATGACTTCTCACTGTTGATAATGGCATGCTGTGTTCTGTTAGCTAGAAACTACAGTCACACAGCTGGTCAAATATTCCTTATGCTTGCATTTTGTTCATCAGGTGACAGTGGGGAACCATGTTGAATGTCTTGCGCAAGTCAAGAAACACGCCATCTACCTGGGAGTATGTACCTACTACCCTTGGGGTCTCATGGATGAATAGTGTGGGCTGGGTTTCTTATGGTTGTTGCTTTTGGAACCCATGTTGATTCCTACAGAGGAGATGTCATAATACTCTAATATAAAATGTGTTCCAAAATCCTACACTTGGCCAACTTTGGAGATATAGGCCAATAGCGTTGTGCTTTTGCTTGATGCCACTTCTTGAAGAAGGGAATGACCTCCTCTTTTTTTCCTATTACATAATCCATGTAATATCAAATTGGTATCCCATTAGGTCCAGCTACTCTTCTTCTGTTGATGGTTTTCAGTTGCTTTTCTATCCCTCTCACATTTATTTCAGTATCTGACATTTTGCCGTCTATGCAATTGTTTGAAGAGGACCTACAGTGCAAATGAAACAGCTTTGGAAAAAGGTTTGGAAAGGTACATCTTCTGTTTCAACAGCATAGCAGCCACAGTGTCTGGACATGTGGTTTCAACCTGTTTACTAATTTGATGTAGGAACAACATTTCTTAGAATTTTTTGCCAGGTTGCAACAGAGAATTTTCCTTGTGAAGTTATTTCAATGCCTCTCACATTGCGCAGCCCCCCCCCCCCCCCCCAATACTAATTTTCGCATCATTTGATTTTTGCTTGTCTGCAAGACTTTGTCTATGTTTATATTTGCTGTGAATTTCTCTCTGTTTCCATTAACAGCTTCCAATCTCATTCATCAAACCACGGTGGATCTTTCCCATCTTTCATTTTACTTGGTACATATTTTTTAACTCCTAGTGTACGATGCTCTTGAACTTTGTTTACTAATGCACCCCCCTCAGGGGCTCAGCATTAATTTGCTGGGTACGGGCTTGGCAAACCCGGGGTCCTGAGTTGTGGGCTGTGTCGCGCAAACAGTCCACTACACCGTAAGCTCTGTGCATGCTTCAACGACCATCGTTCGGCTTGACGGTGGAACGTTGTACGTTTCAGAGCCCAGAGATCTTGGCTTAATCGCCCGGGTCGCGAGGGCGGTACAAACCTCTATAAAAAAAACCTCAATCTCAAGGTGTGCTACGTGTCGAGGAGATGCATGGCTGTTGAGGTTGAACAGTCGCTAGCGAGCAACCTCTAAGGAACCTGCCGCACCTCAGTTGTATAAGGCTTACCCAGGCAAGCGGGCCTCTGCCTGGGTGGACCTTTAGTTCCCTAGCTGCTCGTGGGACCAGAATGAAACGCGCAAACAATAGCGTCGCCACACGCAAACCTGGTGTCTCAAAGCATGGCAAAACGGAATCTGATGCAACTGCTTACAATCCTAAGACATTCCCTTCCCTTGGCACCCCTTGGGAGGAACGTAGAGGAATTGGCCGATCCGAACCATACTCGCCACGATATCTGGTGTGTGCCCGTTCTGATGGAGAGTCCTTTATGTCCACTAAGCCACAGTTCTTTGTCAAACATCTAGAAGAAAAGTTTGGCAAAGTGGAGTCGTTTTCCAAGATGAAAAGTGGGGCTGTACTGATACAGACGGCGTCCCCAGCCCAATCGTGTGCATTACTTGCCTGCGATAAGCTGGGTGAGATCCCGGTGAGTGTCACGCCCCACAAGTCTTTAAACATGGTCCAGGGTATAATCTACCATAGAGATCTGTTGTCCCAGACCGATGAAGAGTTGCAAGCAAACCTGCAGTGTCGAGGTGTTCATTTTGGCCGTCAAGTGTACAGGGGACCTAAGGAAAACAGGGTTGCCACCGGTGCTTTTATCTTGGCCTTCGAAGGCGATACACTGCCTGAGAAGGTAAAGATAATGATATACCGGTGTGATGTAAAGCCATATGTCCCTCCCCCTATGCGATGTTTCCGGTGCTGGAAGTTCAGCCACATGTTGTCCCAATGTACTTCCAGCCCGAACTACAGGGAATGTGGGCGGTCATCACACCCGGACACCCCATGTACCCCACCTCCTGTTTGTGTAAACTGTGGGCAACATCATCCACCATGCTCGCCGACCTGTACTATTCTTCAGCGGGAAAGAAAAATCATGGGGAAGACCCTGGACCAGCTCACTTTCTCTGAGGCAAGTAAAAATTATGAGCGGCTCTGTAAAGATGATGACATTTTTTGCTGCAGTCACAGCAGCGCTGGTTTCTTTGCAATCGACAGTACCAGTGACCTCTCCACCTGTGGGCCCTATGGGCCAAACACCTTCTTCTGCCCCCTCGATGGGTGGGGGACCATCTTCGTCCATTGCTCCCCCAAAACCTGTGGGAGCCATACCCACCCAACCATCGGGGACTCCAGTCCCCACCCCCCAGCCAGGGAAGCAACAGTCTTCCCTGGCCCCTCTCGCCCGGAAGGGGTCCCTTGTGGCACCCACTCCCGAGGCTTCCACGAGTGGATTGGAGGATCCCAGCCACAGGCTGCAGGATACACCTGCCCCCAGTCGATGGGTTTCCCGATCGACATTGGGCCCGGAAACCACTTGCGAGAAGTCCTCCCAGCCCTTAAGACCGAAAGGGTAGTGAGAGGCTAAGAAGAAAAAGTTTAAGAAGAAAATCTCCTCGGTGACTTCAAAGTAAATTCCTACGTCATCTGCCTCAGAAGATGAGGTGCAGATCTTCGCATCTCTCGAGGATCTGGCCCTCACTAAAACACTCGAACCAATGGTCCTAGATGATGTAGATGCACAACGCCTAGCAGACCGTAAATCCTTGGACTGACAATCTTTAGTTTTACATTATGGCTTTCCAGCAAGGAGTGACTCAAATTCTCCAATGGAATTGCGGAAGATTTTTCACCCGTTTAGCTAAGCTGCAGCAGTTGTTGTGCCGTTTCCCAGTGCTGTGTATGGCTCTGCAGGAAACTTGGTTTCTTTCTCAGCGGACCCCAGCCCTTCGTGGCTATCGCGGCTACTTCAACAACCGTGCCGACTGTGACAGAGCCTCTGGCGGTATCTGTATATACACCCTTGCCACTGTCCCCAGTATTGCTGTGCCTCTCCACACACACCGTCTCTAGGCAGAAGGTGTTTCTCCCTCCCAATGGCAGGAAAGCACAATCATCCCAGTGATAAAGCCTGGCGCTGACCCACAGGTGGCTGACAGTTACCGTCCGATCAGCCTCACGAACATTCTATGCAAGCTCGTTAAACGTATGGTGAGTCGGCGGTGTATGTGGATCCTCAAAGACCGGGGACTCTTGGTTGCACAACAAGGGGGTTTCCGTCAGGGCCGCTCCACAATTCACACTCTTGTGTCCTTGGAGTCGGCTATATGTACAGCTTTTACCCAACGTGAACACCTTCTTGCTGTATTTTTCGATCTTTGGAAAGTGTACGACACAACCTGGTGCCACCACATACTGGCTACATTGTACGACTGGGGCTTACGGAGCCCACTTCCAGTCTTTATTGGAAATTTTCTCTCCCACCGCTCTTTTAGGGTTAGGGTGGGTACCACTCTTAGTTTCTCACACATCCAAGAGAATGGTGTCCGCCAGGGCTTCATCCTCAGTGTGCCTTTGTTTTTAATCGCCATAAACGGGCTTGCCATGGCTGTGGGATCCTCTGTCTGTTCTAGCTTGTTTGCTGATGACTTTTGTCTATATTTTAGTTCGGCTAGTGTTAGCGGCGCTGAGTGGCGGCTACAGGGAGCCATCCGGAAAGCTTAATCATGGGCCTCTACCCATGGTTTTCAGTTTTCAGCGCAGAAAACCCACGTGATACATTTCTGTCGCTGGCGGGCAGTTCACATGGATCCCAAGTTATATCTGGGTGGTGAATTGGTCGTCGTTGTAGAGATGCATCGGTTTCTTGGCATGGTATTCGACAACAGACTTACTTGGGTGCCACATCTGCATCAGCTGCGACAAAAATGCTCACGACATCGTAACATTCTCCGCTGCTTGAGCCATACTGCTTGGGGCGCTGCTCGTTCCACCCTCCTGCAGCTGTAAAAGTCCTTGATACAATCAAGGCTTGATACGGGTGCCTGGTATACGACTTGGCAGAACCATCCGCCTTGAGGATCCTTGATCCCATCCACCATAGTGGTATCTGGCTGGCGACTGGGGCCTTCCGCACCAGCCCTGTGCCCAGTCTTCTTGCCGAAGCAGGGATTCCTCCTATACACTTTCGCCGGCAGCAGCTTCTCGCTAGCTATGTTGCTCAAGTCCATGCCACGCCACACTGTCCAAATCACAGGCTTTTGTTTCCGACTGTTACCCCTCCTTTTCCACCATGTCGACCTAGATCAGGTCTGCCAATCGTGATCAGAGTTCGTACACTCCTTTCCTCACTTCATTCCCTACCTCTTCCTGACACTTTTTCCTGCACATCCCGTCTTCCTCCTCGGTCCACCCCCCGTTTGAAGCTCCACCTGCAATTGTCCTGCAATACAAAGGCATTAGTTTCACCACTGACACCCCGTTGCAAGTTTCTGTCACTCCTTGCTGCTCACCATGATGCAGAAGGCCTGTACACTGAAAGCTCCCTGGTAACTGGCAGAGCCAGTTACACTTTTGTTCATGGCGACCACACAGAACAAAGGTCCCTGCCACCTGGCTGTAGTATTTTTACAGCTGAACTGATCGCCATTTCACGTGCTCTTGATAATTCAAAACATGCACCCGGAAGTCGTATGTCATGTGCAGTGACTCCCTTAGTGGCCTGCAAGCCCTTTCCAAGTATTTCTCTTCCCATCCGTTGGTGCAATCTATTCAAAACGCCATCGCTTCACTCGGCAAGTCTGGCTGTTCGGTGGACTTTATTTGGACCCCCGGCCACATTGGCATCCCAGGGAACGAGCGAGTTGATCGGCTGGCTAAGCTCGCCACCACTGCTCCTCCCCAGGATATTGGTATCCCAGAACGGGATATCCGATTGGATTTGCGCCACAAGGTTTTTGAGGCTTGAACGTACAATGGGCAACACTGAGAACTCCCAACAAGCTCCTAGCGATCAAGTCCTCTGCGGCCGTCTGGAAGTCGTCTTTCCGGCCTTCCTGTAGGGACTCTGTTGTCCTCTGTCGCTTACGTATTGGCCATACGTGGTTGACACATGGCTACCTTTTACGTAAAGAGGACCCACCAAATTGCCATTGTGGAAGTTTGTTGACGGTGGTCCACATCCTGTCGGACTGTCTGCTTTTAGCCGCCTTGCGGCAGTCTTTTAATCTACCTACTGTGCCTGCCTTGATTTTATCTGACAATGCCTCTATGGCTGACAGAGTTTTAGGTTTTATACGCGCAGCTGGATTTTATCATTCTATTTAGTGGTGGGCTTGTGCCTGGTGTCTCAGGCTCCCACCTCTCATATTTTACTCTGATATTTTTCTTACTTCTACCCTGTTTTTATCTCAGTTTTTAGTCTGTGCAGAGTGACTGGCTCATCTTGTATCTGTTTGTGATCAGCCAGCCACTGTTCCCTGCTTTATTTTAGTTTAGTTCAACACTTGGTATCTCTTATTCTCGCCAACTTCAGTGTTGTTGAGAGTATCAAGTTCATTGGCACTGTGTGCCCCTTACGCCTCTCTTCTGGGTGTTGAGCTATATTTTACTTTTTCCTACTTGGATGTCTTGTCTTCGCTAGGAACAGGGGACTTATAACCATGTAGTTTAGTCCCCTCTAAACCCCAAACAACAACAACAACAACACTAATGCTCAACACTGTCAGTAGTAAAGATGAAACTTTCATGTTGAGTAATTAAGTATCTGAAATCTGTCCCTCTTCTCTTTGCTAATCAAAAAGAGCTTCCTACAGTTCTTAATATTTCTGTTTTCAGCTGTATTCATTGATGTCGTAATGGCCTGGTGATTGCCAATTTCCTGTTTTCCGCCAAACGAATAGAAAAGTTTGTGTCTGTTTGTCATCAGCAGGTCCAAGATGTATCTCTATGAGTCAACCATTTATTTAACTACTCAAGATAATTTTTTGATGAAGCACTTCCAACAATATCACTTGATTCTCTGTCCATGCCACCTGTCATAAACACTTGAGTCTCTCTGTCTATATTTGGTAAGTTAAAAATCTCCACCTAAATCTATGAAATGGCTAGTAAATCTATGGGAAATATTTTCAAAGTTTAACTCGGATGTTCCCCTACTACTGCTGAGCCAAGAGGTAAAAAAACTAAATAAATAAAGTTGACCATGTTTGAGCCAATTTTAATCCTGACATACACCCAAATTATTTCATGTTCTGGATCTTTAATAATTTCACTCTATATTCCATTCTCTCCCACCTGATGAAGGAACTGTGTTCTGAAAGCTTGTCCCTTTTGTCCCCCTTTTTTCTGTTTCTTCATTCGTGTTACTATCGGCGGTACAGCACAAAGGTAAGTACTGGCCAGCCAATCTATCTCGTTTGAACAATATTTATCATCTCTGAGGAGAATTTTCATCATTAATTGAATATTACCATATTTTTATCACTATAAACACACTTCCTCCTTGTAATGTAATGGCTAGAGCAAACATGTAGTGAAGCACCCGATTTCCACTTCCTATTTATCCACTCGATACCCCAACCTTTATTCAAGAAACCGACACCCTATACTTTTCTGATAAAACCTTGTATCCCACACTCGCTTTACACCTATCCTTCAATTACAACATATTTATAGCTCAAACTAAAACATCTGGTGTAATTTCAATATTTCTCACATCTTTTTATAATGAAGCTAATTATTGTAGTTTAAAAAATACAGACCTCTGATTTGTAATTAAAACGTTTTATAATAGGATGTTCTAAAAGGAAACATTGTCATCCATTGTAGGGACAACAGTTGATTACAATATAAATTATGAAAGTAATGATAAAATTTGAATTTACATCAATTTTAGTGAAATACTGATGTATTTGTACTGATTTTATAGTCAATTATTCCACCAAGAAAGTATGTGAATTATGTATACCATTTCTTAATGACAAGTACTCATATTTAACTGAATAGTTTGTATTTATAAATTAATTCTGGCGAAATTCATTATGTAATTTCAACGTAGAATTGTACACAAACACGTGTATTACTGAAAACTATTTATCTATCAAATGCTAATTGTTTGTATTAGGCACAATAATGAAACTAATTGGCACTAATTGTAACAAATTTATAAATATAGTATGTGCAGGGCCTATCAAGTTAGTTGTTGGAGTAGTTATTGTAGTAGTTGTTGCTGTTATTCAGTGTATCGTATTTAACCCAATAAATGTGAACAATACATAAAAATTAAATAGTGTTCACTCTGAAGTTACACACCCTACTGCAAATCAAGAAGAATAAGTATTTCTGCTGAAATAAGCAGTTTTCATTCTACGAAACAAAGTAGAATTTAACTCTCTTAAACCAGGATAGGAGGGTTAAACCATGCAGTATTCAGCCTTTCTCTGTGGTGTATGTTCCAGTCTGAGTTTAGAATGTAATTACCATTGATCCCTAGTGTCAGCTTGCTTTCCACCCCTAGTCCCTAGTACTAGTTCTGGGATCTTTCCATAGACTCTCCAGCAGTTAACTTACAAAATTTTCATACTTCATGCTATTGCGCTGTGTTTCACCCCGTCTGGAATCAGCATGCGCCTTATCGGGCCTGTTTAGGGATTTCTCTATCTTAGAAAAACTCTCACATGCACTCCACTATTCTAGTAGCCACTTCTTGCATGTTGTGCAGATATGTCCTCTTCAGAGGGGCCCTATATTTCTCCACCCAGTAGCAGAGTTCAAGAAATTTGCACCCAAGATCACCACAGAATCATTTGAGCTTCTGGTTGAAGCCTTCCATTACACTCCAAATCAGAGGACCATGATCAGTTCTGGTAACAATGCTACAAATCAATAGCTCCATATCTACCCCATGAGTTAGGTTAGCTGCCTTCATCAAATCTGCCTGGTAACTGTTGAAACCCAGGCTGTCTTTTCAATCCAGGTGGTAGGAGTCATTGGTGCTGAAATGAGCAATGATTTACAGCTGGGTACACCCAGTAGTGTCTTAACGCTGGTGGCAGAGCCTCCATATCTCAGAGAAGATCCATAGCAAGCAGAGTTTTTATTGGACTTCTTTCCTAACCTACTTGCTATTTCCCTAAGACGCTCAATCACCCGCCCCCAGGAGGCTAGAGGTTCTAACATGTGTTTGTGTGTGGTGAGCATGGAGCCCCAAGTTAATGCAGTTTTTCTTCTTTCTTCCTTGGACTGCATTTTTTCCCCTTCTTTCCTATCCTCACTCCTTCCCATCCCCATCAGGGGATTGATGACCAGTTTGGTCCCCCTGTCCAAAACAACCAACCAACCAGCTCCATCACCTACCTAAGATTGGAGCTATCATTGACAAGTAAACCCACCCTCTGCTCTTGTATGGACCTCTCTCACTGCAACAGACGAAGCAGCCCATTCTGCCTCAAGAATTATCAGCAGTGACAACACCCCAAACTTATTGCTGAGACAATAGGGGAGAGTCTTATGGCCAGTCACCAGATTTGCCTTCCATCCAGAGATTCACAAGCCCCCCCCCCCCCCCCCACTAGTTTGAAAATCTTCATCAGGCAATTGTTGACTGGCACGGACTTGGGAATCTGTAGGCCCAGTGGCATCAGGGATCTGAAGTGCTGAAATAGACACCTGAGGTACTTCACCTTTGCCTCAGATGCCCTGGTGGCATCACAGTCCAGGGCAGCAGCTTGAAGTCTATTGACCATGACCAACACAGCTTCCATCAACTTACGAACTGTGACCAATTCTCTCTGAAGCTGTTTGAAATATGTTCAGTCTCTGTATAATTGAATAACATCTTTGATGTTTACTGCCAACCTAAGGAGGTGTACCAACGTAACATTGTTTATGGCATCTAGGACCACCATCTAGTGCCACCCTTTTATAAAACATAGTACATTTTAGGCTCTAGTGCCACTGTCTAGGGCCATCCTAATATCTTGTACCTCCATACAAACCTCTTGACCTCTCCTAAAGTGGTGTTCTGTCCATACCTGTACCACTTCAAACCCCTTATAAGGGTTATAGGAATCATATACCTATGGAAGACCCTGATGCAGGACCTGTCAAATCCACCTACTCTACACTTCCTACTCCACTTCCATCATAGGCTTATCCTACTCCATCACAGGAACCCTGTGATTTACCAACTGTACTGCAATCATATCATAACATGTGTGATGTATAACATGTATCAGAATTAATGGCCACTGTCAAACTGTGGCCAAGAGCAGGGTGAACCACCCTGTAGCACAGCATGCAGCTGAGCATAACATGCTTGATTTCAATGGCTGCTGTGTCCATCCTTCGAACTCTAGCTCCTCTGTACTGTGCAGGTGGCAGCTATCTGTGAAACACATTCTACAGTATCATATCCATCTTGGTCTCAAGCTAAAGTAACCTGCTGTCCCTACACCGCACACCTAATGGTCCCCTTTGAAACATTTCCATCCTACATCTCCTCGCAATTCATGCATCTCTCCCAATTATGTACCACGTCTTTCATTTTCTCTCCACCTCTCCTTTTACTCCCCCCCTCCCTCCATTTTTAGTGATCATGGTGTTGACAGGAAGTTAAATCCTAATCTTTATTCCTACTTCCTGTAACAGCATTCCAAGCTACTCTATTATTCCCATCTAACTGTACTTTTACACTCCACCAGATAGTGCAGAATGTTCTGCCCCAACTGTTGCCACACTCTATTGAATTACCAGTCGGGCCATAGCAGCCAGTGATGGTGGTCATGTGTGAATGATTTGTGCCTAAGTTTTTGTGTGAATGTTTGTATGAAGGCTGTGGCTAAAAATTTAAGTTGTGTGTTTGTCAGTGTCTTTTCTGTGTGTCTATGTGCAGCTTATTAAAATGGTGAATTGCAATCTGTCCTCATTATTGTTTGCATTAGAAATAAAACAGCCGGAAGCAGATTATTTTTCAAACATGGATTGCTCCAGGTGCCATTGCCCTCAACACGAAACTGTTATAAGCTTGACACCCTTGCCTTTAAATTAATCCAAGTTTGTTTTGACTTTTCTGTCTGGTGAATCAGCCCAGCTGATGATCATTTCTCTCTTCATTTATAGATATTTTCATGCAGCTACTTCGCCTTTGCTCCCCTGCTGTTCCAATTTATTCATTCCTAAGTAACTTACATAGAGTGTATGACATAAAAGATGCTGACCACTATTTAGTTACCTCATTTCTAATGTGGGGCATACCAGTTTTAATGTGGAACAACTGGTATTTCTGTATTACTAAATTTCCATGTAGATAACAACTGGCTGTAAAGAGGCTCACAGGGCTGCTAACGGGCACAAAAATAAATAAATAAATAACTAATAATTAAAAAATAGACCATCAGATTCACACAACTTAAATTATCAGCCATGGAAAAAGAAACACATACATTCACACAGGTGTACAGAAATATGAGGAGAAGGGAGTGGGACGATTTGAATCGATAAAAATAATAATAAAAAAGTAAAAATAATTAAGGGGATATTGTAAGGGGTGACACACAGTTGCCAGGAAGACATGAATTGGAGATAGGTACAAGATAAGTGGAAAAGGGGGGGGGGGGGGGGATAGTAAGCGTAGGGTGTAGGGATGGGAAGTTATCTTAGGTTCATGCCAGGATGATTGCATGAGTCTATAATGTGTTGAAGGGCAACTCTGATCTGCAAAGTTCAGGAAAGGTGGCTAGGGTAATGAAGCAGCTATTGAAAACCAGAGTGTTGTGTTCAGCCACATGCTGTGCCACAGGGTGGTCCATTTTGCTTTTTGCCACAGTTTGGCAATGGGCATTTATCCTGATGGACAGCTGTTATGTCATCATACCAATATAAAACATTGTGAAATAATTTCAGCATAGTTAGTATAAATCACATGGCTACTTTCACAAGTGCCCTGACCACTGATGGGATAGAATATGGCTGTTACAGGAAGTGCTCGTTGGATGGATTGGGCCCGCTTTGCATTGGGATCTTCCACAGGGATATGACACTTGTAGTAAGGGGATGGAGTTGGGAGTGGCGTAGGAATGGACTAGGATGTTGTGGAGGCTGGGTGGGTGATGGAACACCACTTAAAGAGAGGCAGAAGGATCAGGGGTAGGATGTAACTCATTTCAGGGCATGGTGACAGATAATCAAAGCCATGATGAAGGATGTGATTTAGTTGTTCCAGTCCAGGGTGGCATTGGATGACAAGAAAGACACACCTTTGTGAATGGTTATTGGGGTTGGAGGGAGGATTGCTGGTGTGTGTGGATATGGTACTGTAAATCTGTTTGCGGGCTACGTCAGGAGGGCATTTTTTATATTTGAAATGGATGGCAGCTGTCAGAGTGCAATTACTGTTGGTAATTGGTAGGTTTAATGTGGATGGAGGTGTAAATAGAACCGTCAGTGAGGTGGTGGTTAACATCCAGGAATGTGACTTGCCAGGTTGACAAGGACCAAGAGAAACTGACAGGGGAGAAGGAGTCGAGATTGTGAACATATGAGGATAGGGTGGCCTTGCCCTGTGTCCAAATCGTGAAAATATCATCAATTAACCTGAACCAGACCAGGGATTTGGCGTTTTGGGAGGCTAGGAAGGTTTCCAGGTTTCCTCTGGACGGCCCATAAATAGATTGGCATAGGAAGGGTGCCCATGGCTGCGCCGTATTTTTGATTGTATCCTTTTCATTCAAAGGAAAATTAATTGTTTGTTAGGATATAATTGGTAAGAGTTATAAGGAATGAGGTATCGGGCTTGGAGTGTGTGGGATATTGGTGTACAGTGAAGTGGTATCAACAGTGACAAGTAAGGATCCGGGAGGTAAAGGGGTGGGGATGGTGGATAGTCTGTGGAGGGAGTGGTTGGTATCTTGGATATGGGAGGCTAGGTTTCGAACAATTGGTTGGAGGTACTGGTCAGCAAGGAGTGAAATTCTTTCAGTGGAAGCACAGTCACAACTGGTTATCCAGGTTTGTTTATGGATTTTTGGGACACCCTATCCTTGTTCCTTCACAACCTCAGTCCCTTCTCTCCTATCAGTTTCAATTGGTCCTTCTCAACCTGCAAGTCACCTTCATGGATGTTAACCTCCACCTCATTAACAGCTCCATCCACACTTCCATCCAAATTAAACCTAATTACCAACAGTATCTGCACGTTGACAGCTGCCGTCCATTCCACATCAAAAAATCTCTCACATACAGCCTTGCCACCTGTGGAAACGAATTTGCAGTGATGAGAAGTCCCTTACCCGATATGCATCAATATGCCTTTGACCTTTCACAGAGAGACATTACCCTCCTGACCTAGTCCGTAAACAGATTTCCAGTGCTGTATCACCACACACTACCAATCCTCCCTCCAATCCCAATAACCAGTCACAAAGGAGTGTCCTTGGCACCCAATACATCCCTGGTCTTGAACAACTAAATCACATCCTTCGCCAGGGATTATCTATCATGATGCCCTGAAATGAGAGACACACTACTAAAGTGGTTATCTGTTGCCCACCCAACCTTCACAATAATGTAGTCCATCCCTAAGCCATTCTCAACCTGAACCCCTTATTGCAAGGATCATATCGCTATTTAAGACCCCAATGCAAAACCTGCCCAATCCACCCACGCAGTACTTCCTATTCCAGTCCCGTGAGAGGCTTATCTTATCCCATAAGAGGTAAGGCCACCTGTGAAAGCAGCCATGTGATTTACTAAATCTGCTGCAGTCAATGCACAGTGTTTTATATTGGTATGACAATGGACCAGCTGCCCATCAGGGTGAATGGCCACAGCCCAACTATGGCAAAAAGCAAGATGGACCAGCCTGTGCACAGTATGTGGCTGAAAACAGCACTGGTTTCCAATGGCTGCTTCACTACCCAAGCCATCTGGGTTCTCCACTCTGCCACCAGCTCTTCTGAACTGTGCAGATGGGAGTTGTCCCTTCAACACATTCTATGGTCCCGCAACCATCCTGGCCTCAACCTAAGATGACTTCTCATTAATAACTCTTTTTTTACCATTTGAAAGCCCTCCAGTCCCTCCCACACTTCTGTACACCTCCTTTTTATCCTCTCCTGCCCCTTCCCTTCACTGTATTCAATACCGCAATTCAAATTCCCACCTATCAGAGCCTTTACAATTCATCATGTAATAGGGAACTTTCCATTCCCACCCTTACCTGGCATCCTTCCTCCTCCACTCCCCACCTCACTCACAGTCTAGATCAACGGTGGGCAACTGGCGGACCGCGGTTCAAATCCGGACTGCAGAAGGCCAAAAACTGGACTACCAAAAATATTTTGAAAGTATAAGTTACATACTCATATTATTTAAATAAAACTTCTATTCTGTTGATAACAATATATATGAGACCTATCCTTATATTTTTCTAGAATTTTACAATTAACTGATGAATAATTAGAACCCTTAATGATTATGAAAGGTAGATTTAAAAAATAGTCGTCGCAATGTGCATTGCCGGGGAGTACACTGAAGAGCGTCGGCAGAACAAGCAAGCTGGTCAGTGATCCGCATAAGTTCTGCACACACAAATCCAACACAATAACTTTATTTAATGAACAAGGAAATTCTACGAGTATAAATTGACTTCATACCAACTCTGACAATCTCTGATAACTCTACTTAAGCGGTCAGGGCATATCAATTTGAACACCATTTTGTGCTTCCAATGAACAAAAGTCTGAAGCTACTTTGCAAAATAATCTAAGTATTTTTTTTTTCTTCATGCCTTTCTATTTCACATCTATTGTATTTGATATTAGTTTGAGGGTGAAAAAAAAGAGAAAGAGAAAATTATGAAGAATATTTTTTTCTGTATTTTTGAATATAATATGCCTCCCTGTTGTGTTTCATATGAGTTTGAGAATAAAAAGTAAAATAGAAAATTAATAAGGAATATGAGATTTTACTTATGGACCTCGACAAAAATTTTCAGTAGTATCTGGACCCCATCTAAGATTACTTGCCGACCTCTGGTCTAGATGCTTGTGGCGTTGGAGTGATCAGACATGGTGGTTGTGTGTTGTCTGAGTGTATGTTTGTGATAAAGGCCATGGCCAATAATTTAAGTTGTGTGAATGTGATTGTCTGTTGTTGTTGTGGTCTTCAGTCCGCAGACTGGTTTGATGCGGCTCTCCATGCTATCCTGTCTTGTGCAAGTCTCTTCACCTGAGAATAAGTTCAGCAACCTACTTCCTTTTGAATCTGCTTACTGTATTCGTCCCTTGGTCTCCCTCTATGATTTTTACCCCACACACTTCCCTCTAATGGTAAGTTGATGATTCCTTGATGTCTCAGACTCTCTCTCACTGATCTATACCTTCTCTTAGTCAGGACATGCCAAAATCTCCTCTTCTCAGTTAAGCACCTCCTCATTAGTTACATAATCTACTCATCTAATTTTCATCATTCGTCTGTAGCACCACATTTCAAAAGCTTCTATCATCTTTTTGTCTGAACTCCTTATCGTCCATGTTTCACTCCCATATAAATCTACACTCAAGACAAATGCTTTCAGAAAGGACTTCCTAACGTTTAAATTAATACTGGATGTCAACAAATTTTGCTTCTTTAAAAATGCTTCTCTTCCCATAGCCATTCTGCATTGTATATCTTCTTTACTTCGGCCATCAAAAGTGATCTTGCTCCCCGAATAACAAAATTTGTCTACTACTTTTATTTTCTCATAACCTAATCTAATTCCTTCAGCACCGCCAGACTTTCTGACGCTACATTCCTTTATTCTTGTTTTACACTTGTTGATGTTCATCTTATACCCTCTTTTCAAAACGCTGTCCATTGCATTCAATTGCCCTTCCAGATCCTTTGGGGTCTCTGACAGAATTACTATGTCATCTGCAAACTGCAAAGATTTTATTTCTTCCCCCTCTGGGAGAACCAGCCATGACAAAACTGTTTCACCTGGTGTGTATGAGACAGACGAAGCACCCTCAGGCTTTAAGAAAAATGTTATAATCCCCATTCCAAAGAAAGCAGGCACATTCAGATGTGAAAACTACAGAACCATCATGGTTGCAAAATATTAACACGAATTATTTACAGAAGGATGGAAAAGCTGGTAGAAGCTGACCTCAGGGAAGATTAGTTTGGGTTCAGGAGAAATGTAGGAACGCGGGAGGCAATACTCACTTTAGGCTTATCCTAGAAGATAGATTAAGAAAAGGCAAAACTACATATCTAGCTTTTGTAGATTTGGAGAAAGCTTTTGACAATGTCGATTGGAATAAACTCTTTCAAGTTCTGAAGCAAGCAGGAGTAAAATATAGGGAGCGTAAGGTTATTTACAACTTACACAAAAACCAGACAGCCGTTGTCAGAGTTGAAGGGCATGAAAGACATGCAGTGGTTGGGAAGGGAGTAAGACAGGGTTGTAGCCTTTCTCCATTGTTATTCAATTTATACATTGAGCAAGCTATAAAGCAAAGCAAGGAGAAATTTGGAGAAGGAATTAAAGTTCAGGGTGAAGAATTAAAAACATTGCTTTTTGCCGATGACATAGTAATTCTTTCAGAGATAGCAAAGGATCTGGAAGAACAGTTGAATGGAATGGACAGTCTGCTAAAAGGTGCGTATAAGGTAAACATAAACAAGGGCAAAACTAGGGTAATGGAGTGCAGTCTAAGAAAATCAGGTGATGCTGAAGGAATGAGATAAGGTAACGAAACAATATAGGAGGTAGATGAGTTTTGTTACTTGGGCAGTAAAATAACAAATGATGGTCGCAGTACAGAGGATATAAAATGCAGAATGGCAATGGGTAGAAAAGCTTTCTTGAAAAAGAGAAATTTGCTAACATTGAATATTAATTTGAGCATAAGGAAGTCCTTCCTGAAGGCATTTGTGTGGAGTGTTGCCATGTATGGCAGTGAAACATGGACGATAAACAGTGCGGACAGGAAGAGGATAGAGGCTTTTGAAATGTGGGGCTACAGAAGAATGCTGATGATTAGGTGGATGGATTGCGTAACTAATGAGGAGATACTAAACAGAAGTGGGGAGAAAAGGAATTTCTGGCATACCTTAACTAAAAGAAGGGATCGACTGGTAGAACACATTCTTAGACATCAAGGAATTGTGAATTTAGCGATGGAGGGAAGTGTGGGAGGTAAAAACCGCAGAGGAATACCAAGAGGTAGATACAGTAAGCAGATTCAGACAGATGTAGTTTGCCGTTCTTATGTGGAGTTGAAGAGGCTTGCTCAGGATAGGGTATTGTGGAGAGCTTCATCAAACCAGTCTCCGGACTGAAGACCACAACAACAACAACCCCCTGAACTTTAATTCCCTCTCCAAATGTTTTTTTGCATTACTTCACTGCTTGCTCAATGTACAGATTGAACAACACTGGGGAAAGGCTACAACCCTGTCTTCCACCCTTCCCAACCTCTGCGTCCCTTTCATGCCCTTCGACGCTAATAACCGGTGTCTGTTTCTTTTATGACTCTAATATAACTCTTCACTCCCTATATTTTACCTCTGTTACCTTCAGAATGTGAAAGAGTTTATTCCAGTCAACACTGTCAAAAGCTTTCTCAAAATCTACAAATGCTAAAAATGTAGGTTTGCCTTTCCTTAGCCTATCTTCTAAGATAAGTCGTAATGTGAGTATTGCCTCCCGTGTTCCTACAATTCTCCTAAATCCAAACTGATTTTCTCTGAGGTCAGATTCCACAAATTTTTCCATTCATCTATAAATATTTCCTGTTAGTATTTTGCAACCATGACTTGTTAAACTGATAGTTCTGTAATTTTCACATTTGTCTGCACTTGCTTTCTTTGGAATTGGAATTACGATATTCTTCTTGAAGTCTGAGAGTAATTCCCCTGTCTCATACATCTTGCATACCAGGTGGAATAATTTCTTCATTACTGGCTCTCCTAATGATATCAGCAGTTCAGATGGAAAATCATCTATTCCAGGGGCCTCGTTTAGACTCAAATCTTTCAGTGCTCTGTCAAATTCTTCTCGCAGTATTGTATCTCCTCTTCCTCCACTTCATCTTCCATTTCTAGAATACTACCTTCAAGTTTATTTCTTTTGTATAGTCCCTGTATATATCCCTTCAACATTTCAGCTTTTCCCTCTTTGCTTAGTACTGGTTTTCCTTCGGAGTTCTTGATATTCATACAGCTGCTTTTCTTGTCTCCAAATATTTCTTTTCTTTTCCTGTAGATAGTACCTATCTTTCCCCTGGTTATACATTCTTGTATGGTTCTGCATTTGTCCTCTTAGCCGCTCCTGCTTAGCCAGTTTGCACTTCCTGTCAGTTTCATTGTTCAGATGTTTGTAGTCCCTTTTGCCTGTTTCACTTGAACATTTTTATATTTTCTCCTCTCATCAATTGAGTCTAGTATATCCTGTGTTATCCAGGGATTTCTGTTAGGCCATGTTCTTCTGCCTATATGATCCTCTGTTGCTTTCAGTACTTTATCTCTCAGAGCTACCCATTCTTCTTCTACTGTTTTACTTTCCCCTGTTTCAGCCAATCCTTGCCTATGCTCCATCTAAAACCTTCAACCACTTCTGTTTCCTTAAGTTTATCCAGTTTCCATCTCCTAACTTTTCTACCTTTGTGCAATCTCGTTTTTAGTTTTAATCTACAGTTAATGACCAATAAGTTATGGCCAGAATATGTATCTGCCCCTGGGTATGTCTTACAGTTTAAAACCTGGCTCCTAAATCTATTGCTTACAATTATAAAGTCTATCTGGTAGCATCCAGTGTTTCCTGGGCTCTACCACGTATACAGCCTTCTTTTATGATGTTTAAACAATGTGTTGGTGATCATTAAATTGTGCACTGCACAAAATTCTACTAAGCAATCTCCTCTTTCATTCCTTTTTTCCCAGTCCATATTCACCTACATTTCCATCTCTTTCTTTTTCTACTACAGAGTTCTAGTCCCCCATCACAATCAAGTTTTTGTCTCCCTTAATTTTCTGAATAATTTCTTTTATCTCCTCATGCATTTCTTCGTATCGTCATCATTGGCAGAGCTAGTTGGCAAGATAAACTTGTACTACTGTGGTTGGTGTTGGTTTTGTGTGTATCTTTGCTATGATAATACATTCACTATGCTGTTCATAGTAACTTACCCGCATTACTATTTTGTTATTCATTATCAGACCTTTTCCTGCATTACCACCGACAGGACAGGACAGTTTACAACTCACCGCAACGATGTGGCAACGATCTCTGACAGGCACTTGCAAAACACACACATACAACACTTTCAGCTATCGGCCATGGCCTTCTTCAGAATATAGAACATTCATATAATCACACAGTTATACAACCGTCACCTCCGGCTGCCACACTTCGAATCAGATGAGAAGTGCGGCAGTCGGAGGTGATGATTGTATAACTGTGTTATGTGACTGCGTGAATGTTCTATTTTTTGAAGAAGGGCATGGTCGATAGCTGAAAGTGTTGTGTGTGTGTGTGTGTGTGTGTGTGTGTGTGTCGTTTGTATGTACCTGTTGCAGCTTGTCGTCATGTCTGTTATCATCTCCTTTTACATTTTAATTGATCCATTCAGTATTCTCATATACTTTCTCCATCTCTCTATCTTCTTCTTTTGACATGGGCATATATACATTAACTATTGAATTTTATTGTTGATTCAGGTGAGAACTGAATAATGTGGAACTGTTTGTGGTAACTCACTTTCTGTCTTACTTTCCTATTCGTAACTGATCCTTCTTCCATTGTAAAATTTCCTTCTGTTGTTGATATTTCCCTCTATTTGTCTGATAAAAATCTCTATCTCTCTATAATTTCACGTCACTGACCCCCACTGTACGTAGATTCAACTTCTGCATTTCCCTTTTCAGATTTTCTAGTTTCCTTACGAAGTTCGGACTTTTGACAGTCCATGCTCCAAGTTATATTACTTTATCCTTTTGTTGGTAAGTCCTATTGTAATAAAGTAATTATTTATCTCAATTGGTGGGTACATAATCTTGAAAGGGTTAGCTTAATCTGTAATTTACTTTGTTGAGTTTATAACATGAATAGAATTCAGTATTGTTATAATTAATTGTTATACAGTGAACAGATTAAATTTTGTTGCTACTCTATATCTGGACTTGTTGCACATGCCTGAAAGTTCTCCATTGTTATAGGGTGTAAAGAACGTAATAAATTAATGAATGTTAAATAACCATAATATTATGAGGGTAGGTTGCAACTCCCTACAAAAATAATCCCCAAGAATTGAAATAGTATTGCAAGTGGGTTAGGGCAACTTATTTCAAAGTGCAATTATTTGTCTAGTAGTATTATATTCCTTTATATTCAAAAAGAGAAATAGCAAATTAATGGTGATTAATCGATTTTATAACCCATGATATTAATTTCTGACAGCCATTTTTCAGTCTCATTCTACAAGAACAAACTTAAAATATTTTGTTAGTAATGCTTATATAGCTGCTTATGTAATCACACATACTAATATTTTTCTTCGTATTATAAAGGAAATAATAATATTGCTGAAAACTGAAATCATTATGTGATGAGATATTTAAGATTATTATTATTATTATTATTATTATTATTATTACATAGGTCGACAATTTTTCACTTTTTGTCTGGGATTTGCATGAAAATATGAATTTCTGACTGAAGTGACCTTGCTGATCACAAATCTGTAGCCTGTTTCCCTGTAGCACGTCAGGTTTTTCCTCCACCACTATCATCATCATATTCACCATTGTCTAACTCTGCGCCTAATGGAATAGGAAATTGGAAAGCAATTACGGGACAATGGAAACGAAATGGAACAGTAAAGTGCTTAAAAAAGAATTGGAAGAAAGGCATATGAATTATAAGAAGCAAATATTATGGTGCGCACTTACCAGGTAGAGGTATTACTTCCGTTTTCGTTTGCCTGTGAATGAACGTTTGATATCCTTCCTCTTGTGTCACTTCACCTTCACGTGTGATGCACCAACAGTAGTCAGCCATCAGGTTTATTCCCCAACGACCTTGATAATGATGTTCTATAGTTTTGAGTTCCTGATGAGATCGTTCACTATGTTCCTCTGATGTGTCAGCCAAATTTTCTTGAATACTCTTTAAGTGTGACATTAGAAAATTTAGTTTTAGAGAGACCTTGCATCCTAACTGTTTAAAGGACTGTAGCATGTCTTCCACTATTTCCTTGTAATCAGGCTGCTTATTCTGGCCAAGGAAACGATGCACAACATTTTTTAAACTTCTCCAGGCGTGAAGTTCTATTTCCGTCATAGAACTGTCAAAGTGCTTATCAGACATCAACTTCCTTATATCTGGTCCAACAAATATCCCTTCTTTAACTTTGCAGCCAATAGATTTGGGAATTGCCTACACAGGTATTGGAAACAGTTTCCTGTTTTCTACCAGTGCTTTAACATACTGCTTCATGAGACCTAATTTGATGTACAGGGGAGGCAATAAAATATGATCTGGATTAACCAAATGTTCATTCACTATGTTCTTTGATCCCACTGTCACATTTTGCCTCTTAGGCCACTCTCTCCTTGATTTTTACCTTCACTCCATTTCCTTAACTGCTCCACACATGTATGGCACAAAATGTGTGGAGCAAATGACTTGTCCTGATTGCGAGCCTCATGCCGAAATGTGCAAAATATGATTTCTGCACAAATTTTGTTATTTGTTGACGTCTTGCACGTTTCACATAATTTCCACAGATATAACAAAATGTATCTGGGCTATTCACACACTGCCTTCCTGACATTTTTAACACATTTTCAGTGAAATACAGCCACTCACAACAAAGCGCGAAAGCGCCTTCTTGAAGCTGTAGCACTCACTCACTGATTTCTGTGGCGATAATGGAACGTCAGCTCCAAGCTCATTAGCCTCCTCTGCCTCACCTTCACAAAAAATGCAGCATTGTCACATTTCTATATTTGTGGACACTGCATAACATACATTTCGCAACCAATGGTAGGCTTGGAGGGGGGTAGCTGTGCAGAAAAAACTGAGGGTGATGGAAAAAAACTGATATGATTTTCATATTCAGGGGTGCAAATTTAGTAAAGAACATCACTTACTTTCCAAACCCCAGAATCCATGTCGACCTGTGTTATTGTACATTTACTAGCTGAAAACCCGGTATGCCTGGGTATTTATTTATTCAAGCCTTGAGTGAGTACTTCTCCTATCCCTTCTCTCTCTCTGTCCATCTCCTTTTTTCCCCTGATAACATGATATATTTATCAGAGAACATATAAGAAATAAGTCTGCCTTGCATAATGTACAAAATTATGAGTGCAGTATCCAAACAAAGAAAGATAGTAATCAGAATACAAATGATATGTAACATTCATACATTCATTTAATACAAATCTTTACTATAAACATTTCTTTTGACTGTTCTAATATGAACAATTTCTTTGGTGAGCCCACCCCTGATAAAGTGACCTAAAGTAGTCTGTTTGAGAAACATGGACATGTCATATCCACTTTACAGTATTGAATACATTGCCCTGTGGTTTATTTCTCGTAATAGAAAATGCAAATCTGACTGGAAACTGCAGTCTCTGGAAGTTAGAAGCTAGATCTGTTGAAAATATTGGGTATTCATTGGATGTACACTGTTTCATTCTCTTGCTTTCCTTGTAGCTCTAAAGAAGTCTGTTGCTTTCACCTGCAGCCGTGTGCATTCAACAGTTAAAAGTTGTCAACTACAGTCAGCTTTCAGGAATCTCCTTGAGCTGACTGGAATACAGGAATGTTTTTGTGGTAAATACGTAAACGTATTAATATGTAAGGCATGATCTGACAGGTTTTTACCCATCGCAGTGTATATGATCTCGTGTTTATTGAATTATACGTTCTAGAATTGTATAATTTTGCAATTATACATTCATTTGTATCCGTTGCAAACAGAGTTTTTGTGAAAAAATAATAGATTAAAAATGGATGCGTGATGAGATGGTTTTTCCTTATCCTTATTGTTTATGACTCCATATCTCATGAACTGTGTGTCGTACTATGAGAAAATGTTGAACATACATTCAGTAGTATGTGTGTATACTGTCTGTAACATTTCTTGTGGATACAATTAAAAGTGTACGAGTAATGCCATGCCAAATGCTGTAATTTTATTGCATGAACGGCTCACGCTATTTGTCCACGAGGCTCAGAGGGCCATGGACAGGGATACTCAGGTAGATGCTGTGTTTCTTGACTTCTGCAAGGCATTTGATACAGATCCTTACAGACGTTTAATGAACAAAATAAGAGCATATGGTCTATCAGACAAATTGTATGATTGGACTGAGGAGTTCCTAGATAACAGAATGCAGCATCTCATTCTCATATATATATATGACCTTGCGGATAACATTGGACGTTTGCTGATGCTTTTTGCAGATGATGCTACAGTGTATAGAGAGGTTGTAGCAATGGAAAATTGTATTGAAATGCAGGGGGATCTGCATCGAATTGACACATGGCGCAGGGAATAGCAATTGAATCTCAATGTAGACAGGTGTAATGTGCTGCAAATACGTAGAAAGAAAGATCCTGTATCATTTAACTACACTGTAGCAAGTCAGCAACTGGAAGCAGTTAATTCCAAAAATTATCTAGGAGTAGGCATTAGGAGTGATTTAAAATGTATCAACCACATAAAATCAATCGTTGGTAAAGCAGATGCCAGACTTAGATTAATTGGAAGAATCCAAAGGAAATGCAGTCCAAAAACAAAGGAAATAGGTTACAGTACACTTGTTCACCCACAGCTAGAATACCGCTCACCGGTTTGGGATCCGTACCAGGTGGGGTTGATAGAGGAAGTGGAAAAGATCCAACGGAGAGCAGCGCGCTACGTTACAGGATCATTTGGTAATCATGAAAGCCTTACAGAGATGATTGATACACTCCCGTGGAAGACTCTGCCAGAGAGACTGCCTGTCACCCAGTACGGGCTTTTGTTGAAGTTTCGGGAACATACCTTTACCGTGGAGTCTAGCAGTATATTGCTCCCTCCTACGTATATCTCGTGAAGAGAAGTTCTCTTCTTCTCAAATAGTGGACTGATAAAGTCACACTGTCACATGCTGCAAGACGGTGAAGTTTACATTGTTTATGATATCATATCTCGTGAACCATCGACCCTACTGCAAAATACTTTCTTAGCTGACATCTTCTACCTATAAACTGTATTCCTACCAAGTTTCAGCTTTGTAGATGAAGTAGTTTTAGAGATTTCATGTTTAGTCAGTGAGTGAGTGAATGAGTGTCTTTCACTTTTTAGCTAAAGATTACATTACTCGAAGGATGCATGTATGTTCATCATATACATTAGAGTGGACTTGTTATGCTGCTTGTATTTTATGTACGACAGAACTTTTTATCAGAAGTGAATACCAAATTGCACTTGATGGTGACCCTATTTTGGAAGGTTATGAAACATAATTTCCATATTGACTCTGCATAAAGTGCTATTAAAATTATAAGATAGTGCAATCAAGATTGTATGTCTTGAATTAAAGTGGAGTGTGATTTATTCTGATTAATATTGTTTTATATTTTGATTAGGTTGTTCTGTTGCTTTGTAGGTATTTGGAAGAGGAAGTGGGAAAGACTGTAGAGCTCATGTTCAGCGATTGAATGAGGATAAAAGGAGGAAAGAGACCTTTGTTTTAAATAGGAGAATACAAGTCCATTGTGACAAAAATGGTATAGTGACAGTAAAATATTAATGTAATCTTAATTGCTGTTTAATTACTGAAATGTGGTGTACATGAAAGGCTGATAAAACACTAGTTCCATAACAGATATGTAAACTTTAGGCTGTATTTATTAACTGCTATCTCATTTTTATTTCAGCTGTTGGTACTGAAGCAAATACTCCCATTGTAAAAAATAGTAAATGGAACAAATATTTATCAGAAGAAGATGATGATGATTCTGATGATTCAATGCCTATGTCTCCTACACATTTAAGAATTGGTGGCACATCAGCAGTATGTAAAGAGCGGACTCTTCAGAATTATTCTACTCGTGGGTCTGTTAATATCTGTGGAGGGAAGATTGGTGTTCTACCAGAAAAGTGGAAGGGAAAACCTGATCATTTCAATGATACCCGTTTTAATGTAAATGAAGATATAGCAAGTGAAAATGAAGACATAGCACCCCATGTCAGTGAAAGTTCATCATATTTTTCAACAGGAAATTATACACATGATGACAATAAATCAGGTGGCGTTAATAATGTGTGTGAATTGCAAAGAAATTCATCTTCTCTCTGTTTCACCTTACTTCCAGAAACATCAACTACTGGAGAGTTGTTGAACTGCAACAATCAGCATGAAATTCTTTCTGATTTTAGTTCAGATAGCTTTACTAGTAATACACAGCAAGCCACCTTTGATAAACAGTTGTGTGCAACAGGAATTGGAGACTTTAGTTTGACTAACAGTGAAATAAACAAGCAAGAAGAGGGAAAAAAACCAGCACAGCTACAATCTCCTATTTGTGGAAGTTTTGTTGCAGACTTGAGCTCTCCAACAATAAACTTGAAAAGCAATGTTAAACAAATTTTCTCTGACAAATATAATGAAGATGAGTTAGATGAAATATTGAAATTTTAATACAATAATTTATGCTTAAATGAAATTAGTATTGTAATAAGGGATAATAAATGGGAAATTATTCAATTCATATTTTTACGAGCAGGACCTACTCTTTTGTAAATATGTTACAGTGTAAGTCTAAATGATCATCAGGTACAGCATAATTTGAAATGGACTCAAGTGATTTATCACAAAACTATCTATTTTGAAAGAAATGCTTCCTCGACAGTTTTTGCAAGGAATCAAATAACGTTCCGATTTATATATCTGTGTATTACTTCTTCCGTAATCACCAAGTGATGGAACATTTGAATAACTTCATGGGCACAGAGGAAACATATTCATGAGGAACCTCATCTCTCTCATCTCTTGGCCTTTGTGGTTTTGATATTTACCAATGTTGTTTTTAATTGTTCCTTCACCTCTCTCTCTCTCTCTCTCTCTCTCTCTCTCTCTCTCTCTCTCTCTCTCTCTCTCTCTGTCTATGTGTGTGTGTGTGTGTGTGTGTGTGTGTGTGTGTGTGTGTGTGTGTGTGTGTGTTTCAATTGTTCAATAAATTCCTTCTTGCAGATTGTGTACCACTAATAAATGTGCAAGGACAATAGTCACCAATACGGAAGTGGATTGTGTTCATCAGTTAAAACAGTAGTGTGTCTCCAAATGTCAGAATACACTGTTACATTTGGAATTATGGCAGTATTATACAGTCAAACACTTTTAAGACATTTTCTTAGAGACCTACAACTCTAGGCTTATTAAGTAGAAAACTTATTAAAAGGGTTAATCATTTTATTAATGTTAATACAATATTAATAGGCCACTAGACATAGTGGTGATTATGACTGGGCAATATTTCAATATATGCTCATTAAAATGTTGAGGAAAAAAGTTGTCTCTAGAAATAAAGAATTTATTAATAGTTACAACAAAACTCATATATTTTTTCACTGTAGGTAGCACAGTGGTAGAGTGCCAGACTATGAATTCAAAGGTTGTGGGTTTGATCCCTGCCAGGTCGTAGGATTTTTATCTGTCAGTTTCCACGCCAGTTTCCAAATTCTCAGGTATTTCTCAAGAAAACACAACACTCCAAATTAGATTAATTTTAAATACATATTTACTTAATTCCCGTGCTTCGCACGCGTAGACTCGATGGTTTGCATTGGTTGGTTCTACTTCTAAATATAAATTTTCATAGATTTAGCTTCAAAAATGCTTTCCTAGTCAAGTATTTTGATACAACTTGCCACCCCCCTATTACACCAGTGATGTCAGAAATCAAAACATCCTGAAACACTTTTATTTATATATTTTTTTAAATTCTAACCATGGTTTCAAATCCAAATTTTTGCATTTCTAGCATCAAAATAGTCTTAGTAGCATCCTTAAAAGATTTTCCCTATTTCACTTGCTCAATGCTTGAATTTCCAAAAATATCAAAACATCTGTTTTTTAAAATTTCAATCAAAAATCTAAATTAGAAGTTTTGTATTTCTTGCTTCAAAATTGCCTTAATAGCAGTGTGTTTTCAAAAAACCGTTCATCTGGTTTCATCCCTTTAGGGATGGGAATATCCAAAAAAACTGCTGATGTCTACAATGTAAGATAAACAATATCTACAAATTTCAAGTTTCTATTGTCTGTAGATTCATTTTTCAGCACCATTTGCTGTCTTTTAGAAACGGATTGAGAACACGAAATTTCTTTCTTAAGCTTTGGCATCTTCCTTGGTAGTTTTACTTTTCAAACTGCAATATGCACTTATTTTTCTTTATTCATAAGCTTGCTGCAGAAAAACAACTGAAGAATGTGCATCACCTTTCACTGTATATAACTTCTTTGCTATTATGGTGTCAAGCCATCGATGGTCTTCAGTCCAAATTTTATATAAGCTGACGATTTTCAACCACTATATCTTCCACCCTCTTATAGCTATCGATACGGTACTGCTATGGTGTACTGCGGGAGAGTTTGCACTACAGCAACACTGAGATCGTTCGTCTCCATTGTATAGTTTTTGCTGAAGAGCAAAATATTGTCTCCCACATGTAGAATTTTATAGAAGTCAGTAACTTTCAACTCCCATATCTTTCACCCCTTTATCGTTATCAAGCCTCTACCACCATAGTGCACAATGGGAGACTGATACCTACTACCACATACAAACACTATTCATTTGCAATATGTAGTTTTGCCTGCAGAGTGAAATGTAGGCACAAGCACCTCAGTTTTTATATACATTAAGATAATTTATTTAAGTTTATTTTGTCCTTCACTCACATTCATTTAATTCAGATTACTTTTTTAATTATTAATTTAATTCCCTTAATTTAAAAAAAAAAGCGTAGCCATATCATAAAAGGAGTGTCATATTTAAGGAAAATTTAGTAGCCATTGTGTTAGGCTGACTCAATGTAGTATTTGATAAACCAATAGCTGTGGGTATGGCCATTTTAAACACATGCTCAATTACAAACACTAAAAATAAATGATGAATTTAAATGTAAATTAACACTAAAGTCTTTTGAAATATTGATCAATCATAGTTTTTTACACGTTTTTCAAACAAACTTGTGGTGTACTGTTTGAATTTCGATAGACTCTTTATAACATTTTTTCGTAGTCTGTATTGCTCTACAAAAATATCCAAACTTGTTCAGAAGATCCATAGCCTCAGAGCATGTAGGGGCATGTTTGCAATCATCACTATGTACATCATCATTTTCAAGAAGAACCGTTACATTACATATATCATCTACATATAATTCAGGACATGGCTCAAGAAGGTCATCAGTTTTCACGAATTCATCAAATGACATGCCGACCATCACTACCCTCTTCAATATCTTAAAACATTTCTGCAGTATCTGACTTGAATCCAGCTTTCTGAAACAATTTACTATGGTTTCCTGTTTATCTGAATCCTATCCAGCATTGACATGGCTTCTAACAAGGCTTTTCCTATCATGAATAATGGCAACTTTTTTGTGTCATCCATCTTATGAAACACAAGAGCTGTGATTCTGTCTTTATGAACTTTCATGCCTTTACAACCACATCCATTGAGAGCACATATTTTATTCATGATCATATTATAAAAAAACTTCAAATTCATCAGTGTTGTAAATGTCTTTGGAGAATACTCATCTATAACTGAGGAAGAACTGTTTCTCTCAAAACGTCAACTTATTCCATATTAACTCTCTTCCTCACCACACATGTTTCTATATGTACACCCTGCACCTTTTTAAGACTAGAAGTACCATGTTGGTCAAGCTGAGTGGTTTGAGGTGTTATTTGTGGCAGCAACACAAGTTTTTTTTTATTTTTGCAAGTTTTCATCATTGAAACTACAATGACAGAGAGATGAGCACAGTTCTAGTAGGAATTGCCAAGTCAAGTGATGCAGATGCATCAAATGAATGGCAAACAGAATCTGAAACATCTACCGATGATTTACGTCTTGTACAACATAAGCATTTATCATTGTACCTTAGTTTTCGAACCAATATGTGTGCAATCTATTGTACATCTATCTTTATAATAATGGAAAGTCCAGGTTGGAATTAATAATATAGTGAGGACAGTTTACAACTCACCGCAAAGGCGTGGCAACGAGCTGCGACAGGCACATACAAAAGACACACACATACAACACATTTAGCTATTGGCCATAGCCTTCTTCAGAAAATAGAGCACTCACGCAATCACACAGGCACACAACACAGTCATACAACTATCACCTCCGACTGCCGCACTTCGAATCACGCTCTGCAGCGAATCGGGGACGGAAGGGAAGGGGAGGGGAGGGGGAGGGGATAGAAAGGTTACATCACGGTGGTGGGGATGGGTTAGATGGGAATAACGAGATGCAGCTTAGGAATGGAGTGAGGAGGCTGGTGAGGGGAGAAAATAAATAAAGTAAAATAAAATATATAGAAAATGCATGCACACTGCAAGTACACAAGACCGCATACACACACACACACACACACACACACACACACACACACACACACACACGATCACACATTCACACACCACTCAAAATAGGCGAGGTTTGGGATAGAGGGGTAGGAACTGTAAGGTATGGAAAAAAATATATATAGGGAAGTTATCATAGGTTGAGGCCTGGTTGATTTCGGGATCAGAGAATGTATTGTAGGGATAACTCCCATCTGTGCAGTTCAGAAAAGCTGGTGGTGGATGGGAGGATCCAGATGGCCCGGGTTGTGAAGCAGCCATTGAAATCAAGCATGTGCTCTGCAGCATGCTGTGCCACAGGGTGGTCCACCTTGTTTTTGGCCACAGTTTGGCGGTGGCCATTCATCCTAATGGACAGCTGGTTGGTGGTCATGCCAATATAGAAAGCTGTACAGTGCTTGCAACACAGTTGGTAAATTACGTAGCTACTTTCACAAGTGGCCCGTCCTCTGATAGGGTAGGATAAGCCTGTGACAGGACTGGAATAGGAAGTGCTGGGTGGGTGGATTGGACAGGTCTTGCAGCGGGGTCTTCCACAAGGATATGATCCCTGTGGCAGTGAGCTGGGTTTTGGGGTGGCATAAGGATGAACTCGGGTGTTGTGAAGGTTGGGAGGGCGACGGAATATCACTTTAGGAGGGGTGGGAAGGATCTTGGGCAGGATGTCTCTCATTTCAGGGCACGAGGATAGAAAATCAAAACCTTGGCGAAGGATGGAATTTAATTGTTCGAGACCAGGGTAGTACTGGGTGACAAGGGGAGGATATGGCACGGGAGATTTGTTTGCGGACTAGGTCTGTGGGATAGTTTCTGTTTGTGAAGGCCTTTGTGAGACCTTCAGCATATTCAGAAAGGGAATTCTTGTCACTGCAGATATGCCGTCCACGGGTGGCCAGGCTGTAAGGGAGGGATTTTTTGACATGGAAGGGATGGCAACTGTCAAAATGTAGGTACTGTTGGTGGTTGGTAGGTTTAATATGGACGGAAGTGTGGATGGAGCCATCAGTGAGGTGGAGGTTGACATCCAGGAAGGTGGCATGGTTGGTTGAGGAAGACCAGGTGAAGTGGTTGGGAGAGAAGGAATTGAGGTTCTGAAGAAAGGAGGATAGGGTGTCCTGGCCCTGAGCCCAGATCATGAAAATATCATCAATGAACCAGAACCAGGCCAGAGGTTTGAGGATGCTAGGAAGGATTCCTCCAGAGTGCCCATGAACAGGTTGGCATAGGAGGGTGCCATGCGGGTGCCCATGGCTGTGCCTTGGATTTGATGGTAAACTTTCCCCTCAAAGGAAAAGTAGTTGTTAAGTAGGGTGAAATTGGTAAGGATTATGAGGAATGAGGTATCAGGCTTGCGTTCAGAGGGACGTTGGGAGAGGTAGTATTCCAGAGCGGCAAGGCCATGGGCATGTGGGATGTTGGTGTATAGGGAGGTGGCATCCACCAAGCCACCAAGACAAAATTCTTTCCCAATGTCTCAAGTGTGAGCACACTCCAGCTTAGACAATATTGTCAACTATTTCTTCCTAAATGTTTCCAAACACTTACAACTTCCTCTCTCTCTGGTCAATTGCAATAAGAAAGACATCTTAATACATTTTAGAACCTTTTATAAATATCCATTACATGTCTTATATTCTTGTAAAAGTAAAAATGCTGATTGTACTTGTCTAAAACATATGCTTTGACTCTATTTCAGTACCGTATTTGCTCGAATATAGGCCACACTTTTTTTCCCAAATTTTGGCGTACAAAATCGTGGTGCAGCCTATAATCGAGATTCAGTCCTCCTCCTCCCACCCGCTCCTTTTTCCAAAGTTGTTAGTTTCAAAAATTACACGTTCACTTTTATTTTTGTTTGAGAAATGTAATAAAATGGTGATTTTCAAAAATGCTACAGTAACAGTTTCGTAGAACAGCATATATGTTTTTGTACATGTTCACGGAAACGGTGCGGGAATTCCTGAAAGTCAATATTTCGATATAAATCGAATGGTGTCATTCTGTACCACAGCCAACAAAAGCTGACGACTGTTTTTTTAACACGTCCGCGCGGCCTTAAAACAAAAATAGTATGTAACACACACACGTCCTAAGCACACAAATGATTTTAATTTGATATAGTCAATGAAGCTAGTCTTCACGATAAAAGTTTAGTGTGTGGCGCGAGAGATTTTTACCGTGACGTATATGTTAGTAAGGTAACGCCTACTGTGAGCAGTGATGGGAGGGCCAACTGATTTGTGTTGCTAATGCTGATGTTGAGTTCCAATGCTACGTTTTAAAATAACGTACTTTACTACAACCAGATTCACTGGTTTCACATCCATTGGGGGTTATTTTCATGAAACAATGTACACAGAACTCGGGGTTATTTTGCAGCCTTGCAACTGAATCATTTCTGTTGTAACAGCAAAACCACAGTTCCTGTTTCGAATTATGAAGTCAAGCATACATGGGTATATTTACATTTTAGCTCTTGAAATGCACAACTACTCTTCAAACATTTTAATAGTTTATCCCCACTTGCACACCAGCGTCGAACTTCCCGTTTTCCATGTCCGTTACTGTGACTAGACAACCTGAAGCTTACATTCGACAGTGTAAGTCGTATGTTCGTTTCCTGCTACAAACTTAAAAACCAAAACATCGTCACACACACAGAGACACACACACACACACACACACACACACACACACACACACACACCGAAAAAAACTATATTTTCGCAGCACACGCCTACGCTTTATACAACACTTGAAATGCCCGGTAACACGCTTTGGTTCAGCGTCCCCTCACTTGGGGCGCCCAGATCGCCCTGTCGTCTCGCTTTCTTATTCGTTGATTTACAGTTTTGCATATTTGTTTTAAGTTTATTGGAAAGAGAACATTATTTCGTTAACATTGTGTTTCTGATTACGAAAAAGGTTCAATTATACAAAAAATGAAAATAAATAAAATAAAAATTGAAAAACATGCGGCCTATACTCGAGATTGTTTCTTCTTCTATAATCTCGTGTCAAAAGTTTACGTGCGGCCTATATTCGCGCAAATACGGTATTTTTTATAAAGATGAAAATCGTAAAATTGTTTTACTTATTTATTTTAATGATGTTTGATGAAAGACCATGGAATTTCCTCAGTAAAATTTAAAATAGAAATAGCATTTATTCTTGAATTTTTATTTATATATTAATTTATACTACACATTTTAGAGAACAATTTTTTTTTCTTTTTTCTTTTTGCAATTTGGAGTCTGCTTGAAGATAAACTCAACACTGTGAAAGCCAAAACATCATACAAATACCAATAAAACAGTGGTTTTCTACTGTGGGTCAAAAATTAACCTCATGATACTACTCAGGGTATAGTAAATGCCGGTACTTCTCATGTTAAATCTATGAAGCCAACCATTGTTTGGTTTGAATTCAACATTCTACTTTAGGCCTATTTCTTCCACTTTTTTTCCTAATAATATTTCCATCAATCGGTATGTATAGAGCACGTTTTTGGTGAAATCATTCCAAAAGAACAACTTCTGTTTGCTCATAACAACCCACTTTGAGCTTTTTTCCTGTTTGACTCTTCTGTATCTAACCTCTTTAATAGTTTTATAGATTTGCCAGTATTGTAGTTAAAGAAGATACTGGAATGTTTAGTTCTGCGGCAATCTGAACACATGTAACATGTTTCTGGTATATATAAGGTAAGTCCTTCCACTCCTGGTATTGGAATGACTCCTTTTCCACTTCCTTAAAACCCGTATCCTTCCCTTTCTCCTCTCCTTCCTTCCTCTTTTTCCTGAAGAAGCTGCCAGCGGTGGCGAAAGCTTGAATGCTTGTGTGTTTTTATTTGTGTTTTATGTTTCTATTGACGAGCCTGTACTTTGGGTAAGTCAAACATTCTTTATTTTATACATATTTTTCTTTCGCAGCCTAGCTGCTTCTTCAGGCAGAAGGGAAGGAGAGGGAAAAGTAAATGATGAGGGTTTTAAGGGAGTGGGTAAGGAATCGTTCAAATCCCGGGACAGGAAAGACTTACCTTGGGGGGAAAAAAGGAGGGTAAACAAATACACACACACACACACACACACACACACACACACATACACAAACGCAAACACACCTAGGCAGACATACTGTAGAAAGCAAAGAAGGTGGACAGAGATACCACTTGAGGCAGAGGCTCTGTCCAGAGAATCGATGCAAAGATGTTCAAGATGGTGGGTGGGAATTTGAATTTAGCGGAGGTTGAGACCAGGTGGGCAACGGGAAGAGAGAATATGCTGAAGGGCAAGTTTCCATCTCTGGAGTTCTGAAAGACTGTTGTCAGTGGGAAGTATCCAGATAACCGGACGGTGTAACATTGTGCCAAAATGTGCTGGCCATGCACCAAGGCATGTTTAGCCACAGGGTAATCCTTATTACCAACAAACACTGTCTGCTGTGACCGTTCATGTGAATGGACAGTTTGTTGCTGGTCATTCCCACATAGAATGCTTCACAGTGCAGGCATGTCAGTTGGTAAATCACGTGGGTACTATCGCAAGTGGCTCTGCCCTTGATTGTGTACACCTTCCGGGTTACGGGATTGGAGTAAGTGGCGGTGGAAGGGTGCATAGGGCAGGTTTTACAACGAGGGCAGTTACAAGGGTAGGAGCCAGAAGGTAGGGAAGGTGATTTGAGGATTTCATAGGGATGGACTAGGAGATTACGGAGGTTAGGTGGGCGGCGGAAAGACATTCTCGGTGGAGTGGGAAGGATGTCATGAAGGATGGATCTCATTTCGGGGCAGGATTTAAGGAAGTCGTATCCTTGCTGGAGAGCCACATTCAGAGTCCGCTCCAGTCCCGGAAAGTATCCGGTGACAAGAGGGGCAGTTCTGGGGTTCTTCTGTTGAAGGTTCTGAATTTGGGGGGATGAGGAAGTGGCTCTGGCAATTTGCTTCTGTACCAGATCAGGAGGATAGCTGCGGGATGTGAAAGCTGTTATTAGGGACTGGAGCAGACTCATTTGCCATGAAGACCTAAGCTGTAGGGAAGGGAACGTTTGATGTGGAATGGATGGCAGCTGTCATAATGCAGGTACTGTTGTTTATTGGTACCTTTCCGGGACTGGAGCGGACTCTGAATGTGGCTCTCCAGCCTTTCAGAAGGCAAGGATTTTACGTACTTCAGTAAGAAAGAACCAGTTTCTGAAGGTCCACATAAGACAGTATTTTCAGACCACATATGCATGAAAGCATGATCTGTTTTACAGTCATGTATTCCAAGATTAAATGTACAAAGCTCCCTCTTGTACTAGATAACATTGGTTGTTAGCATTTGAGATGGCAATGTTTTTTCAAGATCAAAAGTAAAAAAGTAATTACTTGTGTTGAGCCTTTTTTCGACTTCTGTATTTCCCCTTTCTTAGCGGCTCTAGTATGATAGGTAAAGCTCTTTCTCCAGCATTAGATTGTATATTTTGCTGGTATCTTCCTCCACTTGGATTAAATTTTCTAAACGGTCACAAGTATTACATGTGTCAGATCTTAGCTTATAAAATGATAGATTAAATTCTGAATTGAACACTTTACAGTAAATACACTCCTTCACTGGCAAAATGTTTTCTTCTTCACATTTCTCAGTATACAGCTTATACATTTTTGAGACAGATAACTCTAGTGACAGGTATTTCTTGTGAGGATTATCTTTACGAGAATAGTAACGACGAAAGCTTTTTATGTGCTTCCTTACGGTAGCGAGGCGATCTTCTGGTATTTTATTTCCAGGAGCATGTTTACCACGTTTATCAACAGGAGATAGGCCTTCCACACTTGGTTCGTTTAATACAACTGAGGTAAATCGGCGATTGCTTATAGTTAGTGTCTTAAGGAAGAACTCCTTACACACTCGTTTGCCATCCAGGAAAATTGCAGTACTTCATTTTTTAGACTTGTTACAGTTTCGTTTCGGACATCTTGGTTTAGTAGTTGAAACACATTTTACTATCAAGGATGTTTGTTGTTGCCAGGAACCAGTTTTCAATACTCTTCGTGGATAATTCTTCGTCTTTCTTCTGTGAAAGTCTTGCATTTATATCGGCAGGTATGTTGAAATGGCTGGATGATTCTTCATCTACATCTACATAGATACTCTGCAAATCACATTAAAGTGCCTGGCAGAGGGTTCATTAACCACTTTCATAACTTTTCTCTACCGTTCCATTCTCTAATAGCGCGTGGGAAGAAAGAACACCTAAATCGTTCCATTTTCGATCTGATTTCTCTTATTTTATTGGGATGGTCATGTCTCCCTAAGTAGGTGGGTGCTAGCAAAATATTTTCACATTCAGAACTAAAAGTCGGTGATTGAAACTTCGCAAACAGATCATGCCACAATGAATAACGTCTTTCTTTTAATGATTTCCACCCCAACTCGTGCAATATTTCCATGACGCTTTCCCCCCCGTAATGTGATACAAAACTAGCTGCCCTTCTCTGAACCTTCTCAATGTCTTCCGTCAGTCCCACCTAGTGAGGGTCCCACAAGGGGAAACAGTACTTCAGGAGAGGACGCACAAGTGTGATGTAGGCAGTCTCTTTGGTGGAGCTGGTGCATCTTCAAAGCGTTCTGCCAATGAAACGTAATCTTTGGTTCGCCTTCCCCACAATATTTTCTATGTGTTCTCTCCAGTCAAAATTGTTTGTAATTGTAATTCCTAGGTATTTGGTAGAATCTACGACCTTAAGGTTTCACTGACTTATCACGTAATTAAAGTTCAGCGGATTTCTTTTAGTGGTCATGTGTATTACTTCACACTTTTCTTTATTTAGTGTCAATTGTCAATTTTCGCACCATGCAGAAATTTTGTCTAAATCGCTTTGCAGTTGCTTTTGATGTTCAATTGACTTCACTAACCGATAAACGACAGCATCATCTGCGAACAGTCTAAGGGAGCTATTCAGATTGTCTCCTAAATTGTTTATAAACACGAGGAAGAGTAATGGACCTATAATGCTTCCCTGTGGAATGCCAGATATCACTTCTGTTTTACTCGATGACTTACCGTCAATTACAACGAACTGTGTCCTTTCTGATAGGAAATCGTGAATCCAATCGCACAATTGGGGAGATATTCCATAAGCACGCAATTTCATAAGAAGCCGCTTGTGGGGTAAAGTGTCGAAAGCCTTCCTGAAATCCAGAAATATGGAATCGATTTGAGATCCCTTGTCAATGGCACTTAACACTTCATGTGAATAAAGGGCAAGCTGTGTTTCGCAAGAGTGATACTTTCTTAATCCGTGTTTACTGGTTAATAGGTCGTTCTCTTCGAGGTAGTTCATAATATTCGAACATAGTATATGTTCCAAAATCCTACTGCAAATCGACGTCAATGAGATAGGCCTGTAATTTTGGGGATCACTCCTATTGCATTTCTTGAATATTGGAGTAACTTGGGCAACTTTCCAGTCTTTGGGTACGGATTTTTCGCTAATTATAGCTAAGTACGGAGCTATTGCATCAGCATACTCTGAGAGGAATCTAGTTGGTGTACAATTTGGCCCGGAAGATTTATTTTTGTTTAGTGACTTAAGTTGTTTTACTACTCCAGGAACATCTACTTCTAAGTTTCGCATCCTGGCAGCTGTTCTTGGACTGAATACTGGAGTGTTCACTTCATCTTCTTTGGTGAAAGAATTTCGGAAAGCTCTGTTTAGTAATTCTGCCTTAGCAGTACTGTCATCGGTAGTATTACCATTGCTATTACGTAGTGAAAGTATTGTTTGTGTTTTGCCGCTAGTGTACTTCACATGTGACCAGAATTTCTTTGGATTTTCTGCAAGATTACGAGACAGGATTTCGTTGTGGTAACTACTATATGCTTCTCGCATTCAAGTCCGCGCTAGGTTGCGAGTTTCAGTAAAAGATTGCCAGTCTTGTGGATTCTGTGTCTTTTTAAATTTTGAATGCGTTTTTCTTTGTTTCTGCAACAGTAATCTGACCTGTTTTGTGTACCACGGGGGGGGGGGGGGGGGGGTCAGCCCACTCTTTTATTAATTTATTTGGTATAAATCTCTCGATTGCTACTGATATTATGTCTTTGAAAGTAAGCCACAACTGATCTACACTCGCATTTTTAAGTTTTGAAAGACTGGAGACTATCACTAAAGAAAGCCTGAAGCGAATTTTTATCTGCTTTATTGAATAGATATATTTTTTGTTTATTTTTGGTGCATTTGGGCATTTCGACATTTAGTCTCGCTACTACAACTCGATGTTCGCTAATCTCTGTATCTGTTTTGATGCTCTTTACTAGCTCAGGATTATTTGTTGCTAGGAGATAAAGGATATTTTCGTAACCACTTACTATTCTAGTGGGTTCATGAACTAACTGTTCAAAGTAGTTTTCAGAAAAAGCATTCAGAACGAGTTCAGACGATGTTTTATATTTGCCCCCGGTTTTGAATACGTAATTATGCCAACATATCGAGGGTAAATTAAAGTCGCCACCGATTATAACAGTATGCTTCGGATACCTATTTGAAATGCGATTGAAGCTTTCTTTGAACATTTCGGCAACCGCATCGTCTGAGGCAGGGGGCCGATAAAAAGATCCAATTATTAATTTATTCCGATTATCAGGAATAACCTCTACCCAGACCAACTCACAGGAAGTATCTGTCTCAATTTCGCTGCAGGATAAACCGTTAGTAACAGCAGTAAACACTCCACCCCCTATTTTATTTATTCTATCCTTTCTGAAGACCATTTGGCCCTTTGAAAAAATTTCGGCCGAACTTATCTCAGGTGTCAGCCAGCTTTCAGAACCTATAACGATTTGTGCCTCAGTACTTTCTATCAGCGCTTGGAGCTCTGGAACTTTCCCAATACAGCTATGGCAATTTACAACTGTTATACCAATGTTTTCAAGATTTGCTTTCTTCCTGTGTCTGACCTGCCCCCTTTGAGACTGAAACCCATTTTGTGTATTCCCGAGGCCCTCTAACCTAAAAAAAACCGCCCATTCCACGCCACACAGCCCCCGCTACCCGTGTAGCCGCTTCCTGAGTATAGTGGACTCCTGACCTATTTAGCGGAACCCGAAAACCCACCACCCTTTGACGCAAGTCGAGGAATCTGCAGCCCACACAGTCGCAGAACCGCCCGAGCCTCTGATTCAGACCCTCCACTCGGCTCTGAACCAAAAGTCCGCAGTCAGTCTTGTCGACAATGCTGCAGATGGTGAGCTCCGCTTTCATCTTGCAAGCAAGACTGGCAGTCTTTACCACTTCTGATAGCCACTCGAAACCAGAAAGGATCTCTTCCGATCCAAAGCGACACACATCATTGGTCCCAACATGAGCCACCACCTGCAGCTTGCAGGTGTAATTTTTCCTGTTGTAGATTTGTATTCTTATCCCATGTTTCTTAGGTGTTTTCTTTTATTAGTTTTCCATGACTCCAAGTTCCTTTTTCTTTTCCTTGTAACAATGTTTTCTTGAGTCTCTTAATGAGGTGCTCTCAAGTACAACTCTTTAGCTGTATTTAGGATTTTTTCATTGTTAGGGTTTTTGTTGTTATCTTCGTTTTCATCTGAAGATGATGCATCTGGATAGAAAAGGAAATATACCATTTAGACACAGATATAAAGCAAAGATCCTAATAAAAATACATCAAAATCCCAAGAAAAATTTGTCGTTCTCATGAATGTAATTGTCTGAAGTGAATGCTAACATATTCAAATATATTAAGCATTTGAGTGGCATACAAGTGAAAATATTTTCATGACTGTATTTTTCTTGAGGAAAGTAATTTTTATTGACAATAAGGAGACGTTATTATGCTAGTTTTAAGTGTGCTTTTGTACTAAAAAATAGGTTAAGAAATTTTTATCAGCCACAACATTCATTAAAAATTTGAAAACCTAACTTTACGTAAGTACTCAAATGTTACACAAAATGCCTCAACTTTAGTTACCTTAAACAGGGACATAGTCTTCATCTGCGACTGAATCATCATTTGATAAATCTTCGTCTGTCGATTCTGAGAAACACTGAATACTTTCAAAGGTAGAACTACTCATTTTTGACAGAGATTTCGTCAGTAATTGAGCAGCTAAATAGCAAATCTTTGGACCGTCCGCCATGTTGTTGCTTGTACCGTCCTGACGCTGCATATCGATTGTGATTCGATAGATGTAGATATATCACATACTGCTGGAGGGCAGACATTAACAGTAGGCACCTGGATCTTTGTGCCACTTACAAGCATCCCTAGTTTCTCGGTCGAATGTACACTTAATTCAATTTTCCAAAAAATGTCACTTATACCATTATGGTTTTCAGCCATATATATATATATATATATATATATATATATATATAGAGAGAGAGAGAGAGAGAGAGAGAGAGAGAGAGAGAGAGAGAGAGAGAGAGAGAGAGAGAGAGAGAGAGAGAGAGAGACGAAAAATTCCTAGCAGGGGAAAAAAAAAAAAAAATAAGTAGATGGAAGTTTACTTACCAGATGAAGGAGCACAGGTAGTGACATTAACATAAATAAATAAAACTCATGCACAAATAATCGCAAGCTTCTGCAACTATTTGTTGCTTCTTCAGGCAGAGTAAAGAAGGGGAGAGGGAAAAGGAAAGGATTTGGGTTTAATGGAGCGAGCGAGGAGTCACTCCAATCACGGGAGAGGAAAGACTCACCTTTGGGGAAAAAGATAGGTAAACAAATGCAGCCACCCACACACACATACACGAGCACACACAAAGGCAGACATATGCAAAATGCATATGAAAATTTTGCATATGTTTTCCTTTGTGTGTGTGTGGGGGGGGGGGGGGGGTTGTTTACCTATCCTTTTTCCTGTGCTTTGGGTAAGTAAACAATCTTTATTTTTATACATATTTTTCCCACCGGGAAAGTCTCTTCCATTATACATATATAAAGTTCACTTACCAGGCGAAGGAGCACAGGTAGTGACAGTAACATAAATAAATAAAAGACACACACACACACACACACACAAACGCAAGCTTTCGCAACCTAGTTGCTTCTTAAGGCAGATGAGAGTTTTAAGGGACTGGGTAAGGAGCCATTCCAATCCCAGGAAAGGAAAGACTTACCTTGGGGGAAAAAAGGATAGGCAAACACACACACACACACACACACACACACACACACGTCTGCATTGGTGTGTGTGTGTGTGTGTGTGTGTGTGTGTGTGTTTGTTTGTTTGTTTACCTATCCTTTTTCCCCCAAGGTAACTTTTTCCTCTCCCGGGATTGGAATGACTTCTCACCCACTCCTTTAAACCCGCATCCTTGCCCGCTCTTTTTCTGTAGAAGCAACCCAGGGTTGGGAAAGCTCATCATTTGTATGTTTCTGTCAATGTGTTTTTATTAGTGTTTCTGTCTGCCTACCTGTGCTCTTTCACCTAGTGAGTAAATCACTTCTACGTTTTATATATATTTTCCTGCTAGGAATTTTTTTCCTCTATAAAATATATAATCTTTAATTTTTCAGCTAGCGAAATCGGTTTTCTCTTCATGCCTTCCATTCTTAATAGCACAATTAACTGAGTTACATGCTTAGTCTACATACATTAAAAAAATTACTGTAACATAACCAAAAGAACACAATGTACATTACTACTGTATTTTAACATATAACAGAATAGCCAACACTGGAAAATATTACGCACAAAATGATTACCATACATTGCATCTATTACATTTAAAAGATTTGGTAAAATTATAAAATGTTGTTATTAGATACTCTATTCATTATTTTTAATATGGCCACAAGAGACCACGTACACCAACTGCCGGCGTGGTGCAGGGGATAACGTCACGGACTGCGGTGCTGAAGGTCGCCGGTTCAATCCCGCCCCCCGGCACAAATTTATTTCTTTGTAATTAACAATTCCAGAATGTTCTACATCTTTCTTATGTTTACTTGTAAATTCTACTCATTTCTTATGTTAACTGTTCTTCTAATCTCTGGTAAATTCTGTCTGTTTATAAATAGCAGAGCACTCTGCCCGAAAGGCAGTCAGTGCTGTGTGTATGTTGAGTTCGTAATAAATGTGCTTTCAGTATAAGTGCTGTGTTCAGTTGCCTTCAATGTCAAGCCTGCTTCCATTGCAATGTGACATTGTTTGGTGGAGGCGCCGGGTATCCTGTGCAACAGCTGCATCACCGTGGCTCCGATTAGGCAATGTAAAAGCCGTCGCTTACACAGACTGGAACCGGAATACAAGGGATACATCGAGTACGTCCTTCCAAAAGTCTGTATCATCAGGAATAACCATGGAAACGAAACCAGCTACACATCAGACACCCGTCAGTGTTCTTTGGAGACGCTGGACAGGACCCCAACAAATGGCTAAAAGGGTTCGACAGAGTGGCCAAGTACAACAGGTGGGATCATACGATGTGCTTGGCCAACGTTTACTTTTATCTGGACGGAACAGCCCAGCAATGGTTCGAGAACAACGAAGACAAGTTGAATGACTGGGAGACGTTCCAGAAGGAACTTAAGAAGACGTTTGGAGACCGCCAGCGACAAATCCGTTCGGCGGAAGAACAACTGAAGAACCGGGCCCAATGACATGGTGAGCCAGCACAATCGTACGTACAGAATGTTTTGGCCCTGTGTAACATAGTCAACCCGAACATGACTGAGGCGGACAAAATTACGCACCTGATGAAAGGTATTGCAGAAGATATGTACCAAGCTCTTCTGATAAGATGTTGCTATGACAGAAGAGTTCATTAAGTGGTGGCAGCGTATTGAAGAGATGCAACAATGGAGGGTTGGATGCAAGAAGTATGACAGACTCCCCAATGTAGTCCCTATGGCCGTTGTGGAAGACCAGCATGACTTCGCTTCTCTAATACAACAAATTGTAAGAGAAGAATTACAAGAATTTATGGCAACTGGGACTGTTAGACCGAGCGAGCATTAGATTATGGCCATGGATGTAAGCCCTGTAAGTCACGAGGGAGCCGACGTCGCTGACGAAAAGGAATTTCAGACATTGCTCCTGTCTGCCGTGCCAGTCGCACCCGACGTGAAGAATGGCGTCGCCCTGGTTTGACTTACGCTGCAGCCACCAAACGGCAGCCCATGAACCGGCCAACGTGACCACAACCAACTCCCCCGGTAACTATGACGCCCCACAGAGGAACAGACGTCTGGAGGACATAAGACAACACACCACTTTGTTTCCATTGTGGGCGCCCTGGACATGTTGTACGCTACTGCAGAGAGAGAAGGCAAGTTTTCGACGCTTAATTTGCCGCAAGATGTTAGCCATCAGAGCAGTTCTATCCCATGCAATCACCTGCTAGTGAGTTCAGTCGACCTATGGGAAGAAGCCCATCGCCGTACCCTAGACGAGGTCGCTCCCCAACGCGCCGCAGCTGTTCACCGTCGCCATACAGAGGTACCAGCCGCTCCCCTAGCCGCCACACCCAGGAAAACTAAGTGAGGCGACCATCTACGGAGGTGAGGCCGCCGCAGATGAAAATCCTCCATGGATGACAGTTGCTAAGATGTTGGGAAATCTCATTGACATCATAATAGACGGCCAACCTGTCCGGGCACTTGTTGACTCAGGAGCATCTTTCTCTGTATTGTCAGATAATTAACGTCGCACACTAAAGAAGACAATATTCTGTGATACTGGGGCAACTGTGCTGAAGGTCGCGAATGGAAAGTATGTCCAGCCAGCAGGAACTTGTGTCGCAAGAATAACCATCAACAAAGGACCCAGCTGTTTGAACTTGTCGTGTGAACAGAATGTAGTCACAATGTCATCCTCGGATGGGACTTCCTTTAGGCATCCCAAGCTATCATTGACTGTGGAAGATCTGAGCTGCAAATTGAAGAAGTTGTTCCGACAGATACACATAGTACAGAATACGGAGGACCTATGACAAGGACAAGATCCAGGACATTGCAGCTAGCTCCACAGGGAAAGTAACAGCGGGTCGCTGTTTTTCCAGGAATAGGAGCAATGCCGCGAGAGACCACGTACACTGACTGCCGGCGTGGCGCAGGGGATAGCGTCACAGACTTCGGTGCTGGAGGTCGCCGGTTCAATCCCGCCCCCCCCCCCCCCGGCACAAATTTATTTCTTTGCAATCAACAATTCCAGAATGTCCTACATCTTTCTTATGTTCACTTGTAAATTCTACTCGTTTCTTATGTTAACTGTTCTTCTAATCTCTGGTAAATTCTGTCTGTGTATAAATAGCAGAGCACTCTGCCCGAGAGGCAGTCAGTGCTGCGTGTATGTTGAGTTTGTAATAAACATGCTTTTAGTATAAGTGCTGTGTTCAGTTGCCTTAGAAGTCAAGCCTGCTTCCATTGCAACGTGACAATATGTCAATTTAAAAAAAATGTATCAATCCAGTTTTATAAGTAAGACATTCTTGGGGTGGAGTCACTCTAGTGTAGACCAATCAGGTTGAGTGCTGTTATGTCATCATACAAAACAACATTTTATTGGCAAATGGTGGGGTGCTATGAGATTTAAAATAGAGTGGGCTTGTAAGAGTAGCATAAAAGCGTATTAAAAGTGTTAATAAAATATGCTTATAACTGGGAAACATTTCAAACAAAAATGTATTAAAAGGGATAAAATATATTGTAGTTATAGGGAATATACTTGGGACCTAATGAAACATGCATTATAGGCCAGAAAACGTGTTAGGCAGAGCCGTTTTAAATGGTTTTGACTGTATGCAGCTTCTCTCCTGCCGCTTCTTTCCCTCCTCAGCTGCATTCTAAAGCTTTATCTCTTTCCACCAGTCCAGTACCTACACACTCCGTCACCCAATGTTAGATATATCTCTTGGACCTTATCCTGTATCCTTCCCCCTCCCATCCCATCCACATTCCAAGTTACTCTCACTGCAGGGGTGTTAGTAGGTATACAGCAGCCAGAGGCTGTGTGTTAGTAAGTTTGTGTGTGTGTGTTTAGTGAATAACACTAATAAGGGGAGTTTCCGTGATTGGTTTTAACAATTTGGCTCAAACTGTGTAAGAAGCAGCAGATAGATGAATTTTCCACAGTGCAAAAATATTTCATGTGGGCTCGCCATAGGAAAAGAATTCCAATTACAGTATAAGTAAAGTATAAGAGCATTGAGTAACATGATGATTACCTTTAGTATAGTGCAATGGGTTAACCTGATAGGTCACCAGTTTTTTGTCCAGGTTTGATTCCCGCAACTACCTTGTCTTATCTAATTTTATGATATTCCTCGCAATGGAGACAGAGGTTGTGTTTGTGTGCTTGTGTATGGGAGGGGAGGGGGTTGTCTGACTGACAAAGACTGTAACAGCCAAAAGCTATTTTAAACAAGTCATATTCGCAAAGCAATATGAAATCGAAAAATCTTGTAAACTTTGTCCTGGGAAAGGTGGATTCATTGTGACAATTTTGGGAAGATTGGTTGATCTGTGAATATAGAGCACTTAGTGTGGCCTAATATTGAGTACTGCTGTTCTGCTGGAGTGCTGGGAACCCCACTGGGTCAGATTAAAGGAAGATGAAAGTAATTTAGAGGTGGGCTATTAGATATGTTACTGGTAATATTGCACGAGTATTACAGAGCTTCATGAACTCAAATAGTAATCTCTGGGGGGAGGGGGGGATGACAATCATTTTGAAGATAAACTTTAATAAAATTCAGAAAACTAGCATTTGAAACTAAAGTTCTGCAGAATCACTCTACTACTGCCAAGATACATTTTGCATAAGGACCACAAGAAAATAAGATAAATTGGGGCTTTTGTGAAGGCTCAAAGACGGTCATTTTTCCCTTTCAGTATTTTGGAGTAGAACAAGAAGGAAATTTAATAATTTACTGTTGCTATTTAGCATCTGCCTTGGAAAATTCCTACAGCAATGTAAAATGGTCCCTACTCTACTTGACAGAACCCAAGAAATAGTATCACTTGGGACTAAGAACCGAGCAAGTTGGCACAGAACTGCATTTGGGTGGACTGAGACGTACGTCATGCCAAGAGGGCACATTAAAAAACCTATTGCATCTTGACAAATGTTTCTGTAATGAGTTAGAAGCTATGTTCATTGTTTTTGTTATGGTCTTCAGTCCAGAGACTGGTTTGATGTAGCTCTCCACCCTACTCTATCCTGAGCAAGTCTTTTCATCTCCTCATAAGAACGGCAACCCACATCCATTTCAATATGCTTACTATATGCATTTCTTGGTCTTCTTCTGTGATTTTTACCCCACATACTTCCCTCCAACGCTAAATTTATGATTCCTCGATGTCTACGAATGTGTCCTACAAAACAAACCCTTCTTTTAGTCAAGGTATGCCAAAAATTTCTTTTCTCACCAATTCTGTTCAGTGCCTCTTCATTAGTTACGCGATCTACCCACCTAATCTTCAGCATTCTTCTGTAGCACCACATTTCAAAAGACTATTCTCTTCTTGTCCGCACTGTTTATCATCCATGTTTCACTCTCGTACAAATGCCTTCAGAAAAGACTTCCTTACATTTAATATCCGATGTTAGCAAATTTCTCTTTTACAAAAATGCTTTTCTTCTCATTGCCTTTCTGCATTTTATATCCTCTGTCCTGTGACCGTCATGTTATTTTACTACCCAAGTGACAAAACTCATCTACCACCTTCATTGGTTCGTTACCTAATGTAATTCCTTCAGCATCGCCAGATTTCCTAAGACTGCATTCCATTATCTTTGTTATGCTCTTGTTAATGTTCATTTTATATGCTCTCTTCAACAGACTGTCTATTCCATTCAACTGCTCTTCCAGGTTGTTTGCTGTCTCTGACAGAATTACCATGTCATCAGCTAAATACAATGTTTTTATTTCTTCACCCTGAACTTTAATCCCTATTCCAAATTTTCCCTTGCTTTCCTTCACCACCTGCTCATGTACAAATTGAGTAACATAGGAGAAAGACCACAACCCTGTCTTACTCCCTTCCCAACTAATGCTTCCCTTTCATGCCCTTCGAGTCTAATAACTGCGGTCTGGATTTTGTACAAGTTGTAAATAACTATCCTTTCCCTGTATTTTACCCCTGATGACTTCAGAATTTGAAAAAGTGTATTCCAATCAACATTGTCAAAAGCTTGCACCAAATCTACACAATGTAGGTTTGCCTTTTCTTAATCTATTTTCTAAGATAAGTTGTAAAGTGAGTATTGCCTCCTGTGTTCCTATGTTCCTCCTGCTGAGAACTGGTTTTCCATTTGAGTTCTTGATATTCATAGAGCTGTTTTTCTTGTCCCCAAATGTCTCCTTTATTTTGCTGTAGGCAGTATCTACTTTTCCCTTGTTATACATTCTTCTACAGATTTGCATTTGACTTCTAGCCACTCTTGCTTAGCCATTTTGCACTTCCTGTCAATCTTAGTAGTCTGTACTCCATTTTACCTGTTCCATTTACTGCATTTTTATATTTTCTCCTTTCATCAATTCAATTTTTTTCAATTTCCTGTGGTATCCAAGGATTTTTTTGTAGGTCTTGCCTTTCTATCTATTTTGTCCTCTGCTGCCTTTATTATTTAATCTCTCAATGCTACCAATTCCTCTTCTACTGTTTTATTCCCTCCCCCCCCCCACCCGTTGCTGTCTATTGTCGCCTAAAGCTCCCTCTGAAATTCTCAAGAACTTAAGGATCCTTCAATTTATCCAAGTCCCATCTCCTTGTTTTCCTACCTTTCTGCAGTTTTTTTCAGTTTCAGCCTACAGTTCATGACCAATAAGTTACGATCAGAGTCTATATCTGACCCCGGGTTTGTCTGGTTCTGGAATCTATGTTTTGCCATTATAAAATCTATCCGATACCTTCTGGTATCTCCTGGTCTCTTCCACGTATACAACCTTCTTTCTTGATTCTTAAACCAGGTGTTTGTTATGATTAAATCATGTTCTGTACAAAATTCTACCAGGCAACTTCCTCTTTCATTCCTTCTGCCCAGTCCATATTCACCTACTATTTTTCATTCTCTTCCTTTTCGTATTACCGAATTCCAGTCTCCCATCACAATTAAGTTTTCCTCTCCCTTAATTGTTTGAATAATTTCCTTTAACTCCTCACACATTTCTTCAATCTCCTCATCATCAGCAGAGCTAGTTAGCATATAAACCTGTATTACTGTTGTTGGTATTGGCTTCATATCTATCTAGACAATAATAATTTGATCACTGTGCTGCTTATAGTAGTTTACCCACATCCCTATTTTCTTATTTTCCAGAACTACACGTTTGTCTGGCCTCTCCACAGATAACCCTCAGCTGTGGTTGCACCTATGGTACGCCTGTTTGTATTGTTGAGGCACACAAGCCACCCTACCACGTCAATGTCTGTGATTTATGAGGGTGGCTATGTTTATTATATTGTTAAATTCTATCCTGGAAGTACCATTGTAAAATGAAATTAGTCTAATACTGGCTTCCACAGAAGCTTTGTAGAAATCCTGTCTCATATATTTACTCTCTACAGATGTAAATGATATTTTACAGTGTTTGCTGCAGTCTTAAAATTTCAGCTGTAATCTTCTCAAATGAACTTTTAATAATATAAGGAGAGACGTTGAGTTAAAATTTGTGCTGTGACCAGGATTTGAACCTGGGACCTCCTGCTTACTGCGCAGATGCTTTAACCGCTCACCTAATAAAACATTTTGGATAATGGGGCTACACGGACTGTCTTCAAGCACCTCTCCCTCCACACTACATTAATTCTGCCGCAATTTTCCCTGTGAAACATGTATCAAATTGCTGAGACTCTCCTGCATTAGAATAACACAATACATTGGCACAAATGTTAATTAAATGCCTCACCTTATATTTATTACATTTGGTATAATGAGCCTATGTATGTCTCAAGGAGTTTAATTATGGTTGAACTTTATTTTTTTTTTTTCAGATTGCACTACACATTCATTTTCGTATTTGGTAGTTAATCTGGGACTGTGTCCAAATATTTGAATAATCCACTGAAACCAATGGTGCAATTATTTTACTTCTAATGAACTGTTTTATTCACTATGTAAAGAGCTTGCAGAATAGTGGCTCCAATATTTCTACTGCTGCTAAAAGTGATTTGCTGTAAAATTCTCCACTTTAAAAGGCAACCGTCATTGTTTGTTCAGTATGGATGAACACTAGGCCCAGAATCTTACAGAAATCAATAAAATGCCACAAGCAGCGAGTAATAATGGGCAGGGGCACTACTATATGGACAAGATCAGAATTTGCATGTGGTGGGAGGCGAGCAGGGGTAACACTTGCAGCCATGGTTATTGCTATGTCCCCAGTGGTGCAGTGGCTAATCATGACTGCCTAGTAAGTAGGATCCAGCTGGGCTCTAATTATGAGCTGTACCCATCGATCTATTTTAATGCCCACTGGCAGCTGGTGTAAATTCCTAGGTGTATTTCACAATATTGTCTGCCAAGTCAGTAATGTATATACTATGTACTGGTGGTCTGTCAAGTTGTAATTGGGAATGTTGATATACTATTCAAGAAAATATGTTCCATTCTGCCTCTTCAGAAGCTGAATGACTAAGGAGGGCATTCTGAGTGTCATCTGATACGTAAAACTCTTCCTTTCCCTCCCCAATAATTTGTTTTGCTGTTGATATCCAGCATCTATCCTGAAAAGTTCCTTTAGTTCGTTGTCAGAAGTTCATTCACCAGTGATGGCATTAAAAAAAAGTGTCATTTTAGAAATATTTCATGAATAGCTGACAATAGAAAATTGTTCAAATGGAAACTGGACAAGTCCCGCACATCCAGCATTCTCAGTGTGTACAGCCACATCAGAATTTTGAAGCAACACTTTCACCCTGTTAATGCCCATGTTGTTTTATGGTAGCAATATATTATCACACCAGCGAGTCATATTATATGTGCTCTGTGGAAGCATACAGTTAGCTCACAATCAAAGTGGCTGGCTGTTATTTGTTGATGCTGTGTTTGATTCCACTGTCTGACTAATATGTTTTTATGCAACTGTTGTAATAGATGCCAGTGGCCTTCCTGTTGTAACCCCTTACAAAAATCTCAGAAATTTAAAATGAAAGCTATCTACATTGTAGATATCTGAGGGGGATCTGAATGGGGTGCACAGTCTGTGGCACAAAATAATTGTACTGCACGTGATGACACCATCAAAGCACGTGGCTGCACCATTAGCAAAAGCTTCGTACTTGTCTGTGCACTTGTGGGGAGGTTTTGCTTGTTTGTGTGTGTGCATGCTTTTTCATGACAAAAATGCCTGTCTGTGCTGTCCATGGTTGCTTTTCATATAAAAAGAAGATGAAGGGAACTTTAATTACTTAACCACCAGTTCCCTAGGGGAATGCAACTTCAATGAATGTTACCAAAAATACCACATTACTGAAAAGAGTGCAACTGGTTGTTAACAGCATTTTAAATCTGACCATTATGTTCAGACCTTGTGAGTAGACCAGTAGAATACTTCAGCCAGAAATGTTATGAAACCACATGCTGTACAGTGGGGGACAAAAAGATTACCTGGCCCAAATAATTTAAATTCCAAGATCAGAACATTGCACATGTCCAAACTTATAAGCATGAGTGTCGACAACTCCAGTGATCTGTTCAGCTTCAGCTTGCTGTTGACATTGCCAAATAGAAGCAACATACCAGTTAAGATACAGTATATGTCAAGACTCATTACACTTTAACTCACATATCATTTATTTTGGCAAACATTATTTGAGCATGTAAAAACTGTTGATGTATAAGAATTCCACATGGGTACATTTTCTTAAACTAACTGCTTTTCAGATATGTTTCATGGGATGAGTGGATATGCTGACAGTTTATGAAAGCAGTGAGCACACATTCAAATCCCACTGGAGTAATTTTTTAGACCTCTTGCAGGAATATTTTAAATATTAATGTGCTAAAAATTGTGCAGTTGTAGGCTTTTATAGGTTTTTAGAAGAGTCTCTATTATAATAACCTAATCTTTAATCAGACGGGCACACGTCCATAGTAATAATATTGAAAATGGATGTATTTTGTTTATAATTGCTTTGACCGCCATGTGGTGTGTCTAGTTTTCATCTAAGAGAAACGTGCATATGTTATAGGTCTAATTCAGAATGGCTGATGTGAATGTTTGCAAGGACATAATTGCTGTATTTGAAAGCAGAACTTTGTCATGGTGTTGATGCTTCCACAGTAAGGAGATGGATTAGATGATTCAGAGATAATGGTGAGGTAAGCAGATGACCAATACATGGAAAACTGCAAGTCTCTACTCAAAGAGATGATGATAAATTGGTCAGAGCTGCCCAGACTGCCACTTTCTCAAACATTCAGGTTTTAGGGAGAGCTTCACATACCCGGGCTCTCAGACGTTTAAACGACTATGGAAACAGGTCCCATTGTGCTCTCATTAAAGAACTATTATCTGACGATTAAGCTGTGGACAGACTGGCAGTTGTGAGTTCTTGGGAAAATGTTGATTGGAGGAAAGTCATTTTCATTAATGTGTCCATAATTGAGTCCGCAAACAGAGGTCCTGTTCTTGTTTGCCACACAGATAGGCAATGATATGATTCCCACTTTGTGGCTTCACAGGCTAGAAGTGAACGCACAAGTGTGAAATGTTGGGGCTGTATGTCTTATATGGGTGCAGGAACCTTAGAATGAATCCAATACAAGTTCAATTAAGCATGCTACGAACATTTTCTTGATAATTTATCATTCCTGGAGCTCGACTTTGGTACCCTGAAGGACGTCTCATTTACCAACACCATCTCTAATGACCACGCTGTTGACGGGATGTTAAACTGCAAGCTTCCTTCCTTCCTTCATTTACCAACAAGATAATCATTCCATGACACACCTGCATTAGGATTCAGAGCTGTTTCCAAAGGAGAGAGAACATTATTCATTGCCTACTGTGACCTCCAATGTCGCCTGATCTCAATCCCATAGAGAACGTATGGGCTAAACTCGATAATCATTGATAAAAGGGTCCCCTTCAGCTGTTACCTATTTTTAAAAAAGATGACCCGTTTCATGACTTAGTCGCATCTTTGGGTCAGATATGATTAAAACATAAAACCAGGGGCTCCCAAATACAAACAACAACCACCCCCGCTGTCAGAACACTCACACATAAAACATCATGACAACTGCGCTAGATGAAAACTGGGCATCAGTGAACTCGTCTTTGCGAGGCCCCTTTCATTTTTTCATTAATGAAGAAATGAGCTGAATTATACATCAATAATCATTATACTAAAATTCTATTAGTATAATAAACAAGTATTATTGCAATGACAAAAAATACAACAAACAAACACAAATTAAAGAAACTTTTCAGCTTTTCGTCTCACTGAAATTTTTTAGGATCACATCTTAATACTAAGCGCTATTACGGCTTCAGTTGATAGTACTGACAACGAAGATAGTCTTTCTTGGCTCACTGTGCTTTTCAAGTTAGTCTTAATCAATATTAACTTTGTGAAGCTTTTCTCGGCCGATGCTGTACGGACTGGAACTGAGCATTATTCTGATTGTTATATAAACATTGCGATATACTTCTTCCAAACAGTTTTCTAAAATGTACTGAAGAAACTCACTGCTGCACTCTTACGGAAATAAATACGGACAATTAAATAGCTGCCGGCCGGGAATGGCCGGGCGCACTGTAGCGTCATACCACGGTGCGCGAGGTCGCTCTCGTCGGGGGTCGAAACCCACCCTTAGGTACGGATGTTGTGTTCGTCCTTTTGTTAAGCTAGTGTAAGTTAGATGTAGGTCGTCGCTACATAACCTAACAGTTGGAAAGCGCCATTAAACATCAAATATAAAAATAAAAAATAAAATTTTAACAATGTTTTGCGAGGCCCCCACAGGCGCGAGGCCGTCGGCGGTGGCCGACGTCGCCGACGCCTAGCACCGCCACTGACAACTGCTCTCGTCGACCAAACCACCAGACAGAGCCAGGCGAAAACTAAGTGCTGGATACTTTTTGGCATTTTTGATAGACAAACAGATGAAGTGGCTTCCTGGGGAACAGTTGTCCACACAGAACCAGTGGAATTCATCATCACAATGCCACTTCTGCCTGCTACCAACTCACTAGACATAATTCAAGTTGCAGATTCATAATATTTTGTGGGTGGGGCTGGTTGACTAGAAAGTTGGGGGGGAAAACTTTCAAAACTATTTAAAGCTATTTTAATACTATAAAATACCAAAAAGGGCTAAATTTGCTTCTATGTGTGTAGACTAGGCATTTCACTGAGTGGCTTCAGTTGTATAGTTGTTAACATGAAGTGACAAGCTCAATAGATTTTGTTTACACAGGGCTGCTAAGCACATTAAAAGCAAAGAAAGTGGTGCCAGGTTAAAATATTGTTACAACTGAAGTTATTAATTTGTCAACAGTAACTTTTTTGCCAGTTTAGTCGATACATACAGATTTTCCACCCATTTACATATTTTAAATAATGTTTATTAATTCTAATAATGGAAAGTCCAGTTTGGAATTCAACAACGTAATGACATACATTAAGTCTTTAATAAATTTTTAAATATTTTTCTAATTTTTATTTTCAGTATAATTTAGCATGACAGCTTATTCATTTTCTAACAAGCACATTGGGAATAAAACATATTAACTTATTAGAAATTTGTGACCATTTTAGTTCTTTGTCGTGCTTGGTGAATGTATCATAATGAGTTGCAGTGTTGATATATACAGTAAAACCTCATTTTTACGTTCCCAGTTTTTATGTTTTCCTGCCATTTACACAATTTTTTGTCAGTCCCGTCAAACTTCCTATGTTCACAATGTTAATTTGCCCTCATTTTTGCGTTAACATACTTACACTTCACCCGCATTTTACACTTTTCGAAAGTATGTTTGTGAAGAAAAAATGACGTAATCTACATAAATTGATGCAAGCATGGCTTTCCCCTTAAAGTATAGTGCTTAAAAATTATTCACAGTCTAGTTTCTTGACACTTAGCATTTATTCAAATGTATATGTCGCGTATCGTTGTTGGCAGTATGCAGCTAGTTGACTTACAACACACTGATTTGTGGCGATGTAGTTCCTCTTTCCACCAGCTTGTTTGCCAGAGTGCCTGGCATGTACTCAGACAAACAGAATGGTTTGTTGACATGAGAATAACGCCGATTTGTGGCGGTGTAGTTCTTCTTTCCGCTAGCTTCTTTGCCAGAGCGGCTGTCGTGTCCTCAAACAATCGAACCAGTTGCTTTGTTGATGTGAGAATAAAGAGTTGCATTGTTTTTGCAATACATATTTCTGATTAATAAAGAACATTATCTGCCAAAGTTGGGTATCATAATACACAGAACCTCAAAAAAGCGATAATAGTGTGAGATGCCGATCCTATGCAAACGTCACAAAAATACTTGTGCACATGTTTGCACTTGAGAACACAAATAAATTCTCTAAAATTGTCGTGTGAAACATTGAAAAATACAAAAAGAACTGAACTTTAGGAGTTTTACTACGTAAATAATTAATGCCGGTAAAAGGCAGTAATTTTGAAGATGCGGTGTCCATACGATATCTATTGAAGCGGTTCAGGTAATTTTGAAGATGTTTTACATAACCCAGCAACAGCATCCTCAGTTATAATGAATGAAATTACGTAAAAAAATACAACTTCCCATAAAATTACCAGTTCTGTCTGGTGCATAAAATAGCGGCGTCCTCGATTGTAATGAATGAAATTACCTGAAATTTCCTGAATTTTACACTATTTTACTAAAGACCCTTGAAAAGCATAAAAACGAGGTTCTACTGTATATCTTTCTGCTGTTGCTTCCACACAGGAAAGAGGACAAGATTTGCATCTAACTAAATACTCCACTAATCACATTTAAATGGAGGGTTCATTGCATCGCTTTTAATATATTCTCTACCATTCCATTCTCTGATAGCGTGCGGGGGAAAAAGGAATTCCCAAATTTTTTTGTCCTTGATTGATTTCTGTTATCTTATTATTAAGGTCATGGTTCTATGCAGATGGTTGCTAACAAAATATGTTCGAATTTGAAAAGGAAAGCTGGTGACAGAAATTTCACAAATAAATCTCGCCACAAAGAATAATGTCTTTTTTTATGATTTCCACCCTAGCTCATTGCATCATATCTATCACACTTTCTCCCCTATATTGTGATAATACAAAACAAGCTTTCCTTCTCTGAACTTTTTCTATATCATCCATCAGTACCACTTGGTGGGAATCCCACAAGACTGATGACCCCGTAGTTAAGTCCCATAAGCTTAACAAACATTTGAACATTTGGATCCCACAATGTGCAGCAGTGCTTCACAATAGGATTCACAAGTATAGTGTAGGCAGTTTCTTTAATAGAACTGTTGCACCTTCTTGGTGTTATGGTAATGATACATAGCCTTTGGTTCACCTTCCCTACAATATTTTCTATGTATTATTTACAATTTTAGTTGTTTGTAATTGTAATTACTTGCATACTTAGTTGAATTTATGGCCTTTAGATTTGACTGATTTATCATGTAAATTAAGTTTAATGGATTTCTTTTAGTGCTTTATATGGATGACTTCACACTTTTCATTGTTTAGGGTTGATTATCAATTTTTTCACCAAGCAATATCTTTTTGCAGCTGCTTTTGATCTTCTGGTGACTTTACTAACTGATAAATGACATAATCATCTGTGAATAGTCTAAGAGAGCTGCTCACATTGTCTCTAAAGATTAGGTATCCCTGGGAAATGCCAGATACCACTTCTGTTTTACTCAATGACTTTCTGACAGAAAATTCCAAATCCAGTCGCACAACTGTGGTGTTATTCCATAAGCATGGAATTTTATTAGCAGACACTTGTGAGATACAGTATCAAAAGCCTTCCAGAAATCTATAAAAATGGGATCAATTTGAGATCCCTTGTCAGTACCACTCATTACATCATGCAAGTAAAGAGCTGGCTGTATTTCACAAGAATGATACTATCTGAATCCGTGTTGGATCAATAGGTCATCCAGTTTGATAATGTTTGACGAAAGTATAGGTTCTAAAATCCTTCTGCAAACCAGTGTCGACGATATGGGCCTTCAATTTTGCAGATCACTCCAATTGCTATTCTTGAATATTGGAGTGACTCTGCAACTTTCCAGTCTTTGGTTATGGAACTTTTGCTGACTGAACATTTATACATGACAGCTAGAGATGGAATTATTGCATAGCATAATCTAAAAGGAACCTAATTGGTATGCAATCTGGACCATGAGACTTGCATTTATTAAGTGACTTAAATTGCTTTATACTCCAAGGATATCTACTTCTAAATTATGTATACTGGCAGTTGTTCTTGATTCAAATTCTGGAGTTTTTGCTTCATCTTCTTTGGTGAAGGAATTTCGGAAAGCTGTGTTTAGCAATTCTTTTTTAGCAGGGCTGTCATCCATAGTATCACCATTACTACTGCATAGTGAAGGCATTGATTGTGTTTTGCTGCTAGTATACATATGACCAGAATTTCTTCAGATTCTCTACCAATTTATGTGACAGGGTTTCATTGTGGAAACTATTACAAGCTTCTCGCATTGAAATTTGAGCTATATTTTGAGTTGCAATAAAAGTGTGCCAAGATTGGGGATTTTGCGTCTGTTTAAATTTCACATATTTTTTTCTTTGCTTTCTCAAGAGTAATCTAACTTGTTTTGTGTACCACACAACTTCAGCCCCCTCTTTTGTTAATTTATTTGGTATAAATTTCTCAACTGCTGTCAATATTATTTCTTTGAATGTAAGCCAGGTCTACACTCACATTGTTATTTTTGAAAGACTGGAGATTCTCACTAAGGAAAGTGTGAATCAAATTTTTATCTTTCTTTTTAATACATGTATTTTTTCATTTAATATCTAATTGGAGGAAGTGGTTCGTATCCTTGATGTGGGAGGATAGATTTTGGACAATTGGTTCAAGGTGTTGGTCAATGAGGGCTGGGGTTGCCAGGTATTCTTTCAGTAGGAGCACAGTAACCAGCCACAATTGGGCATCAAGGATTATTTGGTTTGTGGATTTTGGGGAGCATGTAGAAGGTGGGTGTGCCAGGAGCTGTTGGTAGTGAGGAGGGAGCTGGATTCAGTGGAGAGCTTCTGGAAGGGTCCATAGGATTTTAACAGGGACTGGAGATCATGTTGGACTTTCGGGAGGGGGTAATTCTGGCACAGCTTGTAGGTGGAAGAATCAGAGAGTTGGCAGAGCCCTTCAGCCAGGTAGTCACTGTGATCCATAATTACAGAGGTGGAATCTTTATCTGCAGAAAGGATGATCACTTCCTTCACCAACTCTCCACCTTACCCACGCCATTACCTGCTGGATTCCAACTTGTCACAGTGAATGCTACCTTCCTAAACACCAACATCCCACATACCACATGCCCATGGCCTTGCCGCTCTCAAACACTACCTCCCCCAACGTCCCTCTGAATTCAAGTCTGATACCTCATTCCTTATGACCCTCACCAACTTTACCCTAACTAACAAATACTTTTCCTTTGAGGGGAATGTTTACCATCAAATCCCTGGCACAGCCTTGAGCACTCAAATGACACCCTCGTATGCCAACCTGTTTATGGGCCATCTGGAGGAATCCTTTTTAGCATCCCAAATCTTTGGCCTGGTTCAGGTTTATTGATGATAATTTCATGATCTGGACTCAGGGCCAGGACACCCTATCCTCCATCCTTCAAAACTTTAACTTCTTCTCCCCTATCCATTTCACCTGATCTTCCTCAACCCACCATACCTCATTCCTAGGTGTCAACCTCCACCTCACTAATGGCTCCATCCATACTTCTGTCCATATTAAATCTACCAACCGCCAACAGTACATACACTTTGACAGTTGCCATCCCTTCCACATTAAAAATCCCTCCCATACAGCCTGACCACCTGCAGAGACACGAACTCCATTTCTCAACATGCTGAGGTTCTCACAAAGGCCTTCAAAGACAAGACAGAAACTACCTCACAGACCTAGTCCACAAATATATCTCCTGTGCCATATCCCCACACACCTCAACCCCCCCCCTCTACCACCAGTAACCATCCACAAAAGAGCACTCCCCTTGTCACCCAGTACTACCATGAACAACTAAACTGCATCCTTCGCCAAGTTTTTGATTTTCTATCCTCCCCAGAAATGAGAGACATCCTGCCCAAGATCCTTCCCACCCCTCCTAAAGTGGAGTTCCATTGCCGTCTCAACCTCAACAACATCCTAGTTCATCCTTATGCCACCCCGAAACCCAGCTCACTGCCACAGGGATCATATCCTCCAGCCAGCACTTCCTATTCATCCTGTCACAGGTGTATCCTACCTTATCAGAGGCCGGGCCACCTGTGAAAGGAGCCATGTAATTTAGCAACTGTGCTGCAATCACTGAGCAGCTTTCTATATTGGCATGACCACTAACCAGCTGTCCATTAGGATGAATGGCCACTGCCAAGCTGTTGCCAAAAACAAGGTGAACCACCCTGTGGTGCAGCATGCAGCGGAACATATGCTCGATTTAAATGGCTGCTTCACAACCTGGACCATCTGGATCCTCTCCCCCACCAGCTTTATTGTAATGTACGGATGGGAGTTATCCCTACAGTACATTCTCCAATCCTGAAACTATCCAGGCCTCAACCTACGGTACACCTACGGTACACCCAACAGACCCTGCCTCTCTATATCCTAAGTCTCTCCTATTTTGAGTGGTGTGTGTGTGTGTGTGTGTGTGTGTGTGTGTGTGTGTGTGTTGTTCTTTTAATTTCTGGTAAATTCTGTCTGTGTATAAATAGCAGAGCACTCTGCCTAAGAGGCAGTCAGTGCTGCGTGTATGTTGAGTTCGTAATAAACGTGCTTTCAGTATAAGTGCTGTGTTTAGTTGCCTTCGAAGTCAAGCCTACTTCCATTGCAACATGACAATATCTACATGCTCTGCAAGGCCATGCTCTGTATCCTTCTCCACCACTGTGATACAACCTTCCTATCCCCCCTCCCATCCCGTCTCAAGCAGAGTGTGATTCAGAGTGCAGCAGCTGGAGATGACGGTTGTGTGACTGTTGTATGCCTGTATGATTGCATGAATGCCATGGCTGATAGCTGAAGTGTTGTACGAGTTGTGTCTTGTGCCTGTCACAATTCGTCATTACATATTTGTGGAGAGTTGCAAATGTCCTTATTACTATATTGTATACATATATTCTAGATGCATGGCTGAGCGCTTTAAGGCTCCTTGTTGTGGAGTGCACTGTTCCTCCCGTTGGATGTTTGAGTCCTCTGTCAGGCATGGGTGTGGATTTGTGTAAGTTAATTTAAGTAGTTTGCAAGTCTAGGGACTGATGATTATAGCAGTTTGGTCCAATAGGTTTACAAGCATTTGAACACTTGAGTGCTGTCTTGGTGCAGTTTTCCTCTTCACATGTGAGTCACAGCTGTTGTGCTGATGAAATGATGGGGCAATAATGCAATTTGGCACTTCAATGAACAATCAAAACATACCTGACACCATTGTTGTGATCGAAGTGCTGTTGTAATTATTAAAAGAAAACTAAAATGGCGGCACTGTATGCCACCATACATCCATCGCATGGTTAAACAGGAACTAAGTACACTGGTCCATACAATAAATGAGGAGCCACTTACTCATTGTATTCTGTTTTTAGATAAGGAAGCTGTTATTTTTGAAGCTCATTTCATAATGCAAATCAAGACACTGTTAAAACAAACTGTTTGGATTATTTACTGAATTCATGGTCAGCTGTCAAACAATGGGGGCAGTACAATAAAGTATCATATGGGCAACACCAAACACATGCTTCCGTGGCAGCCTTAGAAACAGTGCACATTTGGAGAGCCAAAAAAGAGGGGGGACCACAAGACGCTGATACTAATAGTCTCCCAATCACACAAAATATGACGACCTGGGGAATATGGGATTAAATGACTAAATCTGCCAACTGATGTGTTCTAAATTTGCATACATTGACACCAGATTAAAAGAAATTGATCTGAATATCCCTCCCACTCTTGGGAGGGGTGATCGCCTCCCCTTTCCCCATTCTGTCCCCTTTTAAACTGCCCTTTCCTTATTTCACAGACATGACAACACATCTGCCACTCTGACATCCGCTGCCAACCTCCACTCAGCCCCAAAACTTTTCATTCATTAAGCACTTGGGTGCAACTACAGCGGAGGGGTATCTGTGGTGAGGCCAGACATAATGTGATTCCTGAAGAGGGGCAGCAACCTTTTTAGTAGTTGGAGCAGCAACAGTCTGGATGACTTGACTGATCCGGCCTTGAAACATCAGCTAATGTGGCTTTGTGAATGACTGAAATCAAGGGGAAACTACACTTGTTACTTTTCCCGAAGACATTCAGCTCTACTGTATGACTATATATGATGATGACATCCGCTTGGGTAACATATTCCTGAAGTACAATAGTCCCCCATTCTGATCTTCAAGTGGGGACTATTCAGAATGATGTCATCATAAGGAAAAACAACACTGGCATTGTACAGATCAGAGTGTGGAATTTCAGAACCCTTAATTTGGTAGGGAAGTTAGAAAATTTAAAAATGGAAATTGAATTTAGATATATCGAGGATTAGGTGGAAAGAAGTACAGGATTTCTGGTTGTAAAATACAGGGTTATAAATACACTACTTAAAACAAGGGTATCAGGTAAGATATTATACACAACATTCAGATATTGGTTACAATTGTAATTTGTGTGTGATATGGTACAATATTTCGTAGTCCCAACTCTTTACTTAAGGTCTACACAGTGTTTACTTTGATTGAGGTATCATGGGGCTAGCAAAATAGTGAAAAGTCAGTCTCGCTGCCCTCTAACATGGTGTATGATCAGCTCAGATGGTCAGTACACACCTGCATGGCATAGACAGTATTAGGTTATCAGTTAGCTCTTGAGGGATATTTGGCCATTCTTCCATGAATGCAATATCCATTTCTGCAACCATTGTGGGAGGTGCTGGTCTGGCTGCAATGTGTCTGCAAGTTCATCCCAGACATGCTCAATCAGGTTTAAGTCTGGTGACAAAACTGATCATTCAGTTTATTTAATTTCCTCAGCTTCAAGCACATTGTTCTCTGGTGCAGCTATATGGTGATGAGTGTGATCGTCCACCAGAAGGAATCCATTTCCTATGGCACCAGTGTAGTGGCACAACAAAAGGTCGAAGCATCTCTCTACTTGTGAGAATGACATAGAAGTCCGTACATCTCTCAACACCATTTGTCCACCACCCTGATATGGTGATGTTTCCTGTATGTAAGCACGATCGTTCCGAGTTCCATGTTCTTTCCAGATGAGGGGATGACAAATGACCTGCTGAACACAAAATCTTGATTAATTTGTGAATAGAACCCACTACCATTCATTACGACTCCAATTCTGATGTTCCTCCACCCAGGTTCTGTGGGCTAAACAGGGTCATGATTTTAATGGGACACACACCATATGCCTCCGTGCATAAAGGCTATATTTCCGAAGGTGATTTTTGGACTGTTTGTGTAGATATGGCATGTCCTGTTGATTCCTGGAAGTTTTGTTGCATCTGATTTGCATTCAGCTTACTGACTCACTGGGCTGCTAACCTGAAATAATGGCCATCTTTTGTTGATGTTACCCGTGGATAACCTTTCTGTTATTACCACTATCCCAGTTGCCATAATATTGTTGTCTTCACGTCATAGGACCTCAGAAAGATGTTGAACCAGTTAAGTTCATTATGACAATCACAATACTTCTGAAACCTAGATATCTCAATTGTTTCCCTTTTTTCTTTCTTCTTTTTCACCATTGTATGTAATTGGTTGAAGGTAAAAAAGTAGTAAGTCTAATAATGAATATGAAAATAGGAATGTGGGTAAACTGCTATGAACAGCATGGTGATTGCATTATCATAGCAAAGTTAGATATGAAGCCAACACCCACCACAGTAGTAAAAGTTTATATGTCAACAAGCTCTGCCAATGATGAGGACATCTAAGTAATTTATGAGCAAGTGAAAGAAATTATACAGTTAAGGGAGAAGAAAGCTTCATTGTAATGGGAGAGTGGAATTCGGTAGAAGGAAAAGGAAGGGAAGGAAACATAGTAGGCGAATATGGACTGAGGGGAAAGGAATGAAAGAAGAAGCTACATGGTCACCACATTCAATTTCAGGCCCTGGACCGAGGTCCTGAGTTGGGCCCTCCTATTTTGCAGTGGGGAGCTACATTATAATTGAAGAGATTTTCCTTTTTCATACCTTTTTTAGAATGTAATTTAACTTGAAACTACAGGGTAGAATTACAGTAACTATTCTCCTGGAAAATGAAAAACGAACACCATGAATTCGTCAACCCAGCAGGGCGAAATTTTATTGACACATTCTTGAGGATGTACATAACCCACGGTCATGCAGTCAGACCCACACACTTGGCAGTACAGTCACCAGAGTGTGCACAATGTCGACGCGAGTATCATATATACCCTCCTTTTGCAGCAATGCAGGGTCCAACTTTCTCATGAAGACAATCATAGAGGTGCTGAAAGAAGTCTTACAGTATGGCCTGCCATGCAATTTCAATCTGATGCCTCACTTGGATGAGATCTCTGGCCAGTTATGTAGACCGCACCAAGATGACGCTTCATCCGGTCCAGACATGCTCAATGGGGAACAGATCTGGGGATAATGATGGGCAGGAGAGTTGATGTACAAGATGTAGAAGAGCACGTTGGATTGTACAGGATACGTGGGGATGGGCATTGTCTTGTTGAAAAGCACATCGCCTTGGTGGTGCATGAACATGGTGGTGCATGAACAGTGGAAAGACAGGTTGAATGATGGTTTCGTGTACCATGTACTGTTCAATTTTCCCGCAACAAACACCAGAAGAGAATGGCCAGTGTAGGATATGGCTTCCCGCACCATGATGCCAAGTCTTGGTCCCTTTTGCCTCTGTCGCGTACATTCCAAATTTTCGCACTCCCCTGCAGAACACCGCACACATGTACAGCCATCATTGGCACCTAGGCAGCAATGACTCTCGTCATTGAAGACCTACATGCCTCTATTTGTCCCTTCATAAGCACCTACCGTGACACTATTAGAGGTGGGCTGAACGATGTTGGGGCATGAGTGGAGGACATTCTAACGGAACATATAATCGTGCATCATTGTGAGGCGAGCAGTATTCTACACTCACCATTCTCCTCTAGTGACCATCTAGATAACATTGAACAGTGCACAGTACACTGAAAGTATCATGTAACCTGTCTTACTAACACTCATGCACCAACAAGACGATATGCTTTTCTAACAGGACAATACAGATCCACATGTATATTGTACCGCCCAACATGCTCGTCAAGGTGTACGCCAACTACCCTGGTCAGCACGGTCTGCATGAGCGGCAAGAAATCTGGCTCAACTGAGGAACCAGGTGGAATTGCATTGCAGGCCATTCCACGTAACCATGTCTGGTACCTCTATGATCGTTTCCATGAAAGAATTACTTGCTGCATTGCTGCAAAAGGAGATATACATGCTACTAATGCCAACATTGCAGACACTCTAGTGATTGTACTCATGTGCGTATGACTCTGCCTGTGTGATTGTGTGTTGCATACAACAACAAGAAAGTGTCAAAAAAATTTCCCTCTGCTGGATGGATGAATTCATGGTGCTCTTTCTTCATTTTCCAGAAGTTTACTATATTGACAAGTTGAGTTTAAATTTATAAAATAATCAGGATAGTATACAATTCACCTCAAAGACGTGATGATGAGCTATGAAAGGCACATAAAAAAGGCACACACATACAACACTTCAGATATAGGTCATGACGTTTTTCAGAAAATAGAACATCCACGCAATCACACAGTCACACAACCATCATCTCTGGATGCCACTCTCCTAATAATTGTCTACACTGTGGAAATAGGGTAGGGGAGGGATGATAAGAAGGTTGCATCATGGTGGTGGCTATGGATAGAGCATGGCCACCATGACGCAACCTTCCTATCCCCTATCCCCTACCCTATTTCCACACCATGTGTGTCTTTTTTGTCTGTCTGTCACAACTTGTCATCATGCCTTTGGGGTGAGTTGTAAACTGTTCTTATTACTATATAGTTAATTCCAACCTGGACTTTCCATTATTATATTTCAAAGTTCTATTTTTCCTTATTATTCATATCATTTTAAATCCCCCCACTCCCTCTCCTAACTCCTCTACAACTCCCTTTTATCCTTTCCCACCCCTTCCCTTCGCTGTATTCATTGCTACAATTCAAATTCACGCCTATCAGAGGCTCAGAGCCTTTACAATCCATCAAGCAATGCAGAACTTTCCATCCCCACCTTTACCTAGCATAGCAATCACATAAAAAAAGAACTAAGTGATGTAATCATAAACAATATTTTTCACTAAATTATTAAATGGTTCTCAGCAAATGAACTCTCATTAAATTTGGTAAAACACAGTTCCGTACAGTAAATGGCACGCTTCCAGTAAAAAATATAGGCTTAGAACAGAATTCAGTAGCCAAGGCAGTATTTTCAAAATTTTTAGGTGTCTTTCGATGAAAGATTAAACTGGAAGCAATACACTGATGATCTGCTGAAACATTTGAGTTAAGCTACGTATGCTATTAGAGTTATTGCAAATTTTGGTGATAAGAATCTCAGTAAATTAGCCTACTATGCCTATTTTCATTCACTTTTTTGTATGGTATCATATTCTGGGGTAATTCATCTTTAAGTAAAAAAAGTATTCATTGCATAAATTAATAATATAGTAAGGACAGTTTACAACTCACCGCAAAGACGTGGCGGCAAGCTGTGACAGGCACACACATACAACACCTTCAGCTATCGGCCATGACCTTCTCCAGAAAATAAAACACTCACACAGGCACACAACAGTCATACAACCATCACCTCCGCCCTTTGAAGTGTGGCGGCCGGAGGTGATGGTTGTATGACTGTGTTACATGCGTATGTGATTGTGACTGTTCTGTTTTCTGAGGAAGGCATGGACGATAGCTGAAAGTGTTGTATGTGCGTGTCTTTTGTATGTGCCTGTCGCAGCTCATTGCCACGTCTTTGCGGTGAGTTGTAAACTGTCCTTACTATATTATTAATTTCAACCTGGACTTTCCATTATTATATTCATTGCACAAAATCATGTAATCAGAATTATTTCCTGGAGCCCACCCAAGATCATCCTCACAATAACTTCACAGTATATATATTCACTTATAAAATTTGTTGTTAATAATCCAACCTAGTTCAAAAGTAATAACTGTGTTCATAGCTATAACACCAGGAGAAAGGATGATCTTCACTATATCTGACTTTGACACAGAAAGAGGTGAATTATGCTGCCACAGAAGTCTTGTCACCTACCCAACAGCATCAAAGGCCTGACAGATAGCCAACTAACATTTAAAAATAAATTAAAAGAATGTCTGAATTACAACTATTTCTACTCATTGGATGAATTTTTAGATAATTAAAAAAAAAAAAAAAAATTGTGTTTGTAACATTTTGTGTAATGTAATATCTTGTACAGACACCTTTTATTGACCTGACACATTCAACACCATGATCTATTGAACAAGTATTAATCTAATCCAGTGTATGTAAATAAACAGCTTGCCTTCTGGTTGTGTATTCAAAAGAAAAAAAAATCTCCACAATTCAGACAGATAAGTGTTATACTGTATACGTAAAAACGATGGGTAATTATGGGCAATCACAGACAGACTGAAAGGGTTGTAAGTAAAATTGTTCCAGTCAGAAGGAAACTAATACACTGTTAAAAGTGTGTTACATGAGGCAAAGCTACCAGTTCGAGTGCTTGTTGAGTTCCCACTGGTATGAGCTGTACACTGCCAAAGGTACCGGAGCTTATCAGGAGATGTGAAAAGTTTTGTTTCTTCGATTGTACAAATTTTTAATGTTCGAATGGAAACATTCAACAGTTTTTTTAGAAGTTCTGCTACTGATGATTGAATTGCATTGTAGAGAGCAACTGGAGGGGCTTTTTCATTAGTTCAACACTTTATCTAAGTGAATATCAATAACATAATGAGGATAGGTTGCAACTCCCTGCAAAGGTGATTGCTCAGCTGCAGACAGGCATGTAAAACAGACAATCACTTTCACATAATTTTCACCCTGAGCCTTTGTCAGCTAAACAGCACATGCATATTCAAACAATCACTTAGGACAATTCACACACACACTTGACCACTGTTCCAACTGTTGCATCCTGAGACCTGCATTATCAGTGAGAGCAATTTGGAGTGGGAAGGGTGGTGGTTAAAGATGGGGATAGGGAGATCAGTACTACATGACAGAGAGAGCAAGTACTAGATTGGTTGAAAAACATGAGATGCAGCTTTCGTACACAGTGATGAGGGAGGGAGTGAAAATGGCAAAGTAATGCAGATGATGTGGAATGAGACAAGACTTAGGAGAAGGTATAGGGTGGCAGGGGTGGGAACAATTTTTTGGGAAATGTTGCCTGGGTAACTTTAAGATCGGAGAATGTACTGCAAGGATAACTCACATTTGTGCTGTAGGGGAGGCACCAGGTAGTGCATTGCCATTGAAATCAAGAATGTTATACTTAGCCTCATGCTGTGCAGCAGAGTAGTCCACCAAATTATTGGCCATTCATTCTGATGGACAGCTGGCTGGTAATCAAACCAGTATCAAAAGGTGAGCAGTGACAGTAGCAGAGTTAGTGAATGATGTGACTGCTGTTGAAGGTGGCCTTGACCTCTGATGGGGTAGGATAAGCAGGTGATGTGACTGAAATTGGGCAGGTCCTATAATAATTTGATCACTGTGCAGTGGGTTGGTAGTGTCACAGGGATGGTCTATGATATTGTAGTGGTTGGGAGGGCAATGGAACACCACTTTAGGAGGAGTGTGAAAGATCTTGGATAGAATTTCTCTCATTTATATCAGTTATTCCAGTCTCCGGTGGTATTATGTGACAGGGGTGGATCGTCCTGTCTTTTGTGGTTGATTATTGGAGGCAAAGGGATGACAAGATGTGTGCGGATATGGCACAAAGTTTTTGTTCACATAGTAAGTCTTGGGGACAGTGCCTGTCTGTTAAGCCCTTTGTGATACCTTCAGCATATTGTACAAGTAAGTTCTGGTTTTGCAAATATGCCATCCTAAGGTGATCAGGCTATATTGGTGAGATTTTTTGGTGTGTGCGGGATGGCAGCTTGGAGTCTGAAGGTTGTATGCAGAGGTAGTGTTTATGATCTGCAAGACCAAGGGCATGAGGGATGTTGATATATAACGAAGTGGGGTCAATAGTGACAAGTAAGGATCCAGGGAGTAAAGGGGTGGGGCTTGTGGAGAGTCAGTGAAGGAAGTGGTTGGTATCCTTGATATGGAGGACTGGCACTCAGGCAATTGGTTGGAGATATTGGTCAATGTGTAATGAAGCTTGTTGGGATTTATTCCCATCTGCTTGCATTACTGTACCTGCTGATACCAGTTTTGCATAATAATAGGTACAAATATAATTATTTTATCAACATTTTCTTTTCCAAGACTTTTATTATTCTTTTTTCTAATGTGACTACCTGAAGTTATTTTCTATTATTTGGTGTTGTTGAGATTTGTTTAATTAGCAAATATTAATTAGTTCATACAAGAGGCATATTCTTAGACATCAGATAGTATGATATTAGTATTTCTGATAAGGCTAAGTAAATTCAATCTGCATAATATTAAAGTAGGTACTATTATGCTTCAAAATTGATGTTAGAAATATTGTAACTTCATTAGTTTTTACATAATTACCATTTATTCCAAAATTATTGTTGATGAACCTATTACACTATATTTGGAAATTAAGCACTTAATATAACAGAGACTTATATATCAATTTACTCGGTAATATTAACACTACCTTTTACTATAGCCAGTTGCATGTAATTGTTTACTTTCCCATTGTTAGTAGTTTAATGAACCTGATTAACAATACATAATTTTCAGAGACATTGTTCCTATACCATAAATAGGTGAGCTTTTGCACAATGTAAGGGAGTCTTATTTCATGTTTGATAAGGGGCACACTCTACATCACTCTGAACTTGGATTTGAACAATTATGTTAAAGTTCTTCTGTGTTAGTCATGTATAAAGTGTTTCTACAATTACTATGAACTGATAATATTCGTGCCATGCTAAATTAACGTCTTGGGATCTTTTGTCAGGTTAGGATTATTCCGCACACAGACTATGTAAACCATATTTTTGATGTCTGGAATGTGCGTACCAGGTTGTAATCACTGTTATTGATGAGACTTGTACACTGGCCATAAAAGGAGGTAATTGGGCACCAGTGATTCATAGAAGTGTCAGTGAACTACAATTCTACATGTCGCCTACATCATATGTAGTAGAACAGTGTTGCCACATGATATTTCAGCCAGTCATTACAGAGAGCACCGATCCACAAGAATCTACAAGAGGCTTGAACTAAGACCCAGATAATGACACAAATGTAAACCAAAATTCTTTCAGTGGGGTTAACAACTTATTCACCAGAAACCTCTACTCCAACTAAGTTTCAGTCCTATCCAAAGGTTTCACCTTCAGCCAACAAGATTGGCCTCAAAGACCATTCTCCCTGCCCCAAATAGTACTTTGCCACCAATCTATCTAATCAAAGCCAACCTAATCATAACATGGTTTGTTGCCTCTCCCAGTTCATACCACCATCCAACGGAGATCCCTTCCTCACTCCCACCTTAAACTTGGCCTCACTGTCCTTCCCCAGCTCTCTTCCTAATAACACCAAACTTCTAGCAGAAAAAAGAACAGCCATGCACAACCTATAGACAAATGTTCTACCTCTGTTATACTGAATCAGAGTTACTACCTGTCAGAGGGTTTCTGCTGACTGACTGTTCCACCTATAAGCTGTGCCATAATGACCCCACCTGAAAAGTCCAGCAAGACCTCCAATCCTTGCTTAAATCCTATGGCCTTTCTCAATCCCCCCTCCAATAATAATAATAATAATAATAATAATCTTCCTCCTCCAGCACCACACCGCTTCCTACATGATCCCTAAAATCCACAAACCAAATAATCCAGTATGCCTAATTGTGGTTGTTTGATTCTCATTGACGATCGCCTCCAAACATTTGTTCAGATTCTAGCCTCCCACATCAAGGACACTAACTATGTCCTCTACCAACTCTCTACCACTTGGCCACCCCTTTATTTCCTGGATCCTTACATGACACACACTAACATCCCTGTTACCCACGGTCTTGACACTCTCATGTATTATCTTTCCGAGTGTCATTCAGACTCCAAACCCACTACCTCATTTCTCATATGGCTGAGTAACAACCTGTTAATGGGTGGACTATAGGAAATCTTCATAGCCTGTAAAAACCCCAGACCCCTGTTCTGGTTCAGAATCATTGATGTTATTTATATGATTTGGACTCAGGTCCATGGACGATACCCTTTACTTGTGGCTTCACAGTATCAACTTCTCTCCCATCTGCTTCACCTTTATCAACCCAGCTTTGCCTCCTTTGTGGACATCACTCTCTACCTCACTGATGCTCATCCACACCTCTGTTGACATTAATCCCAACAGTATCTGGATTTGACAATTGCCATCACTTCAACACACACACACACACACACACACACACACCACAAAAAAAGAAAAATATATATATATATATATATATATATATATATATATATATATATATATATATATATATATCTCAAGCTTTCGCCACCACTGGCAGCTTCTTCAGGAAAAAGAGGAAAAAAGGGGAGGAAAAGGGAAGGATATGGGTTTTAAGGAAGTGGAAAAGGAGTCATTCCAATCCCAAGAGTGGAAGGACTTACCTTAGGGGAAAAAAAGGAAGGTAAACAAATACACACACACTCAGACATATCGAAATGCAAACACACCTAGACAGACATTTGTGAAAAGCCGACAAACAGTATGCCCACCCATGTGAGGCTTATTTTCCATAATTCCTTAGCCTATATGTTGAAGGTGTCACAAAGGGCTTCACAGACAGACAATAGCTTCCAGACCTTCTCCAAAATCAATTTCCCCTTCCATATCTCCCCCCCCCCCCACACACCTCTAATGACCACACTGTAGACAGGATGTTTAAGCTTCCTTTCCTAAACACACAAACCTCCATTCTGCATCCCCAATAATAAGATACAAAAGAGCACACCCTTCATCCCACAATACCACCCCAGCCAGGAACAATGTAACCACATCTTTAATTAGGGTTTCATTATCTATCACCACCTCCTGAAATGAGAGACTTCTTCTCTGATACTTCCTACTGCTCACCCACTAACCTCCACAAGACACTAGTCCATTCATTTGCCACTCCCAGCCTTTCACAGAATCCAATTGCAACATCTGCCAGTTCACCCACATGTGCTACCTGGAAAAGCAGCCATTTAATTTTCTAACTCTGCTGTAACCACAGTACAATGATGTATATTTCTTTGACCTCCAACTATGTGTGCATCAGAATGTGGCCACTGCCAGCCAAACTGTGGCCAAGAATAGGTTGAACCACCCTGTAGTACAAGATGCTAACATGCTTGATTTCAATGGCTGTTTCACAACTTGGGTCATTTGGATCCTCTGCTCCACCATGAGCTTTTCTGGACTGTTCATAAGGCATACATTCTCCAGTCTTGAAATTATTTTGATCTCATCTTATGATAAGGTAATCATTACGTTATCAAATTTATTCTGCAAAGTTGATTTGTCCAATAATATTGGATATAGTGTAATAGGGCACTTTTATCAAATATCACTTTTCATACAGTATCTTTTATCAACTGTGCTTTGCCTTATATTTGATCAGAGGAAGCATTTGTCTTCAACGCCTTGCAATGAGAAATGCAACAGCTTAGAAAATTAGTGCTGCTGCAGATGTTTGACATCTATAGCGATAAATATGGCTGCAAAGTTTAGTCGGTGTCGTACATCAAATACAAAATTGATAGAATTGTATGAGGTAGATGAGGCACATTCAGAATATTATTCAAGAAATGAATCATACATACACTGATGGAGAAGTAGGATATGTTACAGATCTCATCACAGCCATCCACATGAGAGACTGATTCGTCCAGACTGCTTTCTGAGAAGCAACGTTATAGGTTTATTTATTTTTCCTCTAGATTCTTCATAGTTAATTTTTGTACTCTATATGCCACAATTTACAAAGTGCTTCACGTGGTATGTACATTTAGGAATTTTGTAGTTGATATAACATAATAAATGAAAATAGTTGGCTACTTCATGACAACATAGTGTATTAAAAACATTTATTTACAATTTTATTTCCACCCCCCCCCCCCCTCATCAGTGCTTTATAAATAGCTTCACACTTTTCTGGTATTATTTTTGTCAATGCTAGAGTAGCATACTCTGTTTCCTTCTTGTAGCATTACAGTAAATCCATCTTTTGCAGATATACCATTTCTAAGGCAAGATTTCTGCTTTATAATATGAAGAACCACAATTCTGAACACATATTGAAGTATACTCTTGTCCATTCACAAATAATTTTCATGAGACTTTACATCCTATAGTTGCAGCTCCCATAACAGCTTCTGTTGTATGCTTTTATTATTACACTGTAAAACCTACAAATTTACTCATGTATGTTTCCTTTTTTTCTATTCATCCAGTTACAAGCACAGTGCAGTTATAGTACACACATCTGCAGGGCTCAATAACAAGACTTCATCTGTGATTTTGGAGCAAGTTTGATGACAATGTGCTACCCACTTTGTGTAACATCAAACAACTTTGTCAAAGAAACAGAACCAATATTTGATCAAATTTCTTTGTTCAAAAATATTTGATAGTATAATACTAGCCTAATATGCTGTCCCCAAACCTCCACCTTCTAGCAGTTCATGTCATGTTCGCCACCATAAACACTTTCTCCCTTCTCTGCTTGTCTTCTTTTCGCCCTTATCCCCACCAGTGACCTGCATTCTTTCGCATTCTGTCCCCTCCCCTCCTCAGTCTGAATTGCTCTCCATGTTGAGGTGGCACTTGAGGTGAAGCGGCCAGAGACTAAGAGATTGTGTTTTCTATGTACCTGTCTGTGGCTCAATGATTGACTTTGCAGTGAGTTGCAAGCTATCTGCTTTTATATGATTAATATTCCAACATGGAATTAAATTGATTTACTTGACTCATGTGCCATAAAAATAGAATGTTTGTATCTTAATAGCCTTGCTTACTAAGATCCCAATTGTATACATATATTTTTATTATTTATTTCACAAACTTGGAAAATTCTTTCACAACATCATGGAATAAGGTTATATAGTCATTAGACTATTTGGAATATGCCACTGCATATATTAGTTTTAATGGTTATGTAAAGTAAAGGGATAAATAATTGTAAATCTTCAAATGAATCAAAATATGTTTAAAACACATATTTATTACAATGATTTGTACATTTTCAGTTTCTTCAATACAACAACTTCCACACTCACTTGATTACAATACATACATGTTGCTTTATAAAATCACATACTGCATCTGTATGGGAACAGCATCTGTACAATCTAATGAATAATACATTGAAAAGATATACACATGGTATCTACATAAAATGAACTTTACATTGTTTACAAATTTTCATTTCTTAAATACAAGCTTGTGTTTATTATTAGGAGTTGTTATTTCAAATGCTAGGAGGCGCTTTTCTTACTTTCAATTACAGTGATTTGTCAGATCAGTGGCCTTTGAATTAACATTACATCCATCGTTTGAATTTAACAGTGATAGCTGATAATTACCACTAAAATAATTACATAGCCAAATTTAAACTTCACTTACCAAAGTCAGGGAGAGAATGAACTCTTTAAGTCCAGGAGAATATTATGCAAAAAATGGCTGCCTATTCTCATTGTTTAATATCAAAATAGAAGCATCCACAGTCATGAATAACTAAATCAATGAACTTATTGGACACTCAGTAGTATAAAATTCTACACATAATCCTCACCTTGATTATTTCACATGTAAAAAAAAAATAATAATAACCATGTCACATAATTTAGCAATCTTTTGCACAGAAAACATTGAAATTAAAGAAGACTAATTAAACTATGGTAAATCTGTAATACCAAGAATAATCAAAGAAATAATTTTACTAAAGTTGATGTTGAGTCATCTGTATTGTTTGTAGTTTCTCCTCTCACTATCACAGATTTGAGGAAACACACACACACACACACACACACACACACACAAAATTAATATTCCTCACAGACTGGCTTTAAAATAGTTGTATATCATAGTCAAATACAACAAATAAATATTATTCCCTGTTACAATAATGGCACAAACAATAAAGTAGCAATACTAGAGTTTAGCAAACATTTTGTATGAGAAATCTGTAAGCTACTTGAATAAGCATTTCATAAGTACTGACATAATATGAACACACATTAATGCAGTAGCCTTGTAGTTCAACTATTAGTTTTCAAACAAAGATATCACATTACATAACAACACTGTAGAAACAGAACTTTAAGTGTAGTGAAACATATAAAGGAAGGCTAAACATTGTGTTAGTAGGCTTTATCATTTCAACTAAAACTGGCATACAGAAACTGATGAATAAAAAAGTTACTAACAAATGATTGGAAAACAAATTACATCTTGTGAAGTTGCAGCAGAAAGTTATCATTTGCTTTAAAATGCTATTTGGAAATGGGAGCACCTACTACAGAGTTTAATCAGTACATTTGTATAAATTGCAGTCTTAAAGAAATAGATTACTCACTTCCATACAAAAATCTTTCACAAATAAGAAAATGTTTTAGTTCAATACACCTGGAACACAAGCACTTCATATTAATAATCACATGTTTTTCATGTGGCTTACAGCTTTTTTATTTAGATAATGTCATTAAATCTCGTGTAAACACTCAATGTTATAGGCCTCTCATTTCTTAACCTCTCAGATGGTGCTTCTGAAGATCGATATCTATGTTTATGCAATTCATTTACACATAATTTTCAAACAGTATTACATTCTGTTTTGGAAATTATTAAGTGAAATGATTAAAAATTTTAAAAATAACTTTTTTAATACCTGAAAGATTTACATTTTTTAACTGAAATCTTTCAATTTCAATATTTTAAAATATCTAACTGAACATAAGAAATGGTATTTCATACATGTGTCTATATTATAATACATATGTTGAGATATAAAAGACATTGTAATACACAAGAAATTTCAGAATCTGTTAGTGTAGGGGCAACAATGGGTTTTGGGTCTACAGATTTATTCATTACAGCACTCTTTTATGTGCAACAAAAGACATATATCTAGTGTTTTTGTGATTTAGTGTTGTTGAATATAAAAGCAGTCACTAGCTATTGTGGTTTTCTTTTCAAAGAACAGCAAGGATAGTTTTTAACTTGGCAAACTAGTGACAAATACTTATCAATTTATGCTAGTAAAGTTAGCATTTCATACTGATGAATGTAAATGTGCACTTTGATTTACTGAATAATACTCTATAGTATTATTCAATATTTTCTTCACATCAAACAATATGAAAAAAATCATTAATCTGAGAAATGTCAGTTTTACAGTGTTCCTCTATTTACATGACAGAAGAATGCAGTTACTTTCCTCTTCAATGTGTACCTCACCTCAGTCTTTTATACAAATTCTGTAAGCTCAATAATTAATAAATCTTCTACACCTAACTTTTTAAAAAAATGCTCATGTGAAATACAGTTTGCAGTCAAGTAGGAAAATAGAGAGAATTGGGAGATGTGGTATGTTATTTTATCACATGCTTAGCACGTGCCTCACTGCTGCTGGTAATACTGACGGTACCTTCTCCTCCGCTGCCTCGGTGTGTGACTCCATTCATTCTGCCATGCCTTACGTCTGCTCCATGGTCTGCAAATTCAGATATAAAATGAGTCCATCTTCTCTCCCTTGCCACTCCCCCCCCCCCCCCCCTCTCTCTCTCTCTCTCTCTCTCTCTCTCTCTCTCTCTCTCTCTCTCTCTCTCTCTCTCACACACACACACACACACAAATTATCTGACACACTGTAAAAGATAATATAAATTTTTAATTTTTTATTTCTAGTACCTGAAAATATTTTCCCCTCAACAAACTGACACAGATCTTCATCTAGTGAAAAACCTTATCAAACTGTATCAGTAATGGAGGATAGATAACAACTCAACATAAAGAGGCTCGCTGAGCTGCTGACAGGCATGAAAAATAGTCAATCGCATTAACACAATTTAAATTTTCAGCCACTGCCTTCATCAGAAAAAGAAACACAAGCATTCACACAATCACTCAGACAACTATACACATGAAAGTACCATGTGCAACCACTCCAGCACCACAAGCATATACACTGTGAGTGAGGTGGGATTGGAGGGGTACGATGCTGGGTAAGGGCAGGGATTGAAAGTTCCGTGTTGCATGAGGGATTGTAAAGGCTCTCATACATGGGAATTTGAATTGTGGCACTGAATACCAATGAAGGGAAGGGGAGGGAAAGGATAAAAGGGGGATGTAGAGGAATGTGGAGAGGGATTTGGGGGATTTGAAACGATAAAAATAGGAAATAATAAAGAAACAGATTTTCTGTGCCATATCTTCACCCACCACCACCAATCCTCCCTCCAACCCCAATAACCAGTCACAATGGAATATCCTCTTTGTCAACCAATACAAGCCCGGACTGGAACAACTAAATCGCATCCTTCATCACGGGATAAAGCTGTTTTACCCAAGAGCCTTCTGACCACTCCTAAAGTGATGTTCTGTTGCCCACCCAACATCGTCAACATCCTTGTCCATCACTATGCTGCTCCCAACCCGTAACCACAGTGATATAAGACTGATGCAAAACCTGCCCAATCCAACAACTCAGCATTTCCTGTTCCAGTCCTGTTACAGGCTTATCCTACTGCATCAGAGGTCAGGCCATCTGTGAAAGAAGCCCCATGATTTGCCAACTCCACAGAAAACCAGCTGTCCACAAAGAAGAATGGCCACCACCAAACTGTGGCAAAAAGCAAGATGGCCTACCTTGTAGCACAGCGTACTGCTGAAAATAGCACTCCCGATTCAAAGGCTGCATCACTACCCGAGTCTTATGGATTCTCCCCTGCACCACTAGCTCTTCTGAACTGCACAGATAAGAGTTGTTCCTTTGACACATTCTACAATCCCACAACTATCCTGACCTCATCCTAAGATAACTTTCCATCCCTACACCCTTTGCCTAACATCTCCCCTCCTTCCCCAACTTCCTTGCAATCATGTGTTTCTCCTTGCAGTATTCCCTTAATTAATTACTTTTTTTCCTGTTTTATTTAATGCCACAATTCCAATTCCCACATATCAGAGCCTTTACAATTCATCATGCAATGCAGAACTTTCAATCTCCACTCTTACACAGCACCCCTCCCCCTCCAGTCCCCACATCACTCACAGTCTATGTAGATGCTTGTGAACTGAAGTGGCCAGACATGGTGGTTGATTATCTATTTTTCGTGCCTGTCAGCAGCTCAACAAGCCTCTTTACAATGAATTCTTATCTACCCTCCATTACTGACATTCCAATCGGATTTTTCATTGTTACAATTTTATAAAACTATATCTTTTTTATGCTTAAAAAGAAAGAGGAAAAAAACTAATAAAAATTCAACAATCAATGAACATGACTTGGTGAAACAATAAGAAGTAAATATTGAATCACAAACTTTAATAATAGGTGTGACAGCATCACAAATAAATAAATGAATACACACACACACACACACAATCGCAAGCTTTCGCAACCCAGTTGCGTCTTCAGGCAGTAGGGAAGGAGAGGGAAAAGGAAATGATGAGGGTTTTAAGGAAGGGGGTAAGGAGCCATTCCAATCCCGGGAGAGGAAAGACTTACCTTGGGGGAAAAAATGGAGGGTAAACAAATGCACACATGCCCACACATTCACACAGACACAAGTACACCTAGGCAGACATACTGTAGAAAGCAAAGAAGTTAAGTTATAGAAGTTAAGAAGTTAGACAGAGATACCACTTGAGGCAGAGGCTCTGTCCAGAGAACTGATGCAAAGATGTTAAGAAGGTGGGTGGGAATTCAAATTTAGCGGAGGTTGAGACCAGGTGGGCAACGGGAAGAGAGAATATGCTGAAGGGCTAGTTCCCATCTCCGGAGTTCTGAAGGATTGGTGTCAGTGGGAAGTATCCAGATAACCCGGACGGTGTAGCACTGTGCCAAGATGTGCTGGCCGTGCACCAATGCATGTTTAGCCACAGGGTGATCCTCGTTACCAACAAACACTGTCTGCCTGTGTCCATTCATGCGAATGGACAGTTTGTTGCTGGTCATTCCCACATAGAACGCTTCACAGTGCAGGCATGTCAGTTGGTAGATCACGTGGGTACTATCGCAAGTGGCTCTGCCTTTGATCGTGTACACCTTCCGGGTTACGGGACTGGAGTAAGTGGTGGTGGAAGGGTGCATAGGGCAGGTTTTACAACGGGGGCGGTTACAAGGGTAGGAGCCAGAAGGTAGGGAAGGTGGTTTGGGCATTTCATAGGGGTGGACTAGGAGGTTACGGAGGTTAGGTGGGCGGCGGAAAGACACTCTCGGTGGAGTAGGAAGGATGTCATGAAGGACGGATCTCATTTCGGGGCAGGATTTAAGGAAGTCGTATCCTTGCTGGAGAGCCACATTTAGAGTCCGCTCCAGTCCCGGAAAGTATCCGGTGACAAGAGGGGCACTTCTGGGATTCTTCTGTTGAAGGTTCTGAATTTGGGGGGATGAGGTAGTAGCTCTGGCAATTTGTTTCTCTACCAGATTAGGAGGATAGCCGCGGGATGTGAAAGCTGTTAATAGGTTGTTGGAGTACTGGTTCAGAGCTTCAGGACTGGAGCAGACTCGTTTGCCACGAAGACCTAAGCTGTAAGGAAGGGAACGTTTGATATGGAATGGATGACAGCTATCATAATGCAGGTACTGTTGTTTATTGGTAGGTTTGATGTGGACGGATGTGTGGAGTTGGCCGTTGGACAGATGGAGGTCGACATCGAGGAATGTGGCATGGGATTTGGAATAGGACCAGGTGAATTTGATGGGACCAAAGGAGTTGAGGTTGAAGAGGAAATTCTGGAGTTCTTCTTCACTGTGTGTCCAGATCATGAAGATATCATCAATGAATCTGTACCACACTTTGGGTTGACAGGCTTGGGTATCCAGGAAGGCTTCCTCTAAGCGTCCCATGAATAAGTTTGCGTACGAGGGGGCCATCCTGGTTCCCATGGCTGTTCCCTTTAGTTGTTGGTATGTCTGGCCCTCAAAAGTGAAGAAGTTGTGGGTTAGGATGAAGCTGGCTAGGGTATTAAGGAAAGAGGTTTTAGGTAGGGAAGTGGGTGGTCGGCGTGAAAGGAAATACTCCATCGCAGCAAGGCCCTGGGTATGTGGGATATTTGTGTATAGGGAAGTGGCATCAATGGTTACAAGGATGGTTTCTGGAGGTAACAGGCTGGGTAAGGATTTCAGGCGATCGAGGAAGTGGTTGGTGTCTTTGATGAAGGATGGGAGACTGCACATGATGGGTTGAAGGTGTTGGTCTATGTAGGCAGAGATTCGTTCTGTAGGGGCTTGGTAACCGGCCACAATGGGGCGGCCGGGATGATTGGGTTTGTGAATCTTGGGAAGTAGGTAGAAGGTGGGAGTGCGGGGTGTCGGCGGGGTCATGAGGTTAATGGAGTTAGGTGAAAGGTTTTGTAGGGGGCCTAAGGTTTTGAGGATTCCTTGAAGCTCTGCCTGGACATCGGGGATGGGATTGCCATGAAAGACTTTATATGTGGTACTGTCTGAGAGCTGACGCAGTCCCTCAGCTACATACTCCCGCCGATCAAGTACCACGGTCGTGGATCCCTTGTCGGCTGGGAGAATGATGATGGAATGGTCAGCCTTCAGATCACGGATAGCTCGGGATTCAGCAGCGGTAATGTTGGGTGTAGGATTAAGGTTTCTCAGGAACGACTGGGAGGCAAGGTGGGAAGTAAGGAATTCCTGGAAGGTTTGAAGAGGGTGGTTTTGAGGAAGAGCAGGTGGGTCTCGCTGTGATGGAGGACGGAACTGTTCTAGGCAGGGTTCAATTGGAATGATGTCTTGGGGAGCTGGGTCATAGGGAGTAGGATTATTCTTCTTCGTGGCAAAGTGGTATCTCCAGCAAAGACTACGAGTATAGGAAAGTAGATCTTTGACGAGAGCTGTGTGGTTGAATTTGGGAGTAGGACTAAAGGTGAGGCCTTTGGATAGGACAGAGGTTTCAGATTGGGAGAGAGGTTTGGAGGAGAGGTTGATTACTGAATTAGGATGTTGTGGTTCCGGATTGTGTAGATTGGAGTTTTGAGGTTTAGGGGGGAGAGGAGTTGGGAGTGGGAGATTGAGTAGATGGGAGAGACTGGGTTTGTGTGCAATAAGGGGAGGTTGAGGTTTATTGGACAGATTGTTGAGGGAGAGAGTATTGCCTTTCCGGAGGTGGGTGACCAGGAGATTGGATAGTTTTTTGAGGTGGTGGGTGGCATATTGTTCTAATTTGCAGTTGGCCTGAAGGAGGATGTTCTGGACAGTAGGTGTGGATGTGGGAGAGGAAAGGTTGAGGATTTTGATTAGCGATAGGAGTTGACAGGTGTGTTCATTAGCGGAGTTGATGTGTAGGTTAAGGATTAGTCGGGTGAGGGCTATTGATTGTTCAGTTTGGAATTGGTATAGGGCGGGATGAAAGGATGGGTTACAGCCAGAGATGGGAACTTTTAGTGTGAGGCCCTTGGGAGTGATTCCAAATGTCAGACAAGCCTGCATAAAAAGAATGTGGGAGCGTAATTTGGCTAGGGAGAAAGCATGTTTTCGGAGGGAATGTACATAAAAATGGATGGGGTTGTTATAGGGATGTTGTGAGGGAGGCATAGTATATGGATGAAGGAGGAGTGGGAAATATGGGCTATGTAATAGGCTGCAATGAACAAATAAAAAATAAAACGTAAAAATAAGTGTAAAAATATATTTACATGTCAGGAGGGAGATGAAAGTGGGCAGAATTTCAGGTATGAGAAAAGAAAGGAAATAGGAAAAGTTTTTAAAATTTGTTGTTGATACTGTGGTCAACTTTAGTTATCAACAACGTAGTATAAAAGGGTTTGGTAGTGGTATGGCGTGAAAAAAGGGTTTAAGGAAGGTGAAAATCGGAAAAAGAACGAGAAAACTGCGTGAAAATGCAAGGAAAACGTCTAAACAGGATTGGTTATATGGTAGCAGATTACGATTTTGAGGCTGAAATAGTCTGACGAAGGAAAAGTGCAATCAAAACCAACGGAAAGTTGCTGAAATTGATCGGAAAAGTATTAAACATGAACAGAAATGTGGAAAAACGAGAATGGAAGCAATCGTAAGGTAACTAAAAAATGACGAAAATGGTTATAAACAATAGAGAAACTATTGTTAGGAAAGAGTGTTAACGATTTTAAACGAGAAAATTGAATGAGCGGCGTGTTACAGACGGAAGCAGGAGCAATGAAAGTGGTAAATATCAAAATAAACGTACTAATAGGAAAAGGTTTTCTTCCAAACCTTTTCCTATTAGTACGTTTATTTTGATATTTACCACTTTCATTGCTCCTGCTTCCGTCTGTAACACGCCGCTCATTCAATTTTCTCGTTTAAAATCGTTAACACTCTTCCCTAACAATAGTTTCTCTATTGTTTATAACCATTTTCGTCATTTCTTAGTTACCTTACGATTGCTTCCATTCTCGTTTTTCCACATTTCTGTTCATGTTTAATACTTTTCCGATCAATTTCAGCAACTTTCCGTTGGTTTTGATTGCACTTTTCCTTCGTCAGACTATTTCAGCCTCAAAATCGTAATCTGCTACCATATAACCAATCCTGTTTAGACGTTTTCCTTGCATTTTCACGCAGTTTTCTCGTTCTTTTTCCGATTTTCACCTTCCTTAAACCCTTTTTTCACGCCATACCACTACCAAACCCTTTTATACTACGTTGTTGATAACTAAAGTTGACCACAGTATCAACAACAAATTTTAAAAACTTTTCCTATTTCCTTTCTTTTCTCATACCTGAAATTCTGCCCACTTTCATCTCCCTCCTGACATGTAAATATATTTTTACACTTATTTTTACGTTTTATTTTTTATTTGTTCATTGCAGCCTATTACATAGCCCATATTTCCCACTCCTCCTTCATCCATATACTATGCCTCCCTCACAACATCCCTATAACAACCCCATCCATTTTTATGTACATTCCCTCCGAAAACATGCTTTCTCCCTAGCCAAATTACGCTCCCACATTCTTTTTATGCAGGCTTGTCTGACATTTGGAATCACTCCCAAGGGCCTCACACTAAAAGTTCCCATCTCTGGCTGTAACCCATCCTTTCATCCCGCCCTATACCAATTCCAAACTGAACAATCAATAGCCCTCACCCGACTAATCCTTAACCTACACATCAACTCCGCTAATGAACACACCTGTCAACTCCTATCGCTAATCAAAATCCTCAACCTTTCCTCTCCCACATCCACACCTACTGTCCAGAACATCCTCCTTCAGGCCAACTGCAAATTAGAACAATATGCCACCCACCACCTCAAAAAACTATCCAATCTCCTGGTCACCCACCTCCGGAAAGGCAATACTCTCTCCCTCAACAATCTGTCCAATAAACCTCAACCTCCCCTTATTGCACACAAACCCAGTCTCTCCCATCTACTCAATCTCCCACTCCCAACTCCTCTCCCCCCTAAACCTCAAAACTCCAATCTACACAATCCGGAACCACAACATCCTAATTCAGTAATCAACCTCTCCTCCAAACCTCTCTCCCAATCTGAAACCTCTGTCCTATCCAAAGGCCTCACCTTTAGTCCTACTCCCAAATTCAACCACACAGCTCTCGTCAAAGATCTACTTTCCTATACTCGTAGTCTTTGCTGGAGATACCACTTTGCCACGAAGAAGAATAATCCTACTCCCTATGACCCAGCTCCCCAAGACATCATTCCAATTGAACCCTGCCTAGAACAGTTCCGTCCTCCATCACAGCGAGACCCACCTGCTCTTCCTCAAAACCACCCTCTTCAAACCTTCCAGGAATTCCTTACTTCCCACCTTGCCTCCCAGTCGTTCCTGAGAAACCTTAATCCTACACCCAACATTACCGCTGCTGAATCCCGAGCTATCCGTGATCTGAAGGCTGACCATTCCATCATCATTCTCCCAGCCGACAAGGGATCCACGACCGTGGTACTTGATCGGCGGGAGTATGTAGCTGAGGGACTGCGTCAGCTCTCAGACAGTACCACATATAAAGTCTTTCATGGCAATCCCATCCCCGATGTCCAGGCAGAGCTTCAAGGAATCCTCAAAACCTTAGGCCCCCTACAAAACCTTTCACCTAACTCCATTAACCTCATGACCCCGCCGACACCCCGCACTCCCACCTTCTACCTACTTCCCAAGATTCACAAACCCAATCATCCCGGCCGCCCCATTGTGGCCGGTTACCAAGCCCCTACAGAACGAATCTCTGCCTACATAGACCAACACCTTCAACCCATCATGTGCAGTCTCCCATCCTTCATCAAAGACACCAACCACTTCCTCGATCGCCTGAAATCCTTACCCAGCCTGTTACCTCCAGAAACCATCCTTGTAACCATTGATGCCACTTCCCTATACACAAATATCCCACATACCCAGGGCCTTGCTGCGATGGAGTATTTCCTTTCACGCCGACCACCCACTTCCCTACCTAAAACCTCTTTCCTTAATACCCTAGCCAGCTTCATCCTAACCCACAACTTCTTCACTTTTGAGGGCCAGACATACCAACAACTAAAGGGAACAGCCATGGGAACCAGGATGGCCCCCTCGTACGCAAACTTATTCATGGGACGCTTAGAGGAAGCCTTCCTGGATACCCAAGCCTGTCAACCCAAAGTGTGGTACAGATTCATTGATGATATCTTCATGATCTGGACACACAGTGAAGAAGAACTCCAGAATTTCCTCTTCAACCTCAACTCCTTTGGTCCCATCAAATTCACCTGGTCCTATTCCAAATCCCATGCCACATTCCTCGATGTCGACCTCCATCTGTCCAACGGCCAACTCCACACATCCGTCCACATCAAACCTACCAATAAACAACAGTACCTGCATTATGATAGCTGTCATCCATTCCATATCAAACGTTCCCTTCCTTACAGCTTAGGTCTTCGTGGCAAACGAGTCTGCTCCAGTCCTGAAGCTCTGAACCAGTACTCCAACAACCTATTAACAGCTTTCACATCCCGCGGCTATCCTCCTAATCTGGTAGAGAAACAAATTGCCAGAGCTACTACCTCATCCCCCCAAATTCAGAACCTTCAACAGAAGAATCCCAGAAGTGCCCCTCTTGTCACCGGATACTTTCCGGGACTGGAGCGGACTCTAAATGTGGCTCTCCAGCAAGGATACGACTTCCTTAAATCCTGCCCCGAAATGAGATCCGTCCTTCATGACATCCTTCCTACTCCACCGAGAGTGTCTTTCCGCCGCCCACCTAACCTCCGTAACCTCCTAGTCCACCCCTATGAAATCCCCAAACCACCTTCCCTACCTTCTGGCTCCTACCCTTGTAACCGCCCCCGTTGTAAAACCTGCCCTATGCACCCTTCCACCACCACTTACTCCAGTCCCGTAACCCGGAAGGTGTACACGATCAAAGGCAGAGCCACTTGCGATAGTACCCACGTGATCTACCAACTGACATGCCTGCACTGTGAAGCGTTCTATGTGGGAATGACCAGCAACAAACTGTCCATTCGCATGAATGGACACAGGCAGACAGTGTTTGTTGGTAACGAGGATCACCCTGTGGCTAAACACGCATTGGTGCACGGCCAGCACATCTTGGCACAGTGCTACACCGTCCGGGTTATCTGGATACTTCCCACTGACACCAATCCTTCAGAACTCCGGAGATGGGAACTAGCCCTTCAGCATATTCTCTCTTCCCGTTGCCCACCTGGTCTCAACCTCCGCTAAATTTGAATTCCCACCCACCTTCTTAACATCTTTGCATCAGTTCTCTGGACAGAGCCTCTGCCTCAAGTGGTATCTCTGTCTAACTTCTTAACTTCTATAACTTAACTTCTTTGCTTTCTACAGTATGTCTGCCTAGGTGTACTTGTGTCTGTGTGAATGTGTGGGCATGTGTGCATTTGTTTACCCTCCATTTTTTCCCCCAAGGTAAGTCTTTCCTCTCCCGGGATTGGAATGGCTCCTTACCCCCTTCCTTAAAACCCTCATCATTTCCTTTTCCCTCTCCTTCCCTACTGCCTGAAGACGCAACTGGGTTGCGAAAGCTTGCGATTGTGTGTGTGTGTGTGTATTCATTTATTTATTTGTGATGCTGTCACACCTGTGCTCCTTCGCCTGGTGAGTAATCTTCGTCTATTTTTTATATTTTATTTTTCCTGCTAGGAATTTTTCGTCTTAATAAACTTTAATAATATATTCTTACAGAAGCAGAGGATTAAAGATGGTTTGAAAGGAAATAATAAGTCTGTCTTCAGACATTACACTTGTTAATAGTTGCTTTGATAGGGAGTGGTAGATTGAATTACATACTATAGAATAGTGAGAAAATTTAGGTAGGGTGCAGGCTTAGAAAAATAGCATTATAAATAAAAATGTAGTAATTATCTCTATGTGAATTCACACAAAATGCAGTGTTAGTGTAGAACATTTTATATTAAGACTCCATGCAGTGTAAAGCACAGCACTGGTTTTTAGTATGGGATCATCATCTTACACACCATACGTGATGTACAAGATAATTTATTTTTGAAAAATCAGTGCCCATTTTGAATATATTGTTTCTTTCATTTAATAGATGCAGAACCAATAATTTGAAATATGATTTAAGATTTGAAGTTGTTGTGCTATGGTTGTAACAATATCTCCACCTTTAAGACCTATAACAGATCTTTATAAAAGAAATGTTTGTATTGCACCCACTTTCATGTAAACTGCCTGGCCAAGAGTTTTAATCAGGTTTCTTCCAGATACAAGTAAAAAACCAAAACCACTTAACCACCACATTTATTTTGAATGCAGTAGTAAAATTGAGAGGTGACAAAAATATGAAAAAAAAAAAAAATGGAAAATAACAACTTCAATTTTGGTTGGATATTGAGCAACAGTGGTGAATCTAATATGTAAAAAAATATATATACAGTATGGAAAAGAACCGACTTTTGGAAACTAAGAAAAGTTACTTAATCCTTCGACAAGACCGGGAAAAAAAAAAACACTTAAAGTACAAAAGGAATTAAAGGAAGGAATATTATATTTCAACAACCTGTCAACATTATGGTCATTAGAGATTCTTCTGACATCCTTCCATATCTGCAAACGCTTCATGTTAAAGTTGACAAAGTTCCACCAAAAAGCATTTCTAGAACAGTACTAGGTACTAAGGCACACACAAGGGGAACTCCCCATCACACAACCTGCCCCCCTTTCATATTTTGTGATAAGGTGATGCAGTGGATAGCTCATCAAAACTAAACAGATATGGAGCCTACAAACAGGAGGCAAAACAGAAACGGGTAAAAGTCCAAGCACAGGATCTGCAATACTGAGCAAATGACAAAAGCCATGTTGTCATGGCACTGGACAGCAATGTGGAAGATCCTTGTTCAGTTCCCCCTCAAGCTCTATATCTTTAATTTTTATTTTTCACAAAATTAGGTAGTGTCTATCCAATCATTGACATCTCTGTTCTCTTACTGTAGCTTTGGCAGTTGTAGTTACGGGATATGTGGTGATAACATATATCCGTGACAAGTAAATGTGGTTAATAGTGTGCGCAGGCCTCGCAGACTTCTTACAGAAATAAAAACAACAAATAAACAGGTGTCAACTGGATTAGTCTAAGGTCTCATACAAAATCAACTTCACTTTTCAAAATTTCAGGTCATGTTTAATTTGCTTGGACATGTGCAGGATTTAATGGTGTAGCAGTAGAAACATCAAAAAGGAAAACATTTGTTTTGATTAAGGACAGGAAAACTGTGTGACTGTGAATCTGTTGTGTTCACTAATTGCAGCTTATGTTTTCATCATTTATTTGAGAGTGATCACTTTCACATGAACACATAAATTGGGCAAAAAACCATAAAAATAAATGGATACTGAAAAATATTAACAAAAAATAAATAAATAAAATAAAAGACATAAAAAAAAGAATAACACACAGTCAAAATAAAGGCATGAAATGGAAGGAGGTATGGGATAGTGAAAGGGGGAGAGGTGGATTGGGGTGGGGGAAGAACTGTTTGGCATGAGGTGTATTTGGGGGGGGGGGGGGGGGCTGTTTGACATGGGCTGTTTGGATGATATATGATTCTTAGGTTGAGAACAGGGTGGTTGTAGGAACATAGAATGTGTTGTAAGAACAACTCCAATCTGTGCAATTCAGAAGAGCTGGTGGTGAAGGAGGATCCAGATGACCTAGGCTGTAAAGCAGCCACTGAAATCAGAGTGTTGTGTACAGATGCATGCTGTGACACAGGGTGGTTCATCTTGGTTTTTGCCACAGTTTGACAGTGATCATTCAACCTGATTGTACAGCTGGCTATGCAGTGATTGCAGTAGAGTTGGTAAATCGGCTGATTTCACAGGTAGTCAGGTCTCTGGTGGGACAGGATGCACCTATGAGGGGACTGGAATAAAACGTATTGGGTGGATGGATTGTGCAGGTCTTGCATCGGGGTCTTTCAAAGGGATACGATTCCTGTTGTAATAGAATGGGATTGGGAGTGGGACAGTGATGGACTAAGATGTTGTGGAGATGGTTGGACAACAGGACATCACTTTAGAAGGGGTCTGAAGGATCTTGGGTAGGGATTGTCTAATTGCTTGTATTTTATTTTCTTATTTATTTTTCATTGATATTTTCCAATATCCCATTAATTTATTTTTATCTTTATCATTTTATAGCTCTTTCCCCCCCCCCCCCCCCCCGTCCCCCCTCCATCCACACACGTCTGCACCTTCCTTTTTTGCTCTCCCACTGCTTTTCTTCACTACATTCCAAGTTGCATCTTAAATCCCCCCCCACAAATCAGAGCCTTTACAATCTGTCAAGCAATGAAGAATGTTCCATTCCCACCTTTGCCCGACATTCTTCACCTTCTACTCCACTCCTCAGAGACCATCAAGATGCTTGTTGCACTGTAGTGAACATATGTTGTATAGCAAGTGCGTGAATTCAAATGTTCTGCCCTGCCTGTTGGCACTGCAGTACGAATGTGAAAGTTTGCGAGCGTCACTTCGCCAGCTGGTGATTAAAGGACTAAAAGCAATATGCGGAATGGCACTTCACATTCAGACTCGTAAGTGTGATGTCCTATTCTCATCTTGATAGTTTCATGTGTGCTGATTATTGAGTAATCAGGTTGTTACAACATTTGGCAACAAGTAGGGGTTTTTTGCAATTATTAAGTTACAAACAACATTCGAGATGTCAACGCTCGAGCAAATTCAGAAAATCCTCATCGAACAGCGACCACCTCAGAAATTTGTCACAACGGGTCTACAACAGCTCCTCATGGCAGCACACACTGATCGCACATCAACATTGTCCATACCCACTTTTCTGCCATATAAGGAGACTGCAGAAGATTGGACAGATTATGAGAAGCGGCTTGGACAACACTTCGGAGCTTTCAGCATTGCTGACGCAAATCTCTGTAAGTCACTGTTTCTTTCATGGATCTCTCGAAAGTTCTATCAACTTTTGTCTCAATAAGCACCCTTCAAAGAACCCTCTTCACTGTCATTTGACGAAATGTGCTCGCTTCTCTCTTCATATTACATGAAGCAAACACACATTGTTGCATCGTGTGTAGCATTTTATCAGTGTAAAAAACAAACCCATCAATCATACAGAGCATGGGCTACAGAACTGCAAGGCATTAGTAGAAAGTGCAAATTCATTACTACTGTTCATAAAGAATCTTATACTGATTCAGTGGTCAGGGATGCAATTTTGAGGTCCGCTTCCAATAAGGAAGTTCGTCAGAAGGCTCTTCAATTAAATGACCCAACCTTATCTGAAGTATTGGCCATATCAGAATCTTTTGGATGCTTGGGGTGACGTAGGGGAAATCACGGCGGATAGAGCATTTGTTGATGCAACAGGCAGTGATGATGTACTCTCGCATGCAACCCAAGCAAAGCAAGCAGCACACTAGTTTTAAACAGAAGCAATCTCTAGCTGCCTTACCTTCCTGTCCCCACTGTTTTTCCCAGCATTCACGAGATGATTGTCCCCAACATTGTGCTACATGTCACAAATATAAGAAAAAGGGTCACATCTCTTCTGTTTGCTGAACGATACCGACATAGATACAGGCTCCCTACTATATGTCAACTCCTCAAACTCTCCTGGAAACAAACTTTACCTCATGGTGCAGATGTTTGGAAAAGACATACAGATGCAAATAGATACTGGCTCAGCAGCCACAATAATTACGTCACAAACTTACTTTCGACTGGCTTCACCACCCCTTTCACCGGTCTTGCACCGTTTACGCACATACAATCAGCAACAACTCTCTCTTTTGAGACAAATGAATGTCCAAATCACATATAAGTCTGTTCTATGAACGGTCACTGTGTATGTTGTTGACCACATGGGGGATGGCTGACTTGTTCAGTTATGACACCTTCTGTACATTTGGATTCTCAGCGATACTGTCAATGTTGTTTCAGGCAACATTCGTTACACTCAGACACCTTGTCTACAGACTTTTCTGCTCTTTTCTCTCCTGGCCTTGGATGTGTCACAGCTTTTGCAGTTCATGTCTCTCTCAAACCAAGAGCCAGGCAACAGTTTTTTTGAGCCCAACCCCTTCCTGTAGTGTTGCGCGACACTGTAAAATAGAAGTTAGATCGGCTTATGACCTCACGAGTTTTGCTTCCTGTTACTTCCAGCGAATGGGCCTCCGATTGTTGTTGTCAGCAAACCTAACGACAGTCTCAGGCTTTGTGGTGCTTTAAGACTGACGTCAATGCTCAATGTCTTACTGATACTTATCCTAACTTGCCAGAGGAAAATACTTTTCGAAGGCTTTTCTGAGGCTTTTTATCAGTTACCACTTGATGAGTCATCGCGTCAGTTTCTTGTTCTCAATACACCTTTTGGCCTTTATCATTACCAACGGTTGCTGTTTGCCATGGCCAATGCACCAGCCATATTTGAAAGGGTTCTAGAACAACTTCTCATCTCTGTTTCTTGATGCATTAACTGTCAGGACGACATTGTCGTTACCGGGGCTACCATGGATGAACATCTCAAAAACCTATGTACTCTTTTCTCCATCCTACAACAGGCTTAAGTGCAATTTTCACAAATCTCAGTTCTTTCAGCCCTCTATAGTGTACCTGGGTTTTCGCCTTTCCAAGGATGACACGAGTTCCCTTTGTGACAACATTGCCGCAATCAATGTCCTTCTGCATCCTTCGTCGGAAGCTTTTCTCGGAAATAGAGCATACTATCACAAGTTTAGTCACGCTGTAGCTGAGAACTCAAACCCACTCACTTGCTTGCTCAAGAAAAATGTTCCTTTTCTATTGTCTGAAAATGTGATGCTGCTTTTCACCGCCTTAAAGCTCATCTCCAAAAATCACCTAGTTTGGCCACTTACTGCCCTGGGCAACAGCTTGTTTTAGCTACTGCTGCATCAGAACATGGTATTGGTGCTGTTTCATCTCATAAATATCTTGATGGTACCGAACATCCTATTGCTTATGCCTCCAAAATCTTAAATGACTCGCAGTTGCGGTATTCACAAATTGAAAAAGAGGCTCTTGCTATTGTTTATGCTCTCAAGAAGTTTGGTGTCTTTCTCTATGGTAATAAATTCCATCTTACTACAGACCACAAGTCATTGGTCTCTTTATTTCATCCATCTGCTTACATTCTTGACAAGGCAGCACATAGGCTCCAACGGTGGGCACTTTTTCTCTCTCATTTTCAATATGAAACTCATTTTCGTCCCACTGCTCAGAATGGAAATGCTGATGCTTATCCAGTCTTTCTATGGGCCCTGACCCCATCTTCAATGAAGATGAGCTTCTTTGTTTTCATTTGGATGAGACTGCACAGACTGTCGTTGAGGGCTTCCCCATCACGGGACAACGCCTGGTGGCAGCCACCACTGAGGATCCTGTTCTACACTGGGTTCTACATCACATGGAAAACGGCTGGCCGGACCATCCTTCTGAAAAAGCATTAGATCCCCTCTGGAACTACTTCCATCTGTGGCTGTGCCTCTCCTCCTTCAATGGCGTTATCCGGCTGGCTACTGACAGCATCCATCCCCACATTGTCATTCCGGCAATGTTGTGGCCTGCGGTCCTATGTCTCCTACACCACGGACACTGGGGCATCTCTAGGACAAAGAATCTCACTAGAGGGCATGTCTACTGGCCCAGACTCGACACAGAAATTGCGCACATGGTGGCCGCTTGTAACACATGTGCGGCACAAGCACCTGTGCCCAAGTCCTCAATTTCTCAATGGCCCACATCTGAAAAGCCAAGGGACTGCATTTATATAGATTTTGCTGGACCCTTCCTCAATTCTTATTGGCTACTAGTCATTGACACCTATTCCAATTTTCCTTTTGTGCTTCGCTGTGCTTCACCAACCATAGCTGCTTACCACCATGCCCAAAATCTTTGCCCTGGAAGGTTTACCCACTACCATTGTTTCTGATAATTAGCCTCAATTCACCTCCTCCAAATTTTCCGACTTTTGTGCCCAGAGGGGCATATTCCATCTCACCGCACCACTATTCCACCCCCAGTCCAATGGGGAAGTGGAACGTTTGGTTCGTACCTTTAAACCCCAAATGAAGAAACATCTCACATCCTCTTCCACTGATGACACACTCCTGCAATTCCTAGCATCATATCGCTTCACTCCATCCGCGGACCATAGTCCAGCAGAACTTTTGCATGGATGCCAACTTTGTACTCTCCTCCACCTCCTAAAGGCACTATCAGCACTCAAGGAACAATTGCGGAGGGTGCACCTGTGTGGATGCGAAGCCTCAGAAAGCAACCAAAATGGTCACAAGGCCATGTTGTCACATGGAAGGGCCGGTGGTTGTACACCATCAGCACTCCTGTGGGGGAGGTGTCTCGCCACATCGACCAACTTTGCCCAAGAGTCACCACAGTACAGGTACCGCCCGTCAAGAGGACTTGGAGATGGATGTGGACAGGGACCTTCTTACAACTAGAAATCAAGCTGACTCTTCCAATACCCTAGGGCAGATTGGACACCACCACAACAGATGGAACAAGACAACCCTGAAGCCACCGATACGCAGATGTCTCCTGTCTTCCCTACGTCTTTCACATATGCACCATCATGCACCTCACCACCCATGTAACACATTATCTCATCACGAGCCTGAACAGGATATTATTGGCCATATGGGAAGGTGCCTACTAGATTATTTGCAAACAGTGACAAAGAAAAGATTGACGTAGGCTTACTACAATAAGTGAGTGAAAAACAAAAAAGGGGAGAGAAATGTTGTATAGCAAATGCATGAATTCAAATGTTCCGCCGCATCCGTTGATGCTGCGGTATGAGTGTGAAAGTTCGTGAGTGCCACCTGGTCAGCTGGTGGCGGAAGGACTGAGAACAGTATGCGGAATGGCAGTTCACATTCAGACTTGTAAGTGTGATGTCCTATTCTCATCCTGATAGTGTCATACATGTTGATTATTGAGTATTCATGTTGTTACAATACCATAGATGGTAGTCATGTGTGCTTTAGTTATGTCCGAGTGAGTATACGAATCTGTGTGTTTTGTTTTCTGATGAAGCCCATGGCCGAAAATTAAAGTTTATGAATGCCTTTCTGTGGCTTACTGATCATCCTTACAATGAGTGATATCTATCCTCTGTTATTGATATTTTAACCCTTATTTTCCATTGTTAAAGAAATTCTTGTCATGTGATGCTTATGCCATCACCAATGTCTTGTATGAAACACCAGATGTGTTTTTAGGGGAGGATATGGTCAACTTATCATCCTAATATTTGTGGTTCCATTTGAGAGTCACTTCTTTTCAGCTGCTAATAGCAGCTTGGTTAACAAGAATTCAGTTTTTGTTGGGCTATCCACTGCACCAACTTACCACTAAATCTGGAAAAATGTGGTGGTGGTGGGGGGGGGGGGGGGGGGGATTCCCATGTCAGAAATAGTCTACAGGGTTCAAGCAAATAGTTACATCTCTTAAGACATTCAGACGGATGGAAAAATAAGTAGGGTAAAAAAAATTGTGTGATTACAGTAAATGTGGAACCACAAAACCTAAATAGTGACAGGAACAAACAGAAAATTGGAAATGTGTAGAGAATTTGAACACTGAAAATAGTAAGTACAAATTATCTGTATTTATGTTGTAGAATATGTCTAGATGAGTTATTATTATTATGTAATATAATTTTCAGTATTTTACTTTGATAAATAAAGGCACCCTCACATTTGATTATATGTGTTATTAGTGTCTGATTAGAAGAAGTGGTTTTATGTTGGTGTATTGAATACATTTCACAGTGACAGTTTTAACAATGGTCTGGTAGTAGTGATGAGGTTTTGGAATTTCTGTACAGTAAATAATAATATAGTAATAAGGACAGTTTACAACTCATAGAAAAGACATGGTAACGAGCTGCAACAGGCACATACAAAGGACAAACACAGCCAACGCTTTCAGCTATTGGCCATGGCCTTATTCAGAAAATAGAACATTAACACAGGCACACAACACAGTCATACAACTGTCACCTGCAGCTGCTGCACTTTGAATCACACTCTGGCAGAGTGAGTTTTAAACTGTCCTTATTACTGTATTAATAATTCCAACCTGGACTTTCCATTATTAGATTTTGTACAGTAGCTTGACGCAAGACAGAAGATTTTTTATACTGTATGGACTTCAGTAGCCAGTTTAAGAGGGGATGCACCCTAACTGTTGAGCCACTGACACACACACACACACACACACACACACACACACACACACACACACACTTAAAAAGAAATCCTTTGCTGAATCATCATCATCATGCCTTTCAGCGTTCAGTCTGGAGCATGGTCCCCCTAATAAAATTCCTCCCCTAGTAATCCCCTAGTCAGTGCTAATATTGATGCCTAGTACGATTTTAAGCATGTTACTTTAAAATCATTCCTGACTGAATCTAAATACTTTACCCCTGGTGTACCTCGACTCCTCTTACCTTCTACTGCCGAACCCATGAGTCTCTTAGGTAACCTTGCTTTCCCATCCATGTACATGACCCCACCATTTCAGCCTATTCACTCTTAACTGGTTCATCTACAGTGTTCATTGCCAGTTTTTATTTCCTCACTATGGACATACTCCTGCCATTGTTCCCATCTGTTAGTACCTTCAATCATCCTTGTTACTTTCATACATGTGACCTCCATTTGTACATTGAGCAAGCTGTAAAGGAAAGCAAGGAGAAATTTGGAGAAGGAATTTAAGTTCAGGATGAAGAAATAAAAACAGTGCATTTTGCTGATGCGTTTGAATCCTGGCCTCAGCATAAATTTTAATTCAATGCCTCTCCTTATGTTTAATACCGAAGAAACTACATTAGGTAAGGAAATTATAAAGATGGTGACGAGTTCACTTACTTGGGCAGTAAAATAACATATGACGGTTGCAGTACAGAGGATATAAAATGCACAATAGCAATAGGAGGAAAAGTATTTTTGAAAAACAGAAATCTGTTAACATTGAATACTAATTTAAGTGTAGGAAAGTCTTTTCTGAAGGCATTTGTGTGTTACCTTTTATGGGAGTGAAACATGGAAGATAAATAGTTTAGACAGGAAGAGGACAGAGGCTATTGAAATGTTGTGCTACTGAAGAATGCTGGAGATTAGGTGGGTAGATCGCCTAACTAATGAAGAAGTAGTGGACCGAATTGTGGAGAAAAGGAATACCCGGCATATCTTGACTAAAAGAAGGGATTGTGCTTAGACGTCAAGGAATCGTGAATTTAGTATTGGAGGGAAGTGTCCGAGGTAAAAATTGCAGAGGGAGGCCAAGAGACAGATACAGTGGACAGATTCAAATGGATGTGGGTTGCCGTTCTTGTGAGGAGATGAAAAGGCTTGCTCAAGACAGAGTAGGGTGGAGAGCTGCATCAAACCAGTCTCTGGACTGAAGACTACAACTACTCCCTCTACCTTATTAGTAAGGTACCTGTATCCACCCAGATTTCACTCCCATACAACAAAGTTGGTCCAAAGATAGAGGAGTGGATTGTTAACTTAGTCTTGGTACTGACTTTCTTCTTGCAGAAGAGAGTAGATTTTAGCCAAGCATTCACTGCATTAGCTTTGCTACACTTTGATTCAAGTTATTTCACTATGTTACCATCATGTGAGAAAATACATCCTAAGTACTTGAAACTGTCCACCTGTTGTAATTTTTTCCTTCTATTTGGCACTCGATCTGTTTAAATCTCTTTCCCATAGACACGAGTTTCAGTTTGACGATGCGATTATCATACAATAACCATTACACCTCTGATCTAGCTCTGAATAATTAGACTGCAGACTTTCAGTCAAGTCTGCCATCACCACCAAGTAGACCGCGTATGCAAGACTGCTTATTTTGTTTTCACCTATTTTAATCTCACCTTACCAGTCTATTATTTTCAACATATGATCCATAAATATTATGAACCTCCCCTCCTGTTTCCCTCTTCTTGCCAATTCCTAACCCCCACCAATGGTTGCTCTCGCCACAGCCATGCTGAGTCCCACAGACTGACCACAGAGGCCGGAGACAGTGGTTGTATTAACGTGTGTGTGTGTTTGTGGGGGGGGGGGGGGGGGGGGGGTGTAACTAACAAAGACCATAATGGCTCAAAAGCTATTAAGTTGTATTCTACTATTTGTGCCTTTCTGTGGTCATCAGATGTCACTGTGGTGAGTAAGCAACCTATCCTTCTGAAAAATATTGTTGCATCCTTCCTGGAATTTCCATTGTTTGAGATACTGAATTTAATGGGTTAAAGAAGAAAATATAAAAATGCAGTAAATGAAGCTTGTGAAATGAATTACAGATAATGAAAAATTGAAAGTAACTTGGCTATGCAGAAGTGGCTAGAGGACAAATGCAAGTCTTTTGAAGGATGAATACCTAGAGCAAAAACAGATACTGCCTGCAGGAAAATAAGAAACATTTGGAGACAAAATGAGCAGGTGTATGAATATCAAAAACTCTGGTGAAAAAAAGTTCTGAGCAAATAAGGGAAAGGCGAAAGGTGGAAAATGAAGCAATACTCATCTTACAACTTTTCTAGAAGATAGGTAAAGGAAAGACAAAGATACATTTATAGCTTTTGTAGATTTGCAGTGTAATGTAAATGCATATACCATATGTCTTTACATTTATAGTGTCTTTCCTGACAGAAGACAATTGTAACCCATAAGAATAAGTAAGAGTGCATATACTATGTGCCAATAATATTTCACACAGGGACATCAACAAGAATACATGAGAGTGAAGAAGTGCGGTGTGACTACTTGCAATGCCATAGATGTGTGTCAAATTCCTGGAATAAAAGATAAGTTATCCATGGAAGAAAAACAAAGATGGGATTGAAAAAGAGACATTGGTTGTACATAATCAATAACTTTTAATGTTTATTTCATGTGAATTGTAAGTTAGGTAACCTTTTGTAAGTGATTAGTAAAACAACACCTGTTCAAGTGTAAACATGATTGACATTGACAGTTTGAGTTTTCTTTGGCAGCATTGAAAGTTTCTTACTTGACAGTGAATCTCCCTTGCATAGTACAGTAAATGACAAAGCTAATGCTACACGAAGAATGGAGGAAACCAACTAGCTGAGACGTCCTATGAACATGGATAAGATTGGCAACATGGAAGATTTATAACCTGCAAAATAAGGTATGGTAATGTGGAAGTAACTATGAGATACTTAACCGTACTTTGAATAGCATCACGTTCCTACCATGTTTTGTGGTAACACCGCAGAAGAAAACTTCTGACAATATAGACTTGAATATGAACTTTCAAATTCTGAAGTCAGTACAGGTAAAATATAGGGGGCAGAAGGTTATTTACTACTTGTACAGAAACCACATAGCAGTTATAAGGGTCAAAGGGCATGAAAGTTGTAGCCTTTCCCCAATGTTATTTAATCTGCACATTGAGCAAGCTGTGAAGTAAATAAAGGAGAAATAATTAAAATTCAATGACATTGTAATTTTATCACAGACAGCAAAGGTCCTGAAAAAGGAATAGAACAGAATGGAGTGTATGAGATGAACATTAACAAGTGCAAAACAAGGGTAATAGACTGTAGTCAATGAAAATAATGTGACCCTGGAAGAATTGGATAAGGCAACGAGAGAATAAAGGTGGTAGATGTGTTTTGTTACTTGGGCAACAAAGAAACATAGTCACAGGAAAGATTATATAAGATGCAGATTGGCAGTGTGAAGAAAAGTTTTTCTAGAAGAGAGAAATTTGTTAACACTGAATATTAATTTAAACGTTAAGAAGTCTTTCCTGAAGGTATTTGTGTGGAGTGTTTCCTTCTATGAACAATCAATAGTTTGGACAAGACGAGGATAGGAGCCTTTGAAATGTGGTGCAACAAATGAATACTGAAGACTAACTAATAAGTGCTGAACAGAATTTGGGAGGAAAGAAATTTCTCACACACTTTGACTAAAAGAAGGGACTGTTTGGTAGGACACATTCTGAGGCATAAAGGAATCATCAGTTTAGCATTGGAGGGAAGTGTTTACAGTAAAAATGGCAGAGGGAGACCAAGAGACAAATACAGTAGAAGGTTCAGTTGAATTTAAGTTGCCGTTCTTATGAAAAGATGAAGAGGCTTTCTCAGGATGAAGTAGGGCGAAGACCTGCCCTGGACCAGTCTCCAAACTGAAGATGACAACAACAATATAATAGTATCTTCTTTATGGAACTTCACCTCTTTTTTTAATACCTATTTAAACTGCATCTCAAGACTCTCAGTCACTGATATTATCATTTTAAATTTAATTTACTATTTACTGTAGCTCCTTGACTACGTTATAGGTACCTGTGTGTTTTTTATGCAAAATATATTTACCTAAATGTTTTGTGTGTCATTAATTTCAACAGCCTTTGCCAGTTGGCAGTGAGCTTGCATTCAATTTCAGAGCAACAAAGCCATTTGCAGTGCTACATATACTACATAGCATTGTTGTTAAGCTTCCAATCCCATGCAAGAGATACAAATGCTGCTGAAGAAAGGAAACTGTTAAATCTTTGTTTGTAATGCAGCAACTGTGAAATGATTCAGCCATGCAGAAGCTCAGAGAAAATCCCTAACAAGCTAACATGAAATACTATTGCCAAATGATGTAACTATGTCAATAACAGGATATATAGCAATTAAACACAAAGAGGGTCACTGAACTGCAGACAGGCACATAAAGTAGAAAACTACATCCCCATAACTAAATTTTCTGTCATAGCCTTCAGCAGAAATATATATTATGTTCACACAATGAGTTGGACAGAATGTGACCACACATGACCATTACTTCTGGCTGCTACATTGCAACTAGCATTTTGACAATGAGTGAGGAGGGTTGTGGAGAGGGAAGGATGATTGGCAAAGGTTGTAATGGAGCATTTCACAATACATGACTCTTCCTTCCTTCCCCCTCTTTCTCCCCCCCTCCCCCTTCCCAAGCAATGTAAGCTGCATTTTACATTCCCATATAACAGATCCTTTACACTCCATAATGAAACACACAATTTTTCATACTCATCCTTGCCCAGCATGGTTAACCCCTGCACTCCCATTCTCAATCATTGTCAAGGTGCTTTTTGCACTGTATTGGCCAGAGATAGTGGTCATGTGTTTTTCAGTTATGTCTGAGTGATGGTGTGAATATTATATCTATCTTTTCTGATGAAGGCCATTGCCAAAATTTTAAGTTTTCTGAATGTGATTGTCTATTTTATGTGCCTGTCTGTGACTCAATGATCACCTTTATGGTGAGTTGTTATCTATTCTATTATTGACATTCCAGTTTAGATTCTCCATTGTTAAATGATGTAATTAGCCATGCTAAAGGAATGAAAGTTTACTTTGATATTTATGATCTTACATTAAAATCTCTTCACGTGCATTTCAGTTTAAGGGTGAGGTTTAAAAATATATTTGTGAGTGATATAGTGACAGATCAAGCTTATAGTTTTCTCATTTACTCACTTTGATAACTTCTTCCGCTGTTTATTTGGAGTTAACATGAGAACTGAGTCACTGATGATGTGCTTAGCTGATGGCCTATCTAGACTGGGATCTTGAAAGAAAGTCACAAGACAAACAATGAATGTAGGAGGAGAGCAAAAGGAAGGGTTGTTAGATTACAACAGACTGTTAAATAATGAACAAAATATATATATATTAAAAAAAAGAAAGGGAATGGTCAGATCTGCCCAATTTACAATGCTAAGGCAATGGTGCAATTTGTTATTTTACATTCTTTCTTTGAAAAGAATTTCATCAAGAACATTAATAGGTTCACCAGTAATGACCTGGTATATATACAGGGCTATTCAAAAAGAAGGAATAGATTTCTAACATTTATTGCTTCCAAACTACAAAAGATAGAAAAAAATTCAAATTTTTCAAAAATATAAAAAGGTTCTAATTTTTATATATTCAATAGGTGCACCAGGTATTAGATGACACATATCAAAATGGTGTCTCATTTCTTCCAATGCAAGAAGCAGGTGGTCTAACTACCACATTTGCAGCTACAAAAATTTGATTTCGCAGACTTTCATGATTGTCACACAAAGGATGGGTAATAAAAGTCACCAGCTGTGAGGTCTGGAGACCTGGGAGGCCACTGGTGATGAAGTTGATCTCCTGCTTCTCCCTGTCCTGGAATAGTGTCATTCAGGTAATGTCAGATGTGCATAGGGAAATAAGGCAAGGCACCACCTTGAATGAAGATGAAGTCATCTGAATCATCAATTTGAAGAAATAACCAGTTTGGAAGCATGTTGTACTCACTAGACTACCAACATGACTATCAACAGCACTACTGTGACCATGCATGACAAGCAACAATGCCAATGCGGACATGATTGGGAAGTCCACTCAGGTTCAAACTTTACACCATTCTCTGCATGGATCATTGTAATTATGCGTCTACCTTTTGTAGTTTGGAAGTTATGAATGTTTTAAATAGCCCTATATTTTCATCACAGCCTACAAATGTAACAGTATTATTCACCATCATTTGGTATTTTACTGTTGTCATTTGAATCAGATCATGACACCGGATTTACCATGTAGGAAGGAATGCTGAAAAGTAATGCCTACAAATTTTTTATTCTTTATTCAGTATTAGATGAGCTATTGCATGTTATGGATATTACTTGGTCAGTTCCCTCAATTCCCTGATGCAAGTTGCGTGTCTCTACCACTAGATGGATTGTAATTGTAACATATATCATAGTGATGTATAATGTCACTGTACCTTGTGTGAGACACAGTATACTGTAATCGAGTTTCTAACTGCAGACAATATGATCTTAAACTTTTCTTGGAATGAGTAATCCATTGTAGTGGAGCTCCATTGATGCTCTCTTGTTGTCATGGTCCAAATAGTGAACCTGTCACAATGTTTTAAGAAAGTCAGAGAGAGAGAGAGGTGTGGGGGTGTGATCAGATGATTATATCTGATAAGTTCAATGCAATTGTGCTAAGTCTTCTTGGTTGTGACATGTATTTGTCCACTTAACATTACACGTTACTTATGTTAATACAATCATATGGACGTCAGTTGGAAACACATTTTTTGCAGTTCAAAACCTGATTCACACATAATGACATACAGTAGTTTTGCTAGACCCTACCCTGTTATGTGATATGATTTGAAGCTCTGCAGCACCAGAAGGGTAGAACTTATGAAATGGAAATGTTGTCTGAGTAATATGCAAGGTATGTAATACCTCAGCTGATACTGAGAACAGAATAAAAAAACTCGTGCATTACTTTTCAGTGCATCCTCACATCAAATGTTGAAATAGTCTACAAATTATAAAATTACATAATCATGAAAAGTGTACAGTGATTAATCTTCCTTGCAGAGATGCAAGAAATGCAAAGACGACAAAGAACCATTTTCATAGTTTTGTAGATTCCCATCACTAGTTGATTAAATGACCAAATATAATTTTCAATTATAGGGAATGTATATTTGCATGGTGACATACAAGTTTCTGTACTAGATTTTCTGTTCTTTAAAAAAGCTGTTCAAAGGTATGAGGTGCAGCCAGAAAGTAAGTTACCCTAAGATTTTTAAAATGAAGACAACATAGTTGTATGAAAACTTTATTTGCAACAGGTATAACACTATTTCAACAAAGTCACCAAATGAAATGAGACACTTGCCTTGTCATGGGATTAACGTTTGTATTTCTGTGTCATAGAAGTCTGCAGCCTGTGAATGGAACAAGAATGTGACAGCTGTTGTCTTCAACTCTTCATTGTTGTCAAAATGCTGGTTGGAGAACAGGGCTGTCTTGAAGTGCAAGAAAAGATGGAAATAACTGGTAACAAGATCATGACTCTGATGAATATCATTAAACATCTACTAGTCAAACTTCTGCAGCACAGCTGCTTTGTGCTGAGCTGTATGGGGATGAGCATTATCACGGTGCAGCACAACACCTGCAGTAACCATTTCACGCCTCTTGTTCCGAGTGGCAGGTCGCAATTTCAGCAATGTTTCACAGTAAGAGCATAAGACAATTGTCAAATGCTGGTTACATTCACAGAACGCTGATTTCCAGGTACAGGAATACAAAAGTTGATCCCACAGTATGACAAGTGTCTCAGTTCTTTTGCTAATTAAGTAAAAAAATAGCTCAAACATTGTGGTACCAGTTTCAAATAAAGTTTGTCATGTAGTTATGTTTCTTTGTTTTACAAAAAATTGGGATTTTCTGGGTGAGCCCCATACAAATCAGGTAATAGTTTAATCCATATACGAACAGTAAAAAGTTTTCTTTATAAAACTTGCCATAGCACTGTGTTATCATTTAAAAAATAAATTGCACATTCACTGATAACAGCACAAAATAAATACCCTTAATCTAAATCTTAAATATTTCAAGCAGATATGTTAACAGAAAGAATGGAGAATATCTGGGAAAAGAGAGCAACCTGTAATAGACAAGCTTATGCACCATTCAGTACATTAGGAGACCCATGAAGAAAGTTGGACAGTTAACCAAGTGATTTTCCCCATATTAAATCTGGTGTGCTGTATGTACCCAATGCAGTGAATACAACTGTACTTCCATAGTTGGACACTGTGAGTGAGTGTGTGTGTGTGTGTGTGTGTGTGTGTGTGTGTGTGTGTGTGTTTGTGTTTAAACGGATTGACACTACTTTTGATCTTGCTGTTATTATCTATTGATATTCATGGAATGTATGACATAAACTTTGAATGGGTGAAGTTGAAAATGTGTACCCAGCTGAGAGTCAAACCCAGGCCTCTTGCTTGCTAGGCAGTTGCAATGACCCCTATGCTACTGGGGCATCAGAGCTCATCACAATTGCATGGACTACTCAAACATGTCTCCCGTCAGATACACATTCAAAACTTTTTCCTGCCCACTTTTGCTCAAATTCGTGGTTTTTTCATACTGATTCTCATAAGAGTAAGGGCCTTTGAATGCCTCTTTACTGAAGAAAGGATCATTGACAGTCATCGGCATGTTGTACAAGTGATATATACAACTGTAATCTGTTCTTTCAGATATATAACTTATACAATATGCTGATGATGGGCAATCGAGCAATGATACTTCCTTCAGTGCGAAGGCACTCCGAGGCTCTTACTCTTATGGATCACAGTTTGAACAAACCACAAGTTTGAGTGACAGTGGGCAGGGAAAAGTTGAGAATTTGTATCTGACATGAATGATGCTCAAGTAGTCCATGCAGCTGTGGTAAGCAATGTGTACTCAGTGGTGTAGACATCAGCACAACTGCCTAGTAAGCAGGAGAACAAGGTTCAAATCCTGGCTGGGCGCACATTTTCAACTTTCGCCATTTACAGATAATATCATACATTCCAAGAATATGGACAAAATTTTCTACCAATTTATGTAAAGCAGTGCAAGAATACATTGTTACAAGTATGATAGATGGTTTCTGCAATTGATTAACATAGCTTTCTATACTCTAAATGAATTTCTATTCTCATTGAACTCTTTCTAGATGTACTGCCACTCCATCTTATACTTAAAATTCCAATATAACAATTTTTTTGGCAATTTCACTGTGGATTTTATGCCATTATATGAATATTATTCAATCTGTTTATTGAGCAGGCTATGAAAGATTGCAAGAAGAAATTTGGAGAAGGAATTAATGTCCAGGGAGAAGAAATAAAAACTTTGCTGTTTGACACTGACATTGTAATTCTGCCAGAGACAGAAAAGGACTTGGGAGAATAATTAAACAGAATAGACAGTGACTTAAAAGCAGGTTATCAAATTAACATTAAAAAGAGCAAAACAATGGTAATGGAATGTAGTTTCAGAAAATCAGGCTGTGCTGAAGGAATTAGATTAGGTAATGAGGTGATAAAAAGTAGTAGATAAGTTTTGCCATTTGGGTAGCAAAATAACTTCTGTTGGCTCAAGTAAAGAGAGATAAAATGCAGATCAGTTATGGGAAGAAAAGTATTTCTGTTGACATCCAGTATTAATGTTAGGATGTCCTTTCTGAAAACATTTATCTGCAGTGTAGCAGTGTATGGGAGTGAAATGTGGGCAATAATAAGGAGCTTAGGCAGAAAGATGATAGAAGCTATTGAAATGTGGTTTCACAGACAAATACTGGCTATTAGGTTGGTAAATAGTATAACTGATTGGGAGGTAGTAAACAGAATTGAGGAGTAAGAAATTTTTGGTACATCTTGACTAAGAGAAGGGATCCATTAGTGGGACACATTCCGAGACATCAGGGATTCGAGACTGTAACACTGGAGGTAAATATGTGAGGTATAAATCACAGAGGGTGACCAGGAGATTAATGTAGTAAGGAGGTTCAAAAGGATGTAGACTGCCATTCTTATTCAGAGATGAAGACACTTGCACAAGACAGGATAGTGGGTTGAGCTGTATCAAAGCAGTCTTTGGTGTGAAGACCTCAATAACAAAATGAATTTTACAAGTAGTTGTCAGTACACACAGAAAGATTTTAATGAGATAAATACAGGCCATGAATGCCAATGTATTAATATCACTGAATATAAAGGGTTTACTTAAAGTTTCAGAACACTTTCAATTATTTATTGCATAAGAACTAAACATTGTACAGATGTCATACATATTGTATTTTGAAGAGAAACTCTTAAAGTTTTTTTTATGAAAATTTTTTATGTGAACCATGATTTCTTTGGACTCCATATGAATGTCTCATACACATTCCACATTCAGTTCAGTCACACTGGAACATGCGCTTCTCTTTGCCAGACACAAGTAACCCGTCATAATATATTTGTTGTGCCAGTGGTAAATGGCCTTCCTTGTTGGTGGCTTCTTACTGTACTTGGTTCTAAGCATCCATTGAATAGCTGTAGCACTCTTATCTTTATCAAACCCCAACATCAACCTGAATTCGCCATGTTTGCGAATAGCAAACTACACTGTGGCAGTATATGTGGAAAAAAAACTTTCAAGTTTTCTCTTCAAAATGACATGTGTATGATATTTGTACAATGTTTGATACTTGTGCATTAAATAATTGAAAGTGTTCCAGACTTTATGTACACCCTGTATTCTTTCACAGACTTTGGTTAAAGAGATACAAATTATTTTTATGTGCATTATGAAATATTTAAAATATATGGTACAACGTAATTTATCAAATTTGACTAAAAATTTAAAGTAACCAATGTATGCTATACCTTGAAAGTGTACATGTTTATGCCTCCTATAAAGCTGAGCATCAGCAGCTGCATTTCCAACAGTACACTGTGCACTACCACGACAACCTTTCAGTTGTTCCAGCTGATCATGCAGGTACGACAGCTCTGAAGTGTTGAGAGAATGAACCCGATTCCACTGTTGAAATGGATCTGTGTGGACAAACATAGTAGTAATTATATGCATTGATTTATAGTATATTTTTCAGATTTTTTTGTGGCTGAAAGGTACCATAACTTTTACTGATGTTATTGTCTGATGATAAAGCTTAATTATTTTTAAGAACATTATGGATAACAGCGAAGAAGGAGCTTGGAGAAGGATGGGGATGCCAAGTTGGATGTGAGGAATCCTGGAATATGACCAGAGTGTGGTTATGTGAGAGTGAGGGAGGGTCATGTTTCAATGGTGGTATGAATTGGGAGAGGCAGGGTTGAATGTTGGAATTAGATTGGCTTTGATAGGAGAGACTGGCGGCAAAGCAGTTTTTCCATTGTAGCGATTGGCAGAAGGAAAGGTCTTTGACAATTCCAACGTGGTTAAATTTGGGTGTGGTGCTAAAGGTGAGACCTTTGAATAGGACTGTAACTTTTGTGGGGTTGAGGTTTTTGGCAGAAAGGTTAACAATAGTATTCTGGTATTGTTTAGGCTTTGGGTATTATGGATAGTTGGTGGGGAATTTTGGGGGATGTGGCAAGTGGAAAAAATCCAGGTAGAGATTCATCTGGATTCTCCCAACATTTCATATAACGTCCAGATGAAATACATAATCTTGTGAAAAGAAGCTTCTCTAGAGAATAATAATTTCAATATATCACACACTTTCATTTTATTCATTGTCAGGCAGATCAAACATTGTGCCACAGATTTATATAAAAAAACAGAAATTTAAAAGAAATTATATTATTTGTATTGCTCTTCAACAGTTTGTGGATCTTTTGGAAATTTGGGTCTGTCAGGAACATGCTAGGGTAGTCATGCAGATGTGACTAGTGGGTACAGATGATGTAGAGGTCAGTCCGACTGCTTAGCCAGCAGTTAATTGGGTTTGAAATGTGGCCTAGCACATATGTTCATGTCTCCTCATTTATTTAAATCAAAGATCAGAGGCAGCTAAAGTCGAAAATAGCTTTGTGTCTTGGTTTAATAAAGGCCAAGTTCAAAATTAGGTTCCAGTTTGATGTAAACTGTTTGAAATTTGAATCTTTTCTGAATAGTATTAGAGGATCCAAATTAGCTGACTGTAAAATACATTACCAAGCACGACTGGGAATGTTAAATTAAGTGCAAATTAATTCTGTGTCAATAGAGTTAAGACTTTCTCTAGGAAGTTGATTTGAGAAGTAAAAAGTAACATTTTATTTATAAATTTCATGTCTTATGACAATTCCAAAATCCGAACATTCTGAATTTTTCCACTTATTTTACTCATGAAATCTGGCAAGTGTAATTGTACTGAACACTTTACTATTACATCAGTTATAGCCTATAATCTTGAGTGACAACAAACTGTGATGCATTTCTTTTTCCAATATTAGGAAAAGCAATGAAATTCCGTCTGATTGGCCTTGACTCCATCAGCTAACTGCCAATACCAGTTCTGTATTTTTCATTTGTAAAAAAAATGCAACAATGGCTAAACTGGATCTTTTAAAAAAATAAGGCAACAACTGGAAAAAATGCTTCCATAATCAGCAACCACACAAACACTACAGTATAATGGCTACGGTCAAAACAGAGAAGTGAGTTATCACAAAATTTCCCTTGGCTCCTCTCTTTCACCTTGTTCAACCAGGGACAGCCAGACTTGCCACTGCTACTGTCTGGTGCCACCCCGCTGATGTTCCACCATGTGCGATCGCATGTTTCGCAAGTGCCTTGCGCTGGCCCTGACAGCGAGTGAGGAGGTGGAGTGGAGGAGGAAGGACGATTGGTAAGAGTCCTCCTCCTCTTTCCTCCACTCCACTCGTCACTTGCTGTCAAGATGCTTGTGGACCTGGAGCGGCCGGAGCGGGTTGTTGTGTGTGTGTAGTTTTGTATGTGTTTCTGTATCTGATGAAGGCTATGGTTAAAATTTTAAACTGTTGAATGTGATTGTCTATTTTTTTTTGTGCCTGTCAGCAGCCCAGAGAGCCTCTTTATGGTGTGTTGTTATCTATCCTCCATTATTGACTTTTAGGCAAGCAACTGGATATGCCTATTTTAATGACATTGAAGCACTATAATTAGAATAAGAAGACAATGACTTATTTAGAACAGTACATGGTTAGTAAAGTAGGTGGCTTCTAAGAAATCATTTCTGTGTAAATTGACCTCTCATTCTTACTTTCATTGTTTCTATAATCAACCTAGTTTCAGAATTTTTAAATCTTCTGTTTTTACTATACAAGGTGATTCAGAAATCCTATAATAAGCTTCTAAGGATTGCAGAGGATACTTAGTAGTTAAGACTTTTGGTTCAGAAATGATGGAAGGTAAGTTTGAAAATTGGATCACTTGAGAACCTTCCAGTTCAGGGTACACAAACAATGGAAACACTGAGCTCTGGCCTGTGTGCTGTACAGAAACACATTGCATGGCCAATATTTTGAATTCTTTATGAGCATTCAACTCTTCAAATTACAGAGTATGGTACATACATTACACACTACAGTCAACCCTCCTGGTTGAAAAAGTTCTACTATCCTCTAGCTACTGCTGCAGTCAGGCAATAATTGGTTTATATTGTCATAATTGCAACAGGAACATACAGTGGTGCACCATGCCCAATTTGAATATGTACTTTAGAGTGGGCGATTCTAAGGTTTTCCTACTTCAAACTTAATTTTACATTAAAATTGTACATTCTGAATCAGCCTTTATTATAACTGTTAGAAGAAGGAAAAGTGCAGGGACTAGCTTTTTTTTTATAATAAGCAAATAGTAAAGGGTAGTATCAATCCTGGTGCAAAATACAATTTTAATTTGTGAAGATCAGTTCCAAAGACAAACTCGAGGCTATAGCTATGTCATTATCCATAATACCCATACTTCCAGTAGTATTAGTCAATCAAGTAGATTTTCTGAGAAGCTTGGAAGGTAGTAAAAAGAGTTTGTCATTCTGAAATCCTGAGGTCTTCAGAACTCAAAGACCCCACTTTGAATTCCTCCTTAACACACAGTTTTATTCAGGTACACTTTCAGTGTACTTTGGTTGCACAGTGGTAGAGTGCCAGATTACAAATCCATAGGTCGCAGGTTCAATCCCCGACATGTCCTAGGATTTTAACTGTCACTTTCCACTTCTTTCACCTCTGACAGTATTGCTCAGGTGAAAAATACCGAGTAGCAACGTGGTTTGGAACCCATGTTAAACTGTAGGTTCCCCTATAACTCACTGGGTAAGTCAGTTCGAAGGTCAGAGGAAGGCAACAGCATACTACCTCCAAACAGGACCGTGCCTAAGCACTGTGGTGTTCAAACCAATCTTATGATTGTTGACTGCCTGACTTTTCTAAATTAATCTTTGTCTGCAATAGAGTGTAAAGTGTTTCATTTTATAGTTGCTTCTGCCTTTTTTCTACATCACTGTCAACTGACCACCTATCAAAGTTTCACAGTGTAGACTGCTGGAGAATATTATTTACTTGGACATTGCCTCATTTTAACTCATTTATTTTGTCCTAAAATTTTAAACATCTAGGAACAGAATTTTTTTTTTTTTTTTACCCAACACTAGGTGTCCTGAGGTATCATCAATTTAATAATGGAGTAAAGTACTGGGATAATAGATATAGTGGAAGAACAAGGATTGAATAGAAAGAAGGAAGGAAGAATTGTGTTTAAAGCACCATTGACAGTGGGGTCATTGGAGGCAGAGCTCAAGCTCAGATTTTTGAGTAAGGATGGGGAAGGGAATTGGACGTGCCATCCTAGCATTTGCCTGTAGAAAACCTAAATCTGGATGGCCAGAGGTGGATTTGAACCACCGCCCTCCCAATTCCAAGTCCAGTGTTTTACGGTAGAATAGAGTAAGTAGGTTCAAACTAATGTAGGCCACAGTAATTGTGCAGGGATTCAGATAGTTGCACAGGATAGAGTAGCATGGAGAACAGCATCAAACATGCCCTAGGACTGAAACCCTCCCCCTGCCCCCCCTCCTCCTCCCACCACCACCACCACAACACAGGAGCAAAAAAACCCTAGTTTCACAGCTTAGACATATTACTCGACATTTTGATAGTTTAACTATTCATTTCTCACTAGTTATACTACATATTCATTGGAATCTCTCACTAGTACTTTATATTTTAATAAATTTACATATAAATATAACAACAGAAAAGCAGCTTTACCTAGTCTCAGATTGTAGAATGTTATCAGACCTGTCACAAATTCACAATACAAGAAGTTGTGAGTTGCATTAATAGTCCTTAGGCATGCATATGTATTATTGTTTGCATTCATACAAAAGCAAAATGGCCCATCTGTAAAAGAAGGATATCCATAATTAAAATTCATTCAATTACGACAGAAAGAAAAGCAGAAATTACATGTAGGAGTTTAAATTTTTAACAGTGTAAAATCTGATTGGAATGACAATAATGGAGGACAGATAACAACTCGCTGTAAGAAGGCTAGCTGAGCTACAGACAGGCACGAAAAATAGGCAATTACCTTCACAAATACCTAAATTTTGGCCATGGCCTTTATCACAAAAAGCAACACATACATTCACTCAATCACTCAATGTAGATACACACACACACAGAATCTGTTCCTCCTCCACTCCCCTCCCACTCACTGTCAGATGCTTGTGGAGGTGTATTGGCTGGAGATGTTGATGGTGTGTGTATAGTTATGTGAGTGACTGTGTGGATGTAAGTGTTTCTTTTTCTGATGAAGGCCATGGCCAAAAACTTAACATGTGAATAAGATTGTCCACTTATCATGCCTGCCAGCAGCTTAGCAAGTTGTTATCTATCCTACATAATTGACAATCTTCTCATTTACTATTATCAATAAACTTTTATTCATCCTCAGTGTAACCACTACTTACACATCTTCTGACTGTAATCTTCTACCACACAAAAGTCATTAAAAACATGATTTTATTACATATGTAAGACCTTAAACTACTATCATCTACAGGAGACAGTTAGCACTGAGTGCTTGTCAACCTTTGAAGTACATGGCACAATAAGTTTGACTACCTGTGGCAACATATCTGGCACAGTCGTAACAATAGCAGTCTCGAAAATCATTCTACATAGGAGCGAAAGGGAGAAAAAAATCAGTATGATTAATGATTGTTTAATGCTGCCATCTATTGAGTGGAAAGGATTGTGTTAATAACATCTGATATGATATTGCTGATACTTTTATACGCATTCCACCATGGTCCATGGCATAGTTTTCTGCCTTATGTTTCATCTTTCAGTGCCTGAGTCATAATTAGAGACTTTAATGATACAGAAGCCTCTAATGTTGTCTCCTGCATTGGAAGACAAATATTGAGGCAAGTAAGTATACCATGGACCATAGCCTAAAGCTCATAAAATGAGTGTCAACAGTAACAGTACTCTATGATATATATTCTGTGTCATTTATTGCATATCATTCTAATGCAACTTGTACTTTGAAATGATATGTCTCTTCCAGGGGATATAATAAGTATAATATCTAGGCATTTATTTTAATTTTGGCTGTTGCGTACATCAGAAACTCCTATATGCTTCATTATATTTTTATGTCGTGTGAAAGATAAAAACTGTTCAGTGACCACTAGTGACAATTGTCTAAAATTGTCCCTCGGCAATAATATTGTGCAATACAGTGTTGGTTGCCCCCCAGACAGAAAATCAAAACTGTGCCAAAATTAGTGTCAAATCTCACTTACAAACATGGCAGAAACAGACACCAGATGTTATATGGTTTCTGGGCTGGATTTATGCTTATATGGGAAAAAACAGAATACATAGATGAATAAAGGACTAGCATAAGGAGAATACTGGCAGGTGAACATTAACTTGGTGATAAGAATAAGTGAGACAAATGATAATCAGAACTTTCTAAGGATGGACACTTGTCTATTTCATGTACTTTTGTAAAGGGTTACATCCATACCTGTGATTATATCTATGTACTATTTATCTATTTAGATATAATCATAGAAACAAAAAACACACAATTTTTGTTTGACAGCGGAAAATTCAATTGCAATGTCAGTAATAGAGGATAGATAACAACCCAGCATAAAGATGTTCACTGAGCCACTGACAGGCATGTAAAACAGACCATCACATTCACACAACTAAATTTTCGACCATGGCCTTCATCAGAAAAAGAAACAAGTATATTCACACAAGTGGAGAGGGAAGGATGCCAGGTGAGGGTGGGAATGGAAGTAAAGGATCTAATAGGTGGGAATTTGAACTGCGACGTTGAATACAGTGAAGGGGAGGGGCGGGAGAGGCTGAAAGGGAGGTGCAGTGGTTGTGGGGAGTGAGGGGGGATTTGAAATGATAAAATAATAAGTGGAAAAAAAGTAAAAAAGTAATTAAGGGGCGAGAGACAGTTGAGAGGAAGACCTGAATTTAATTGTTATAGGATAATGGGTGGGGAAGGGGGGAGGGAAGAAGGTTAGGCATAGGGTATGGCAATGGCGTTTATATTATGTTGAGGCCAGTGAGGTTGCAGGACCATAGAATATGTTGAAGGGACAACTCCAAGCTGCACAGTTCAGAAGAGCTGATGCTGGAGGGGAGAATCCAGATGGCCCGAGTAGCAAAGTAGCCATTGCAATCAAGAGTGTTGTCTTCAGTCACGTGCTGGGTGGGTACATTGGGCAGGTTTTGTTGGGGCTTCCACAGGAATATGATCTCTGTGGTTAGGGGTTTGGGGCTGTGATTGGTAAAGGATGGATGAGGATGTTGTGAAGGTTGAGAGGGCAATGGAATAGCACTTTAGGATGGGTTGGAAGTATCTGGGCTAGGATGTCTCTCATTTCAGGGCATGATAACAGACAATCAAAGCTCTGATGGAGCATATGATTTAATTGTTCCAGTCTGGGGTCGTATTGACTGACAAGCAGGACACTCCTTTATGACTGGTTATTGGGGTTGGAAGGAGGATTGGTGGTATGTGGGGATATGGCATCGGAAATCTGTCAGAAGGGTAATGTCTTTCTCTGAAAGCCTTTTTGAGGCCTTCAGCATATTGGGTAAAAGACTTCTCATCACTGAAAATTCATCATCCACAGGTGTCAAGGCTGTAAGATAGGAATATATTTTATGTAGAATGGATGGCAGCTGTCAAAGTGCAGGTATTGTTGGTTATTAGTACGTTTAATGTGGATGGAGGTGTGATTGGAGATGTCAGTGAGGTGGAATTAAATATCCAGGACAGTTTCCTTTAGATGGCCCACAAATAGGTTGGCATAAGAGGGTTCCATACATATGCCCATGGCTGTGCCGCAGATTTGATTGTATACTTCTCCTGTTGGAATCATTGCACCAGCTGCCCATCAGAATGAATGGCCACCATCATACTGAGGCAAAAAGCAAAATGGACCACCCTGTGGCACAGCATGCGGCTGAACACAGCACTCTGGATTTCATGGCTGTTTTAACAACCAAGCCATCTTGATCCTTCCCTCCACCACCAGCTCTTCTGAAATGCACAGATGTGGCTTGTCCCTTCAACACAAGTTATGGTCCGCAACCAGCCTGGCCTCAACCTAAGATAATTTCCCATTCCTACAGCTTATGTCTAACATCTCCTTCCTCCCTCCTTCCTCACTCATTATTCTGTATCCCTCCAGTTCATGTCTTCCTTGTAACCATTGTCACCCCTTATAATATCCCCTTTATTAACTCCATTTTTATTTCTATTTTTACTACTTATTTTTATTGTTAAAATCCCCAAAAGTCCCTCCCTACACTCCTCTACACCACCCTTTTATCCTCTCCTGCCCCTTCCCTTCACTGTATTCAATTTCACATCTCATATTCCTGCCGGCAATCTGTCATGCAACATGGAACTTTCCACCCCCACCATTACCTGGCATCTTTCCCCCTTCATTCCCCACCTCACGCACAATCAAGATGCTTGTGGCACTTGAGCAGCTGGGACATGGTGGTTTTGTGTGTGTGTGTGTGTGTGTGTGTGTGTGTGTGTGTGTGTGTGTGTGTGTGTGTGTGTGTGTGCGCGCGCCACGCGTGCGCGCATAGATGTCTGTGTGAATGTACGTGTTTCTTCTTCGGATGAACGTCATGAATGAAAATTCAAGTTATGTGAATGTGGTTGTCTAATTTTCATGCCTGTCAGCAGCTCAGCAAGGCACTTTATGGTGAGTCGTTATCTATCTTACATTATTGACATTCCACTAAGAGCTGCATAGGGACAAATATGAGAGTCTTGTTACCTTCTGTACATGAGCATTATGAAAGGATACTCCAGATGCATCATGTACTTTTACTGACAGGTGTAACATCACAATCCATGGAAAATAAATGTGTGGGTGGGATAGTTAACCACCAGCTTGTAAGACAAGTTTTCATAGATTATACACTGAATGTGCACGAGTATTGCAGCTTCCTAAGAGACCATCTGCCATGGTTACTAGATGTTCCTCTGCAGATTGGGGAATCTGTGTTACAAACTTGATGGCTGTCCAGCCCAAAGTGTATGGGTTACTACAGCATGTCTTTAAAATTTATTTCTGAATTGTTGGATTGTACACTAAAGATTCTGGCCAGCTTGTTCACTGGATCTGTGGGGAAAGCTGGAAGACATTGTCTACAATGACGTACCAACTACACATGACGATATATTGATATGCAATGACATATTATTCCAGCCTGCTCGGACATCGCCGCTGAAATGCTAACAAGTATGCAGCATTCTATCCTTACCAGACTAGAAGCATGTATTGCTGCGGCCAGTGCTCATTTTGAACTCAATCTGTGCTGGTCAAATGTCTCCTTACAGATCATGGCCACGTGCACCAACCTCGGTCAAAAGTTAATCGCGGTCAAGTCGGCATTTAACCGTGGTCAACTCAAGTTTCTGGTGCACTGACACCGATCAAAGTTAAACGAGGGAGTTGATCGTGGTTAAATTTGATCGCTGTTGACGCCCGGTTTTGTCGAGATGACCAGGGTTACACGAGTGTGCAGTATCAAGATGGCGGCGCGTTTTGCTGTTTTAGACGGAATTGACAAAGATTTATTTTACCTCGATCATTTAAATCGGGATCAATACCAGAACTAACTGATTGTGGAAAGGGGGACTCTTTTGAAGAAAATTCAGAAAAAGTTTTGAATCAAAAATTACGAGATGTTCCGTAACTATAATCGTAAAGCTTTCGTGTTATTAAAACATGTTATCTGTATATTTCTGTTACCAGGTGAACATGCGGTGCATGGGAAAATGCGCTGTGAACAACAATGGCATTTGTGTTGATTTGTTCGCAACAATAAATCATAATTTATGTAATTATATAAATCTGTCTTAGGGTGTTTTTTTTTATAATCATTTCTCTTTGCAATATGACTGGATTCGGTAAAATTTTACGACGCTTCTCACTGGGCTCCAGTGCTTATGTTGGCAACAGATAAACAATGAAGTGTATAATTGCGTTAATATTTTTCACAAGCTACAGAGTAAATGTTATTGCTGCTCGTTTCACTCGCATCAAAATTAATACTGTACCTGCTCTATGGTTGAAAGGTTCTTGTATGTCCCCTTGTCCATTCAGAAGAAAATAATTTTCGTTTTAATTGAAGTTGTCACGAAAAAATATTTATTGGTGATCTTAGTTGCCGTCATTACCATTGGTGCCAACATAACCACTGCAGCCCGGCGAGAAGCGTTGTACAATGTTACAGTATTTACAATCTTGTACATACAAATCCCGTGGTACTGTCGTCATTCACCAAAGATAGTCGAGAGTACACAGGAAGGTAAGCTCAACTAACACCTTTGCATCACTTGGGTGCCTTCCATTGCGCTACACGGACTTGATCACGATCAAATGTATGATTGGCTGACGATGGTTTGCTGACCAGTGATTAACGTTTGTGCACCGCAGAGACATTTGAACCGCGGTTAACTTTTGACCGTGTTCTCGGAACCCTTGATTATCGTGCTTTTTGACCGAGGTTGGTGCACTCGGCCATCAGAGTCCACCTATCAGTGTATGCACTTATGTTATTCTTTAGTGTGTGCCACTACAGATATTCTACAAATGTAGATGTGGAAACTTTTCACAATTTGATATTGTGTAAACAACTTGCACTAGAGTCTTTAACAAACTTAACTGACATTCTAATTTACCCTACTTTTATTTTGTTAATGCCCATAGAGGCATTGTTCATTTCAAAAGTATATAATTAAAAAGAAATATATTTTCTATGCTTTATTAAAACAAGTCTATTGGCTAACAATATGAGCTCCTGACTACCAGTCCATTCTGTGAAATAACACTTTCCATTTCCACAACATTTGCAGTGTATGTTTTAGGTGAGAAACCCTGTCACTGATAGTGTAAATGACTGTTTCATTACTCTTATTAAACTTAAATAGATACAACAATTTTATTTGTAATATTTAAGTATTTGCATTTGTTTGTAGGAACATCTGTCTATTTGCTAATGTGCTATCCACAACTAACGTTGTTATAAGTAGCATAAATGTGATATCTAAAAGTATTTTTCTGGAATAAAATCACATACCCCTCCAGAAAGGTGCTGTCTTCCAGTGATCATTATCATGATTAAAGCAATTCATTTTTTCTGAGAGGCATTCCTTTATAAGCTTTGCTTTCTTCCTGATCTTGCGTTCCTTCTTACGTAATCGTTCCTCTTTAATTTTACGCCTTGCTTCTTTCAAAATTTCCTTTTCTTCTCGGCGGGTCATCATTCTGTCCATATACAAGAAATTTTAATACCTTTAGTGGAATACATATTAAACTAATAATTATTAATTCTTAGATGTACAAAATTAATTACAAATTTTAAAATTCCATAAATATCAAGGTGCTTATTTAGGAGCACAAAAACCTATCGAACCTTTTATTTCAGCAGGCATGAGTCAATAGTGACATAGTCATCAATAGTGACAATGCGAAGAAATGAAGCTGCACATTTTTATTGATACTGTCAGTGAAACAGTATATCAAAAGTAAACACCATCATCTTCTTAAAAGCTTTATTTCACAGTTTTCAAATCATCACTCCCCAAACTAGCCTACGACTTACCGGTTGACTCCACAGTCATAATACTATTCAATGTTGTAAATTTTGTGATTGCTGTTGAAATTATATCCAGGCCACCTTCTGCAAGAGTTGGCTTAATTGAAAATGATCAATTCGTTTCCTGGGAGCACCAGCAGTGATCGAGGTACATGAACTGATTATGGAGGTACATGGACTGATAATGACTGGGAACATGTTGTGTGGTCTGACAAGTCTTCTTTCCAATTGTATCGAGAGGATGGACATGTAAAGGTATGGAGACAACCTCGTGAATCCATGGGTCCTGCATGTCATCAGGGAACTGTTCAAGCTGATGGAGGTTCTGTGATGGTGTAGGGCATGTGTAGTTGGAGTTATATTCACCCCTTGATATGTCTAGATACAATTCTGAGAGGTTACACATATGTACATATCTTTGCTTATCACTTGGATCCAATCATGTCCATTGTGCATTCCAACTGAATTGGGCAGTTTCAGCAGAACAGTGTGACACCCCACACACCCAGAATTGCTACAAAGTGGCTCCACGAATATTCTTCTGAGTTTTAACGCCTCCACAGGCCACTAAATGTCCCAGATATGGACATTATTGGGAATATCTGAGATGCTTAGCAATGTGCTGTTCAGAAGAAATCTCCACCCATTCATACTCTTACAGATTTATGGACACCCCTACAGGATACATGGTATCAATTTCCTCCAGCACTACTTCAGACATTTGTCAACTCCATGCCACATAGTGTTGTGGTACATCTGTGTGCTTGTGGGGGCCTACATGATATTAGCCAGGTGTACCAGTTTCTTTGGCTGTTCAGTGTATTTTCTTTTAGTGTGAGAAGTTTAAATGTTGATTTGTGTTAATATCAACAGATACATTAGGGCCTATTTTAAAACTGATGGAGAATGTTACCAGAAGAGGTTAATTTTTTATGCTATTATGCTAGTTCACTCTGATGAGTCCTACCTCTATGGAACTCCCAAGTATTCCATAAGAGGACTTACTGAGTCATATTTTTACATATTATACCATGATACCTCGTTCAAAGGACAGTTGTGGAATCATTGTGTAGAGCTGAAGAAGCAATTTACCAACTTGATATACTGTTTACTTGTCACTAACTTGAGCTTCTAACAAACTCACCAAATTTAAGAACTCTGTATTATTTACTGCTGGTTCTTGAGCTGCCAGATCTAATATTCATTGCAATGTGTGTGTAAGATATTATGATACTTGTGTATTCTCTATCCCACACAAAAACTAAAGTGATTTTCTTAAATAATAGTAATACATTTTAATAGGCTTGTTTTGTTAATCAGCACTAATTATTTATGTTTTTTCATACTTTCAATACAACTACTGCATATTTTACCGATTTATTTGTGACGCAACTAAATTCATGCTTCATTTTATCTTCTACCAGAAAAGTTTACCTCTCCTGCACTGAAAAAACATTAAATAATTGGAGTAGGTATAAAGAGCAATCTGATGTGGAATGGTAACAGTAAATTAATCACGCATAAGACAGATCCCAGACTAGAATCAATTGAAAGAACCCTCAGGAAGTGTACTCAATCAATAAGGAAAGTAGCTTATGAAACTCTGACGGTGTAATCTGTACTAGATAGGATTGATAGAGAAGATCTAAAGGAAAGTAGCACACTTCATTACAGGCATACAACTCCAATGGCATATGCTGCAGGAGAGAGATTCTACATCACAGGATGGGCTTCTGTCAAAATTCCAAAAGCATATTTCTTAAATCATCAAGCAATATATTGTTTCCTCTTATGTGTATCTCACAAACAGGATACAAGGGTAAAGGCAGATAGTTTAAGAGCACACCTGCAGTCTTTTTCTCTGCAAACCATATGTGACTGGAATAGGGAAAGAAGGAAGTGACAGTAGTACATCAAGGACCCTCCACCACACACTCAGAGGCTCATGGAGTATGGATGTAAATGTAGAGGGAATTTTAAGATAATGTAGCACAACATGACAAAACAAGCTCAAAAGTACTGGACTAAACTTCACTGTATTTTCGCTGGTAACTTGAGCATACTGTGTCGCTAGATAAAGTCTTCATTTCATCATAATTGGGTCAGGGAAAGAAAAGTTATTATAATTTGAAGTTTTAGGTTTATGCTACATAAGTAGGCCTACGGCCTAGTACAGAATGGAACCAATAAAGGCACCGTCAGTTTTGCAGTGCACCAAAGAAAGAATATATAGAGTTGTCGTGTTTATTGCCTCACTAAAAAAAATAAACTAAATAAAAAATAAAATAAATAAATAAAAATTTAAAAAATGTAATTGTACATCAGTGACAGAATTAAATGCTGTAATCTCATCTATATCCCACCAGGAAAGTTTCCTTCTATAACATTTGTTTCATTAAATACAAACTAATATTGAATATTGAGTTACCGATTTTGTTTTGCGTATTACAAACTTAATGACCTTTCTTTGCTTTTTTTGACAGGTTTCACTTACATAAGAAATCTTTGCAAAGACAATCAAATTTATGTAGTTTGCTTCATGATTTCAGTGCACACTTATTAGATTTTGAATCTGTTCTATTTACAAATGATCATACTTAGAAAATGGGCGAGTCTTTCACAATATAGAAGAGTGGTTACAAGGCTCAGGATTGTATGGTCTCTTGACTTGGACAATCTAGTTCATTAACAAAGAATCCAACAGGGATTCTATTTTTATAACTGAAATCTGGAAATCTTGAAAGTGATAGTATGTAGAGGCCCTTCTGATGCAAAGCACACACATTTTATGACTAGTTTTCACATTCATCAGGCACTGTAGTCAATAGTTAGCTTACTTAAAACATTGCTATCACAGTGGAGATATACAACTGTACACTTTTAAAGTATGGTATACCTTTCATTAACATAAACATCATGCTTACCCTTCGGGTTCACAAAAACATTTGTGTTTTTCCTTGTTATGTGTCATAACATATGTTGGTCTACCACTAAATACTTGATGTCTTGATTGGGAAGGATGAGAGACTGGGCTATTTCCACGTCCAGAATTTTCTGTATTCTGGAACAACAGAACATAAAATTAATGCAATGATAAGAAAATGGAAGATGAAAAATGTAAACAGTGTTATAAGGACAGAAACCACCCACTATCAAACAGAATTTTGGTCAGAGGATAGTGACAAAGATGTTAATGAAGTTCTATTATGCACCTAATACTCTTCATCAGAATGTGCTCTGTAAAAACTTTAAAATAAAAATCTGTTCATGTTATAATTTACCAAATCCAAAATGCAAAACTCTAAAAGAAATGATAAAGAGATTGAATTATGACTTGTTAAAAGGGCTTAAGTCCATTGACTACTTCTCAAAAAAAACAGGGGAAGACCTATTTGCCATCTGGTTAAATTGTGAACCTTCATTTCCTTCCTACCACTGTAATTACTGTAATTCTTGGACATATTTATGACAAAACTTTCCATTTCAAAAGCAATTCAGTCATATTTTAAAACAAGTCATGATTCAGTTATCAGACAGTTACGATCATCCTTCACCATGCTACACGACAAAAATTTGTAAGTGATGTAGCATCAAACTTTTGGGGAAAATATCATCCACACAATCATTATGACAGAAAGGCAGATAAGTGTGGAAAGCACCACACAATCAGCTTCACAATTCATGCATCCAAGCTACTGGCAAGAATAATTCACAGAATGGAAAAGGAAATCAAGGCTTTGTTAGATGATCAGTTTGGCTTTAGGAAAGGTAAAGGCACTAGAGAGGCAGCCCTGACAGTGCAGCTGATAATGGAAGAAAAATCAAGATACCTTCACAGGATTTGTTGACCTATGAACAAGTTTTTGACAATGTAAAAAAGTGTTAGATGTCCAAAATTTTGAAAATGAGTAAACTAGAAAGAAAAATGTAATATATGTGTACAAAAACTAAGAGGGAAGAATATGACTGCAAGGGCAAGAATGAAGTGCTCTGATTAAAAGGGTGATGCAGTTTTCAGCTCCTTCTGTTCAAAACAGACATCAAAGTAAATATGACAGAAATAAAAGAAATGCTCAACAATTTGTTTCAAAATCCAGGGTGAAAAGATATCACTGATAAGAGTCTCTGACAACACTTCTATCCTTAGTGAAAGTGAAGAACACATGACCTGCTCAATAGAAAGAACAGTTTAAGGAAGCAAAATAACCCTTGATAAACAAAACAAAAAGAAAATAAAAAGTAGAACAGGTCAGGCAAAAAGGGCATGCCTGGCCAAGATAAGTCTGCTGGCATCAGACATAGTTTTTAGTTTTAGGAGGAAGTTTTTGAAAATGTGTGTTTGGAGCACAGCATTGTTAGTGAATCTAGTGAATCATGGTCCATGAGAAAACAGCAAAATAAGAGAACTGAAGCATTTGAGGTGGGTTGAAAATCAGGCGGACTAATAAAAAGATAATGAATTTGGAGGTCAGTGAACAAAAGAACATTCAGAAGACACTGACAAGAAGGGGAGACAGGATGGCAGGTTATATTCATACCTTAAGACATTAGGGCAGAGCCTCAACAGTACAAGAAGGTAAAAATGTAGTAATACTGAAATCTATGAACTTACCTTTGTTGTGTTTACATTCTTTCCATTGGAATTATTAATAACAGTTTCAGCATTATTATGATTATCAACTTTTGTAGATGGTGGAATTTCAGTTTCTGGTAGAGATGATATAGACCTGTTTTCAACATCTCTGTGAGATGACAGGTCATATCCAAACTGAGATATGGTATTAAACTTCTCAGATGTAAAATTCAGCTCTCCTGATTCATGACTGTGAGTTGTTAGTGTATTAGGTGACATATCAGGAGAGTTTCCATTTTCTTTAATATTCTGATCAAATAAATTTTCATCAAATAGTGATTCCCCAGCAGAATCACTTTCTGAACCACTCTCCGACTCAATGTTATGGTCTGCAGGTGATTTTAGTGTAGAAGCTTCTGTTACTGGTTTCTGTTTCTTCCTGCCTCGTCCATGGTGATGCTTGTGACTTGCTGCAGATTTACTGTTGTTGCTTTCCTTCTTTACATTTACGTCTTCCTCATATTGAATATGAATTCTTGGCAATCCATAATCATTATCATCCTTATCTGTGGTAGTATCCTCCTTGGTTTGAGTCTCACTGTCATCCTCATCCTCATTACTGACATCATATGAAGGTTGTGGTGGTCGCTTTTCTCGCAAGTGACGCCTAATATCCTATAAAAGGAATTGAATTACAAACTTTTAATATCTAATATATCCAAGAACAGCATGTAAACTGTTTTTCCAGTGCAAAGCCCTAGCCATAATCATATTTTTTTATATAACACTAATAAAATATTATGCTTGCAGTAACTCTGATAATGAACCCTACAATTTTCCAAATGGAAACAGAGCATAAGTTATCTCTGATGCATCTGACAAATAAATGCTATTTGAAACAGTTACATAATGAAGGAACAGAAAATTACACTATACAGCTAAATTGTTATGATATAAAACATAATCCACTCCATATAATTCTTTACTTTTTAATAACTAAATCTCAGCTAAAAAGATATAACAGATGGAGGAAGGAGTATTAAATAGGTACATCTAGTTGACAAATGGTCATTAAAGATGGTCTGCTGAAATATCTGAGGGCTGAAATTCCTTTAACCTTACTCTAGAACATTACAAAATCATCCAATGATGATGGTGATGCCAATTCTGGTGGAGACTATTTGCTTTAGAGCACTAAACTACAGATTTATCATAACTCTTAAATAAAATAAGATGAATACTCTTAAAATCTGTAAATCAAGTATTTAAAATACAACATTGACTTATTTGAGGTCTTAAGCATAACAACACAATAAACAGATAAAATGGTGCAAATTAACTGTTGATATATTGCGGCAGAATGACCCCTTATCAACAATGAGTGACCAAGTGGTGCACTAAAATCTCCCTCCATTCTTTTCTCTTTTTTAAATAGATGCCAACCAACATGCAAAACCTCTATTAGATCCATACTGTTGGCATTTTGAATCATGGGCATGTCCTATGTTGTACAAAGGGCAGTGTTCAGGTTTGAAGGTAAAGCATCCTGAGTTAAAACTTGGTTTCACACATGGACATGTGATTTTTATAAAGGATAAAAGTGGTATAGGCTGAGTACCCAACAGAAAGTTATCTCCTCCTGACTCAGTCTGACTTTGGGATATGGCTGTCCAGTGACAAATTTACATAGCAAAGCTCTGCTTTCTACAGTATGTCTGCCTAGGCGTACTTGTGTCTGTGTAAATGTGTGTGTGTGTGTATTTGTTTACCCTCATTTTTCTCCCCCAAGATAAGTCTTTCCTGTCCCGGGATTGGAATGACTCCTTACCCTTAAAACCCTCATCATTTCCTTTTCCCTCTCCTTCCCTTCTGCCTGACGAAGCAGCTAGGCTGCGAAAGCTAGCGTTTGTGTGTGTGTGTGTGTGTGTGTGTGTGTGTGTGTGTGTGTGTGTGTGTAGTTTATTTGTTACTATCACTGCCTGTGCTCCTTCGCATGGTAAGTAGACTTCATCTATTTTTTTACAACATACTTACATTTTGACTAATTCCACATCCATGTAATCATGCCAAAATGGATCTATGGAGTATGTATCACTATAGATACATAAATAAATAAAGATGTGTCTTTTAATAAGAAATGATCCAGGGAGCGACAAATGTGTGTGGTAGGATATGGATTTGAGGGGTTCCTCCTAAATGTGCACACACATGCTTCTTGGATGATACAGTCTCACAAAAAACACTTCAGCTTTACATTACAGAATTTATTAATAGTAATCTATCTATAAATTAATCTGAGGAAAAAAATCTTCTTTTGAACATATGCAGTCTTCTGGAAATAGCAGAATTGAACATATGCTCATAGTTCCACAAATTTGAACAATTTTGGGCGTGACTCTTTTAATTATCTTCTATAATGAGGTTTGAGTCCTCCAAAAGCAAAAAAAGAGAGAGATTATTTGCTACATTTATCTCAAATAATATATAGAGAAAACCGATCAGTATACCACAGAATATTCACCGTAATTTGTCTCTAAACCTAAGAGTGTTTGCAAATTGGAGATAATTCCTTTATATACTACTTCTAAGAAGCATCATTAATACTGACAAAAAATTGTATCAGTTTTTATGTCAATGCTAAAGATTGAGCACATATACATTATGAAATACTGATTTACTTAATTTATGATAAAACAATGAAGCCTTTATATTTCTCATAGCCAATGAGACTGAGTTAACTCCTTTCAAATTCTACACTTGATATTCTGCTTACATTTCATAACAATACCAATGAAATATACATTTCTCACCTTCAGCACACTAAGTTCTTGCTTGAGCTCTCTGATTCGTTCTTCTATACTCTTACGAGATGAGCGCCAGGCACGTGGATCCTCATAGACGGCATTTGTACAGTTGACACTACCATCTGATGTCCTAACACAACCTCCGGGATAAAAATCTTGAGGTGAATTGTTGTTGCCTTGCGATTCCTGTGAGCAGACAGGATATGTTACAATTATTCAGTTTCACTTTCAACAGCAGAGAGAGGCAAAAGCCTAGCTTTTAAAAACAAAGACAGGCAAAATATGTAACAGGACTGAAAGAAATAAGACTTCAGATTTCCTTAGGACACCTGACGGAAGATGAAACAATCAGAAAGTAAGTTTAACCAACACCAAAATCTTCTCAGCCTGTATTATTCTATCTCCTATGGTTCGTGGTTTAATGTTTCTCTCTCTCTCTCTCTCTCTCTCTCTCTCTCTCTCTCTCTCTCTCTCTCTCCCCTTTTTTGTCACAATAATCATGAAAAAATTTACAGCTCCAAAAATTTGTTTTCATATATGAACTAGTATTTTTGCTGCCTCTGTTGGCTTCCCAAGCCCAAGGTGTAGTATATACACTGAATCCCTTAGTATCAACTAGTATGAACCAATAGTACAATAAGTCAAGTGCTTAGGCTCAGTTGTAAGAGAAAGAAAAAACAAAACCAAAAACAACTTTTCTTTCTACACATGTGCATAACTTTTATTTAGAACTGTCATTCAGTGTGAATGTAGATAAGCTAAGACAAGTTTAATTAAGTCTGATGTCCACTGTCCTAGCATTTTGACTATCAATTCTGTCTTGAACCTTGGATAAATATTTCCTTAACTAAATAGATGGTCACAATAAGTGTGTGATGCAATGGATCAGTCCGCCTCCGTAGTCCAGTGGACAGCGTGGCAGATTGCCACGCAGGGGGCCCGGGTTCGATTCCCGGTCGGGTAGGAGATTTTCTCCACTCGGGGACAGGGTGTTGTGTCGTCCTCATCATCATTCCATCATCATTGACATGCAAGTCGCCGAAGTGGCGTCAGATAAAGAGACTTGCACCAGGCAGGCTGAACACGATCCCAGTTGGGGTCTAATGGTCATAAATGCCACACGATCATCATCATGCATATGTCAAAGAACATAATTTACTTATCAAGCAGTGGTAAAATAGTACTCAGGTTAAAATCAATAAAAGTTTAAACTGATTGAGAGCAGCCCAAGACACATTACAGGCAAACATTCATAATAACAGACATGCATGCATCCCTACTGGACCAATCTTTCATATGCCACACATTGCCTACTAACTCTTTTACACTGGGGTAACAAAAGTCATGAAGATATAGGCACAGTACAGATCGCTCACACACAAGGTATAAAAGGGCAGTGCATTGGCAGAGCTGGCTTTTTTACCCCAGTAATCAATGTGAAAAGATTTATGGTGTAACAATGGCAGCACAATTGGGATTAACAGATTCTGAATGTGGAATGGTAGTTGGAGCTAGACACACATGCCATTCCAATTTGGAAATCATTAGGGAATTCAATACTCTGAAGTAGTGTGTCAAAAGAGTACCAAGAACATAGAATTTTAGACATTATGTCTTACTGTGGACAACATAGTGACTGATGGCCTGCACATAATGACAGAGAGCACTGGCATTTGTGTAGAGTTGTCAGTGCTAACAGACATGGAACACAGTGTGAAATAACTGCAGAAGCCAAAGTGGGACATATGTTGAATGTAACCATAAGGGCAGTACAGCCAGATTGGCATTAATGTGCTATGGCAGCAGACAACTGACTGGAATGCCTTTGCTAATAGCGCACCATCATATAATTATTTGGAAGGAGACTTTCCAGGTGGGAAAAATAGGTATAAAATAAAGATATTTGACTTACCTAAAGTACAGGCTCGTCGACAGAAACATAAAACACACACAAAAACACACAAACATTCGAGCTTTCGCCACCACTGGTGGCTTCTTCGGGAAAAAGAGGAAGGAAGGAGAGGAGAAAGGGAAGGATACGGGTTTTAAGGAAGTGGAAAAGGAGCCATTCCAATCCCAGTAGTGGAAGGACTTACCTTAGGGGACAAAAAGGAAGGTAAACAAATACACACCCACTCACACATATCCACATGCAAACACACCTAGGCAGACATTTGTAGAAACTAAAGAAGTTGGACAGAGATACCATTTCAGGCAGAGGCTCTGTCCACAGAACCGAGGCAAAGATGTTAAAGATGGTGGACGGGAATTAGAATTTAGCGAATGTTGAGACCAGGTGGGCAACGGGAAGAGAGAATGTGTTGAAGGGCAAGTTCCCATCTCCGGAGTTCTGAAAGATTGGTGTTGGTGGGAAGTATCCAGATAACCCGGACGGTGTAACACTGTGCCAAGATGTGCTGGCCATGCACCAAGGCATGTTTAGCCACAGGGTGATCCTCATTACCAACAAACACTGTCTGTCTGTGACCGTTCATGTGAATGGACAGTTTGTTGCTGGTCATTCCCACATAGAACGCTTCACAGTGCAGGCATGTCAGCTGGTAAATCACGTGGGTGCTATCGCAAGTGGCTCTGCCCTTGATCGTGTACACCTTCTGGGTTACGGGACTGGAGTAAGTGGTGGTGGAAGGGTGCATAGGGCAGGTTTTACAACGGGGGTGGTTACAAGGGTAGGAGCCAGAGGGTAGGGAAGGTGGTTTGGGGATTTCATATGGATGGACTAGGAGATTACGGAGGTTAGGTGGGCGGCGGAAAGACACTCTCGGTGGAGTGGGAAGGATGTCATGAAGGATGGATCTCATTTCGGGACAGGATTTAAGGAAGTCTGTGTCACTCCTTCTCCTTGTGGGAGAAGGTGGACTGTTCTAGGTCTTTCCTTACTGCCCTTTGTCAGCTAAAGGTTTTACTATTAGTTTCGTTTATTTCCAGTCCTTTGATTACTTACTATTATTAACCATTTAATTTAAAACTGCCGATGGCAGAGCACAAAGCTAAACTTTGTTTACAACCAGATGGGGGTTGAAGGCATACTGACAATACTTGACAGTACACAATCGATGCACGTGGCTCATCATAGAGTAGTTGCGGATTCTTAGTGTCTGTTGAAATGGATTTGCATTCCACAAAATTTACATAATCAAAAAGTACTTTCACAAGGAAAAATTACAATAAATAATGTTCAGTTTTTGTCAATTACTCAAATGAGGTTTTTAAATCGCAAAAGAACAGTTTTAATTTCATGCGATTTTCTGTAGAAGTTTGTATTAATGGTAAATGTATTATGGGTTCTCTTCAGTCATTCGATAATAATACTACATTTGGTATAGAAAAATAAAGTTTTGTAAATGCATTGCTGTAATGGTTTTATATTATTGTCCATTTTGTTGTTTTTTCCAAAAAATAGTTAACAGCATGTATTATTGTTTTATCTGTTGCACATATACACAGTTCAGGAACCATGTTACATTTTAATTGGGTGTAGCTGTATCACTCGTGCATCATTCGAAACATCCAGCAGCAGAACACATCAACAGCTGGCAGTGCCCTCAGTTTTCGGCAGTTGTGAAGTGAACATGTAATGCATTATTTTGTGTTTTCCTGGATTTTCCAAGTTTTAACAATTTAAAATGCAATATTCTTAGAATTAAAGTTTGAACATAATAATGTAATGAGAGGGTATTTAAAATATATAAAAATGAAATTTAGGTTACAATGGTGTCTTTTTGGTACATTGTTGAAGGTATACAATAACCAATGTTTGGAATGTACAATGCATAAGTATACAGTTTCTAATCTTTGCAGGGCTTTCTTGCATTGCAGTGGTTTGACAGTATTTTTGTGTGTTGTGTTGATGTTTGTGTTTCACTATGTAGTGGTTTAGTTTTTTTTTTTTTTTTTGTATTGCCATTTGTCCTGTTACTGTGCTGGAAGCTGCTATAGGGGTTATGTCATGGGTCTTAGGTCATGGTGTGTGTCAGCTGTGTCATTGTAAATGTGTGGTCAGGGTATTCTTGGGAAGCGCCACTGTACGCACTGGGTATATGTATTTGAATTTTGGTCATCTTGTCATATGTGGTTTGGTTGTTAGTAATCCTTTTGTGCAGTATGTGGGATCCATTTCAGGCTCTAAGTTTGACTAGTCTTGTCTGTAGTGGTGTTATTCTGATGATCTTGTAAATGTTGTTGCTTGGGGTGAACTGGGTGAGTTTAGCTATGCTGTGTAACAGCCTCCTTTCAGTTGGGTGAAGTTGTTGGGCTAGTGTGTTTGTCATGCCATTAAGTGGTGCTGCCATGTATTCATATAGTGCTCTTGTAGGTATGGATGGCCATTTCGCTCAAGCAACCATGAAGTATTGATTGTGTGTCTGGTAGAATAGATGCTTGTCTAGATAGATGCCTAAGTACTTTGCAGTGACAGTGAGTCTTAGACATTGATCCCATAGTCAAAGTGCTTTAGTTTCTCTATTGAAATAATATTACTTGAATTTTGGCCAATTCTCCACTTGGACATCCAGTTTTCCGGTTTGACTAGGTATATTGCTGCCTTTTATTGGGATGTGTCTGTCCGGAGTCCGGTGCACCAATAGGACGAGTTTTTCGTTTCTGTCTGTCAGTCTGGGAATGTTGTGTGTTTAGCACATACAGCAGCCTGTGATTTGGGCTATTATTATTATATTTTGGGTGTGAGACCTATTTTAGCCAATACATAGAGTAGTCCATTGTGTCACAGCCAGTCAAAGGTGCACTCATGTTTCCAGGAATAATGCTAGTGTGCTGTGTGATTTGTTGAATCCTTGTGATGTTGGTTGTGAATTTGATTAGGGGCTCAGAGGCAGGATGATTTTTCCTGGAGCTGGATTGGAAGAGGGATAGGACTTGGTTGGGGAGGTCAGTAAGTGGTTTATCAGGTTTGCCAATCAATATGGTTTTGCTCTTGTTCCACACATTTGGTACTGTCTCATTTGTCATGTAGTAATTGAATATGAGGAAGAGGGTGGGCACTACTATAAAAGGGCATCATATTTGAGGTGGTGCATGTACCTTATTCTGTTCAGTCCTGGGGCAGAGTTACAATCTGTCATTATCACACATGCCATTTCTTCAGCAGTAATGTGATTTGTTAATTCAGTTGTGTCTTCAGAGCCCACTGTGGGGTTTGCAAGCATTTCTGTGAGTTGGTTTTCTATGTGACTGTGGAAATTGTCTTCAAATCTGTTGTCTGTAGGAAGACAATGGATATGTTGGAGGATGTTTCAGAATGTATCAGCCTGGACTTTGGGGCCAGTGGTAGGTTCATTGTCCAGGAGCAGCATGTGATTGGGGGGGGGGGGGTTTCTCAGCCTGTTAGAGTTCAGAATTTGTTCCAAAATTTTCTACCTTCCTTCAAATTTAGTTTTTGGCATGTGTCATCAAATTCTTTTTGTTTATTTAGAATATAAAGCATTAAGATTGTTCTATTCTCATTTTAGATCAGGGTTGTTGCATGTCCTTGTTTCCCGCTGTACCTGTTTCTTTTGTCTTTTTTTATTTTTATTTATTTATTTATTTATTTATTCTGAGAACTGTTGCCTTTTGGATCACTTGTTCAATTTTTTTGATTATGTATTTGAGGTCATTGTCTATAGTATTAATGTGGGTCATTAGGTTGTCTTTTATTGTGTCTTTGAATTTCGGACAGTTTGCTTTAGAATATAGTTGGACAGTGTTGGGTGGGATATGGAGGGGAGATGTTAGTGCTGTGATGGAGATGATGATAGCTAGGTTATCACTGGTTATGACATCTCCTCGAAAGGGTTCTGTGACGGAGTTAGACAGGATGAGGCTATAAAAGATGTGGCCTGGTTTTGATGTGCCTTAATGGGCAATGAATGTTGGTTCATCAAGGACAAGACTGTTTAAGGGTTATGTGATTAGTAAGTCAAATAGTTCTCAGCAATTATTATTTATGGCCTTGTCTCCTAGTAGTGTGGGCCTGGAGTTTCAGATTGGTCATGAGTAGGAATCTTTTCTACACCATCATTAGGTATTGTACAAAGTTGTGCGGGATTTGTTGCCCAGATTGATAGTAAGAGATGTACGATCATTAGTAGGTAACATCTTTGTGGTCTGATTTGTACCACAATGGCTTGTGTGTGGTTTAGGTGAAGTGGGAGTGTGATTTGTATAACAGGGATGTTTGTATAGCCACTCCATGCATCCTGCTAGCAATTGAAGTGGCACTTGTACCAGTTCAAATTGCAGTGCTAATTTGGATTTAGTCAGGTCTCCAGTACTCTAAGCACGTGTATAATGTGTTTGTGTAAACTGTGCAGCAGCATATTTTTTCTGTTTATCATGCCCTGAACACTGACAAACATCATGTTTGTCTGGTTCCACTGTACTGCTTGTCCTACCACAGTATTCATTTTCGGGTATGCCTGTCTCCAGAGGTGGGGTCTGTTATGTGGTGTCTGTGATTGTGATGTGTACTTTGTTGTTACTTTTTGTGACATGGATGTCTTCTCATAGTAGTTGCTACACTGTTTGCATCAAGACTGTTTGGATTTTGGATTTTTATTTTCTTGGTACACATTCAATAGTGCTGTTTTAAGACAAGGAAGACGTTGATCTTCATGACTGCTTCTGCTAACAGTTTGGTCATTGTTTTAGTGAGGGGGTGGTTTCATCTGCAGTTTTGACCACCACTTGTGTGTAGGTATTCAGTGACTCTTTTGGTTTGTTTCTCCATTTCAAGGAAAAAAATGTTCAAATGTTTGTAAATCTATGGGACTTCACTACATTGGTTACAAACTACTTAAACTAACTTATGCTAAAGACAACAAATACACCCATGCCCGAGGGAGAACTCGAACCTTTGATGGTGAGCAGTGGTGCGCTCCACAGCTAGGTGCCTTAGAACGCTCGGCCACTTCACCGCGGCCATTTCAAGGACAGAGTGGAGTGCAGGCCTGAGCAGATCGCGAGTTTAGTGTTTTCTGGTGGTGCATTTCATCTGGATAATGTGTTCTCTACCACACTGCAGTGTTGTGTCTGTGGTGAAATCCTAAGCAGTATTCACATTGAGTTGGGTGGGTGTGGGGTGGGGTGGGATGAAGGGGTTAGATGGTTCTATTTTCATGCTCTTGTAGTCAATGACTACACCTCTTTTTAGAAAAATTTCAAATGTTTGTAAACCTATTGGACCAAACTGCTATGGTCATCAGTGTCTAGATTTACAAACTACCTAAGCTAACTTACACTAAGTACAGCACATGCTCAGGAAAGGACTAGAACCTCCAGCAGAAGCAGCTTTCCAGTCCATGGCATGCCGCCTTAGATCAAGCAGCTAGTCCCACAAGGCTCTTTTTAGCATCTTGTCAATGGTGTTTGGTCATAGGATACAACTCAGAATTCCATCTCCAGGGAGATGGTTCACCATGTTTTATGAATGTTCAGCTCCAGTTCTGCTAATTGTGTCACCACTTCTTTCTCAGTGATCACATATTCTATGCCTTTGATGACGACACTTAGTGAGGACTGATCATTTGACTTTGCTGTTGGTTGTCCCATGGGGGAGGGAGCCAGACTTTAATAGTTGGGGAGATGTGCTGGTGGAAGAAAGTTTGCAGTGTGGTGGCTGCATCTGGTAGGAATATGATCAATGGTTGGTTTGTTCCAGAATTGAGATCAATGCTGGTGCTGTTTGCATTCATTGTGGAGTTTGCAATAGAGTCTTTTGCATTGTTGCACATGACATTTTGTATATGGATATTCATGCTGCTGGATTGTTGTAGTTGCTGATTGTGCTGTCTGGTCTGTTTTGGGGTGATCCCTGTTGTGTGGTGCTGCTGCATAGTGATCAGCTGTTTGTAATTGAGCATATGAGATGTCCGGAGATGTTGGACTAATGACCATAGCTTTTGGGGAGGGGGGGGTCTCCTGGATTGTGTATTGGCATCTTGAGTGGGTATACCTGTTGGTTGGGTTCTCTCTTGTCATGTTGTTGAACAGGACCTCAGGCACGTGAACCTGTCACCACATTAGGGGCACCGAGTTCCCACTTGGTTCACACCTTTCTTGAGACTGAAGGTATCAAAGGGTTCTCAGCTCTTACACTACACACACACGAGGGTAACAAATCAGTGCTACTGGCCCTGATGCGGATCTTTCGTTAACTATGAGGAGACAGATCTGCTCTGCCATGTCGCACTAAGTGTGTTGGACCTGCAGCTTTGCAGCCATAATTGTTTTGTAGTAAAGCGAACATATTGTCAACACTTGCTTTTTCTACATAACAACAAACTTATGCTTTCTTTTGAATACCACTCTCGCGGTGATGGCCATCATTTTCCTTCACGGATCTGTTCAGTAGGAGGGGGTAGGGGGCACTCTTCCTCTCAGCTGCACTGTAGTCCACTTCTCCTGCCTGCTGCTGGGCAACTGGACTTAAGTGTTCGCAATGCACTTACTGTTGTTCTCGTGTTACTGCAGTGGTGCGTCTTCTCACTGACTCTGTGAGCACAGCATTGCTCCACACCATTCAATTCCTACTGCTGCTACTGCTGCTGCTGCTGCTAGCTGGTGACTGCAAACCCCTGGTGCTGTTGCTGGGGTGACACATTCCCGAGCAGACTCAGCGAACTACCACTTGCCTCCTACAGTCCACATCGCTACTACTACCAACCAGTGTGTGTGCATAACACCATCTGCAGTGCATCTATGCTTATGAACATACCGAATGGACCTTTCATGGCTGGAAAAACATGTCTTCGACAGGTGAATGCAAATTTGAGTTGTTAAGAGCTGGTACTAGGGTTGCAGATCTTACAAAGCCGTGGACCCATGTAATCAACAAGACATTGTTCAGGCTGCTTGTGGCTTCATAAGGGTGTGGGCTGGAATGGACTGGAAACTAATCATTGCATTATGTTCAGCTACTTGGAGACCATTTGCAGCCATCCATGTCTTTATTTTCCCAAACAACAATGCAATTTTTATTTATGACAATGTGACATGTCACCAGGCCACAATTATTCACTATTAATTTGAAGAACATTCTGGACAGTTGCAGCAAATGATTGGACACCCTGATCAACCAACAGGAATACCACCCACATTTATGGGACATAAATGAGATGTCAGTTGTGCACAAAATTCTGCATTGGCAATACTTCCTCAATTATGGATGGCTAGAGAAGCAGCATGCTCAGCATTCCTGTAGGGAACTTCTAGAATCTTCTCAAGTCCCTGCCATATCTAGTGGCTACACTTTGCTAGAAAAAGGAGGTCTCCATGTCATTGGGTGGTACCTCTTGACTTTTTGTCACCTCAATGTAATGTTTGCACAACTTACTTGATTCCCATGCTGGAAGAGAGACACAGTATCATCGTTATTATCTGTCCCAGCACATACCATTCAGGTCACTTTCATGTATTACATTTGTAAATACAGTATTATGAAATAAAGTCCCTATGACTTAACCTGTGACTTAACGCAGATGCAGTAATATATTGCCTGGATTTGTCACATATCATGAGTGGTCATCTTAGCCATTTTGACTATCTATGCTTGACTCCTGGACTGAACTAAATTTCCGCATGTCATACATTGTCTATTAACACTTTTGTGCACAGACTGCACAGGGAGAGAGAAATATCATCATAATTATGATTTCCAGGTAACACATACGTTGCACGAGCACTTCAGCATTAGTAGACAATGTGTGATCTGTGAAAGTTTGGGTTGGTCTGAGTGGCATGCATATGTGTAAGAAGTGGTTAAGGTGATCACTTGCAATGTTTTGGTCCCAATACGACAAATATTTTCACCTGTCCCCAAGTGATAGTTCCATTTAGATCAAACCACAGCTGAAGTCAGAAGGAATTTATTTCATAAGATTATTTATATTGGGAATTCTCAATACTTTAAGTCTGGAGAAATGCAAATTCATAACTGGAGCATATTAATATACAGTATCAGTTTTTAAATAAGTTTTATTTTAAATCTTTCAGAGCTTCAGGAGAATAGGAAGGTGTAAGCACCTTGAATGGAAGGAAAGTCGAAGCCAACATTGGATCATAAGAAATACAAAATTCCTGGACACAGACAAAAATCAAAATTCTTTTAGATATCTGAGATCTCAACAGTTCTTTGATGACTTTCAACTTATTTTCACTGTCATACATACATTAATTAAATTATTCATTTAAATTTACAAATGATAAGAAGCCTTACTGCACCTTTAAAGTAGAGATTTCGTCCTCTATATCAGCCATGATATCAGTAAGTGTGTCATCAGTGTCACGTTTCCTTCGTGTATGCATGTGATACTGTGCTAAGAGGCTGTTGAGAGTATCAGAATCAACAGCATTTACAATCAACTGGTGACGAAGTTCTGGAGCGACACGTCTTCGCTGGCGTACTGGTGGTAACATCTTTGTCCTCATATCTCTGACCAGCTGTGCACTGAGGGAATGCACAAAGAAATACATTAACAAATCATCTCACTGACTGTTTACATCATTATACATAGAAAGTAATGATATTCTGTGTCTAATGTGAAAAGAACCAAAGAAAAGTAGCTATTTAATTTTCAATGGTACTTAAACATGCAAGGCATTTACATGTACAGGCAGCAAGTCACTGCACAGTGCATCACAAATGGGAGTAGCAGGTAAGAATTAGATTTGCACAATAATGAAGCAGTGACAAAGTGTATCTTATCTATATTCTATATAAAAATGGAAATTCCTGGATGGATCTGTATATAAAATAAGTAACACGGGAAAGGCAAACAGTCGCCTAAAGCAGATTGACGTGTGGAGCAGAGAAACAGGAAACAGAATTCACACTAGGTTTTGAGAATTTCACTCCTCTAACAGTAGGCACACATACATTTACACACACAACCCCACAGACATCCATAGTATGCTCCAATGGCCAGACATGACAGATGTGTTGCTGTGCTCCACACACATCAATCTGCCTTTCTTTCATTTTACATATTACCAGTTTTCAAAATATAGCTTACCGAGAAAATTGACGCTGGCCTCGTCTGTCATCACTTTCAATATGTGTAAACATATGTCCTGAGTCTGTAAAGCAGGTACACTTCTTCCCAGGTAGTCTTGGGGCCAGGGAGGTCTGAAACTTGCATTTATGCTTCCGCCACCTGTATAGGTAGACAGACTACCTTACTAAAAGTAAAAAATCCACTCTACTATTTTTAATTGTTGTTATGCATGCAAGTGCATGATGTTATATGACTTAAATGTTTTAAAACATCAATAATCTAGTATAACAATTAGGAGTCGTATCTTCTGAGACTACCTGTTACCATCTGCAGTACAGTGCCACTTCTGTCCAAGATGACATGGTGCTTGCATTTCAGGTCTTTGACATTCTAAGGCAAGTCGTTCTATTTTACTGTTTCCAACCACTGGCACAATTCTGTTGTCAGACTGTAAATCTGGTCCTTAAAAAAAGTAACAAATTATATTTCCATAAATTCTGAGAAAACAATACTCATGTAACATATTAAAATAAGGTAACAACTATGCACTCTGACAATGTCCAAAAAATTGTCTTTGTTATAAAGATTACTCAATGAAAACTGCTGATAAAAATTAAAAGACAAGAAAAATCAGGCAGACTGCAGAACATTTTTGATTTCAAGTAATGGAATCTGGAAATTACATTTTGAAATATTTGTTGCATACCTTATATTCCAAGATACCTGTTTTCTTAACAAATAATTATTAATTTACAGTAGAATGTCCCACATACATTTCTAAATGATTCTGCTAACAAATCATAAATTCCAGTTATTATCAACAATTTTGTAAATAGTGTTATTCCTGAATGAAATATCAAATATATTATTTAAGAACTGGTTGTGTTTCATTATATGTTCTATCAGTTTTTCTTTTCTTCTTCCTACATACTTTAGCAGCATTCTGCTCTCTGATCATTACTTTTTCTATCCACCCTGGTTGTTTTCATCATCATCCTCCTAATCCACAATTCCATTACCTCCAGACTCTTTTTCTCTGCCTCTCTCAGAGACCATGCTTCAGGTCCATATGTTAACACACTCCAAACAAAAGTTTGGCAAAGTTTTTCCTAATTTACAGGCTTATAATTGTGGTTGTCTGTAAGTAAACTCCTTTTAGTTTGGAAAGCTTGTTTTGTCAAGGCTAATCTTCATTTATTATCATTAGTGACTATGCTCCCCAAAAAACAGAAGCTCCCAACCTGTTGTAGAATGTCATCGTCTAATTTGATATCAACTTTACAATTATCTTTTGATTTATTTATTTATTGATCCTTCTTTAAGCATTTTACATGTGATTGTATACATAATGTATACAACTACCTGTACTAAGTACTAAGTCTAATATTTGATTTTGTTAATGGGCTACACATCTATGTAATACACTTTAAATATTAATGCAATATACTGAATGAAAACACATACTGACTGAAACATTTCAACAAATAAAAACTTTGAAATAATTTATGCATGTTAGTGCTTGTGTCTAGATGCATTATGAAAAAAGAAAAGCACATTGAGACACTATAAATATTTTAAAATAAATAATAGATTTGTTGGAACAGAGAGCAGCTATAATAGATTAGGTCATATTTATTACACATTATAAATTCTTCTACTGTATTGAAAGCTTTCTGTTCAAGCCACTTTTTTGAAGTTTTTCTGAAAACATTCAGTGACATATTGGGTACTGTGGTTGGTAGCATATTAAATAATTTTATTCCTCTGTATGTAAAGCTATTTTGAGTTTTTGTAAGCCAAGTGCCAGGGATATCAATCCTCTGCCTTTGACACATGTCATATTTATGAACTGATTCTCACAGTTCAATGCTGACTTGGTTTTGTTTTATGTTTACCAAGCAGGTAAGAATAAACAGGGATGCTTCTGTTAGTATTTTAGGTCCCTGCTACCACAGGTTTTGTTTTCGTCTTATTTATGGATACATTGTAGGTGTTTCCCGTTAACTTGAATTCCTTTTGTTATACTTTTCAATTTTTTTTTTTTTTTTTTTTTTTTTTTGCAATGGATTTTTTAATAAGCAAGTTAAATAAATATGGGCATAATGTGCATCTTTGCCATACACACAACCTTACTTTTGCTTTCTTTTTCACATCATTCCCTTCTATCTCTGTTTCCTGCCCTCCAGTAGGTTTCCCTCAATTTTCTATTTTATTCAATTTTTTTTACTATGTTTGACATCACTTTGGAAGTGTGTGACAATAAGGAGATGGTTCTATAGTTCCCACAGTCCAGTGAATTTCCTTTTTTTTTCAATTATTACTGTTTTATTATTTATTAAACCTGTAGGTGGTTCTGTTACCAATTCATAATACTCTTTGATAAGTGTATATAGGTACTCAATATTTCTGCTGGGATGTTATCTATCCCTGCTGCTTTGCCATTACTTAGGACACTTAAGGTATTGTTTAATTCCTCTTTAGAAATAGGTGATGCTATCATGTCCACATCCACACTCCTCTCTTCTCCCAGAACTTTCTCCTCATCAAAGATATCTTCCCCCTCATACAATTCTTCAATACATGCTTTCCATCTTCCACATACTTCTTCCAACTCTGATAAGTCACAATTTTTTTCCTTCACCATACTTGTTTTTGTTCTTGACTTTATCTGTATTGCTTTAATTTTAGGTTAGGCTTTATTTAGTCTGTCCTCTCTTTAGTACCGTACTTGCTTTATTTCTACACATATTCCCAGCATTCACTTTCCTTTCTCGAATCTTCATTTTTCATTTCTGCATAATAAAGCTTTTTTACTTTTTTGTACTTATCAGGAGGGGGGGGGGGAATTGTAGGGTGTTTGCTTGACACACACACACACACACACACACACACACACACACACACACACACACACACACATATATATATATATATATATATATATATATATATATATATATTTTATAGAGGAAAAATTCCTAACAGGAAAAATATACGTAAAAAATAGATGAAGTACACTTACCAGGCGAAGGGGCACAGGCAGTAATAGCAACAAATAAACACACAGACACACACACACACACACACACACACACACACACACACACACAAAATGCTAGCTTTCGTAGCCTAGCTGCTTCACCAGGCAGAAGGGAAGGAGAGGGAAAAGGAAATGATGAGGGTTTTAAGGAAGGGGGTAAGGAGCCATTCCAATCCCGGGACAGGAAAGACTTACCTTGGGGGAAAAAATGGAAGGTAAATAAATGCACATACACCCACACATTTACACAGACACAAGTACACTTAGGCAGACATGCATTGCTACAGTATGTCTGCCTAAGTGTACTTGTGTCTGTGTAAATGGTTGGGTGTATGTGCATTTATTTACCTTCCATTTTTCCCCCCAAGGTAAGTCTTTCCTGTCCCGGGATTGGAATGGCTCCTTACCCCCTTCCTTAAAACCCTCATCATTTCCTTTTCCCTCTCCTTCCCTTCTGCCTGATGAAGCAGCTAGGCTGCGAAAGCTAGCATTTTTGTGTGTGTGTGTGTGTCTGTGTGTTTATTTGTTGCTATTACTGCCTGTGCCCCTTCGCCTGGTAAGTGTACTTCATCTATTTTTTACGTATATATACATATATATATTAAAAATAGAAAACAGATGACTTACCCAAAGGACCGGCTCGTCGATAGAAACAAATAAAATAAATAAAATCACACACACACAAACACACATACAAGCTTAGCAGCCTAGCTGCTTCGTCAGGCAGCTTCCCTTCTGCCTGACGAAGCAGCTAGGCTGCGAAAGCTTGTATGTGTGTTTGTGTGTGATTTTATTTATTTTATTTGTTTCTATCGACGAGCCGGTCCTTTTGGTAAGTCATCTGTTTTCTATTTTTATTTTTATTTTTGTTTATCCCACCGAGAAAGTTTCCCTCTATAATTTTCGTTTCATCAATTTGAATCTAACAATCACGATCATTTGTTATTGCTCTGTTACCTTTCGAAATCTTTTCTGTCCTCTTACTTTCTCCTTCTGTTTATGTTCTACATAGTACTCTCACTCTATTTTTACCTCCCTTCTTAGTTTATAATTCAATTTTCTCCAGACAATTAGACTACATACAACAATCTGTACAACAATCAGTAATATTAACTTGCGAGCCTATCCAAACAAAACGACCAACGTCATTATTATTATTTTTTATTCATATTCTCGCAGATACCGCCTTCAAAACTGTATCTCGATAATATCCCCCTTTCATCTACATTTCTCATTTTACTGCATTAACATCATCTCACAACTTTATTTACTATAACCTGTAATTGGCACTTCATAACAATTTTCGGCTTTTCATAACAATTTTCGGCATTTCCAGCAACTTCGCGATTATTTCCATTCCGTTTTTCGATATTTCCGTCTGTTCTTCTGACATTTCCGATCTTTTTTTTCTACACGTTTTCATTTCATAACAATTTTCGGCATTTCATAGCAACTTTGCGATTATTTCAATTCCCGTTTTTCGATATTTCCGTCTGTTTTTCCGACATTTCCGATCTTTTTTCTACGCGTTTTCACTTCTATTCATTCGTTAGATTATTTTTACCCTTCAACCTTATTCTACCAACAGTTTTTATTTTTCCCACACTATTCATGTCACCCTACATTGACCCCATCAAATTTTATCTACATTCCCTCCGCCATCATGCCTTTGCCCTAGCCAGACTAAGGTCACATATTTTATTCATTCAGGCTTGTTTAACATTTGGCATCACCCCCAAGGGCCTCACACTGAAAGTTCCCATCTCTGGCTGTAACCCATCCTTTCATCCCGCCCTATACCAATTCCAAACTGAACAATCCATATCCCTCACCCGCCTAATCCTTAACCTATACATCAACTCCGCCAATGAGCACACCTATCAACTCCTATCCCTAATCAAAATCCTCAACCTTTCCTCTCCTACATCTACACCTGCAGTTCAGAATATCCTCCTTCAGGCCAACCACAAATTAGAACAGCATGCCACCCAGCACCTCAAAAAACTATCCAATCTCCTGGTCACCCACCTCCGGAAAGGCAACACACTCTCCCTCAATAACCTCTCCAGTAAACCTCAACCTCCTCTGATTGCACACAAACCCAGTCTCTCCCATCTACTCAATCTCCCACTCCCAACTCCTCTCCCTCCCAAACCTCAAAATTCCAATCCACACAATCCGGAACCACAACATCCCAATTCAGTGGTCAACCTCTCCTCCAAACCTCTCTCCCAATCTCTCTCTCTCTCAAGAAAAGATTTACTCAAAAAGGTAAGAAGTTTCTTTTGTGTGTGTGTGTGTGTGTGTGTGTGTACCAGTTAATGACTCAACAATTTTGCTTTTTGCTGCACGGTTTCCTTTACTCCAAAAATATTTACATTCTTCCAAAAATTTCCTACTAGGCTAACAGTATGCAAACATATCACCCGTGCCAATCAAATTGTGCAAAACTACTTGCTGCTTCTTCCAGAATCTGATATGAATCAAATGCCAAATTGTTCTATGACAACTACAACCATAGTGTCTAATGTTTCCATCACATTTTTAGGAAAGTGAATATGTACTATAGTCTGTGTCACATAGGAAGTCAGCCCAGTTTTCAGCTGTTCTGTGCATCCCTCTTCATTACTGTGCAGCCAATAATATTCATTCTCTAAGTGCATGATTGGTCATAAGTTATGCTGTTTCTCTCCTGCATGCTCCACTGTTGGCACTTGGCTGTAGCTCCTCCACTCCACACTTTTCCTATTGCTCCTCCTCTATGCAAGGAAGCACCTTCCTACATGACACCAACTATAGATTAGGGAGAGACTTTTTTTTGTTAATATGCATCATTATGGATATGACTTTAATTGGTTAACCATCCATTTTCATTAGATTGTATCACTGACCAGCTCAGCAAAATATGTAATGGTGGTAAGCATACATAATGAATTTACTGTAATAATGATACTCACTTGCTAGTATTGGAATTTCTTCCAGTAAACCACTTTCATGAGAAAGAGGTAGTACATTTGCTGAATTGTTGGCCAAGAAATCATCTACTTCACTGCTCAAGACAGGTGGCAAAGTAGGCATTTCTGTTGTATGGCTAAAGGTTCTTATTGCATCTGTTGTGCTGAAAGTATCTTCTTGACGTACAGCTTCTGGGATTTCTCGCCTCCCACTACTGTATAAATAATTGGGTGTCATTGATAAAAATCAGCTTTAAGTACAAAAGATAAACTACCACATAGTTGAGTAATGAATCTAAGTCCTGTTTTGCAAGCATTAAACAAATTCATTATCAAAATGCAGCAACTTTTTTTTTAATGGTACAGTTTATTATGGTCAAATGAATGTCAGATAAAATTGTTTTACTACTACTACTACTACTACAAAAAAAAAGTCCATTTACTGTGGTATATTGAAGCACTGTAACTATTGTTCAGGATTAGTGCTGTCATTACACAGAAAATTCAAGTAAACAGTCATTTCAGCACACTTAGGCATTATACAGTGTGTTGGCAAAGTCTCTCCACAGTGGCGATCTCCATGTGTCTGTGTTGTGAGGTGTGTAAGGTTGGCAGCACAGACAAAGTGCACCTGCATGTATTGTGGACTGGCAGTGGTTGTAGGATGGGGGAAGTGTTGCTTATACAATGACATGAATGTGCTACCGCCCTTACGCACCCACAAGGCGAGACATGCGGAGCTCGCTACTGCGGAGAGACTTTGCGGACACAGTGTATTATGACCTTACGAATAAATCTGTGGTGGATCACAAAACATTAATAGAAAGATAAAAAGAAATGTACATATTGATGTATTATTTATGCAGATCAATCTTCACTTCACAAGAAGATTACTTTCTATGCTATTCAATGCTTTGACTTCCTGTCTCTGAAATTAAATGTACTCAGTAACTTCCAATCCCATTGTGTGTTCTATACAACAAATAAATCTCCATCAATTATTTTTCAAAAGAGATAGATTGGCTGGTCAGTACTTATCTTTATGCTGTACCGCCAATAGTAACAAGAATGAATAAAAAAAGAAAACGGGCGAAAAAGGACAAGCTTTCAGACCACAGTTTCTTCTTCAGATGGGAGAGAAGGGAAGAAAAAAGGATGGGAACGGAAAGGGAAGGTAAATCATGACCTAGGTCATGAGGATAGTGTTTGAGGAGACTCCTCAAATACCTCTCTCATGACCTAGGTCGTGATTTACCTTCCCCTTCCGTTTCCATCCTTTTTTCTTCCCTTCTCTCCCACCTGAAGAAGGAACTGTGTTCCAAAAGCTATCTTTTTCTTTTTTTCTTCATTTGTGTCACTATCAGCGGTACAGCACAAAGGTGAGTACTGGCCAGCCAATCTATCTCTTCTGAAAAATAATTTATCATCTCTGAGAAGAATTTCCATCATTAATCAAATACTAGGAATGATTCGTTTTTGTAAGGAAGCAGAGCATTTCTAGCATTGTTTTTCATTGAGTCAATCTACAATAAAGCGATATCAGTAATTACATATTGTTATGAAACAGATAAAAAGAGGATTAGTCATGCCTCAATAACTCAACTGAACACCCATATAATGTAACTCATATGAACTGCCACACATTAAGAACAAGAAGTGGAGGATTAAGAACAAGAAGTGGGGGATGTACCGTAAGATTACTACAAGTTGTGTTAAGAGTTCTTCAAAGTGTGGAAGCAGAGTAAATCTAATTTTATCATACAAATTTGTTGTCCTGGAATTAGTCTCACTATATGTAAATCCAGAAATTACTTACCTTTCTATTAGGAAAGTGTCTGGCCATTTAAATCTTCTCCTTGGACCAGGTGCCTTGCTATGTTTTGGTCTAAAAGAAAGACAATTACACCTGGTTAAAGCAGGTACAGTAGTAATGTCTTATATGCATTATATTATGTCCAGCCACATAAATTATGCCACCTCCATTCTCCAGGTTATGTATTGTGAAATACCCATTTTTCTTGATACACCAGTAGTTCAGAATCCAGACTCTTTTATTAAACATTGACAAATAGCACAAATTACTGTGATAAAAAAAAAAAAAAAAGAAAAGAAAAATACTTCAAATCCATGTGCACATGCCAACAAGGAAGGTGTTTCAACTGTATGACTTTTATTTTGGTGAAATTCATATATCAGGTTCATTTTGAGTTGATGACTGTCCTTGTTAAGAAAACGCCTAGTTTCTGAACAATATATGCATGCATTAAAAAGAAATATGTCTGTTTTGTTGGCAAACAACACTGTTTATTAACTACACACAGGAAAATACTTTTTATACACTGATGGAAGCATTTATTTTCATTTTAAATGATGAAAATCAATGTGTCTATTAGTTGAGGATGGCAGATGACACTGGCAGAACATACAACTAAATAAATGTGCTTGAGTTTAATGGCTGCTTCACAACCTAAGCCATTTGGATCCCCCCCCCCCCCTCCTCCTCTCTCTCTCTCTCTCTCTCTCTCTCTCTCTCTCTCTCTGAGACCAGCTTTTCTGAACTGCAGTGATGGAGTTATCGTTACAGTTATTTAATTATCCATGCCTCATCTATGTTAACCTATTTGTCTCCATACACCCCACACATGTCCCGACCTTGTCTCGTTCCACATTATCTATGTTATTTTTTCCCCTTCTCTGTTCTGCAGAAAGGCAGTGGTTGAAAGCATACATTTTAACCATTTTAACATGAATGTTGGGGAGCAGCATTCAATATTTTAATCATCTGACATGAATGCTGGGCATTGGTTAAAAGGCACAGACAGGATGTTTAAAAAAATTAAAGTGAGTGTTCTTGCCATGATTTCATCATTCTATTTTATATTTAGTAATTCACTGTTTTTTAGCATCGTAAAGTCATCTTTGTATGACACTTTCATTTTATTAAACTGCAGATGGTTTGCACTTCTGAGGAGGAGCAGAAGGAATTGCAGAAGCAGATGGGAAGGACAAATGTGATAGTAATGGAGGATTTAAAAGCACACATTGGAAGAAATAGACAAGGCTGGATCAGTGTGCTTGAACAAGAGGGTTCATGTTGCCGAAATGAGGAAGGTGAAAGCCTTTTGGAGTTCTCTCAAAGAAATGGCTTTCTGGTTGGGACTCTTGGTTTAAGAAAAGAGATAGCCACAATATTACCTGGTACAGTAAAGACATATAAAGAAAGTCAATAGTTGACTACTACTTGTACAATAGTGAGATGAACGTTGTTGACATCAAGGTATTACCATCAGAGACCTTGGATAGTGATCACCATTTGCTAGTAATGCACCTAAGAGTGACTAAGACAACATAGGGATATAAAATCAAGAAAGACTTATAAGGGTATGGAAGTTGGAGGAGGAAGAAAGCAATCTACAGTACCTACAAGTAGTAATGGAAAGCATCCCAAATGATGAACCAAAAATGGTAGAAGAGGAATGGGGTAGATTCAAGAGAATATTAGTAAGTGTGATGGAAACAATAATGAGTAACTCAATATGTGGAAGTAGTAGTTTGAAGAACTCCTGAACCCGAATGGAGACCTGGACGAGGAGAAATAAGGTGAGAGAAAGAGGAGGAACAGCAAATAGAAAATGAAATGGAAGAGGCATTGGGCAAGGTGAAGGGAGAGAAACCACTGGGTTTAGATGAGCTAAGTGTCGAAATGGTAAGAGCAGCAGGAGAGGTGAGGATATAATGACTCAGTCAAGTTATGAAAACTGTATGGAGACAGAAGATGATACCAGAAGACTGGAAAGAGGGAATAATTGTCCCAATCTTTAAGAAGGAAAATAGAAAAGAGTGCAGAAACTACCGTGGGATAACACTGATGAGCCATTGGGCAAAGATTTTTTAGAAAATTTTGGAAGCACGAATTTGGGCAAAATTAGAAGGAGAGATGAGAGAAGAGCAACATGGCTTCAGAACAGGAATGTCCATGCTAGATCTAATTTTGCTGTAAGACAACTGCATGAACAACATTATGAATATGGACTAGATCTACTAATGACCTTCCTGGACATCGAAAAAGCAAATGATAGTGTATGTAGAAGCAAAATGTGGAAAGCCCTGGAGAATAGAGGAGTTGCAAAACAGACTATTTGGAGGATAAGGGAAATGTACCACGGATGTCTGAACTTTGTGAAAGTGGGCGGAGAGAGAACAGAAGAACGGAAAGAATGTCTTGAGGCAGGGAAGTGCACTTTCACCATTACTCTTCGTTGTAGTGATGGATGATATAATCAGTAGAGTAGCACAAGTAATTCAAGAAGGAAAGATGAAAGCTATGGTGTTTGCAGATGATCTGATGATTTGGGGGGAATAAGGAGGAGGAAGTGTAAGAGCAGTTGGATGTATGGGAACAAACAGCACAAGAATATGGGATGAAATTAAGTATAAGTAGGAGTGAGATTATTATCACAGCAAGAACAAAGGAGAGGGGAACAAGTGGAGTAACAATTGGTGGAGAATGATTAAGGAGAGTGAGGAGTTCCAACTGCCTAGGAAGTCTGATATAGGAAGATGGAAAAAAAATGACAAAGAAATAAATGAGTGGGGGAGAAAAGCAGACGCATTTCAGAAGAGTGTCAGAAGCCTGATATGGAGCAGGGATGTAACCAAAGCAGTAAAAAAGTTCTATATTGGTCTTACTATGTCCTGATCCTGACATACATCCAAAACCTGGGTTATGAAAGTAAGAGAGAGAAAAGCAAATTACAGGATAATGAGATGAAATGTTTGAGGAACAGTATTGGAGTGACAAAGATAGGTTAAGAAATGAGAGGATCAGAGAGTTATTGAAGGAGGAACCTTACAAGAGGAGATAGAGAAATCAAGGCTCATGTGGTATGGGCATGTTAAGCAAATGGAGGAGAAGAGGATACCCAGGAGGATACAAGAGATGAAACTGGAAGGAAAGAGACCAAGAGGAAGGACAAGAGACTGATAGCTGAATGGAGTGGAAGAATGTGCCAAGAAGAAAGATGAAGACTGGACCAAAGTAAAGACAGAGAGATGGTGGCAAGGCAGAAGACGATGGAGAGGCTTATGTTTGAAGCAGACCCGGCCAGAGGCTGGAAACTGTCCAACATGATGATGAATATGTTCACTGCATGTGACACAATTACATATGTTCACTTCAACTTTATCCACAGAAGAGTTTTATGCAAATGCATATCTCTTGGAGGTGATCTACAGAAATGAATTGTAATCTGCAATCCAAGTGAAAACCTGAAAAACTGTGCAACTGAGTATTTCTTGATAAGTCATTAAATGTGTTGAAATGGATAATGGAATGGGGATATTACAAACAAGAATTGTATCTAATGATTTAACCATTTGTGCTCAAATAGTGTAGCATTTATTTATACTGCCTCAAAGCAAATTAAAAAATAAATCTCTCAGTAATTACTGAGAACATAAAAAGGAACCAACCACTTTTGAGTATAAATTTATTATTATGGTATAGATGTGGGTCCAGCATTTCAAACCTGAAATAAAAGAGCAACAATTGCAAGTTTGTGGCCATGCACCAAAATAAAGCCACAAAACTGTTGAAAAAGACTTTGGGATTGCAGTCAGCTGTTGTAAACTTTACTCGACAATATTTTAACTTGACACCTGCCAGTCACCTTCAGGTGAGCCAAAGGGAACTGACAAAGAAATTTTCCACTTGTGATGGTATTACCACAGTCTAACATATACAGTCACGACACTCCCACTGATTTTTGTTATACACTGTGACAACAGCACTCCAAGCTACATCTCTGAATATGATATTGGATGAGTGTGAATAGTATCATTTATATTGATTTCAAAATTCTTTTAACATTAGGAAATATATGTAGTAGCATAATAATTTAAAACTAGCTCCACATTTGTTTTTCTGAGGTTTCCTAAGATCCCTTGCATGTTATGAAACAGCACATTATAGGACAGTTTATTTATATTTATCTTGTAAGCTACAGATTATTACTGAAGAATTTCATTTCTATTAAAAATTTAAAAATGGCTGGGAAACACCAGAAGACCTGCTCTTTAGCAAAAAGATGTCACTTTTCTAGTTAGGAATGCTAATTTATCTTCACTACAATTCCGGTAAACAGTAAAACTGTTGAGGGTGGATTGTATGAAACTTAAATAGAAGAAACCAATTCAACAATTGTTGCTACAGCAGAACCACAAATGGCAAGAATCTTCATATCATTGGCTTTTTAAGCTAAAGTAATTACTCTCAAAAGCATTTGCACATATAAGAAAGACTAGTGAAGTGAAAAATGTGTGAATCATTATACTCCATACCGAATTGATACACATCGAAGAAATGGCCTGTCAGTGTAAGAACAGACCATAATAGAAATGTATGTTTCTCTTGTGTTTATATTCTACAAGCTGAAAATTTACAAATATTCATAAGTATTTGTTGATAAATACTCTGTAGCTTATATCATTGAATCAGTAAAATTGGGCTGTTTGTACATTACTTTCCCCATTAATATTTTACTGATGCTTGTAAAGCAAAAAGTATAGTAGCTATTACGTTAATTAAATAGAAAAATAATTATAAACACAAACATTACTTCTTGCCCATCTCTAGAAGTGCTGGTGTCATTGCAACTGTCAGTTGGTAACAACTATCACACCTGAGAGTGTCGCAACTGTATATGTATACTGTGGTATTACCACGCATGCATCTGCGTCATGGTTTACAGATGGACCACACCACCAGATGGCAGCAACCTTGGTGGTGGAACTGCAATAATCAGCTGTCATCGATATTGCTGCAATTCTTTGAGCATTCTGGCATCTTTGTCTAGAGCAAAACTTGGGATTCCACGTATTAGTCAACTGAAAGCCAGTGTCACGGTTCATTAGGTTTTCTGTGGTGCATATTTAAATGGATTATTTTATAATGAAGTCCCAAAAAGATGTTGCTGGAGCCAAAATGTATGTTGATGGGCTCTGTGGGGTCATTCTGATCATTATAAGCCCACTCACACTGATTTGTACTTGCATTCTTCAAGTTATCATCACCCATCCCAAACCATGAGTGTGCTTAAAACCCTTGTAGACAGGGCCCATACTGTTTTAGATTGAAGGACAGTGTTCAGAGACAATGGATACTTGACACAGCAAATTAACAGGGTCTTTTCCCCTAAAACCAGGAACCAGGAAGTCAATAAAGAGAAGAATGTGCCCGCTAAGTCACTAGCTTTTCTTTCCTTAGTTGGAAAAAGCTCCCTCAAAATAACAAGAATTGTTAATTTTCGGGTCAAATTGATTTTATGTCCACCATCTAAGATTTCCAACCTGCTAGGATCACTGAAGGATGATTTGTTACTGCAGAAGGTGGGGATTTATAAAATATCTTGCCAATGTGGTATGGCCTATATAGGACAAACAACACATAAAGTAGAACAACATGAATGTTGCACTCGCCTTCTGCAACCCAGCAAGTCTACAATTGCATCACATTGTATTTACAACAGACATACAGTGGAGTATGACAAAACATTCATTTTGGCCATGGCAAGATCTCTTCGAGAATCCATTATAAAAGAATCCATTGAAATGCACATTGCAGAAACTCAAATGAACTGTGACAGTGGCTACCAATTGAAAAATACACGGACTCCCCATCATCTCCAAGATTTTCTCTAGACGAAGTCGCCAGAACACTCCAATAATGGCAGTGAGTGGCAATATCAAAGACAGATAGTCTTGCAGTTCCACCAGAGAGGTTGCAGCTGTCAGGCAGTATGGTCCTTCTGTCATCAGCATCAGTATGCTATATAAAGCGAAGCTGAGAACACCTTCGTCAGTCCTCTTTGGCTCATCTGAAGATGACTGGCAGGTGTCTAGTCGAAATATCTTGGAATGAAGTTTACAACATCTGGCTGCAATCCCAAAATCTCTTTGAATGCTTGATTCACCAAAAAAATTTTAAATTTCACCTGATGAAACTTTTTAGGCTTATTCATTACTTACATAAAATGGGGAAATGTAGGCTAGACTCAAGGACTAGCAGGGTGAAAAAATAAGTAGAAGGTCCAAAAACAAAACAGAAAATACTTTTCTGATGTGTACATTGAGCCCCCTCACAAAATTCCTTTTGCTATGGGAAAACAAACATCTGCATTATATATTGTTTTAAAATTTAATAGTTCATCAGAAATGACAATTTTTGATTTAACCTATTTATATAAATAAGAAAATTTGTATGAGGTAATGTTTTGTGTCCAATGAAGAGTTTGTGATATTATGGGTATTTTACAGACCTTCAACAACAATCATACATCAAGTATGGAGCCCTTTCAATACCTTAAATGGTATTGCATAAATAGTAAATGCATTTTTCACTATCAACACAGTTCCCCCCCCCCCCCCCTTCTTCCGCTACCAGGCAGGAATCTTTTTCCTTTGTCATCATAACATATGTTTTGAACAAAGTTACATCTTCATTTACAGCCATGTTTGTTCCTGAATTACACAAACATTTTTGTTTTCAAGACGTACAATACTAATAAACCACCTCAAATAACTGAATTTTGACTTAATAGATATTGTGTACTAGAGAAACATATAATCTTATTTTTACCATATAAACTACTTTCAGTATTTTCTAACATGAACTACAGTTCCATTTTGCCTATACAGCCACCATCACATTTTGGCTTTTATGTCCTGGCTTTCATACAATATAACTTTTTATCATTGTTTTCATTACATGTTAATTATATAGTCAATATTTCAATATTTTGTTCTCATATGCTGCAGTTTAATTTTTAGTAAATATTCGTAGAAATAATATTTTAAAAATTACAATATATAAGAATAAAATAATGAAAATTAGCATCTAACAAAAACAACAATACAAAGGTATATTGTAGTCAGGACATCATAAATAAAAAGTGATAATGCTTGTACAGACAAAATGGACCCTAGTTTAAAAAAAAAATTAACTCAGCATATATTAGTCCTGGAAAATTTGCCTGAGATGTGCTTATTTTTTATCCAGCACAGCCTAAGCTGGAAATATCCTACATCAGAGCAATGTGAGTTTGTGATGATTTCTGGCTTGTTCATAAGTACTGAGAGATAAAAACAACAATGGAACTTTTTGAATATTTCAGTTTTTCATGTTTAACCTGAAAATGATCATCTTACAGAATTTCTTGCAGTACCAAATTGGAAGAGCATGAAATTTCACATAGAATGACCTACTTACAAGTTAAACTTGGATATGCCACAATCAATTGGTCGGTTGGTTGGAGCAAACAGCTACATCATCAGTCCTGTGACCTCTGAATAAAATGCAGCTAAAAATGCAGTGAGGCAAGAACATAACGATAATAAAATGGAGGAACTAAAATTGAGTTAAAATCAATGATTCCAACAGGATTAAAACCAACAGAAAATGCCGAGTTTTGTGATGCACTTCTCTACATCTCTATAACCCCCATTCATTAAAGACAAGCATGTAGAGGTGAACAGTGTTATGCTCCTAAAGTGGAGGCCTAAAAATTGAAGAAGGAAACAATGTTAAAAACAAGGTAAAGAAGGGGAAATGGACATCTCGGGGGGGGGGGGGGGGGGGAGTGTTCCAAACCCTGCTGCTCACAGGAAGAACTGCACATCCATCACCCTGTCCAAGCCTCAGAGAAAAAATATTAATAGCTGAGAATAAAAACCCCTTTCACGGAGAAAACCCAAGGACCCTGTCAACCATTTGAGGATCATCCACCAAAACTATATGTAATGAGTGCAGAATTCCATACTTGGCATGGTGTGCCAAGAGGAGTGCATATTCTACTAAGATGTTGGCTACAAATTGTAGGGCTTCACAACCACAATGTAAGGGAGGCTCATTGCACAAAATAAAACCGTGGGTCAGCCTGGAATGTCTGGTGTGGAGAAAGCAAAGGACAGTGGATTTCCTCCAAGAAGGGCATAAGGAAGAACTCAAACTGCAGTGACTTGATGGAGCAGGGTTTATTAGATGGGGCAGTAGCTTACCAGGTGCCATTCTACTCTTGTATGAGCTGAGCTCTCATCTGCACCCTGTAAGGGGACAGTTTCGTGGGGACATGAAGTCTGCAATTCTGTGATAAATCATGCACATGCACGGGAATCATGATGTGTTTTGACAGCTACTGAGTTGTCGTAGTTCAGGGGTTAGTCAATAGATAGCGGCACCTCTCATCTGTCAGACAAACGTCTAGTCGCTCGGTTGGTCTATAGACACATGACTGGTAAATCCAGATCATTATGCACTAGTTGGGAGAAGCCCTGTTTGGCCTTGGAGAAATATGCAATAAACCACTTAAAAATTATTAACTGTTGATCCATATATGATATGAAGGAGCACTTAGGCTCACTTTAAAGATAAAGACTAGATGGATGCACTGATATAAACACGCCTCCTGTCACTTTAATAGGTTTGAGTTATAGTAAATAAAAAAAATCATTATAAAATAACAATTTTGTGAACAATATATCTTGAAAATGTCTTAAGCAAATATTACGTACAAGGTGTCAAATGACAAATCTAAGTGAGTACTATTAAGATGTACATTTAGTTTTTGTGAAAATTCAGTACATTTGAATTAGAGGCCAGTTATGTGGTTTCCAGATCTAAAAGCTGGATTTTTAATAAATACACAATAATAACTTGTAGTATTAGCAGCAGTATGGTAAATTAGACTTAGGTAACTAGTTAATGAAACCACAGGATCAATAGTACAGTGAATAATCTATGTTTAAATACTGAAAAAGCAAAGGTAGAAAAGTTTAATTTTTTGATAATGCAAAAACTACAATATGTACAATGTTTTTGATGCCTTATTCTGTTTCAGAAGAAAATTTCTATAAAATGCCATCACTACATGTATTTATTTCATTTGTATTTTATCTAAATGAGCTAATTTTGTGAAAATAAGGTACTGATTTGATTCCAGGGTAAGCCAGCGAGGTTACTGAAGGAGGCTTGTTATGGCCAATCTATTGGTGTGGGTTTGACAGACGTATCATTATGCTGGGTGACTGTGGTGTCGCTTGAGGATTTGTAAAATTTCAGTGAAGTGTTCTAGTGTGGCACTTAGAAATATTTGTTCTGTGGTACTTTGAGAACTTTGATTTTATTCTGCGTCTGTGGGACTTAGAAAAAGTCTTCAGTGGTGCTTTGTGGACTCTAACTATATTCTGTAACAGTGGAGTTTATGAGTTTCTCAGGATTGTTGCTAGACTTTAATTTTTATTTAGCGTCTTAGAAACTATTCGGTCAAGTTTCCATTGTGTGGCAGCCTTAGGAAAATCGCCATTTCTCTGAAGTCAGAGTGTAACAAATATTCACTGACGGATATTAGGTGGAATAAATATCAATTTAGTAAAAAGTGAATGTATAATTTGTGCATTTTTTCCTGTCTGTATTTATTTAAAGCTAAACATTTTGGGGACATTGCAGCAGGTGTGGCATGACACAGCAAGTTTGTATAATAAAATAGGGTCTACAGTCGTATTTCACAGAGCCCCAAGCAAACACAGGCTACGAATGAGTGATTTGTGTTGTTTTATTTTATTTTATTTTGATTCTTTTTTTACATGCTGTAGCACTGGGGGCTCAAGCCAACTGAAGGAAATAACTGATAAAATTGTGTCACCCTGCACAGAATAGTGTATTTTTCCTAGTTTGTGATTGGAAAATCTGTGTGTAAGCTCACACCCCACAAATCTACAGCCAAGATTACCCAGGGGGAAGGGATAGGAAGTTAAGGATACTCTAGCCAGCCTGTTCATTCCCTAGGATACCCAAGTGACTGGGGACCCAGAGAAAAGTAATGAAGCAGCTGGCATGATGAAGGTCAGCGATGAGATTGTGGATATCAATGACCAAAGGATGGGAAGAGCAGCATCGGTCTATGGCATGCAGGCTTCTCATTGAGTCTGTACAGATTAAAACACGGTCCAGGACAGTCTGTTTGATAAAATGAAGTGCTCTACTAATAGCCCTCACTTCTGCTGTAAACATACTGCATGGTTCTGGCAGAAAAGGGTATTCTATACCAATGGGAGATGTAAGTGCATATCCTATATGATCAGCAGATTTCAATCCGTCAGTGAAGAAGATCATGGCACCCTGAAATTCTGCAAGTAGTGTGTGCAACAAATGCTGGGAGATTGAAGTTTTTGCGCCTTGTAAGAGATTTGTGGCTGGGGCACCATCCAATGGGAGTATGTGATATAGCACAGTGGGTACAGTCAAGGGATGGGATATGGAAGTATCTACAAAGGGAAGTGAGCCGCATTCCAACAGGTAATCCCACTCGAGGGCAAGTATCAGGAGGTTAAGGGCCATCGCCCGCTAAAAGAACATAATACGTACGATGACCAGAGAATTGTCGAATGTTAAGGGCATAGGACACCAAAAGCTGTTGCTGCCTAATCTGAAGAGAGAGGATTCCTGCATTGGCAAGAAGACTATCAACAGGGCTAGTCAGTAAGCCACCCATAGCCAAGCAGACACCACAGTGGTGGATTGGGGCTAATAATTTCAGGATAGGAGGTGCTGCTGAGCCATAAACCTGGCACCCATAATCTAATCAGGCCCCATCTGGTAGGGCAAGGTCAGGAATTGACGACAGCTGCTGGCAACCTTGGATGGAGCGGAGCATAGCCCACACTCTTGTCAAGGGTACAGAAGAGCCCAAGGAAGAGGCAAAATGCTCCCAGCATTCCCACTTGCTCTGTTTGATTATATAACAAGCTTTACCATTAAGGCATTTGAAGTTGATAAAGGCAACATTAGATGGGTGGCACTAAAGATCTTGGCAAGGCTTGCCGGCACTCATGAATTGACATAGCAATGGTTGTGTTCCACCACAGAACTGGGCAGTGGCTAGGAGGGCCTGTCGATGAGGAAATGTAATGCTAGCAGCTCGAGCAATTGCATTAGACATATCACATATGACATCATCAATACAGTCAGATAGGGATTGTGTGAAAAGAACCTGGGATGTATACCAATGTCAATTAGCATGAAGGAAAGCCCAATGGGGTAGCCTGTCCCTTGTCAGGTTGGGAGGGAAGCAAAAGAATCAATGGGAAGGGGTCACTATTGCAGAGGTCATCATGCGCAGACCAGTGAAGTGAACAGAGGAGGCGAAGTAAGTGAAAGCTCTATAGCAAAGGAAGTTCTGTGAACAGTATTAAAATGGGTTAGAGAACCGTCATTGAGAAGGCCCAGGTTGTGGTCTGCAAGGAACTGTTCTACAAGGCAGCCCCGACTAGATGTACGGTAAAAGCACTGCCCCACAATGGATGATGGGCATATGGGCATTCAAGTCCCTAAGGGTCAGGAACAGAAGGGGAAGTTGTTGAAGGAGGGCAGTTAGGACAGCAGACAAAGGTGACCTGTCAGGAGGGGGGGGGGGGGGTATACGGACAGGAATCCATGTACTAACAATATCCATACAGACTAATGTGCAAATGCCACCCAATGCCTGTAGGGGGCCAACCTAGTTCTGACAGAAAGCACAGAACCCACAGAGGGTTGGTAAATGTCTATCAACAAAATGTAATTCCTGCAGAATAACACAAGCTGCAGCGTAAAAGGAAATAAGTTCTTTTAACTCCAGGAGGTGACACTAATAGCCACTAAAATTCCACTGGATGAGGACAGATTGAGGATCTACATGGGAGGTGAACGGGTTGTAGCTCATTACACTGCTGGATCAGGGTCCATTACCAATGAGGAAGAGATGACATAAAAAGTGGATCAGACTCAAGCTCAGAATGTTGAGAAGGTTGGGAGGACAAAGGTGGCACCTTAGGCAGCTCTGGAGGGGCCTTGTCCTGCAACGTATGTTTATTCTTCTTCTTCTTCTTTTCTTTCTCTCTTGTAGGATGGAGGTGACATGTCCCAAAGAGAGAAATAGGATCAGTAAGGTCTGCCACTGAGGAAGATCGGGCGACCTTCGTACTCACAGAGTGAGAGTCCAGTGGCCAGCTTGAAGTAGAAGATCACCAATCTGGTGAACACTGGGAAGAGGGGCCCTGAGAGAGGGCACATTCACCAGCAAGCACCAGAAAAGTAGAGCACTTCTCTGGCTGGGAGGGAGGAGGGAGGTGCAGAGGGAGCAAGAGATCTGCAGGAGAGGGAAGAGTGGGGAGGGGGGTAGGATGAGGGTAGAGGATGTTACAAAGGCAAAGGTAGACATCATTTGCAGTGGGTGCAGATGCTCGTATTTACGACGGGCCTCAGAGCACGTTAAATGTTCAAGAGACATTTGTATTTTCTTCTCCCTCTTGTACATTGGGCAGTCCAGTGAACACAAGGAATGATGTTGCTGGCAATGTAGGCAGACAGGGGTTGGAACACAAGTGTTTGCCTCACGTAGTGGGCATCCACATTCACCACATAAAGGGGTTGCAGAACAGCAAGAGGACATGGGTCCTAACCACATACACATGAAGCATCACATGTAAAGTGGGAGATACAGCTACACATCACTTCTATATATAGCATGACCTTCCCCTTCTCTGGGAGTGTATCCCCCTCGAAGGCCAAGATAAATGTTCGTGTGTCCATTTCATTATGGGGCCTCTCTGAATATGACAAACGAAGTGGACACCTTACCGTTACAGATTGGCATGGAGTTCCTTGTCAGTTTGAAGGAGAAGGTCCTGATGGAAAATGACTCCCTCAAGCATGTTGAAAGATAGGTGAGGGGTTATGGACACAGGAATGTCTCAAAGACACACAGAATGCATATTGGGTGGCAGAAACAGTTTTTATGACTCTACTTCGCTGAACTTATCCTCAACCTGTACTACAAAAAACAGCGGCTTGGTTGGAGTGAACATTCCTATGTGAGTCCTGCTTCAGACCAGGTAATGCGGAAAGGATTTCATCCCAAACCGGCATGCTTGGCCTTCCTCCCAAGGGGTAGCTAGGGAGGGGAACACTCCTCTTATCACAAGTAGCTGCATTGAAAGTACCATCACAGCCTTCAGAGACAGCCGTTGTATGGCCATTTTCTAATTTCACATATTTCATGGTGAGAAACGTATGACCTGGTACCATGCACTCTGATCAGGGGCTCTCCCCGTGGGTGCCATCCAGCCACAGCGATGGCCACCTGGCACTACGGCCAATGCTGGGAGTCCTGATACCCCATGTGTGTGGGTATCAATGCCTTGGCGTGCATGGGGAGGTTATAGCTCCGGTACCAGCGATGTGATCCCTTTGTTGTCAGAGGGTTCAGCCAGAAGGGTGCATAACAGTCCCCCAACATGGACTGGCTCTGGCTACATGTGCTGTGGGCATAGGGGGCTACGGTGAAGAGGGAAGTGGGAAAGAAAGGGAGAGGGATCCATGCCATAGGGGTTAGGTCAGGAGTTGTTTTACAAATGGCTCACATTGGTAACTTTGTGGAGGTGGTCAAACCCTGAGGGAAACCAAACTGTGCCAAAAACAGAAGTAAACGATGAAGATCAAAATAACTAAAACCATCCTCGCAACCATAGGAATATCTGCCATTTTGAATGTAACCATCTAGAGAGGGGGAGATGAGCAGAGGGCAGAGAGAGTAAGGAAACAAGGCCGTAATGGCTCAGGGACACATGCGCGCCACACACATACCCACAATGGATCTGTGGGCTCCCCTCTGGGAGCCACAATCAATTTGTCAAAAATCACCTTTGTAGCAACTTCATGGAAAATTTAGTTATCATCTTTTTCCGAACTCAAAAAAACGGCTTCTCCAAATGCAAAATGCCAGGTGTTACAGTTGTAGGGCATTAAATTCTGTGTAAAAAGAGCTCCTAAATTTTAAATTTTGCTTCCTACCATGCGTAGAAACAATAAAACTATCGAAGTAATTGTAGCACCAAAATCCTGCCAAAACTTTTGTGCAAAGTCAAAGTTCTTTTGAACCCCAAATCATACACAGTCATCCAAATATTCAAAGTTAAATGTAATTTAGAAAGATATGTACCTACCTAGACAGTTACCCCTATGTATTAGTATGAATTAATTATCATGCCAGGTGATTTAAAAATAAAAACATCAACATATCAAATGACAGCTTTTATTAATTGAAATATCATTCAATTAAAATTTGTAATATAAATTCATTAAAAATATTCTTTATATTAATTATTGTTCTGTATATACATTTATGTACAATTTATTATATATCTATTTATTAATTTTCTGCATTTTTAAGAGGAAACGTCATCAATTTTTGTGTCTTCTACTGTCATCGAATGTAAATCAATTTCTTTCTCAATGATGTCAGTTTGTCAATCCATGTTGAATCAAGCAAGATGACCTTGAAATTGGTGCATATGCAGTAACTGAGCACTTTATTAATGCTTTCCTGCAGGAGCAAGTTGCTTGACATCTCTTCTTGCACATGCAAGACATTCTGTTGAGCAGTTCCAGGAGAGCTGGTGACTGGACGCATCTCAGACCCAACCCTGTCTCAATGGATCCAGCTGATGGTTCCTCCAATCTGAACCTCCAAGTACACCCTGATAAGTGCTGGCGAGTGACAGCATCAGTCAGAGCAAACATGCTAAATTGAAGACATTATTTTTTACTAAAACTCTCTGGAAAAGTTACAAATGAATTTTAGTCAAAGGTTTGGAGATTCCACCTGTAAGCAAACACACAATGAACTTCACTCCTCCTTCAGCTCCCTTATCAGGAGTGGTGTTGAAATATATGAAGTCTGAGGTGACACGTTGGAGACTTGAGTTCTTTTTAAAAGTGTTTATACATTGTAGTTTACTCTTCATAGTTTCTTTGGATCTGCTGCCAGATTTTGAAGTCAAGCTTACTCAATATTTCGGCTGTACACCTGTCCGCCACCCTCAGGAGAAACTGCTGAATCTTGCCAACAACCGATGCCAAGGGCAGAGACACTGTCCTGTATAGGCCCGTGTGGTGTAAGGTGCATATGCGGCCCACCACAGATACTGCACATACACAGGTCTTGCGGCACCGGTGGTGGCAGAAACAGTGGTGCTTGCAATATATCACACTCACGGGTTGTCTTCCAACACTGGTGGGATGCATAAGAGAACGATGTATTTTCAAGTCATATAAAACTGTTCCACACTTTGCTAAGCAGAAAACCCTTGTCTTTATTGATCAAATTGTCAAACAACCTAATTTCAATCGACTTCTTGTATACATTGTCTCAAAAACCGGATGTACTGCCCACTATACCAGTCGCATCGAACAACATTCTATGTTTCTCGTTTTACAATGTTCTGCCATTTTTGACTTTTCGGGCTGTAGGAGCCTGATGAGTCTATTGAAATTAGGTTGTCTGGCAATTTGATTAATAGAGACAAGGATTTTCTGCTTAGCAGGGTGTGAAACTCGGTTTTATTTGACTTGAAAAAACATTGTTCTCTTATGCAACCCGCCAGTGTGTTGGAAGACAACCCTTGAGTGCGATATATCGCGAGCACCACTGTTTCCACAACCAATGGCACTGCAAGATCTGTCAATGTGCAGTACCTGTGGCGGGTCACGCATGCACCTTACACCACACATGGGCCTATACAGGAGGGCACCTCTGCCCTTGGCATCAGTTGTAGGCGAGATTCAGCAGCAGCATGGCGGACGGGTGTACCACCAAAATTTTGAGTCAGCTTGACTTCAAAATCCATCAGCAGACCCAAAGAAACTATGAAGAACCATTATGCCAGGAAATTCTATGGAACAACATGTAGCTTACTGTGTCGAAAAAATGTAGAAGTGGTGTCACACCCACTGACAGTGTGAAGAAATAAGACATGTTTCTTGGCTTCTTCGGGGAACTTAGAAGTGGGAGTGTAAATAGACGAGTCTTGCTTGCCTTTTCAATGTTTCATAAGAAAGAGATTGGTAATGAATCCTTCCAGTTCACTACTACGAGTGGCATGGTCAGTCAGCAAGACCAGTAAATCAGTATCTTCCCTGGCAATGAAGATGTTGCTACCCTGTCTACTTTCCTATGACTGTGCCAACAATCAAGGAGTCTGCATCCTAAATGGACAGTTTGACCTGATACCATTCACCAAATAAATTTTTTTGTTAGCATTGACATGATACATTCTTATTAAGTTCAATTAATAAGAAACATTCATTTGACATATTTGGGAACATTTCTTCAGAAATTAAAAAAAAAAAAAAAAAAACTGTAGCAGGTAACAACACTTGCTCTTTGAGCACATTCAGCAGATTTTATGCTTTTGTCAGCTCAGTACTCATGGTAACCATCAAACACTATACCGGAAGTGCATTTGTTGGTATCGTTCACATCCTTTTCATGAACGGAGGAAAATATTTCACCAGAATTCCACACAATGTGGTGTAACAGGTACACACCATCAAGCATGTATATTTGTGATAACAACATTGACTGGACTGAACAGCATAAACAGGTTCGATTTTCTTGGCTTGCTCACTATTCCATCATAATCAAAAAGAGATAGTCTATAGGGTGCCGATGGGCAAGAGACGCCATGATGTATACATTCTCCCCACCCCCTCGTATAGTCCTTACTGAGATTTGGGTCAGCTTATGTCTTATGATGAGTCATTTTCTATAAAAACATAAATCATCATTGTTTAACGTTGTAGCCTTCTGAAGTCCAAGGTCATACGAGTGCCTCTTCCTGTCTCCTCCCCCTCTCTTGAGAATTCCTATGACCATAAATACAACAAATTATAAATTACCTACTTCAATAATTAAATGAATACAGAAATGAACCGGTATGTACCAAACTGAATTACATTTAAATTTTAATATTTGGATGACTGTGTATGATTTGGGGATCAAAAGTTATTTGACTTTGCATAGACTTTTTTAGAACTACAATTACTTTGGTTTATTGGTATCTATGCAAAGGAGGAAGCAAAATTTAATGTTCTACAACTTTGATACAAGGCATTTTGCATTTGAAGGAACCTTTTAGAGTTATAAGCACTGAGAAAAGATCATGAAATTGCTAAACAAGCCAACTTTTTATGACTGATTGGGGCTAAATGGCTGAACCTATTTTAATTTTTAAGCAGGTCATTCTACATGAAATTTGGGTGCATTATTTTCAAAGTTATAGGCAAAAAACTGAGAAAACTCAAAAACTTTTGTTGTTTTCTTTTGTCTCTCAAAACTTGTGCACAGGCCACAAACTGTTGCAAATTCATATTACTCTTATTTAGGTTGCCTAACATTGATTAAAAATATTTACAGCATGTCTTATTTTTAGCAAGCAAATGTCTAATTTGCCTGTACTATACGGCAAAAATTGCAGTACGTCATCAAGAAACATTTACTATGTTGCAGGCACAAAAAAATACAGAGAAATATATATATATTTCAAGCAACTAACCCTCTGTGAAGCAGCCTCAAAAAAGATCTTCCATCCATATGTGATGGTGTTTCAACTCCTGCTATGTCAAGGAATGTCGGTGCCAGATCCAAATTCAAAACAATATCATCAATCCTGTAAAAAAACATTACAATTTATTAAAAATATTTTTAGCAACTGTTAAAAAATATAACAAATAATACAAGTATCACGAAGCAGAAAAGGTAAACAGTAAAATAATAGACATTTATGACACTCTTCAGTTACAAAGATGAAAACGAAAAACTCCTGGTCTGGTACAGGTTAACTGATAGTATGGCACTTATTCAGACTTTGTACCAGGGCACTGTATCCTTCCCAACCTCAACTCATCTCCCATCTACTTCATCTTACATTCCTTAAACTAGTATGCTACATGACTGAACATTAACCTCTATCTCACTGATGACTGCAACCACACTTCTGTCCACATTAAAACCACCAGTCATTGATAGTGTAATTGCAGGGACAATAACACCCTTAATCAATATGCTGAAGGTCACACAAAAGCCTTCTTAGCTAGATATTATCCCCCAAACCTCGTCCACAAACAGATTTCACATGCTTTATCACCAAACATCCCCAATATTCCCTTTAACCCAAATACCCAAGTGCAGCCCCCTCATTATACGCAACTGGAGAAACTAAACAACATCCTTCATCAAGGCTTTGATTTCTTTCACCATGCCAAAAGTTAGACATATTCTACCTCAGAGCCTTCCCACCCCTCATAAAGTGGTGTTTCATTGCCCATCCAAACTCTACAACATCTTAATATATACCTTTACCATCCCCAACCACATGGATCATCTCCCTGTGGAAGACCCCATTGCAAGACCTGCCCGATCCATCCATCCACCACTTTGTATTCCAGACCCATCACAGGCTTATCCTACCCCATTTTTTGTGAGCTACCCATCTATATCTACATAAATACTTTGCAAGTCACACTCAAGTACATGGCAGATTGTTCATCACACCACTTTTATGATGTTTCTCTACAGTTCCATTCTCTAATAGCACGCAGAAAAAGGAACACCTAAAACTTTCCATTATCAATCTGATTTTTCTTATTTTATTTTGATGATCATGTAGGTGGGTGCAAACAAAATCTGTTCGCATTCAGAAGAGAAAGTTGGTGAAAGAAATTTTGCAAATAGATCTTGTCGCAACAAGTACCGCCTTTCTTTTAATGATTTCCACCCCAACTCTTGCATCATATGTGTGACACTCTCCCCCCCTATATCGCGATAATATAAAATGAGCTGCCCTTCTCTGTACTTTCTCTAAATCATCTGTCAATCCCACTTGGTGGGGATCCTACAATGCACAATACTCCAAAATATGACACACTAGTGTGGGGTAAGCAGTTTCTTTAGATGAGCTGTTGCATTTTCTAAGTGTTCTTTCCAATTTAAGTTGTAAATTCCTAGGTATTTAGTTGAATTTACAGCCTGTAGTTTTGATTGATTTATGGTGTAATTGTGGTCATATGGATGACTTCACGCTTCTCATTATTAAGGGTCAATTACAATTTTTTGCACCATGCAAATATCTTATCTAAATCATTTTACAGTTGCTTTTGATCTGCTGGTGACTTTACTAACTAATAGGTGACAGCATCATCTGCAAACTACCTAGGAGAGCTACTCCAATTGTCTCCTAAATCGTTTATAAAAGTAAGGGGCCCTATAACACTTTCCTGGGGAACACCAGATATCACTTCAGTTCTACTCAATGACTTTCCATCAATTACAACACACTGTGTCCTTCCTGACAGCAAATCATGAATCCAATTGCACATTTGTGGCGATATTCAATAAGCGTGCAGTTTGATTAGAAAATGCTTGGGAGGTACAGTGTCAAAAACCTTCCTGAAACCTAGGAATAATGAATCTATTCGACATCCCTTGTCGATACCACTCATCGCATCATGTATGTAAAGGGCTAGCTGTGTTTCACAAAAATAATGCTTTCCAAAACCATGTTGACTATAGGTCAATAGGTAAATCCCTTCGAGGTAGTTCATAATATTTGAGGAAAGTATATGTTCTAAAATCCAGCTGTAAACAGACATCAATGATACAGGCCTGTAATTTTGCGGGTTACTCCTATTGCCTTTCTTGAATATTGGCATAACCTGTGCAACTTTCCAGTCTTTGGGTATGGAACGTTCGCTAAGTGAGCTGTTGTAAATGATAACTACGTATGGGGCTATTGCATCAGCCTACTGTGAAAGAAAACCAATTTTTTATACAATCGGGACCATGAATGCAACCAACTGTCCATCAGAATGAATGGCCACTGCTAATCTGTCGTCAACAGCAATGTACAATATCCTGTGGCACAACATGCAGCTGAGCATAATATGATTAATTTCAGTTGCTGCATAACAACCCAAGCCATTTGTATCCCCCAAACCACCACACACACAAGTGCCCCACCACCAGTTTTTCTGAACTGTACAGATGGGAGTAATCCTTATAGATACTGTCCCCATACATCCCACAGCCAATATTTCTCATCCCCTTAAACCTCTCCTAATTTTCATCGTGTTACACACTGCCGGGTACTTTTTTCCCCACCCTCTCCAATCCTTACATGCTCCAGAAGGCAGTGTTATACCTATCCCCACATTACTGCCCCCCCCCCCCCCCTCTATTTCCATCCCCACTCCGAGCTCCTCTCACTGCAGAGTGTCATTCAGAATGCAACATCTGGAGAAGATGGTTGTGTGTTTTTGAATTGTGCCTGTGTAATTGTCTGAATGATAGTGTGCCCCTTTTCTAGCAAAGTCTGTGGCCAAAGGCTAAGGTGTGTGTGTTGTGTGTTGTGTGTGTGTGTGTGTGTGTGTGTGTGTGAGAGAGAGAGAGAGAGAGAGAGAGAGAGAGAGAGAGAGAGAGAGAGAGAGAGAGAGAGAGAGAGAGAGAGAGAGAGTCAGTTTGTCTCTCTTTTTTATTTATTTTTCATTTATATGTCTGCCTATGGCTTGACAATCATCTTTGCAATGAGTTGCATGATATCCCAATTATATGAGGTTTCCCTGCAAACTCATGGTTTTATGGGATAAATGGACATAGTTTAACCTTAGTATACATCCATTTTAGTACATTCTGATTTCAAATATGTCACCTCCTCCCAGTGGTGGACTAAGGCTGTAGGAGACCTGGGATGATGACAAAGCAAAATGAGGTCCCCAACCCACTTGGAAATAACATGTAGAATCTGAGGCCAAGTGCAGTTCAAAAATAAATATGTATATCAATAAAAGCATGTGCTTTTGAGGTATTAGGAGCCTCCTATGGAGGTCTGGGGCAGTCCTCCTCCCCCCCCCCCCTCCCCACAATTAGTTTGCCACTGCCTTCTTCCATGCATATCTGATACCTTTGGAGACAAAACCCTGCAAAATGCATCTATAAGGCATTTTTAGTTTAATTAGGCACATAATATGCATTACATTTACCGCCATGAACCACGGACATTGCTGAGGTTGGGAAGCTTGCATGCCTCAATGATGCATATAGCTGTACCGTAGGTGCAATCGCAAATGGTGGGATATCTGTAGAGAGGGTAAACAAACATGAGGTTCCTGAAGAGAAGCAGCAGTCTTTTCAGTAGCTGCAGGGGCAACAGTCTGGATGATTGATTGAGCTCATGTGGCTTTGCCATATTGGTACAACGAATGGCTGAAAGCAAGAGGGAAACAACAATAATTACTTTTTCCAAGGACATGCAACTCTACTGTATGAAAACTGTAAATGATGGCGGCATCCTCTCAGGTAAAATATTTCAGCAGTAAAATAGTCCCCCCCCCCCCCCCCCCCAATTCAGATCTCTGAGTGGGAACTACTCAGGAGGATGTCAACATCAAGAAAAGCAACACTGGCATTCCACAGATTAAAGCGTGGAATGTTAGAAGCCCTTCATTGAGGAGGAAGATTATAAAATTTAGTTCAGTGGAAAGATGAACAGGATTTCTCATCATGTGAAAACAGGATTATAAACACAAAATCAGAGGTGTTAGAGGAGTAGCCAACACCAACCACAATGCTACGAATTTATATGCCAACTAGTTCTGTCCCTGATGTGGAGATTGAAGATATATATGAGGAGGTAAAGGAAATTATTCAAACGAATAGGGGAGAGCAAAACTTAATTGTGATGGGGGACTGGAATTTGGTAGTAGGAAAATTACTGGAAGGAAAAATAGTAGGTGAATACGAACTGAGAAAAAGAAATGAAAGAGGAAGCCGTGTGGTATAACTTTGCACAGAACATAATTTAATCGTAACACACACATGGTTTAAGAATAATGAAAGACGGTCATACACGTGGAAGAGACCAGGAGACACTGGAAGGTCCCACATAGATTTTATTGTAAGACATAGATTTCAGAACCAGGTTTCAAGCTGTAATACATATCCTGGGGCAGATCTAGACTCTGAATATTATGAACTGCAGACTGTAACTAAAGGAACTGCAGAAAGGTAGGAAAACAAGGAGATGATACCTGGATAAACTGAAGTTATTTACAGTTTTGGAGAGTGCTTTAGACAACAATTGACAGACACGAGGGGAAATAACACAGTAGAAGATGAATGGGTAGCTTTGAGAGATGAAAAAAGGCAGCAGAGAACCAAAGATATTGCAGGAAATACTCAATTTAATTGATGAAAGGAGAAGATACAAAAATGCAGTAAATGAAGCAGGTTACATGGACTAGGGATGTCTAAGAAATGACATTGACATGAAGTGCAAAATGGCTAAGCAGGAGTGGCTAGAGGGCAAATGCAAGTCTGTACAAGAATGCACAATTAGGGGCAAAACCGATACCACCTACAGGAAAATAAGAGACACATTTGCATACAAGAAAAGCAGCCATATGAATATAAAAAGACTCAGATGCAGAAGCAGTTCAGAGTAAAGAAGGGAAAGCTGAAAAGAATATATAGAATGGTTCTACAAAGGAAATAAACTTTGAGACAATGTTTTAGGAACTGAAAAGGATGTAATGAATATAAAATAGGAGATATGATACCGAGACAAGAATTTGACAGAGCACTGAAACAGCTAAGGCAAAACAAGGCTCCATGAGTAGATGAGCTTCCCTCACAGCTACGGAAGTCTCTAGTAAAGCCAGCCATAACAAAACTGTATGAAACAGGTGAAATACCATCAAACGTCAGGGAAAATGTTGTAATCCTCAATCCAAAGAAAGCAAGTGCAGAGAAATGTGAACATTACAGGACCATCAGTTTTATAAGTCATGGTTGCAAAATTTTAACACGAATTATTTACAGGATGGAAAAGCTGGTAGAAGCTGACCTCAGGGAAGATCAGTTTGGATTCAGGAGAAATGTAAGAGCATGGGTGGGAAGATTCACTATGCGACTTTTCTTAGAAGATAGATTAAGGAAAGGCAAATCTACATTTCTAGCTTTTGTAGATTTGGAGAAAGCTTTTAACAATGTTGAATGGAATACATTCTTTCAAATTCTGAAGTCAGCAGGGGTAAAATACAGGGAAAGGAGAGTTATTTACAACTTTTACATTAACCAAATAGCTGTTAATTGAGTTGAAGGGCATGAAAGCGACACAGTGGTCAGGAAGGGAGTAAGACAGGGTTGTAGCATTTCTCCAATGTTATTCAATTTGTCCACTGAGCAAGCTGTGAAGGAAAGCAAAGAGAAATTTGGAGAAGGAATCAGAGTTCAGGGTGAAGACACAAAAACATTGCATTTTGTTGATGACATCTTAATTTTGTCACACACAGCAAAGGGCCTGGAAGAGCAATTGAACAGAAAGGACAGTGTGTTGAAAGGAGCATATAAAATGGACATTAACAAGAACAAAACAAAAGTAATGGAATGCAGTCTTTTCTGGAGGCATTTGTGTGGAGTGTTATATTTTACAGGAGTGAAACGTGGGCAATAAATAGTCTCCAGGCATGAAGGAATCATAAATTTAGTGTTAGAGGGAAGTGTTTGTGGAAAAAATTGCAGGAGAAGACCTAGAGACAGATATAGTAAGCAGATTCAGATGGATATGGGTTGCCATTCTTATGAGGAGATGAAAAGACTTGCTCAGGACAGAGTAGGATGGAGAGCTGCATCAAATCAGTCTTCGCAAGTGAAGACCACAACAAACAATGAAACAATAAAGGTGGTTGATGATTTTTGTTACTTAGGCAGTAAATTAACATATGATGGTTGCAGTAAAGAGGATATAAAATGGAGAGTGGCAATAGGAAAAAAAGTGTTTTTGAAAAAGAGAAATTTGCTAACACTGGATAGTGTAAGGAAGTCCTTTCTGACGGCATTTTGTTGAGTGTTGCCTAGTATGGGAGTGTAACTTGGACAATAAATAATTTAGACAGGAAGAGGATAGAGGCTTTTGAAATGCGTGCTACAGAAGAATGCTTAAGATTAAGTAGGTAGATCACATAACTAATGAAGAGGTACTGAACAGATTGGGGAGAAAAGGAATTTCTGGCACACCATTCTTAGGCATAAAGGAATCATGAATTAGAGGATAGTGTCACATACAGAGGGATACCAAGAGATGAATACAGTAAGCTGCTTCAAATGGAAATGGGTTGCAGTTCTTAAAAGGAGATAAGACACTCAGGATAGAGTAAGGTGGAAAGCTGCATCAAACCAGTCTCCAGACTGGAGACAACAACATGCATTATATTCAGTTTAAATGTATATTTAACAGTTTTGAGTAGACACCTCAGTTTATCAGATTTTACTATTAATATTTTTGCATAAGGATTCAGAATTGAACAGAGAAAAACTTAGAGGGGATAACATTAACAGAATGTTATGATTCACATAATAGAATGATGTTACCAGAATTTTATCATCGCTCTACATAGTCTGTGTCATCAAACAGAATTATTCACCCACAGCCACCAACAAGCCTGGATTTGAATGGAATTTTAACTTCCTAATTCAGGAATTGCAACTTATATGACAATGTCATAGCTGCAGAGCAGTCTAGTGGAATTGGAACAAACCTCACTATTGATTTTGATCCATATAAAACTGTATAAAAAAGGAGGATATTAATACATTGTAAACAAACACAATATTGCATTTTAAAGTATTTTTCACTGTATTGTACATGCGTATTTTGGGATTTTATAGAGTAAGGAATTCTCATCTTTAATCTTGACAAATTAGTACATGTGACGTAATGTAAAATTGTAAAGGAGATGCTCAAAAAGAAAATAGGGGGCCTTAGAATGAGAAAGAACATAGTACAGGGACACACTACTAGATGGGCTAGAGAATGTCTTCGAACAGTCAAGTGTAAAGGCAGGAAGAAGCAGACACTACAGTGGAATGATTCAGTAAAGAAGGAAAAACACGGTGTTTCAAAAATGACTCCACACGCTTGGAAGAAGCAAGATTACCTAACACTCGTGGGTTTGGCAGTAAAGGGTAGGAGGAGTCGAGGTAGACCAAGGAGAAAGTAATATAATTAGGTCCACAATAATCTTGAAGCAACAGGCTTAAGATCAGACACATTGTGTCTGCTCCCAATCAAATTTGAAATTCCTGTTGTTTTTTTAAGGATTATGTCTAATTTTGTTAGTTGGACAAGTATTAGAATACTACTTGTGGTGATTTGATTACATTTAACTCTGGAGGGCAGTTGTTCCAATGGACCCTATGTTTATACTTTTAAGCATGATGTGCAACTATTGGCCTACAGAATTTGTTAGTAAACAACTCTGAGGAAAAATGGCATTTCCTTTACTGAAATTTTCTAACAGATTAAAACTGTGTGCTGGACCATTTGGTGAGGTGTGTCATGATAGCTCAGTGGGCAGATTGCTTGCCTGCAAAAGGCAGAGGGGCCCTGGTTCCAAACCCAGTCTGGCATACAGTTTTAATCTGCAAGAAAGTTTCATGTTAGTTAATTCCTTTACATATATCGGCTTCAAAATGCATGTCTACTATTATTAAATGATGATTTTAATTTGAATCAATAAATTGATAAGGCAATGGAAAAATAAAGGCAATCAGATTTGAAAACAGCAGAGTACATCCATCTTTTGTAAGATAATTAGTGACACAGTTAATACACTACATATAGTTTAAACCTTTTTCCAGTACACAATCATCATTAAAAATAGTTCTAGCAGAAAAGTGACTTTTTATTTACGCTGTGTGTTGTGGTGTTATCTTGTGCTGTAATCCTGTTTCCTGAGACTAATGTTTAACCATGTTTAGCAAGGCATTATCACATCACGTGCACATAACTTCTGTACTGCATGCTACAGCAGGAGCTATCAGCAGTCTGGTAATCTACTTGTACCAAAATTGAATGAGATTAACAAAAAATATAATTAACTGTGTTTAAAGAAGTAACATATTGGCTACAGAACGTTTCCATTGCCACAGTTACTTTAATTCTTCTCCAAAATTAAAAGAGTAAGTACAACAGTTCAGGTTAACATACGGTACATTAAATTAAGACTTAAAAGTCAAATTCCTGGGTTTTCACGGTGTTTTAAAGATGGCAAAAATCCTGGATATTTCCCCGTTTTTTAAGTTTCCTGGTGCCATAGACATCCTCCAGACAAGGCATCAATAATAGCACTGAATAGTGAAAAGGGGATCATAGAGTTATTTTATAAAGGGGACATGCTTCATACTGAAAGGCATTATTTGTCTTAATAGATGATCACAATTTTATTCACTTTCCTGATGATGTGTCAAACAAGAGAAGTGAAATACCCCCCCCCCCCCCCCACACACACACACAAACAAACAACAGTTCCAGTCTAGCAGTTATGTCAAACATGCACTACACATATTTAAGCTATTATACTCAGTTGTAACTGCAATTTCTCTATTAAAAATTACCTGTTACTTGTACTGAACATCCATGATAAAAGAAATTCTTTTGTGACTGTATTAATCAATTTGTTACCAATTGTGAATAAGTGATCTTGTGTTAAAATTATATTTAGTGGACCAATTCATATAAAACAATTTACAAACTCGTATAGGCTGTACAATGGGGGACAAAAAGAGATTACCCACCCCAAATAATTTGAAGTCCAAGAACAGAGCATTGCACATGTTCTAGCACATAAACATGAATTTTGCCAACTCGAGCAGTCAGCTTGCTGTTTACATCGCCAAATAGAAGCAATACAATAGTTAAGATACAGTATATGTCGAGATTCATTGCACTTTAAATCACATATAATTTACGGTATTTATTGGATCGTGCAGAAATGGTTGAGGTACAAGAATTCCATGTGGATACATTTACTACAATGAACTGCTTCTCACATATGTTTCATTGGGTGAGTGGATAAACTGAGAGGTTATGAATTCAACGGGCACGCATTTCAATCCTACTGGAGTATATTTATTTTCCATTTTTGTAGACCTCTTGAACGTAATATTTTAAATATTAATTCACTAAAAATTGTGCAGTCGTAGGCTTTTAGATTATTATAAAATAAACTCTTCTAAACTTTCAACACACACACACACACACACACACACACACACACACACACACACACACGTGTTGATAGTAATAATATTGAAAATGGATGTATTTTGTTTGTAATTACTTCAACCACCACTTGGTGTGACTGTAGTTTTCAGCTAAGAGAAACATATCAGCTAATTGGCATATGTCATAGGCCCACTTCAAAATGGCTGATGTGAACATTCATGAGTGCATAATTGCTCTCTTTGGAAGTGGTGTGTTAGTGCATCTGAGGCAGGACAAAGCAAGGAGATGGATCAGACGATTCAGAGATATGTTTGTTTGTTTGTTAAGCTTATAGGACTTAACTACGGGGTCATCAGTCCCTAAACTTACAAACTACTTATGAACTACCTTAAACTAAAGACGGCACAAATATCCATGCCCGAGGGGGGATTCGAACCCCCGACCGTAGTGGCTGTGCAGACCGTGACTGAAGCGCCTCAGTCTCCTCGGCCACCGCGGCCGGCGATTCAGAGATAATGGTGAGGTGAGCAGACGTCAATACCTTGAAGACCACAAGTCTCTACTTGAAGAGAAAACAATGACTTTCTGCTCTCATTAAAGAACCATTATCTGACAATCAAGTCGTGGATGTACTGGCAATTATGAGTTGCCAGGAAAATGTCGATTGGAGGAAAGTCATTTTCACCAATGTGTGCACAATTGAGTCCACAAACAGAGAGGATGTTCTTGTTTACTGCACAGATAGGCAACAAAATAATGCCTGCTTTGTGGCTACATGTGTTATAAGTGTGAAATCATCTTTGCTTTGTCTTAATTTGTTATGCTAATTATTGCTTTTCTGATCAGATGAAGCGCCATCTGTCGGGCATTTTTTGAACTTTCTTTTTCAAATAAAACCCCATGTCATTCCAAGCATGTGTGTCAATTTTTACCTCTCTATCTACATTATTCTGTAAGTTTTCAAATTTATACTGACTTCTTGATCATTTGGTATTATTTTAATACGCCATACCAACATCAACCCCCAAACAAGCTTATTTTTTCAGATGACTAACACCCTCCAAGGATGTTTATTTTTTGTTATAGAAGGTCAAATAAATATTATGTTTCAAGGAAGGTTATTTTTATGGTAGATCTTAAATATGTAAATCAGTCTCTGGGATTGTTTATTTGTATTAATTGATATTTATATCACCTTAACAGGATTGTTGCACCACGTCCATTGCCAAGGCGCTATTCCACTGCATGGAGAGCCTTGGCAGTAGTGGCAATTATCTTTGGAACACAGAGGCTGAATTAAAGTTTGTGATGTGGAGGGAAATCGTATAGACTATTCCAAGGCTCCTTAATAGTTAGTGGTGTGATAGTCTAACGGTTAAGACGTCTACCTAGTAAGCATGGAGGTCCGCGTTCGATTCCCGGCCGCACCACAAATTTTAATTCAATGCTTCAGATTTATCAATAATGTATTTGACATATGAGACGTAAATCAGTCTATGGGATTGTTTATTTGTATTAATTGAAATTCTTTTGTGATTTTTATTTTATATACAGCTGCAGTCATGCAGAATTTCTTTAATGATATTGCTGCAATTTCACTGTATTTGCAGTTTATATGTTGATCCAGATTTTGGCATTAGGTTATTATGAATAACAAAAAGGTATGATGTGAAATAATGAATGTACATGTGAAAGAAACAACAAATATGGTCACATGCCAGCAAACAGAGAAAGAAAACAAATTGGTTCACATAGCCCCACAGGAGTTGAATAGAGCAAATTGTGATGCCCAACACAAATCGGTTGGCCATTAGCTATTGACCATGTCCTAAATGTTTGATGAAGGTGCTGGTGGACATAACATGAAAAGCTGCTGGACCACCACCACAATGAAACCACATCATCTAGCGGATATGCAATGGCACATCCTCCAAATGTTGCATCTGTATGTCTTGCAGGAAGGTGAATAATGAGTGTGTCATTAGGTTGGGATAGTAGAATATATGGTCCAATCAGAGGACCTTGGCTAATACCCAGCCAAAACATTAATACTGAAACAATGCTGAAATCAGTGAGGATGTATGGCATGAGGTATTTTCTCATTCCAAGTGTGGATGTCACAGCAGTTGAGCAGACATTTGTTTGTCATATGTGGTACATCTCTGAAAAGAATAATCCAAGGAAAATCTGGGCTTTATAGGAACTACATGCAGTAGTTGACACATGGATCAACACTAATGGAAATCGGTGCCTGCACCCTCTGGATGCAGTATGGTGAAGTTGCTATTTGCTATTCACATACAACCCGCTAGACACTGCTCTGGGATACACCCACAGCATCTGTAATGATGCGGGTACTAATTGATGTGCCCTGGTCAATCAGTGTGACACATTTGACAAGTAAGTGTTGGTACTATTAGGCTTAAGGTGCAGGTTTCTCAAAGCCATTGTCACGGACTTACTAACTTCTTTGCTTTCTACAATATGTCTGCCTAGGTGTACTTGTGTCTGTGTGAATGTGTGGGTGTGTTTGTTTACCCTCCATTTTTTCCCCCCAAGGTAAGTCTTTCATCTCTCGGGATTGGAATGGCTCCTTACCCCCTTCCTTAAAACCCTCATCATTTTCTTTTCCCTCCTGCCTGATGAAGCAGCTAGGCTGCGAAAGCTAACGTTTGTGTGTGTGTGTGTGTGTGTGTGTGTGTGTGTTTCATTCATTCATTTATTTATTTATTTGTGATGCTGTTACACCTGTGCCCCTTCGCCTGGTGAGTAATCGTCTATTTTTTTATATTTAATTTTTCCTGCTAGGAATTCTTCGTCTTAATATTTGTAAAATAGAATATGATGTGACATGACCAACAACCTTCTGTATTGCCTTCCATCATTCAAAGTCATTATTTTACATAGTTTTATTATCAAATATTGCTGTCCTGGGCCTCTCTACAACACCTATAACAGTGTAATAAGAATTCTGGATCATCATATATAGGTAATGATGAGACAAGAGTATTTCTGTGTAACTCACTGGTTCCTAAGCCGTGTGAGACAGTAAGGAATCGATAGGCCTACCTTCATATGTTGTTTATGTATTCCATTACTGGAAGCAGTAATGCATGCCCTGCATCCTAATTTGCAACACATGTGAAACAATGTATCAAAATTGTTATATTTATTGTATTTTTAATTGCCCAAGAACAAAAAACTGTTCTGTTCACCATAGCCAAATATAACATAAGAATACTGGTCACATATCAACAATTTTCTAATGAGATTATTTAAGCAGAATGCTACCCACATACAAGAATGAATGAGAGAAAAGCTCAGGCAGGGTTCCTCCATATGCCCCCTCTTTATTCCCATTCATCCGTACAGATAGTGCCACTTAGCATATGTTTTTCTACATTTCTATTCTGGACTAATGCTTACAAACAAAAAACACTTTAAATATTCATACAAGAACTTCAATTTTGTCTTATTTTACCATGACTTACATTTCTCATAAAATAGATAGGAATCAAGAAATTATTGTACCATTTGGAAAAGAAAGAAGGTCGTTGAAGTTTTGTGAAGTTTCACATCACAATGTAATAAATGCCTGCAAATGACTTAACACACCAATGTGTTTCTTCCATCTACATTAAGAAAATGTAATACCAAAAGAAAAGACAGAAGTTTTTTCATTCATCATATGATACAATATCATCAGAGTTTAATTTTATTTAGGGCAGCAGCATAATGAGTTGATGTTGACAATGAAATTTTAACTTTACAAAGAATTAATATACAGAGGAAATCAATAAAATCTTACCAATGCATGTTTCAATAAGAGGCACATTTAATTCATTGCTTCAAACATAGTGCCTATAAAAAGGTGCTCATGCCTTGTTTCTTATGGTTCTCTTTTTACTTTGCATTTACATTCAGCTGTGCACAGGGAAATGACACTAGTGTATAAAGATTTTCAATTAATTTGCTGTTCATTTGTATGTGACTGGAGCTTGACATGTAGATATTGGCCATAGTGCAATGAATGGCTTGAGATGGAGGAATAATAAAGAAATGGCTTCACACTTTGTAAACAAATTGGAATGCTGGACATACCAAACTCTCAACACAATAAATTTGTTGACTTGGTAATTACAAATTGTTACGGATTGCAAATGTGAAAAGTACATAAAAAATCTATCACTACATGGGTGTAACAGTTTTATACAATGTAAACTGAACACTTATTTACTAGTAGTTCTTATTTCTTATCAGTGAAGAGACTTTTACAAAAACACGATTAAAACGAACTGTCACACCCATATAGTTACAGGGTCCTAATGTAAATTTCTTTATTTTTCTCCAATGAAACCACCTATAAATTTTCTACAAATATTTCATGATACTGCAATATACTGATTGTAAAAACATTTACATACAGCACACCAATTTACTATTTATAAACAAAGCTACAAGGAAACTAACTCCGCAGTGGAGTGTGTTGCTGTTACGAACCTTCCTGGCAGATTAAAATTGTGTGCTGGGACCGGGACGAAAGCTTCGCCTCGCCTGCAAAAGGCAAATGTCCCAGGTTCCAATCCCAGTTCTGGCAGACAATTTTAAACAGCCAGGAAGTTTCAGTAAAGATATTTCTTATTCCTTCAACTCCCAACATTCACTGCACCCTTGCAAACTTCTACATGTCAAGTGCCGGTCCCATATGCATGAACTACAATTTAACCAGACTTTCCTGACAACACTCCCTGCCTTCCCACATTCTTCAATGTATTTCAAACTATTATGTTTTGTCTTGATAACGTCAATTAAAGGGAATTTTTTTTTTTTTTTTCTGAACGAACAACCTGTCAACCACAGAGCAGTTATAAAAATAACACTCTGATACACAAAGTTAACTGTAAAACTCTCATATAACACCTGCAAAATTATTTCATTCCTGAAGTCTACCTACCTGTAGAATATGCTTTAATCTACTGCTACGTTGGCCTATTTCTCACTTCAGGTATTGAATACAATACACCAGTTGCTCAGACTTCTAAAATAACCTATAAGGCCTAAAAATGGCAGTCTTGCAATCATCACAGCAGTTACTCTCCAACTGAACTAAGAAACGGCCCAAAGCACTGAATCACAAAAAATGGATTTAACTAAGAAAACCATGACACATTCTTTGACAACCTAACAAACAGCATCCCATTAAAAGGAAACATAGCTTCTACCACAAAGTGAACAATGAATTTAAGCATGGAACTTGAGTATTTTAACTACTCATCTATACTTTAAAACACTACAATAGTATTAATGTATCTTGAGAAAAATAAGAACGGAAACATGGGAAAAGAAGTGACTATACTGGGGAATAGAAATACCCAGCATGTCTAAACTATTTTATACCTATTAAACTTCTCCAAGCCACAAATTGTTCAGTCAATACTTTTCTCTAGGACGACTATTGTTACTTACCTGTATGGTATTTCACTGCACAATCTTAGGACCAGTTAAATTGTATGATGCTTCATGTCGAGCATTATGTTGGCACCAATGGTTAATGGCGGCAACTCGAATGACCAATGAATGTTTTGTCTTGATAACGTCAATTAAAGGGAAAATTATTTTTTTCTGAACGAACAACCTGTCAACCACAGAGCAGGTATAAAAATAACACTCTGTAGCTTGTGAAAAATATTAACCCAATTCTACACTTCAATATTCATCTTTTGCCAACATACGCACTGAAGCCCGGCGAGAAACGTAAAGTCTCATCACCTTTGGTTCTTTACAGCATATTAACATTTGTTTAACTAAACCAAACAAAATTGCAACTCAATTTTACACAAGAGAGGATCAAATTTTACCTACCATCCTCACATGATTATGTTGGTAGCATCAACAACCTGGTAAAAATTTTTTTGCAAAGACGTTAGTACTCTTAGAAACCCACACAGGAATTACTTGATAAGTGTTTTCCTACAGCCCATGAAATAAATAATGCTGTTTCTGCTCTATGGCTGACAGGTTGCTGTATGTACCCTTGTCCATTCAGTAAAAGTAAGTGCCCTCATAGAATGATTTCGTGACATGTGATTGGCCTATACTGTCACAAGATTGCTAACACTATCAGGTAACACAACAAAAAGACAAACCGTAAGTCCATCTATCAGCTATACCCCAAATTTCAAGCAGAGAATCCATTAAGCCTAGGCCTATGTTGTGCATTTTTTTAAGTCTCACTAATTTCATTAGGATGCGGTGTCCAATACAGTAACTAACAAACTAATTTTGGATTCGGTAAAAGGAATATAACCTGGACTTGACAACACGTTCTCATTTCAAGAATTAGCTATGTAACTTCAATGAACAGTAAATAAGGTCAACTAAATTTTTCAAAAAAAGCTGACAGCATACTTTTACAAGGTGCATTGACAGTTCAAACTGCGTACAGAACATTTTTTTATTTTATTTTTTTTTAAAGAAAGAAATTAATATGCATACAGTAAGGAATTCTGTTTGCTCACACACTAGGGCCTATATGGATTTCACTGAAGAGGATCACAAAAGAAAACAGCAAATGCTTATCACAAATGAATACAGGTCAGACATATTTGTGTGCAGCATCCTTAACAAATATGCCATGGTCACTCTTCACCAGACTTTGCAATAGCACCCAAGTATTAAAAAACTGCATCAGTCCCTCGGAACTAAACACCAAGAGAGAGAGAGATGAAATTTCTAAAAACAGCCAATTAACAGAGCACAATGGGCACCATCTAAAAACTTTCTACACAAATTGCATTAATATAGGCCCACAACCAGCAAACATTGTTAATGATTTTCAAGTCCGAAACTGCGTTACTAAACTGACTAAATAGGCTTTAGGAAACAAAATATCCATATAAAGGAAAGAAGTGTTTTCATATCATAATCAATGAAATAATATTTTGTATATAGCTCAAGACATTTATTCTCTCATTTGATATAAAAAAGATAAATGCTGGGAACAATAAAGTAACAGAAGTATGGCATTTTCAACAGTTCAGCAGATTTTTAGAAATCACGAACACCATGTATAGAGTATTAAATAAAGTCACAAAGCAAGAAGAGTAAGTTCAGTAAAACGACCACTGCCTCAACAATGCAAATAACAAGCCCGAGTGAATTTCACACTGTTTGGGTTTCGTCATACTTTTGGACGTTTCGAAAATACAACAGCAATCAATCATTTTTTACGATTCTTCTTCCACAAGTAATATATCACTGACATAAACAACGATTTCCCGGAGGTAATCACTTTTTACCAGACTTTTTAATTCCTCCTCCGCCAAGGGGGCCTTTTTGCGCTGCTCTTGCTTTTGCTTCTGCTAGCGCTTTCGCCTCTTCTTTCTGCCTCTGTTTACGAGCGACGTCGTCCTCATCCATTTCTTGCTCTTTCTTCTTGGGTTGTTTTAGAGGTTTCTTCTTTCCACCTTCACGTCCAGACATCTTGGTTTAGTTTCTCCTTACGACGATTGAAGAACAACAAGGAGTTAGAAACTTATTACAGCTGGCGTTGTGAGACAGCTCTTGTATAGTTAAGAACTATTTGTTCCGTCGTAACACTGCACAGCCAATTTCAATCAAATGAAAACTGAAACCACACCTCTAACGCACCACACAATCACTTCAGGTTCAGGCGATTGGTCCCGCCAACGATTACACTTACAGATATTTCCTGTCGCAAAGCAAAGATCGTCGCACGACCCAAAGATATAGTCTATCTGCCTTGGTCGAAATCGAGATGCGACTGCTCAAGTTTTAATTTCGCTACGTTTACATGTAACACATCTTCCGAAAAACGAATTTAGTAAACAGTTTTTCGCTGTTGTGTTTATGTGTTATAGCCTGAAGGGGATTTTCTAGCCCACTCAACATGGCGGTGAAAAACAGCTGATCCCGTTCCTGATTTAAGTCAGCACCGTCGCTAATTTTCTTTATTTAAATATTCAGATTCTTGCTCAATATAATATTTATAATTCTCTTTAATTGTATAAAATGTCACTCCGTATATATAAGCCGAAAATTCTTCAGGAGAAAACACAATCTGCCAACATAATCACCCCATTTACATGAGTTCTCAAACCTGGATTTCGTAAATTCCGCTTTTGGTTGGTCATGTAAACACTCAAAAATCGATTCTGGAAATCCACTTCTGTAAAGCGGTTTTCCAGTTCCACAATCGATTTTCTTACTCATGTAAACAACCGTTTTTGAAGCGTTCTTGGCTTGTCTGTATGTGCTGTCTTGTTAAGAATTTTCGGCACATATGGACACGGTAGAAAATGACAAATTTAAATGCATCAATGTTCAATGTGTATTATAACCAGAATATGGGCTAAGCCAAAAACATCTTGAGAAATTAAAATTATCTACTTTCGGCGACTAAGAGATTATACCAGCAACCTAAAAGCAATTGTAGAATCATTTTTATGTTTTCGTCATGACAGTTGCATACCTCTACAAGAATTTGTCTAAGCTTTGATTTGTTATTATACATTGTTTCACCGATAAATTGCGAATGTTTCATGAGGACGATTTTTTTAAATTGAGTGTCTTTCTGGATGGGAGGTTGACTAACTGTAATTGAAAAATGGTTTATGTTTTACAATAGTGTAGCACGAAATAATGAAGCAAACTGTTTACTTGAATAAGATTGTATTTTGGTGACACAGGTTTCATTAAATAAAGAAGGAGAAAACTCGATTATTTATGACTTTATTGATAATGTAAGGGGGAAATGGTAACAGATACGGTAAAAAGGCTCAATTTGTTTTCTTAAACATATTGCTAGATGTATTTTTATGGTTATATTTTCTCTTGAAATTAGATGTCGATGTGTTCTCACCACTTTACCAAACTTAGTTGATCAAAAACATACATGAAAAAGTTTGCTTTGGGCATCAGTAACATTTAACGTTGTTTTTTCCTGGATTACAGTATTACACTATGACGTTTTACATAACGGATCGCCACTCATAGCCTGTCTTTCAACATTGGGTAATGGGTCAAGCTAATTGACATAAGAAACAGTGTGAGTATGCCTTGACATGATGCTGCCATGTCGTGATGGATTGAATTGATCTTTATCCAATCTCCTTCAAAGAAAAAAAAAATTAGTAGTCACGAAACATTTGAAATTTACTGCTAAAACATGGCATTATAGTAAAGATTAATAACACACAGTTACGTTTAATTGGGTACTGTAAAATAAATGATCTGGACGAAAGTAGGATAACTTCATATCTTAGTACAAGACCGTTCAGTCAAAACTTTTTCCAGAGAAACCATCACATGACGTGATGATGCGTTTATGGACAGTCTGAATGACAACATAATTGAAAATGCTCTATGGAATGTTTTGACATGATGATGTGACCCACAGTGGGACTTGTACCCTGTAACATCTCGTAGCCCTGAACTCTGGGGCTAGTTATCTTCACAATGATGTGAAATATTGACCTGAAAAAATTGATGCAATGTTGTACTCTTATATATTGTTTTTGATACTTCTGGCACAATCACCCCATTTACATGGGCTCCCAAAACCGGATTTCGTAAACAGATTTCCCAAATCCGCTTTAGGTTGGCCATGTAAAGACTCCAAAATCGTTTATGGAAACCCACTTCTGTAAATCGGTCTTCCAGTGCCACAATCAACTTTTGTACTCATCACTACGTTTACATGCAACACACCTTCCGGAAGGCGAAAACCGAGTTTCATAAACCGTTTCTCGCTGTCGTGTTTACATGTTATAACCTGAATCGGATTTCCTAGTCCACTTAAAAAAACAGCTGATTCATTTCCTGATTTAGTCAGCACAATCGCAATTTTACTTTACTTCAATACAGATATTCATGCTTACTCCAACATTTATACTTTTATTTCATGTTAGAAAATGTCACTTTGTCCACACGTGCGGAAAATTCTTTACAAGAAAACACAATCTGACAAGCTAAGAACACTTCGAAATCGGTTGCGATTACATGGGCATAAAATCGATTTGTGGAAATGGAACACCGCTTTACAGAAGTGGATTTCCAGAATAGATTTTGGAGTGTTTACATGATCAACCAAAGGCGGAATTGGGAAATTGGTTTATGTAATCCGGTTTTGGGAGCGCATGTAAACAGGGTGCAAATGCAACCTTTTTTTTTTAATGGTCGTTGTTTAGCCAACAACATTCACTACGTTTAAATGCAACACATCTTCCTGAAGACGAAAACCAAATATCGTAAACCGTTTTTCACTGTAGTATTTACATGCAATAGCCTGAATCGGATTTGGTAACCCACTTAATATGGCGGATGAAGAACAGCTGATTCAATTCCTAATTTAAGCAGCACAATCGCTATTTTTCTTTACTTAGCTACATATATTCATGCTCTCTATTAATATTTACATTTTTATTTCACGGTAGAATATCGATTTGTCATTTAAAAATACCTCTGTTATGTTATTTTGAACAAAATAAAGATTAAGAAGGTACAGTTGCATGTAATAATGTAATCGCCTACTGTACCATGAAGGCATGTAGGATACAGCTAATACAGCCAATAAAAAAATTATGTTTTGTGTCATCACTGGGTTAAATTTTACCTGCAGTGGCAGCGGTTTAGTATGTTAATGTTGGCAACGAAATATTCGGTTTAGGGGGATAATTAATTTACTTATCAGAGCAAGATTAATTATTCATTTCATTACTAACACAAAGAATTTTTCCCAAAATTGATCATGACTGATTTTTCAAAAAAAATTCAACGTCCGTTGCCAACATCAATACACTACATCGCCATCTATTAGTTATTTGGTATATTATGTAAGTAACAGCCCCTCAATTGGATCTTTACTATACTACACTGTAATTCAAGTATAGCATACATCAGAAACTACAAATTGCGATATCTTTTCTTACCCTGATCCCATTTTGATTAAATGAAGCTTATATGTTGCCCCAAGGTACTCTCAGTTGACCTATGAACCCCATGAAAGTTCGTATAGTATTCTTGAAGATTTGCTGTATTACACCATATTTAAAAACATAGTATACACATGAAACTTCATATTACAATATCTTTCCTTTATCTGATCTGATTTTTATGAAATGAAGCCTATGCTACTCTCCAAACTATTCTCAATTTACCTATGGAAACCCATGAAAGTTCATGGAGTATTTATGGAGATTATTGCCAAAAGATATACGTACATAATGGCTTCTAAACAAATGATTAAATTAGGATATCTTTATTTTCTCTGATCCAAATTGAATTATTGAAGCCTTTATGTAACCACATGATATGCTCACATTATGTGTGAAAAGCCCACGAAAATTCGTCTAGTAGTTTTCGAGATAAACATGTTCAAAGAGACAGACAGACACGACAGTCGAAGTTACAAAATTTCAAATTGCAATATTCTTTTTTCCGTGATCCGTTTTTTATGAAACAAAGTCTATATGTTGTCCTGTTATGCTCATGTTACCTGTCAAAACCCCATGCAAATTCGTGAAGTAGATTTGGAGATAAGAGGTTTTTAACTGACATGACGGTTATTGAAAACAAAATTACCATTTTTTTCTTGATCCGATTTTGATAAAATTATGGCTATATGTTGAGCCAAACTTTTCTCATGTTTCCTGTAAAATGCGCATGAAGATTCGTCCAGCAGTTTTGAAGATTGAAATGAACAGCGACAGCCATACATTTACGGATTTATTATAGTATAGATACATTTACACATTTTCCCACCAGTGATGTTTGTCGCGAAATGCTTTAAAATTTGTGAAAAAAATGATACAAGTTTATATACAGTCTGAGTATTGAATTTATGTATGATACCTAGAGAACTATTTCAATAATATCTGTGAGCATGCAAACAAATCGTAAAGACCAAACATCTTCGTAGACACATTTAAAATGTCACTACAAATATGAGCACATGAGTGCAATTAGATAGCTTTATAACACACTGTTCTACTATGTTTTTTGTGGTCTGATGAAAATCTTTAGTAATGTTTCTTCGTTTGTGTGCCCCTGATGTCCATAGTTCCATTTATAATTATGAATGGTAGTGTTTGTCAGTCTATGCAACTAGAAATGAAATACAGTTTTTCTCACCCCCCTGACATATTTCGTTTTAATGACAATGAAACATCTTCACTGGTCTGTAATCATAGAAATGTACAGTTTGTTTTGTTATGGATCGAAAACAGTTCATTAGTGGAACATGTGAAGTAGGCCTGTTTTGTTACTTACAGAAATTTTAGTCTTAATTTCGCCTCATATCATGGAATGCTGGTTTCTTTCATGCACTACCGCAGATTCGTCTTTCTGCATCACTGTTTTTTTTCACTAATTGCACTTTCACTATTGCACAGTCCATAATTGTTTTTCACAGTTCAGACATATTTGTTTAAATAGTGACCGAGTCTCAAAAAGAATGTTCAAATGTTTGTAAATCTGTCGGATTCAAATGGTGGGTTATTAGTCTGTAGCTTACAAACTACTTAAACTAAGATAAACTAACCGAAGGACAACACAAACACCCATGCCAGAGGGGGGGGGCTTGAACCCCTGATGGTGAGCAGCCATGTGTACCGCAGCAAGGTGCCCCAACGCACGTGGCTAATCCACCATGGCGACTGTGTGTGCACAACATGTTATTATAGTGTTGGCAACATTGTAATTGTAATTCTTTATGTTTTATAATAAATAATGTTAAAGTAAATTTAATAATTAATAGTATATTTAATTCGCCACTACTCCATTTCACTTACATCACAAATTACTATAATATAATTTATTATAAAACATAAAATAATTTATAATTATGATGCTACAATAACATACTGTGCAACCTCAATCAAAACAAATAAATTTGAACTGTGCAAAACAATTATGGACAGTGTAACAGTGAAAATTGAAATTAGCGGAAAAAATAGTGCTGTAGAAAGAAAAATCTGTAGTACTGCATGAAACAAACTGGCATTCCATGATGTGAGTTGAAAATAAGACGAAAATTTCCAAAAGAAACAAAACACTAGGCCTACTTTACATGTTCTGTTAATGAACTATCTTCGATGCAAAAACAAAACAAACTGTACATTTCTAAGATTACAGACCACTGAAGATGTTTTATTGTCATTTAATCAACAAAATGCGTCTGGTGAGAAATATTGCATTTTATTTGTAGTTGCATAGATGGACAAACACTACCATTCATAATCATCAGTAATAATTAGTCAATGTTTTTATGTTCAATTAGAAATTACACTATGATGATAAGTTGTTGAATTATGGATAAAACCGTTACATTACATAGATTTGAAAATTTTTTGTTTGTTACAAGCATTTTAAACCCAACCTTAAATATTTTGCAATGTTTTCCAAAATGCATTAAAACCTATTTTTTAGAGAGATTAGTTATTTTATATTAATAAGTATATTGTGGTTTTTTTATTTTTCTACTGTTGTCATCATTAACATTGATATTTAATAATTTGTCATCCAGGCAGTCTTGGTATAAAACATCCAAGTCATCATCATAATTAAGGCTCAAATAGCTACAAATTTATAAAACAAATCCAAACACAGGTTTCAAAATTTATGAATTTTTCTCGATTGTCAAAAGAGAGTGATTCGTCTCCACCAAACCAGTTGAACTGATATTGGTAGCCTTCTAACTTCCACCTATTATGCATATCAATCATTTTCATATGAGCAGTGTCATTTGCTCTCCAGATCTGCTGTTGACATTCAGTCTCATATGGTGATAAGTTGCTTGCTTGATATGTTTCCAAACAGTGGGGCTAGTGCTTATTACCATCGTGAGGCCAAACAAAAATGTCAATTTATAAAATGGAATCATTTCTAATTGTTTGTTATGTAATCTCAATTATACCATACCCATTAAAAAGAACAGACCATTATAAATATGTTGACTATACATATAGAAATATAATAGACAAAATACTGTTGGCAACAATAAACCTTATAGATAAGTGAACCATCAGCAGAAGGATATCTGGTGAAGTACTGGGTGATCAAACAGTCAGTACAAATTTAAAAACCTAATAAATTACGGAATAATGTAGGTGAGAGAGGTAAAAATTGACACACATGCTTTGTGTGACACTGGGTTTTATTAGAACAAAGAGAGAGAGAGAGAGAGAAAGATCAAAAAATGTCCGACAGATGGCGCTGGACAGCAAAATGGCAGTGACTGCACATGAAAATCGTGTATAAAAGGAGCTATAATGAGAGAGAGAATCAGATGCACCGGCAGTCGCAGCCTGTTGACGTTACCTGAAAAGGCGCCTTTGGTGAAGCTGTATTATCAGAATGGGGAATGTGCTTGTTCAGCGTTACGATCCTATCGTCATAGGAACAGAATTCAAACGGATAAAGGTCCGTTGACAAATGCAGCTGTGGTGAGAATGATTTCAAAGTTCGAAGCCATGGGTTGTTTAGACGATAGACCCCGTAGTGGCCGACCGAGCACAAGGCGTGATGCTGCAGAGACAGTTCAGGAAGAAATGGAGGCTGTAGTGCATTCGTCTATGCATGGGGCAGTCAGCAATCCTGCACTCATACGTCGCACCAACATTCCATACTCTGTTTGGTTGGCACTTACGCGTACCCTCCGATGATATCCTTACAAAATCCATCGGTATCATGAACTGTTATCTGGAGAATTAGTGAAGCGGAAGGCAATTGCGGTGTGGGCGTTTCAAACGATGACGATTGGTTGAGTAACGTGTTGTGGACCGACGAAGCTCATCTCACGCTCCGAGGGTCTGTCAACTCCCACAACTGCAGAATTTGGGCTACCAAAAATCTTAGAACTCTTGTGGAAACTCCAATGTAAGACGAAAAAGTCACGGCATGGGTTGGATTTACCACATCTACCGTTATTATTCATATTATTGAGCCTTTATTCTTCGAGGAACTGCGTGATTCTCATTCTGTAACTGCCACCGTGACGGGTGATAGGTACGCTGATATGTTACAGAATTGCATCATCCCCAGCCTGGCTGATAAACGCCTGCTGGAACGTACGATTTTTATGCAGGATGGCGCTCCACCCCATATTTCTAGACATGTGAAAGATCTGATGCGCACATCATTTGGTGATGATTGTGTGCTCAGCCGCCACTTTCGTCATGCTTGGCCTCCCAGGTCCCCAGAGCTCAGTCCGTGTGATTATTGGCTTTGGGGTTACCTGAAGTCACAAGTGTATCGTGATTGACTGACATCTCTTTTTTTATTTATCTCTAGGGATGCTGAAAGACAAAATCGAACGCCAAGGCCTCGCCATAACTCCCGACATGCTTTAACAACATTATTGCTTGACTACAGCTATTGTTGAGTAATGATGGTGAACATATTGAGCATTTCCTGTAAAGACCATCATCTTTGCTTCGTCTTAATTTGTTATGCTAATTGTTGCTTTTCTGATCAGATGAAGTGCCATCTGTCAGACATTTTTTTGAACTTTCTTTTTTTTTGTTCTAATAAAACCTCATGTCATTCCAAGTATGTGTGTCAATTTTTACCTCTCTATTTACATTATTCCGTGATTTATTCAGTTTTCAAAGTTATACGGATTTTTTGATCACCCAGTATGTTTCAAACTTAACTAGCTCCCAAAAGCAAAATTATTTACTAAAATATTACATATTCTCGATGTACTGTCAGTTGGAACAGCAAGCAATACTATCAGAATAATGTGTGTTTGTATATTGTAGTAGTTTGTTTTTATTTAGCCTGCCATTTATCAGTTTCAGTTCACAGTACAATTCAATTACCTAGCTCACAGCGTCCTGCCTGATCCCCAAATATGTTTGTAAAGTACTTGGGAAGAGAGCATAACAACAAACAAATGATGTGTCTGAAAGCTTGTAAATGAAGTATGGAAACATTACTTTAGTAAACTATGAAACTGATGTACTAAATATAATGGTCAGGGCTGCCAGCATAGCTGAGGATCAACAACATTGTCAAATATCATATTGTTGTGTCTCTGTTTCTGTATTTGATATGAAAAAGTGTAATGCTTGATGAAAGAGTGTGGTGTTCAATGAAATATTTAACTGCCGATTAAGTACTTCGATAAAACACTAAATTCATATTCGAAATTCAATCTCTCATTCAGCCATCATTTGAATTTCCAGATTTCACCTAGGTCATTTGAAGTGATAGTTCAACAGTATCATGACACATGCATCCCTTCCATTATCAGCCATTGCCCCAATTTAAATAAATAATCCAACATTAACATGGAGTCTACATTCCCTTATTTTCAAGCTTAATGTTTATCTAAGACGTTGGTCTTGACATTAACTCACTAAAAAAAGCATTTAAATGCAACAATAGAAAGCCTACTGTGAAAGAGAACATAATTTATGAAAAAGATGTGTAATTAAAATCTCAGGATTAATTATTTCCCCAGAATGTTAACATTGCCCTAGAAAGTGACACCAGTATTAAATGACTAGGGATACTTACACTGTGCCTGGCTGGACCCCAGGGCCTCTGACCAGGAATGGCACACGTACATCGAACTCAAATGGAAATGACTTTCCTTTGACAAGCCCGAATTGGCCAAGATGGTAGCCATGATCTGATGTATACACCAGGTAGGTGTTATCCAATTCGCCGAGTGCCTTCAGCTCTTGGTAAATCTGCCACAAAAAGTATAAGATATTAGGAATACGTTTTTAGTTTCCTACAAATTCTGTTCAATACCAACCTAATTTTATTTATGGGTGTAAACATTATAGTTTAGACTGTAGTTTACAAGCATTTCATACAGGTCTATTTTGTGGGAGAAGAGTCTGCAGAATTCAGGATGGTATGATTCGACAGCATGAAATTTAAGCAATTAAATTACTTTACTCATCCTGTTGTGGCCCTTGCATTAAAAGACTGTATAAAGAATTGCCACCTACTTACTACTGTCAGTAATCTAAATGGTGCAAGTTGTATGGTATCAGAGTTCATAATGAGAAAACAGCAGTAACTAACTGTAAAGTAGTCAAGAATCCAAAGATTGGTTGGACACCACAGTGCTTTAACAGGGATGGTCGTTTTTGGAGGTGGAATGCCATTGCCTTCCTCCAAACCTTCGAACTGATTTACCAAAGCAGTAATAGGGAGACTACAGTTTAACATGGATTCCGAACTGTGGTGGTACTCGATATTTTCCACATCAGCAACATTGCCAGAGGTGAAAGAAGTGGAAAGTGACAGTTAAAAATCCTAGGAGTTGGCAGAGATTGAACCCACGACCTTTAGATTCATAGTCTGGTACTCTACCATGGTGCTAACGAATACACTGTAACAATATTAATATTGACAAGCTATCCAGCCATCTGTGTTTGGGATTGAGGTGAGGTGAGTTCGTTTTGGTGGCTCAAGGTTTGCTGGTGGACTGAGGCTGTCAGGCTCAGATACAGAACAGTAGAAAGTGTCAGGATGTTGGGTATTTACAAACAAGGGGAGCTTGACAATGGTTATTAAGCACAGCTGTGAGCAGAGGGTGCATAATGGACGACTTCAAAGAAGTCTGAAGTAGCCTACTGGCTGCACACTAAACTTGCGATATTCCATAATTTACAGTTCCACATTGAAGCAATTTCGAATACATCTGTAGACTCATAAAAATAAGATACAGGCAATGAAACAATACTATTTCCAATATATTAAATACTATAATATGACTAATTTATACTGACTACATAATTTAACAATCAACCTTATAACTGCCAACACACTGCCTTGGATAACAGCATTGCATCTCTGAAAGCTACATATATGTATCTATTTTATTTATTACGTACCCATTGTTGCCAGAGTGTACATTCATATGTCTGTCTCTACCAAGGAGGTTAGAATACATGAAGACACCCTTACGCTGAAAAAGTGAAGCCTGCCTCCACCATATTGATAAGTCTTCGAGAAGTGCTTGTATTGTAGAGCTGGTGTTTCATGTCACGTAAAACAGGAATAAAACGTCCCGCGGTTTTGCCGTGATGAACAACGTGTTAAAACAATGAAAATTAGCGTTAAAAAATAAAGTTATGAAATATCTTATGATGAGTATTTATTAGTATTTAACAAAATGTATTATTTGAAAGTATATACTTTTTACTGACTTTCAGTTCAATGAACTGATAGTAAGAGGGGCTACTTAACGCATAATTTCAACGGAGAAATAGCATTCCACGACTGACCAAGGTGACGGACAGGCTTCAACTGACGTATGTGCTCGGCATAGATAACGCCATCTCCCTTTATTTTAACCTCCTTGGTCTTTCTCTATGTCCATCACCTTCTGTCCACGCTCTTTTTCCTTTTCATCTGTATTTGTAGAAATTTTTGGCCAGTACTTTCACTGTTAGACCTATGACGTCTTATCTCTTGAACAATGTGCCCCTACAATAATATAATTTTTGGTACAATTGAATTTAAGAAAATGTCTACAAAATATGTTACAAGTAGTTAGTAGGCTTGATTCCTCCAACATGTTTTAACTATTTGTTTTAAACATTGATAATGATCCCATAGTGATCGAAATCTAGATCTGAATAAACAAAATATTTACGACTGATTGCTGACAACTTTCTACAACAACAAAAAGAACAGTTAGTAGTTTGGACGGTGTCACTGTATTCAGAAACACTGGAAATGATATGCGAGATTGGGTCCTATTAATCACGGAGATAAGGGGTGCAGTGTTTTGGATAGCCAATGTCTTTCCCACACAGATAGTGTGAGCAACACTAAGATATGTTTGTTATCTTCCAGGTTTTAAAAGAACAATTAAAATTGATTTCCTCCATCACTCATGAAACTGGCATGATGCAAAAATTACATTAAAAGGAGCAAAAAGGATTTTCTTGTTTCTTATTGTGAGGTGCCATAGCATACTGTAGTGAATACTATTGTGACCAGGGGGTGTTAGAAGCCATAGACAATGCAGAATCTAGCTCCCACATAAAAGTCCAAATTGTCCATCTCAGCAGTGACTCCGTAGCAATGGAAAGCTGGATTTTGACTGGAGGTTGCAGGAACTGTAGAAAAATAGGCCGCCATAGGTCTGGGTAATGTCTCACAGGCTGTCTGCAGAGGTTCTATTTCCAATTATAGCAGCCACTGAATGCCTCCTTTCTCTCCCACAAAGCATTCTGATCAGTTGCTGCTGCCGCCTACAGTGATTGTGGGTACATTATTTTAACTGAATTATGCATTTCACGTTTCCAAATAATGAAACAATGAGCTTGAAAACTGGTTGTCTCCACTTGCTTACCAAATTGAGATTCTGGCCCTTTCCGACTCTACTAGGCGGAATACAAGTGATCTCCTGTGACTGTTCATAGAAAATATTGAGCATTGTAATCTATGTGTGGCTTTACAACATGCCACATCCTGGAAACGGCTGCGCGGTCTGAAGCACAACATTGACGATTGCATGGCTGGTCACATGTGAAGTTCGAACCCTCACTCGGGCGTCTCTCTCTCTCTGTCTCTGTCTCTCTCTCTCTCTCTCTCTCTCTCTCACTCTCTCTGTGTGTGTGTGTGTGTGGGGGGGGGGGGGGGGGGGTCGTTCTTAGCGCAAGTTAAAATAGTTTGTAATAGTTCGAATAGGAAGAACTCTCTGTTACAAACTGGAATTGTTTTACTCCAATAAAGCATTTCGCACAGTTAGCTTATCGACAGACTGGTTGAATGCTGATGGCATTAACTTGTGGGGCTTTACATGCTACGTGAAGCATCTGTGAAAAGCATCTTGACAGTGAGTAAAGTTAAGCAACAAACACCACAGCAGAGGACGAGACAGTGTCCTGGTAAGGCCACGATTACAACAAATTGTCGAAGAACTGACTAGCGCTCTGTGACCCGTTACCACGGAAGTATGGGCGTAGTTACTGCCTGCGTGACTCGCTTTACCAAATATTTCTTCTGCACAAACCTTTTTCTGACAAGTAAGAACATAACAAAACAAACCAGGCCAAATCTGTCGAGACGTTTCAAGTAATGATCTTTCAAATGCGCAGAAACTTGATTTTTATATGAAGAGGTGAGAATGATACAGCCCAAAGTCATGCTTTTTTCAAAATATACTTTTTCTGGTAGTTCATCTTCTATTCAACAGAGTGAGCTACTGTAAAAATAGTTTAACTTTCACTCACTAGATCGCAGAGCAGTTAACACTACTTGTTCTCATGTGGAGAGGAAGTAGTGTTTCTCGTGTGTGAAACAACCCAAAGCCACAGTAAAATGGCACGTGGAAAGAATAGGTCATTTCCGTAGTAACCGAAACAGAAGATTCTCAGACAGAAATGGCTAGTTCTGAAGATTATTCGTCCAGTGGAAGCAGTTATTGTCCCTCTGATGAATATTCATCGGAAAATGACATGGCAAGTCGAAAATACTTTTTTTTTTTTTTTAACCATTTAAACCAGTGAGGCTTAGGTCTGTATCAGAGTAAAATTTTATTATGTAATTATATTTTATACACGCTAATTAAAATACAAGTGTGTGATTCATGAACAAATTATACTTCTGCTATTAATTATTACATTATTGGTAATATTTTAATATTATAACGCTATTTGTATAATGTATTAAGGTATGTTATATGTCTCCAAGTGACTTTGGTCTTTCTCATTCTGAATACTTTGTTTGGTTTAGGATGCTAACAAATGTAAAAGGTCTCCGAAGTTTCATCTGCTAAAAAAGCTAAAAGCAGAAAAAGGAGGAGAAATATGTGCAACTGGAAAAGGGAAAATTGTAAACGTCATAGAAATTCTGGCAAAGATTACATATCTGATAAGACAAACTGTTGGTGCTAAAATTCTTGGTCTTGGATGTAAATGTAAAAACAAGTGTTGGATGTACATTCATGAATGTATAGAGCAGACATTCCATTCTTTTTGGGATGCAGTTTATTTCAATTGTCAAAATAATTACCTTCTGAGCAATATTGAGACGAAAGAAGTGTAAAGGAGATAACTACGATTAATAAAAACTCAAAGATGTTATGTCATTAATGCCATATATACCAGACATTTCGAAGGGGTCCTTCCAGAGTCTGAGTGAAACAAAGGAAGTAAGTGATGAAAATGTCACAGAGGTGGTAGTTATTTGCTATATTGTTTCAAATATTGTAGTCACAATCATTGTAAGTTATGTAGTGTATTGATGTTTAAATTTTTGTAAACCTTGCCGCGGTGGAGTAGCCGAACGGTCTAAAGCGTCTCGCTGCGGAGCGCACGGTTGCTCGCCGTGGAGGTTCGAGTCCTCCCTGGGGCATGCGTGTGTGTGTGTGTGTGTGTGTGTGTGTGTTGTCCTTAGGTTAGTTTACCTAGGTTTAAGTAGTTTGTAAGCTATGGACTGATGACCACGCAGTTTGGTCCGATAGATTTACAAACATTTGAACATTTGATTTTGTAAACCTTGTTTTCATTTGGTATGAGACGGACCAAAGCCCAATGAACGTCCCCCAGCGACAATTTTTTTTTTATTAATAATGTTTAACTTTGTTCACAATGTAACTATGCAAACATGTATATTAACACACTAGAGAAATAAACTACTTTTGTTGGATACCTAGAGAAGTTGAATTATGATTTATGAATTTATTCAAAGTTTTGAAACGCTCTCCTGAAAGATTTATATTTTGTGGCTTCGGATTATATCGTACTCACCCCTTCATATATATAAACACAGAAGTGGCACATTGTACTGCTACCAAAGTACCACAGCAGAACCAAATCCTGGCTGCAGCACTGGTGAAGGACACCTTTTGTCATAACATCCAAACGCTGTGAAGTGTTAACACTAGAACCGCCGATGGGACTTTTTGTCCTGTCGCAATATTTAAATCCCTCCCCTTCGTTTAACTCTTTCAGGAGGTGGATGTGGCTTTATGACTTTTAATGTTTCTCACCATAGTCCATTTCTAAATGAAAGCCACTGCTGTGAGTTACGTAGTTTTCGATAAAAAAATAACAAATACTGAAAACCGCCAATGGGACATTTTTGTCCCATTGTATATACTAAACGTTGCCGATTACTATGCACTGTTAGAGGCTTTTTTTGTTGTTGTTGTTGTCTGGTGCTACAATGCTGATGCGAAACAATGAGTTCGTTGTGCCTGATAGTAAAAGCTAGGCCGGCCGCGGTGGCCGAGGTGACTGAGGCGCTCCAGTCACGGTCAGCACGGCCACTACGGTCGGGGGTTCGAATCCCCCCCTCGGGCATGTATATTTGTGCCGTCCTAGTTCGTAAGTAGTTCATAAGTAGTTTGTAAGTTTAGGGACTGATGACCCCGTATTTAAGTCCCTTAAGCTTAACAAACAGTTGAACATTTTTTCACATTTAGTAAAAGTTAGAGGCTTTTATTGTTGTCTGCTACTACAATGCTGATGTGAAACAAGTTACAATGAATCCAAGTATGGAGTAGATGTTGTTGACCAAATGGCCCAGAAATACTGAGTGAAAGCTAGTGGAATAAGGTGGCCTGTTCATACTTTTTATAATATTTAGATTTAGCAGGCATCAATGTTTGGGTAATGTACAAAGAAGTGACAAACACCAAAATAACAAGACGTTTCTCCTGAAGCTTGCAGATGAACTCGCCAAAGACTATACAGACACCAGGGTCAGAGCTGTTCCAGCTGACGTTGAAGTATCAGAAGTAGGCGGCGGCCACCGCCGTTGCCAGTTTCGAAAATCTTGCAGAGAAGGAAAATGTTCATACAAATGTGTCATGCGACAAGTCAGTTTACAAGAAATGTGTTGCTGTAATTTCCTGCGTTTGTGCAGATTGCAAAGTACAGTCTACAGACAATGATGACCATTAGGTGTCTAAAAGGAATTAAATGGACTGTAATTTTATCTTTGGTAAATGTATCAAACTGCAGAATGACATTGGACTACGGTAATATATTGATGGTGTATTATGTACTGTTCTTACTTGTAGAAAATATCATTTTGAACTGAAACCTTCATGCTATGACTGAATTTCTATTTTAAAAACTTGATTTCTTTATTAACTAATCAACAATTTTCAAGTACGAGGCGCGTCCAGAAAGTAAGTTCCGTTTGGTTATATAAAACTAACGTGTACAGATACAGAAAAAATATTGATTGTACAAAAATCTACAACTGTTAAACTACTTTTCTACATAGCTTCCGAAATTTTGCAGCAAATTGTCGTAGCATGGCACAAGGTTTTGTGTGCTTTTTTCATAGAATGTTGATACCCGTGTATTCAACCATGTGGTAACATGTTCTTTCAGCTCATCATCATCGTTTAACTGTTGGCCACCAAGGACAGATTTTAGGTGTAAGAAGAGGATTACTGTCAAAAGATTTTTTTTTCACGATATTGCCTGACCTCACACACCGAATGTGACCAAACAATTCTTACGGAAATTTCAATGGGACCTGTTTGATCATCCTCCATACAGCTCGGACCTCTCTCCTAGCGACTTTCATCTCGTCTTACACCTAAAATCTGTCCGTGGTGGTCAACACTTCAACGAGCTGTTACCACAAGGTTGAATACACAGGTGGCGACCTTCTGTGAAGGATGCATGCAAAAACTTGTGGCACGCTACGACAAGTGCTTACAAAATTTCGGCAGTTATGTGGAAAAGTAGTTTAAGAGTTGTAGAATTTTGTGCAATAAAAATTTCTTCTGTATCCGTGTACAATTTCATTTTATTACCAAACGGAACTTACTTTCTGGACGCGCCTCGTATTTGCATAATGTGTTGATTTGTCTAAAAGTAAAGAAAATATTCCATACTTATGTTGTTACATGAAACCGTTTTGAATGAAATTGTATCTAATACGTTTGTACTTAATATTTGGAATAAAAACAACATAACAAACCATCAGAGTCAGTATTTCTTACAGAAATAGCGGTCCCTCAAAATTAAAAGGCTAGGAACAAACAGTAACGCATCGATATGAATTGGGACACTTTTGTCCCTGTGGCGGTTTTAGGGTGTTGAAAACTCCGGCGGTTCTAGTGTTAAAGCTGTGTGTCGTGGAGCGGGTGCTCACCTTGTCGACGGCCTCGTCGACGCTCTGCAGCGTCTGCAGCCGCTTGGTCATGAGCATGTCGGTGAAGCGCCGGTGGATGGGCTGCATGTGCGGCGTCACGCGCAGGATCCACTGCTTGTCCGGGTTGGGCGCGTAGTCGTAGGCCGGCGTGCTGCAACACACCGACAACGCAGTTTCACACACACCGCGACCAGAAGGGTGGCAAGAGGCGAGCAGGTCCTGGCGTGAAAGGCCACAATCAGCTTCTCTACTTATCTCGCAGTTTGGTTGGTTGATTGGTTGGTTGTTTGGGATAGTGAGATCAAAGTGCTAAGGTTATCGGTCCCCCGGTGGGGAGGGGAAGGAGTGAGGATAGGAAAGGAGAGGAAGGGAAAGGAAAGGAAATGCAGACCAGGAAGGAAACAAGGAAGAGGGACTGCATTAGTTCGGGGCACTGTCTGCCACGGCAGGATATCCGTGCGCGCTGAAGCAACACCGCCTGGAGACAAGGCCTCACAACAGCCTGTGCTAAGTCACACTGACCAGGCCGCCGCCGCCAGCTGAATGGCTGGCCGTTACGAGGCAGTGGGCGCGCCCCAGCGGCCAGCCATTCAGCTGGCGGCGGCGGCCTGGTCAGTGTGACTTAGCACAGGCTGTTGTGAGGCCTTGTCTCCAGGCGGTGTTGGCTAAAGGCGCCCAGCTGGGGTGGGCGTGGCCGTTCGCCGTCGGGGGTTCGAGTCCTCCCTAGGGCATGTGTGTTTGTGTTGTCCTGACGAACAACGTAATTAAGTCCCTTAGATTTACATACATTTGAACATTCTGTCACTGCCTACATGTCTCTCTCACTCTACCTTTTCTCCAACTGTTACTCTCTTCATTCCTTAATCTCGATCTACCCTGGCTATGTTCACTGTCCGTCTTTCATTGTCTATGTTCCATTCCTTTTCTCTCACACTGAGGCTGTATCTTTCCTTTTCACAGTGTGCTGTGTATTCATTAACAATTATTCTCCCGTCTAGACATGTCTTTGTGGGTGAGTTGGTCAGGCATGTAAGTCCTTGATCGAGAAAGTCCCCCATTTCCTATATCCACATGTTTCAGTTCGCCGGTCTGTAGGATCAAGATCCCCAACGCGACTGTACGATCTGCACTAAAGAGCTTAAATTTCATAAAGTGGCTAAGACACAAGTTACAGCGCTCATTGCGGCAACCAGTGTAAACTCGGCCGCCATATTGGCGGTGGTCAGTACACTTGAGAGTCGTCTGTTCGTCGTGTGTTGTTGTTGAAAGTGTAGTGCTGTATTTAGTGTATACTGTATTTAGCGTATACTTTCTGTGCAATTTTTGCTTCTGCAATATGCCTAAAGTGTGTTCAGCATTTAAATATACAAGTGTTAAGTGTTAAAACGACAAATATTCCGAGCAAGAGTACCAGTTGTTTTGCCTTGTTTGATCTCAGTCTGCCTATACACAAACAAAATTATTGGCTAATGGCACATATCTTTCCCATAGTGAAGCTTCAGATGACCTATTTTTCTGCTGTGATTGATGAAAGAGTATCTCATCTGTTGAATAATAATATAAACACTTTTGAATGTTTACAATTTCTTTAAAATATTTTCTTTTGTTGTTGAGAATACTTGATCAAGCATGGTTAACATATAGTCATTGCAAATCGTGGAAGCAATAGTAAGTTAACAGCCAGAATTTTTTCACTTGGTAAATAAAAAATGTTCAAATGTTTGTATAGCTTATGGGACTTAACTACGGGGTTATCAGTCCCTAAACTTACAAACTGCTTATGAACTACTTACGAACTAGGACGGCACAAATATCCAAGCCCGAGGGGGGATTCTAACCCCCGACCGTAGAGGCCGTGCAGACCGTGACTGGAGCGCCTCAGTCCCCTCGGCCACCGCGGCCGGCCCACTAATATTTACGTATATCAGCGTGGCAACAACGTAAGTTATTAACGAGACATTATTGCGGTGTGGCAGTTGACCTAGGCACATTTTTGATTGCAGGTATCTGTTGTTACTTTCGTCTTTGTATTCAAATTTCGTCAACCAAACTTCACAACCAACCTCCTTAACAGCAATTTTACGAGTATGTGGACTTAATATCTTTAATAAGCACCAGATAAATGTGTACTAGACTTTATGAAAGCTGTTGTTACAACACATTAACAACGGATGCAACTCAATGATCACGATTGTTCATCATAACAATTACTGTTCGTTGTATAAGTTTCGCAGCACTTTTAGATTGTGAACTTGCATTATAATTAACATAAATATTTTCAAAGTGGCACTTTCGTTGTTGTGTGTCTTAGTTACCTGTCGTACAAGGAAGAGTATTACTAACAGGTTCGTGAGATCCCATTAACGCATTTTTAGGAAATACACTATCTGGCTCATTGATTCGCAGCTTTGATAAAGTCTGGAGACACCGACGGAACTTCATGCACATCTATACTCAATAGTCAGTCTTTCTTTAAAACGTGGAAACGTGTAAATAGGTAAAATTCTCTAATGGGTGTGGCATACCAACTGTTGGCCGATACCCCAAATAACATGGCGGACGGCAGTTCAATTTGCCTCAAACATGACGGGCCTATCGCCACTCTATGAAATTCTAGCTCGTTGGTCTGCACCCACGTATGTCCTTCAATCGACTGTCTCCTCCCTCTTTCGCTCCCACTGCTAATATCTCCATCCATTTATATTTTTACTATCACTGTCTCTCTCCCACCATGACTTAGTGCTCACTCTTTCTCTGCCACTGGCACTTTCTCATCTCTTTCCTCTGCTCCTTTCTACTATTCTCGTTCATCACAAAAAGGCGGAATGAGGACTCAGGACTGAGACAACTGGAACATCACTTTTAGGCCAGAGTCTTTTAAAAACGCCTTTTCCCTTTTTGTGCTCCAAAAGGAGCATTCCAGCTGGTTGCCTTTTTTTCCTTACTACACTAGGATGTGCTGCTTATAAAAGGCTAATTCTATAGAACCGTAAGGAAATGAAGGAAGGAAGAAAGACTAGAATAACGTGTCGTTAACAAAATGTTCATTAGAGATGGAGCAGTAGCATGGATTGTTTTGATAAGGATGGGGAAGGAAATCGACGGGTCCTTTGAAATGAACCATATCGGAATTTTCTTGATACCATTTAAGGCTATACACTAGGCGGTCGTTCACGCTGGAGGTTCGAGTCCTCCCTCTGGCATGGGCGTTTCCTTAGCGTATGTTAATTTAAGTAGTTTGTGAGTCTAGGAACTGACAATCATAGTAGTTTGGTCCAATAGGTTTCCAGACATTTGAACGATTTAGAAAAATCAGGGGACACCTGTGTCTGGGTGACCGGAGGCGGATTCTAACTTTCGTCCTCAAATGTTCAAATGTTTGTAAAGTCATGGGACCTAACTGCAGTGGTCATCGGTCCCTAAACTTACAAACTATTTAACCTATCAACAACACAAACGGCCATGCCTGAGGGAGGACTCGAACCTCCGCTATGGAACAGCCACGCGCACCGTAGCAGGGAGCCTCAGCGCGCACGGCTACTCCGCCGTGGCCCGCCGTCCTCCCACCACAGACTCACTGTTCTCCATAGGCAGTACCTTCTTAAAGATGGATGCATAAATATGAAACTTTTACAGACATAGCCTACTAATACCTTCATACATGTGGAGAGGATTGGGGAACTTTTGAGTGTTAATACTTCGGTAATATTAATATAGGACTGACAAAACTGAGAGCAGCGAAAACTTATAGATTACAATATTTAGTTTTTGGCATAAACTGTACGAAATTGTGCACAAAACAACAAATTTCCACAAAACAATTTTCCCGTCATCAGAAAACTTACGATTATTATTATTATTATTATTATTATTATTATTATCAGTATTGTCCAATTGCCTCATGCACAGAATTCAGCCAGTGGCAGAATCAGTGATTGGGGAATACCAGGGAGGTTTCCGACCAGGGCGGTCAACAGTAGATCACATCTTCACTCTCAGGCAGCTCACAGAAAAACTAGCTGAATATGGTAAAGAACTACATATTTTATTTGTAGATTTCAAGAAAGCCTATGATTGCATACAAGAGCCTGTTCAGATGTTTAAGGAAGTTTGGCATAGCAGAGAAACTCATCAATCTGATAAGGATCTGTCTGAGCGAAAGTGAAGATGGGAATTCGTGTAAACGAGGGATTTGAAATTGTAACAGGACTCAGGCAAGGAGATGGGCTGTCCCCTATTCTATTCAATTTTGCCCTCGAGAAGATTGTTAGCGAAACTTTCCAAAAGAATGAAGAGGTTGAAATTGAGGGAAACAGACTGGCATACTTGGCCTATGCAGATGACATCTGTCTACTCTCTAGCTCTGAAGAGGAGTTGAAACAAATGACCACAACACTAAAGGAGGCCGCCAGCAAATTTGGCCTACTCATCAATGAAGCCAAGACAGAGTAACTCGTTAAGACCCATGGGCAGACTGCTGGACATCTATAGTCACTGCAGGTGGGAAAAAATGTCCTACAAGAGAGTGCGTGAATTTAACTACCTGGGGGCACTTTTCACAGACAACTCTTCTTGTGAAGTGGAGATCAACGGCAGAATTCACGCTGGAAACCGATCCTACCACACAATAGTGCAACTGCTCCGCTCCAAATGTCTATCCATACAGTTCAAAATCCGACTCTACAAAATCCTGATCCAGCCTGTTGTGCTATATGGCTGTGAAACATGGACTATTGGAAAACAGGACTTCCGCAAGCTCCTTGTTTTCGAGAGAAAAATTCTTCGGAAGATCTGCGGTCCGGTTTTGGATGCAGACACAAGGGAATGCAGGATCAGACACAACCAAGAGCTTCAGGAATTATACCAACAACCCAGCCTAGCAGAAACCGTAAAAGCCAAGCGTATGCAGTGGGCTGGATGGCCTCAGAAGCTCCTGGATGTCATTCCTGCAGGAAGGAGATCCCCAGGAAGACCAAGGAAACGTTGGAGGGATCGCCTTCATGGAGACCTGAAGCAGCAGCAATAGATATGGACACGTGGCGGATAACAGCAATGGACAGGAAGCATTAGAGACGGAAACTTGTAGCAGCGTGCGGTCCACGAGGCCTGATCATGGAGAAGAAGAAGAAGAAGAATCAGTATTGCTAGTGGGTAATTTATACAAATTTCTTGATAATCACAACTTAAAAAATTCTATTTGAGACTTCTCTGCCGGCCGCGGTGGCCGAGGAGACTGAGGCGCTCCAGTCACGGTCTACACAACCACTGCGGTCGGGGGTTCGAATCCCCCCTCGGGCATGGATATTTGTGCCGTCCTAGTTCGTAAGTAGTTCATAAGTAGTTTGTAAGTTTAGGGACTGATGACCCCGTAGTTAAGTCCCATAAACTATACGAACACTTCTCTGTTTACTTGAATTTAAAAATTTCTGAAGATGCAACATGTATTCTCATGAGCTGCCAATGATCCTTTCCGTTTCTATTTTAGACTGGATATTACACACTGTGTCTACATGTATACGGAATGGACAGTAAAACAGTGTCTTTACTGCGGGCATCACGTCATGCGCCGCAATATGCAGAAAAGTCACCTCGTTCGAGGTACGCCCGTATTGAGCACAAGTGAGCGAGATTCGCTTGCTCCCCTCCGCATCTCGGATTACCACGAGCTAAAGTAGCCTCGTAAATAACAATCAGGGGCTAAGTTTAGCGGCCGAAGGAAATGTGGTCGGATTTCTGCGAACATAAAGAGGGGAGCAACGAAGACGCCTGCCTAATGGAAGGGGCAGGAAAGCGTGCGAGAGAGAGTGCGCATGCGCAGCAGTAAATGTAATGAAGGCAGGGGACGCGGACGTTAATAAAAAGAGGGGGGGGGGGGAGGCGAGGGTTCAGCACGTGGCGGTAAGCGGGGTGCGTGCCTTACTGTATTATGGCGGGTTGTAAGCGGAGGCTCCCTTACTCTATGTGACCGAAAATACCCGGACACTTTGCTCATACTGACTCAAGTTTGTGACGCCATCCGTTGTTATGCTGGAATTCAATATTGTGTTGGTCCACACTTACAAGCAGATCACGTCGGTGTCTTATTTTAGAATTTCTTTATATTTATGGTACATGAAGTTCAGAACTCAATCAGCCAAAGCCATTCGACGCAAATCTCAAAAATTCTCAGGATAATCGACTTTGAAGTTTTGCAAAGTACACGTAAATAATAGTAATTAAAGCAATATCGGCACCTGTCGGTGTAGCTCAGGTGATAGCGTTCTGGTCTCACAGCGCAGTCCTAACCACCTAAAGTTCTAATCATACTGTGATAGAATATTTTTAAATGAAATTCCACCGACCTCTCCTTCAGAAATTAGGAAAATAATAAACTCTCTCGAGAGTCAACGGTCATATGGAATTGATGACATTTCCAGGAGGGTATTAAAAGCTTGTTCCCAGGAGATATAGATGAAACAAGTAATTCCTCTAACTGGCGAGTTATCAAAAATGGGGTCCCACAAGGTTCGGTCTTGGGTCCTTTGCTGTTCTTAATATAATTTAATGACTTGCCATTGTACATTCACGAAGATGCTAAGCTAGTACTTTTTGCCGATGATACAATTATAGCTATCACACCTGACAAAAAGGAATTAACTGATGAAATTGTAAATGATATCTTTCAGAAAGTTGTTATGTGGTTCTCTACAAATGGACTCTCATTAAACATTGATAAAACCCAGTATATACAGTTTCATACAGTAAATGGCATGACACCATTAATAAATTAGGACTTCGAACATTGTAGATAAGGTAGAATATTCAAAAGTTTTAGGTGTTTGCATTGACGAGGGACTGAATTGGAAGAAACATACTGAAGATCTCCTGAAACGTGTGAGTTCAGCTACTTATGATAACGGAGTCATGGTAAAATTTGGTGATATACATCTCAGTAAATTAGCTTACTACGCCTATTTCCATTCATTGCTTTCATATGGGATCATATTCTGGGGCATTTCAATACTGAGTAAAAAAGTATTCTTTGCACAAAAGCGTGTAATTAGAATAATTGCTGGAGCCCACCCAAGAGCATCCTGCAGACATTTATTTAAGGTTATAGGGATCCTCATTGTAGGTTCGCCATACATATATTCACTCATGAAATTTGTTATTAACAATCCAACCCAATTCAAAATCAATAGCAGTGTGCATAGCTACAACACTAGGAGAAAGGATGATATTCACTATTCAAGGTTAAATCTAACTTTGGCTCAGAAAGAGGTGAATTACGCTGCCACAAAAGTCTTTGGTCACTTACCAAGTAGCATCAAAAGTCTGACAGATAGCCAACTAGTATTTAAAAAGAAATTAAAGGAATTTCTGAATGGCAACTCCTACAATGTAGATGAAATTTTAGATAAAACTTAAAAAAATAATAAAAAATTAAAAAAATAATAATAAAATGACACAAAATGTAATAAAAAAGCCTTAAAATATTGATTGTCAAGTGTAGACAACATTTACTAGACTGACACGTTTCACATCATTACAAAATGTCGCATATATGATCTATGGAACAAGTATTAATATAATCTAATCTTTTGAAAAAAATCTTTTTTCTTCCCAGTGCAATTCTACAACTATCGCATGTTATTGTACTGCCCAACTAACAAAACATCATCTAGCATGTTGTTTCACACAAGGTGCATCTGAAAAGTACGGTGAACGGTCTCAGGAAATATAGGAAACAAGAGTTGCAAACGAAATCCTTTTACTGGCCTTCAAAGTAATAGCGACTGGCTACAATACCCTTCTGACCGATTGTACTGCTGTTGGGAGATGTCAGTAATGTGCCTCTTGTGGAATCGCTGGAAGCACTGAGATCACGCTTTGTTGGTTCTCTGCAACCTCGTCTGTTATCATTCTCAAAGACAGCCGCTTATCATCCACAAGCATCGTCCGATGTCTGGGACTGTGATTGTGGACGGTCGACCCGAACGTAGCTCATCCTCTACACTTTCCTTTCCGTCTCTTAAGCCTTTAAACTACGCACTTACTTTTTACTCACTGCTTCACCACTATACACCTGCACTAACACCCCATGGGTCTCCGTATTTGTTTTGACTAATTTGAAACAAAACTTACTGTTAACGCGTTGTTCCATGTTGCGATGACGCTACTTTCAAACTGACGCTGTTAGCTAGGTCGCAGTGTGTACCACAGCTTCACTGCAGTGCTTTGCAAGATGGAAGGGCGCTTGTTGACATGTGTATGCCAGGAACGTCTCCTCGACAGCGCGGTTTGTAAAATACCGGAGCATTTGCCGAACTTTTCAGATGCACCTTGTAGTTTTCTAATTGTCACACTGTATGTATTTGTTGTTGTTATGGTCTTCAGTCCGGAGACTGGTTTGATGCAGCTCTCCACCCTACTTTAACCTGAGCAAACCTTTTCATCTCCTCATAAGAACGACAACCCACATCTATTTGAATCTGCTTACTATACGCGTCTCTGGTCTCCCTCTGCGATTTTTATCCCACACACTTCCCTCCAATGCTAAATTTACGATTCCCCGATGTCTAAGAATGTGTCCTACCAAGAGATCCCTTCTTTTAGTCAGGGTATACCAAAAATTCCTTTTCTCACCAATTCTGTTCAGTACCTCTTCATTAGTTATGCGATCTACCCACCTAATCTTCAGCATTCTTCTGTAGCACCACATTTCAAAAGCCTCTATTCTCTTCCTGTCCGCACTGATTATCGTCCATGTTTCACTCCCGTACAAGGCAACACTCCACACAAATGCGTTCAGAAAAGACTTCCTTACACTTAAATTAATATTCGATGTTAGCAAATTTCTCTTTTTCAAAAATGCTTTTCTTCCCATTGCCATTCTGCATTTTGTATCCTCTGTACTACGACCATCGCATGTTATTTTACTACCCAAGTAACAAAAATCATCTACCACCTTCATTGTTTCGTTACCTAATCTAATTCCTTCAGCATCGCCTGATTTTCTAAGACCGCATTCCATTATTTTTGTTTTGCTCTTGTTAATGTTCATTTTATACGCTCTCTTCAACACACTGTCCATTCCATTCAACTGCTCTTCCAGGTCCTTTGCTGTCTCTGACAGAATTACAATGTCATAAGCAAAACGCAATGTTTTTATTTCTTCCCCCTGAACTTAAATCCCTATTCCAAATTTTTCCTTGCTTTCCTTCACCGCCTGCTCGATGTACAAATTGAATGGCATCGGAGAAAGGCTACAACCCTGTCTTACTCCCTTCCCAACTGATGCTTCCGTTTCATGCCCTTCGATTCTAATAACTGCGGTCTGGCTTTTGTACAAGTTGTAAATAACTCTCCTTTCCCTATATTTTACCCCTGTTGACTTCAGAATTTGAAAGAGTGTTTTCCAGTCAACATTGTCAAACGCTTTCTCCAAATCTACAAAAGCTAAAAATGTAGGTTTGCCTTTCCTCTGTATGTGTATTCCAATTAATAATTGTTCTTCCGCTGCAATTCTTAATTGTGCTCGACCGTTAGGTGCTTCTTTCAGTGCTGATGCACAGGAGGGACAGACTCCTGACGGCAATACAGGGCATCTTGTGAGCTATGGAGTACAGTGGTGTAATGGGAGGACACACAAGAGTTTCGTTCGGCCAGGGTACGTGTTTGGGTAACTGCCTAGCAAGCAGGAGATCCGGGTTTGAATGCCGGCTGTGGCACAAATTTTGATATGTCCGTGTCGTATGATTACCAAATTTCCAATTCAAATCTACATATGTAATCTGCCACAATATCCTTTTAAGAAAATTAGAGTGTTACGCTGTAACAGGAAGTGTTCTGGGACGATTCAAATCGTATATCTTTAACAGGAGAGAGAGGGTTTCAGTAGGAAAGAGACGCATACTGAACTATCAGGACTCGTCCAATTGGAAACTAATAACAAAGCTAGCTTATTATGCAAACTTTCACTCCAGAATGTCATACAAGATTATTTTCTGGGGCAACTCATCAGGCGAAGCTAAAGTTTTCAGAGCCCAAAAAACGTGCGATAAGAATCATTTGCGGTGTGAAGAACATCACACAGAGGCTATTTAAGGAACTGGGGATACTAACTACTGCTTCCCAATACATTTATTCTCTAATAAAATTTGTCATTAAATATATCTTTTTTATTTAGAAACTAATAGCTCAGTTCATCGGATCAAAATAAGAATCCAGAATATCTTTTACAAAGGTTTAAAATCACTTACTTTGGTTCAGAGAGGTGTCCACTATTCAGCAATACACATTTTCAATAACATGCCAGCAGCCATAAAATATTACAAATTTTTGGAAACATTTTGTTTCGCTTTTTAGGCAACAGCACTATTATTTAAATTTATATATAAAGAACAGTCTAGAGTGCAAAACTTTTATTTTTTCCGACTAGTTTCGGTCTTCTTTTAGACCATCTTGAGGAATTTTAGCTCCAATGATGTTGTGGAGCTGTCAGGTAACTTGGAACCTTCCAGTGCCTCACTGCTCAGTGAGGCACTGGAAGGCTCCAAGTTACCTGACAGCTCCACAACATCATTGGAGCTAAAATTCCTCAAGATGGTCTAAAAGAAGACCGAAACTAGTCGGAAAAAATAAAAGTTTTGCACTCTAGACTGTTCTTTATATATAAACATAAAAAATTAAACTCACAATAAAGTTCAGTTTGAAAAGGGTTTAAAGATTTTTTGGTGGCCAACTCCTTCTACTTCATTGATAAATTTCTTGGCAGGAGTGATTGACGTATGTTACTGTATATAATATTCACAAATGTGAATATTGTGTTGAGTTTGGTTCAGTACTAATTTCGTACAGAGATGTGAGCATTATAAATAAGTGTTATTAAAAAAAAGATATAAGTTTCATGCCTTTTAAAATACTCTTAAGATAAAAAAAAATTTCTTACTAATTCCACATCAACAAGGGATGTGGATCCATATGTGAGATTTCTGGAAGGTCCATTAACACATATGCTCTCATTTTGTAAGCATTTACTGTGTAGTTCGTTTTGATATGTTCTACATCCAAGAGGATTTACTAAATTTGGATCTACTGGAACGAAGAGTACATATCATCTTATATACTCTTTACATTTACCGAGTATACAGACGTATGAGTAATATATTTTATCCAGATTTCATTCTAGAGTGTAATTTTACCTACAGTAACTACCGAGCGGCTCACCAATGTAGCAGCCGGCCGCGGTGGCCGAGGGGACTGAGGCACTCAAGTCACAGTCTGCACGGTGCACGGCCACTACGGTCGGGGGTTCGAATCCCCCCTCGGGCATGGATAATTGTGCCGTCCTTAGGATTAGCTAGTTCATAAGTAGTTTGTAAGCTTAGGGACTGATGACCCCGTAGTTAAGTCCCATAAGTTCTACAAACATTTGAACATTTTGAACCAATGTAGCAGAGACGGTCTCCGGCATCAGAGGGATTCACTAATTACAAGGGATGCAACAAAGTATAACAGCTATAAAAACATATGCATTAACAACAGACAATAACCCTTAAACATGGTAAAACACAACAGTAATTAAAATCCTTCAGCCAAAATGTATTACTTCTGCAATTCTTGTAGCCTCTTATTTTACATTACTCTGTTTTTGAGTCAGCAAATGTTTGTAATAGTTTTCAGTACTTTTGTCTAACAATTACTTTACTGATATGAAGTTGTAAATCTAATTTAAATTTGGTACATTCACTGTTCATCTACCTTCTGTGTTAATACCAATCTACCTTTCCATTGTATCACACCAGGTTTGTATTTTTCCTTGTTAGTACTAATATTCCAAATTATTCTGTACTCTGTCCTTACCGTAATTCTTTATTTAATTGTGAACATTATAATTGAATATGTTCATCGACACCGTTTATCAGAGTGCATACCTCCGATTCGTTAAGCTTCACAGTCCTCCAATGCACCCCACCTAATTCCTCATATACTTTGTTTGTTTAGTTATAATAGTGTGCCAGATTTCTAATATTTATTCCATATTTCTTACATATTTTTTCCACCTTGTGTTTTGTACAACCCTTCAAACATTATTGTTTAATAGAAATAAAGAATCCCTGAGACGGATTTACGTCTCAAATATGTCAAAGACATTATTGATAGATCTGAAGCATTGAATTAAAATTTGTGGTGCAGCCGGGAATCGAACCAGGACCTCCATGCTTACTAGGCAGAGGTCTTAACCGTTAGACTACCACACCACTAACGATTAAGGCGCCTCGGAATAGTCTATGTACGATTTCCCTCCACAACACAAACTTTAATTCAGCTTCTTTGTTCCAAAGATAATTGCCACTACTGCCAATGGACATGGTGGAACAATCCTGTTATGGTGATATAAATATCAATTAATAGAAATAAAGAATCCCTGAGACTTAATTGATATTTATATCACCGTAACAGGATTGTTCCACCATGTCCATTGCTGAGGTGCTATTCCGCTGCATGGAGAGCCTTGGCAGTAGTGGCAATTATCTTTGGCCGGCCGCGGTGGCCGAGGAGACTGAGGCGCTCCAGTCACGGTCTGCACGGCCACTACGGTCGGGGGTTCGAATCCCCCCTCGGGCATGGATATTTGTGCCGTCCTAGTTCGTAAGTAGTTCATAAGTAGATTGTAAGTTTAGGGACTGATGACCCCGTAGTTAAGTCCCATAGACTTTATTAAAGAAAAAAAAAAAAAAAAAAAAAAAAAACGGTTAAGACGTCTGCCTAGTAAGCATGGAGGTCCGGGTTCGATTCCCGGCCGCACCACAAATTTTAATTCAATGCTTCAGATCTTTCAATTATTGTTTAATTTTTATTTTATTCACTGTAGTCATTGTTGTACGACTTTGTTTGCACTGTTTCTAGATGTATAGCTATCTATGTTCCCCCTTTATCAGTACTATTAATCTACAGATTTTATTTAAAAATTTACTTACACTGTAACTGCTCCATCAAAGAAGATAATTTATTTTTCTGTATATAACATCTCTTCTGGTTTATTGACAGCGCAAGTTCTTTGACTGAACTTCGGTAGCCGCGGTGGAATAGCCGAGCGTTCTAGGCGCCTAGCTGCGGAGCGCGCGATTGTTCGTCGTCGGAGTTTCGAGTCCTCCCCAGGGCATGGGTGTGTGTGTTGTCCTTACCTTAGTTTAAGTAGTTTGTAAGCTACGGACTGACGATCACGCAGTTTGGTCCGATAGATTTACAAACATTTGTACTTCAGTAAATATCTGAATATGGGCTAAGAAGCCGAAAATAGATTAACAAAATAAACAAACCTGTAGAACAAACACAAAATTGTGTATTTTAATTTTTATAAAGTGTACTACCTCCAAGAAATTAGATTTGGGACACACTTTTAAGTAAATTATCATAAAGCAATTTAAGGATAGGCGAAGTAACTAACTTGTTTTTGCCTAGAAACGGGTTACGATTAAGACGTTAAGAGTTGATCAGCTGTAAATCTTTTTCGGTGCATTGTCTACTCTTACCCACACTCAGAAGTTGAGGATTCACTAGCGTAAACCCACTGTTCAAGATTTACTTTAGACCGCCCCACACCAGTTCGCTATCTGCTGAGGGACATTTCTCACAATGACCAGGATGTAGTTCTTCTTTAGGTTTTCTCCGGCCTAGAGGAGCATTATCTACTCTTTTTATGCGCACTTCGAGCCTTTTGATTGTGTTTTGTTGACATGACTCTTACAAAACTTTTTCTGAACTTCAAACGTGACGATGGTGGCAAGAGGCCAACTGGCGTGTGAGTATCAGAGGCCAAGGCTTTGCGTCTCGCTTGGGTAACTGCTTCACGCCTGGTGTCAGACTGCTAACTGATAAAGCTGACCATTTGATCTCAAGCACCTGGTAACTGTGCGACATTTATTCAGGGCGGTGTTCACCTGCCTAGCATGGCAACAATTACGCGAGACTGCCGTTTTATATTCGCCCGCAGAACGCCAATACCGAAATCCAAATAGTGGCTGTGTCATTAGCTTTTTCGTATTACTCCTTCGGGTACTTTCATTTTGTGATTACAAGAATGTGTTTTAGAGATTAATCTCTATATATAAAAGGCAACGTCGCGACTGACTCACTCATCATCGCCCAGCCCAAACCACTGAAGATAAAAACTTAAAATTTGATATTCCGTCCGTAAGGGTGTGAAATATGGGATGAAACATTTTTTGAAAATACGTTGCTATTTAGGCAATTTTGTAGCTAGAACTACAAAATTTCGAATTTTAATTCAGGGTTCGAATTTAAAAGACACGTGTTTCGGCATTTTTTTTAAATTCAATCAATAAGGGGGTAAAATAGGTGAGGCAAAACACAAGTTTCAGTATTTTTGGAAAATCAACAAGTAAGAGGGTAATATAGGGGATGAAAAATTCTTTTTGGAAATATGTTGCTATTAAGACAATTTTGAAGCTAGAGCTGCAATAATTGATATTTGTATTGTTGGTTAGAATTTAAAAAATACATGTTTCGCTATTTTTGGAAATTCAACTTTAAAAGGTGTTAAATTGGAGAGGGGATGTTTTTCGAAAATCTTTTGCTATTTAAGCAGTTTTGAAGTTAGAAGTAGAAATTTTCGGATTTGGATTCGGGATCCGAATTTACAAGACACGAGTTTCGGTATTTTTGGATATTCAACAACTAAGGGGGTAAAATAGGGGATCAAAAATTCTTTTTGAAAACACATTGTTGTCAAGACAAATTTGAAGCTACAAATGTTCAAATGTCTGTAAATCTATCGGACCAAACTGCGCGGTCATCAGTCCGTAGCTTACAAACTACTTAAATAAACCTAGGTAAACTAACCTAAGGACAAACACACACACACACACACACACACACCCATGCCCCAGGGAGGACTCGAACCTCCGACGGCGAGCAACCGCGCGCTCCGCAGCGAGGCGCCTTAAACCGCTCCGCTACTCCACCGCGGCGCGGAGTGCCAGTCACAGCCTGCACGGCCACTACGGTCGGGGGATTCGAATCCTCCCTCGGGCATGGATGTTTGTGCCGTCTTCAATATAAGCTAGTTCATAAGTAGTTTGTATGTTTAGGGACTGATGACCCCGTAGTTAAGTCCCATAAGCTCTACAGACATTTGATTTGAATTACAAAAAATGATATTGGTTGGAATTTAAAAGACCTATGTTGGGGTATTTTTCAAAATTCAACTATTAAGGGGTGTCATAGGGGGTTACAAATAGTAAAATCCAATGTTCAAATGTTTGTAAATCTTAAGAGATTTAACTACGGGGTCATCAGTCCCTAAGGCTTACAAACTAATTAAACTAACTTCGACTAACTTATGCTAAGGACAACACAAACACCCATGCGCGGGGGGCGAATCGAACCACCGACGGCGAACAGCTGCGCTCACCGCAGCATGGCGTCTCAATACGCACGGGCATTCTGCCGCGGCTACAAGTAGTATCACAACATTTCATTATGACAGTACTTAAACTATATCTACGAAAATATATATTAAGAGGGAGAAACGACTGGTGCAGACCAACTAGCCTACGCATGCTACGCAGCGGGCGTTACGCTAGTTGTGATATAAGGTGACCCAAAGATATTCTACATGGGGTACTCTGTAAATCACTTGTAAGTACCTGGCAGATTGTTCGTCGATCCACATTCATATGAATTATAGCTATGTCATTGTATTCCCTATTACCGCGCGGGGAGAGGGAACACATCTCTCTCCGTTAGAGCTCAGATTTCCCGAATTATACACTGATGAAAAGAATTAGGGGATCAGTTGAGATATCTAGTTTCTGGAGTATTATCATCTGCAGAGAACGTCGAAATCGGGACAATCGTGCTTATTTCCAGAAAACATCACGCCGGCCGCGGTAGCCGAGGGGACTGAGGCGCTTCAGTCACGGTCTGCACGTCCACTACGGTCGGGGGTTCTAATCCCCCCTCGGGCATGGGTATTTGTGCCGTCGTAGTCTTAGCTAGTTCATAAGTAGTTTGTAAGTTTAGGGACTGATGACCCCGTAGTTAAGTCCCATAGGCTCTACAAACATTTGAACATTTGAAAACATCACCATATCGTGGTGGTGGACGAATGGTGTGGGCAGGAGTCAGGATTGGCGGACGTACGGACCTCTGTGTCGTTCAAAATGGCGCTTTGACTGCTCAGAGAACCTTCGACCTTTTGTCGTACCCTACGCTGGCTGGTGCCATAGGAGATGGGTTCCTTCTGCTGGACAGTAACATTCGTCCCCACAGAGACGCACTGGTGGACAACATGCTTGAAGCTGAGGGAATTGAACGAATGGGGGTGGCCAGCTTGGGGCTTAAACCCTGGACGTAAGTCCTTATGACTTTGATTTGATTCCGAAGATGAAGGAAATGTTCCAGAAATTGGACAGGCAGTAGACCGCTGCATTCGCATTATCAACATTAATATTGTATTGGATGTCAACTAATTTTTCTTCTTCAGACATGCTTTTTTTACTATTCCCACTCTGCAATTTGTATCATCTGTACTCCAACAATTTTTACTACCAAAGTAACAAAAATTATTTACCACTTCTTTGTCTCGTTACCTAAACCAGTTCATTCAGCATCGCCTCGCCTCGCTGTCAGACTACATTCCATAACCCTTATTTTGCTCTTGTTGATTTTAATCTTATACAAAACTTTCAAGACACTGTCCGTTCCGTTCAACTGCTCTTCAAGGTCCTTTGCTGTCACTGGAAGAATTAGAATATCTTCGGGAAACGACAAAGTTTTAATTTCTTCTGCCTGAATTTCAATGCCTTCTCCACATTTCTCGTTGCTTTCCTTCACAGCTTACTCAATGCACAGATTGAATACCATTGTGGAGAGGCTACAGCCCTGTCTCACTCCTTTCCCAGCCAATGTTGAATCAACGCTTTTTTTCGAATAACTCCGTAGAGACGTTTGAAACCATTAATAGCTGATGGAACGTTGATGTCTGCGTCAGGCAGTAATTCGAAACCGTTCAAAAACCCTGCTACCCCGTCAGTGCAGGTTTTCCACAGGGGCGTGGAGAGCGTCAGTGATGTATGGTGGGTTGCCAGCCGCCAGGGGCGACACGCAACGGTCCACCGCTGTTTGCACTGTCCTGGAAGCGTGGAGGGGGAGGGGGACAGACGAGGCGTTTACCCCCCCCCCCCCCCTCTTTCGCTCTTTTTTGTACATGCGCCACCGTGGGCGCTGTGATCGCTCATCCAGTCGCCTGTCCACACGCGAACCGCATTACGCTTTCGGTTCGCGCAAGCAAATAACAGGAACGCTCTTTGTCACCAATTTCACCGAAAATGCGCCCTTTCATATACATCTGCCTGTACTTTTGTTCTCCGCAAGCCACCTTGTGGCGTGTAGCGCAGGGTAAATCGCGAAGCGCTATTATATCCCTCTCCCACCCCCTCCCGGGTCCAACGCCCCCTTGTTCCATTCGCGACTGATGCGCGAAACGAACGACGGTCGGTAACTCACTGAATAATGTGCGGTTTCGGCGATTTTATTGCAAACACGCGAGGCATATGTAGAAGTAATATGATATTTCAGTCTTCTCGGTAAGTGAATTTACGTAATTAGTGAAAATGAATCACCACAATGTAAAATGGTCTCAGTCAGGAAATATACAAATTCGAGTTCAGCGCATGGACATGTTGCCGTGACTTTTCTTTATAAGGGCATCAAGTTAGAGTCTTTGTATGTTGAGAAAGATGCTATAGATATCATATTACGTACTACAAGGACTTCTATCAGTGAGAAACTCTTCTAGCATATTTATATTGGTTCAACCGTTGTGATTTGGTACTTCGGAAAACACGCTATGTGGCGACGATTAATTTATTATCGTACTGTTTCTTGCTGTGCAAGTAAAGACCGGAAATGTATCGTGACAGACAGACGCCAAATGGATATACTATACTGGATTTAAAGACTTGGTGGCAGCGGTTTCACAAGAAGACTTGTTTCAGTTGAACTTGATGTAAAACTGTTCCAAGAGATAAGAATATTCACCTTTTGATCAGCAATATGGTGAATTTTACATACAGCGCCAGTGTATCTCGATGTATCGTTGCCTGTCAAATTAATTCAAATGTTCAAATGTTTGTAAAGCTTATGGGACTTAACTACGGGGTCATCAGTCCCTAAACTTACAAACTACTTATGAACTACTTACGAACTAGGACGGCACAAATATCCATGCCCGCGGGGGGATTCGAACCCCCGACCGTAGGGGCCGTGCAGACCGTGACTGGAGCGCCTCAGTCTCCTCGGCCACCGCGGCCGGCTCAAATTAATTACTTAGTTCTTCAATCTTACAAGGAAAGCACTTGGGCTCAAACAAACACATATACACCAAAATCGTATGAGAGATAATATAAACCATATTCATTTCAATCATATATATTATAGACCCAGTAGCTTTATAAATGCGTCATCAGTGGGCGGAAAGAGTGGGCAAATCACGCACACATGTCCAGGATAATGGTCATGTCACATTCTTGGAAGTTCAGGGAAGGTTTAAACGGTTATAAAATATGGAAAAATTGCGAGGAAAATTTAGATTTCACAAATGTAAAATAATGACTTTGTTGTGTTAGATGCGTTCAGGAATATACTTTGGAAGAGTTAAGTTCTCTTTACACGATCTGAACCCGTATATGAACTGTTAAAGATAAAAATGAATAGTCGTTCGTTAGTCTCGCTAAAACTCGGGAACGGCTGAACCGATTTGGCTATATATCATTACACTGAATCTATTGTGATGAAATCTGGTGTGGAGATAACTTGAGCGCTGAAGTACCGGATAAGATACTTAAGATAGTGTGTAAATCAAGATATTTTTTTGATTTGAAGTATATAAAACGAATTATCGAACAATAACTACTCTCTGGAAAACCTATTTACTCTTTGACTTCTTAACTATTTTTCAGAAGTAATAATTAACTTTTACAAATGCATTGACCCTTTTGTAAAAAGTGGATAGAACGGCAGAACAGAAGTACCTGTCAGTTTTCCACAAATTTTCCTATTTTCTGGCCAACTATTCCAAACTTTTACTTCACTCAAACCTTCCTCTTGCTTTGAACGTCGAATGTGCAAAATTTTATCGCTTTCAGATGACTAGGATGGATATTTCACAGAGAAATCTTTTTATTTTTTATTAATTTTCCAATTTGCCGGGAAACTGTACCAAATTTTTATTTCATAAGAACGTTACTCTTGCTCAAAACAAAAAAAAGAAATACCCCTCTCCGTCGTTCGAATAGCCAGTTATAGTGCTGAATTCAATCAAAAACACAATGAAAACGCACTTTCAGTTTTTCTCAAATTTTCCAATTTTGCGGTAGATTAAAAAAAAATGATTTCATACAAACCTTGTCCTATCAAGCCGTATTCAAGTGATGCTCTTAAAACCATACGACAATTGATTTTTATTCATAGAAAAAATCGCTTTCGGTTTTTCCTAAATTTTGCTACTTTTCGGGTGACTCATCCAAATTTTTATTTGATGGGAACCTTCCTCTTGTTTTCAACATGAAATATACAAAATTTTATCGCATTTGGACGAACGGTATTGATAGCTCACTGGAAAAAGCTGTTTCAGTTTTTCCCGATTTTCCTCTTTTCCACGACAACTTTTCCATATGTTATCACCGTTTAAACCTTCCATGGATTTACACGAATATTTCAAGACTAAAATTAGCCAAATCGGTTCAGTCGTTCTCGAGTTTTAGCGAGACTAACGAACAGCAATACATTTATATAGTAGGCAGGTGTTTCACGACCATAGATATGTACATGTAAACAAAGAAAAAAATTATTACGTAATTTTATTTTTCGAGGTTATAATTAAGCACACGATGTCTATTCTTCGCATTACGAACCGCGCATTTGCGTGTTTTTAGCCGATGTTACGCGGCTGAAAAAGGAAACGCCTCTCCGGCGAGCAACAATGCGAGCGGCAGCGGCGGCGACAGCGGCGTCACCATGGTGACGGTGACGTCACGGCGCAGCGGCTGCGATTGGGCGGCGCGCCTTTTGTTCGCGCGCGGCGTGGCGCGAGGTCCGCCGGCGGCAGCTGAAATTGAATCTGGGCGGCAGATGCCGGCACAGCAGCGGACACCGCCCTGTCCGGCTCACCCCCCACTGCGTTCACTCGCTGCGCGCGACCACACGGCAGCCACTGGCAGGAGCGTTCATCAATCACCACCGGTTCTCTGCAACCCACTGTACGTAGGTGCATCAGGTGAGGAGAGGGAGGGTGGCGACTCATCGTAGACTACTGTCAGCGAATGCTGTGTGCGAGGGCCTCTCGATGACATACTTTGAATTAAAATACGCTGAGGCAACAAAAGTCATAGGACAGCGATATGAGCAGATCCGATGGTGCCGTCGCAAGCTATAAAAGTTCGATGCATTGATAGAGCTGTCATTTCTACTACGGTGATTCATGTGAACTTACAGACGTATACTTACGTCAGAAATAGTCACATTTTACCTTTCAATCTAATATGACTATCCACTTTGGTTGATCAAATTGGAGCTACGTAACTGGCTCAGAAGACAGCACGTAGGATATTGGACCAAAGTCCATCAACAAAAACATGGCAAGGTAATGATGCCAAAGCTCTGCAATCCTGGGTCTGAACAAGAGAGAGATTAGACTCATGGTTGGATTGCTGACAGGTCATGGGAATTTCAAAAAACACCTACACACAATGGAAATAACAGAAGAGGACCCTAAATGTAGGATCTGTCATGACGGTGACGAAACTGCATCACATCTAATCTTCTAATGCATTGCATTGGAGAGTAAAAGGCACAGAACATTTCGGACAACCAGACCCGAAGAAATTGTGTCTAATAAAGAACTGGTAAAGGGACTCCTTGCACTGTTCAAGGGCATTGGTTGGCTTTACTATACAGGGAGCGATACCGCACAATAAACTTAGTTTCTGTGCGGGCAGTGACGGGTTGGACCAAGACTGTTTTGGCTTCCCTGAAAAAATCAAATCAGTCCACTTTGGTGACGTATTTTTTAACATGTTGACCCGCTCGTTTAGCCGTGTGGTATAACGCACCTCTTTCCAAGACGGGGAGGCGTACCGGTCCCGGTTCGAATCCTCCCGGTGGATTAACGAAGGGGATCGGAGTGCCAGCTAGCCTAGATGTTGTTTTTAGGCGGTTTTCGACATCCCCCTAGGTGAATACCGGGCTAGTCCCCAAGTCCCGCCTCAGTTACACGATTCTCAAACGTTTCACAACACTTCACACTTTCACACATATAACACTATACACAGACATTCGGGGTACACAACTCCTCCCTGGGGGAGGGGGGGGGGCAGGGGATGGCCGCAGGAAGGGCATCCGGCCACCCCGTCAATACTAACATGCCAAATCTGCAATAACACAGTGGACTCTGCATGTACGGGAAAACGGTTGAAGAGAAGGAAAGAAAGAATTTTTTAAAATGTTCACCATACTTTTTTTTATTCACTTTATATCTCGAAGAGAAACTCTTTATTTGATCTGTGCTCCTAAATGAAGACCTCGTAAACCATTCTAAAGATTAAAATCACCGAGATCGGTCAGCGATCTTGGCGTAACAATCTAAGGAAGGTGCATTTTTATTAACATGCGTAACAAAGTTCTCTAAAGAAGGCAGCTGTTGTGGGAGTCGAAACCCAGTTAGATATCACTGTATTTATTGCAAGCAGTGGGCTGTGATTCACCAGCTAAAAATTTCTGTATGGTCGCTGTCTTCATATCCATCACAATGAAGCTTCATGGCAGATTAAAATTGTGTTCCCGAACCGGGACTCGAACCTGGGACCTTTGCCTTTCGCGGGCATGCGCTCTACGGACTGAGGTATTCCGACACGACTCACCATCCCGCCTAACAACTTTTCTTCTGCCAGTACCTCGCCTCCTACTTTCCAAACTTCACAGAAGCTCTCCTGCGAACCTTGCAGGACTAGCACTCCTAGAAGACCAAGCGAGGTGGCGCAATGGTAGCACACTGGACTCTCATTCGGAGGGATGGTGGTTCAAATCCACCTCCGGCCATCCAGATTTAGGTCTTCCGTGAATTCCATGAATCACACCAGGCAAATTCTGGGATGGTTCCTTTGAAACGGCACGGCCGATTTCCTTCCACATCCTTACGCAAACATCAGAGCGTAAGCTCCGTCTCTAATAACCACGCTGTCGATGGGACGTTAAACTCCAAGCTTCCTTCTTTCCTACTCCTAGAAGATAGGATATGGTGGAGAAATGGCTTAGCCACAGCCTAAGGGATGTAGGAGGCGAGGAGAGGCAGAAGTAAAGTTGTGAGGCGGGATCGTGAGTCGTGTCGGGATAGCTCAGTCGGTAGAGCGCTTGCCCGCGAAAGGCAAAGGTCCCAGGTTCGAGTCCCGGTTGCGACACACAATTTTAATCTGCTAGGAAGTTTCATACCGGGATCATTCTTGGATGCTCTGGAGAATGAGCGAGTTCCCACTTTGTCACGTTCCATACGTTTGCAGTTGGCAAAAAATCTAGTGTCTCGTTGGTTGGCAGTAGTTGCACCCTACCGGGAGCGGCAGCTGTATGTTGTCGTGCATTGACCTTCTGAATGAGCCCATACCTGTCCTTTCGGAGTGGAAGTAGCACCTGCGACAGACTGCAATGTAGCGTCCATTCGTCACTTTACATGCAGAAACACCAGATGTGGGCGCGAGTTGGAGGTGTAGCCCCACCCCTGCTCCACCCCGGGGGTGAGATATGTTGGTGAGCGCATGCCCGCTCACTGGAAGAGGCAGCTGACTACGTCTACACCACACCCTAGCGTACACTCATAATGACACCATACTTGGCTGTTCCCCCTGCGCTACCCTTAGGAGCCCGGTGACTTGTAAATCTGAAATCGGTCTCCCACATTTTTTATTGCGGATCCTGATTCTCCAGTTAAAATACTGCAACTTATGTATACAACATTCTTCCAATGGGCAGTAGATGGCACTGTAGTAACGGAAAATTAAAATCTCTTAAAAACAGTTGATAATATCTGAAGAAACAAAGATTAGATAAGAATCCCAGGAAATTGGAACGGCAGTTATTACAAAAGCTTTAGTGATACACCGGTTTTTACCACCATGAAATGAATATATACATTTCTTTATCAACATTACTCGTGTAATTTCATTCAGACATGTTTGTGAAATGTCAAGAAGTTGCAACAGTTTATTAGTTTGTTCAGCACTTTTTTTAAGCTTATGGGACTTAACTACATGGTGACCAGTTCCTAAACTTACAAACTACTTATGAACTAGCTTATACTAAAGACAGCACAAACATCCATACCCGAGGGGGGATTCGAACCCCCGAGGGGAACGGCCTCGTGCCTCGCACCATAGCGCCTCAATGCGCTCGGCCGCTCCGTCTCGGCTCAGCACTGATTTAAAAACTAGTTTTAGCGTTACGCAACACCAAAGACGTAGGATTACTACTGTTTTATTCTTTTCGGGGTACCTTATTGCTGTGGCTCCCCTTGCCTCGCAGCAACGGGAGTCTCCTCGCTTCATCTTGTGGAGAAACTGCCTTTCATACTTCCTGAGATCCTAACGCGATGTTTGTTTCTTGAGATATCACCATACATCAATTGTCCTCAACTCGTCCTGTTTTTTGTAGATTACTGCGTTAATTATCACACAATGAAAACAATGTTAATTACAAAAGTTACATTTTATCGGAGCATACGAGCCAATAATAAGGAAGGGGGCTTCACATTTTAAAAATGTAATATTTGTTTGAACACCACAGTGCTTTACTAGGCATGGTCCTGTTTGGAGGTGGTATGACGTTGCCTTCCTCCGACCTTGAAACTGACTTACCCATGGGGGACATGCAGTTTAACGTGGATTACAAACCACGGTGCTACTCGGTATTTTTCACATGAGCAATACTGCCAGAAGTGAAAGAAGTGGAAAGTTACAGATAAAAATAGTAGGACCTGGCGGGCATCGATCCCGCGACCTTTGGATTTGTAGTCTTGCACTCTACCACTGTGCAATCGATTAATTTTTCGAAAGTCACTGCCCCTCACCACCTTACCACCCGGTCCTTCGCGATTCGGTGGCATTATCTTTCAACTGAACGCCACTTCGGCGACCCCAGTTATCAAAGCCGAGAAAGCGGACCTACAGCTTAACGTGGAATCCGAACCACATTACGTTTCTGAAGACTCCACACATCTTTGAGAGGTGAAGGTTGTGTTATTTATTTATTTAGGTTATGGTACAATTTAAGCCACACACAAAATTAGTAACTTAATGTAAGAAGTAGTGTAATTTACCAAACAGGGAGACTGAAACGTCATGATAAGATCACTGTAGGAAAACTATAGAAATATTTGCAATACGAAGCAGAAAAAAATAGGATGACGAAAAAATATTTACAAGAGCAATAAGGGACAAAGTAATGTAAAATGTAAGTTGGTACGTAGATGGTCAAGTAAAAGGTTGAAAACTAGACTAGGATGTCCAGTTGTGGTAGCCAAACAGGTGTAGAAGCTGTCAGAAAGTCATCGAGAGTTCCACAGAAGGCAAAGTTCGGGCAGCTGTGTCGCATTGTTCGGAAGTCTTCACCACAGTCACAGCTTGCAGAAGGTCGCAGGCCCCAGGAGTGCATTGAGGATCCACTTCTCCCGTGTCCAGTACGCACTCTATTCAGACGGACCCAGATATGTTGTGGGACATGAAATCCGGCCGGGGGTATTCGCGTACGTAGCATTCCTTAAGCTAAACGTGTCTCCTGGGTGGTGCTAGAGAAGAGTCACTGCCGGTGCAAAGGAAGTGCTGACATCCACTCCTAACAGCTGGGTTAAAAGGCACACTAAAAATTTCCGTGATCCGTCCGATTTTCAAACTCAAACGAGTTTCGCTTCCAGTCAAGTGCTTTGCCACGAGACCACCAGCCTAACGGACGAACAGATATTACTGCAACCCTCTTACAGTCCGATTTGTAGCTTTCCAGATATTTATAAAGACAGTATTAATTGAAAACCAATATTAAAATGAAAAATTAGAAAATAACTAAAGACGTCGTCTGATATGACTCGAAATTAGTTAAAGCCCATGTCAAAGGAAAGTTCTCGACGAAAAGCCTGATAACGTAGTGGCCTGTCAAGCGTACATTGGACCAAAACAGTCCCACTTTAGTTTATTTATTTTACTGCTCTGTGTTAGCATCGTTTTAAAGAGATAGAGAATTAAATATTAAGACAAAAAGTAATTCAGGAAACATCTACGGCGCGGAACCTAACTTTCTAAGGCGTTTGTGGGAGACTCTTTTGAATTTTTAAAATTTTTAAATCTTTTGAATAGCTTTGGGTAAAATGCGACGTGGCATAGCAATAGCAACAAATGCAGTAACTCGAGTATGGAACGAGTTTGAGTAATGTCTAGAGGACTTATTACGATTAAAGTTTTCGTGAAAGTGACGATTCGTCTATTGCCGTTATATCACATGATTATGATGTGGTCGGAAAGAACATTTCATTAATTTCGTACATACAATTAACATGCTGCGGCATTCTTAATTTATTTCAGACGCGTTTTGTGCTCTTAAGGGTTTTCGCAGGGTTCCCCTAATGAAGGAAAAATTCCTACTGCGCCAGAAAAGTTGCTCAGGCATTTAAAACGCCCAAGTAGTACATTTCAGAGATGCTGTGAACTTTTGAAAAAAAGATATACTTGGGCTAACAGGGAGAAAGAGGCAAAGAATTTCGTAGCAAAATCCGCTGCATCTGTCGGGGCGCGGCGTTTATCGCAGAGGCAGGAAATGGAAAAAGTTGGCAGCTTTATCTTTGGCTCGTTACCCACTCCTGGACCCGACTCGTCAACGTAATGGCCGCCACTTCCCGCCGTGAGGACCCCGGCCGTGTTTTGGCACCTGACTTTTCTCTTTTAAACTTAGACCAGCTGTCTAAGGAGAGGTAAAACCCGGCTATGCAGCAGAAATGAAATTCTCTGAAATCCTGTTTATCTTCGTATAGAAATATAATCTTAAAATATTCTCATTACTGCACGGCTCTGCTGGGCTGGTCGATATGCTGGCAAGAAAAGCCAACGCCGCAACATTTGGCTGTTACTGTCAGATATTAAATTCCCAGCGACTGCCGCAAACACTCATATACGACGTTTCTGAAACACTATTTACTAACAATGCATCTGTCGGAAATCTTTCAGATGTCACTCAGTTTCGTAATTCTCAAATCCTGACTTTTGTCCAGGGAAAACTGAAGCGCCCATACATACTTCGCAATTCGCGAAATTTCCCGACGTCTGCTGCTCCTGTAAGATGGACAAACGATCTGCAAACACATGAAAATTTGTGCCGGACCGGGCACAAATTATTATCATAATAAACATTAACGCCTGACAAGCTTAAGGTGGTAGAATTGTCTCTCTCCTTCTTGCGAGACTCACTCTATAGCGTGTACGAGCATGTGAGGGAAAGAGACAGGTGCAACGCATGGAAGTTTGGGTCTGTCCGGGAAGAGTGCACGGGTGGCCGAGTGGTTAAGGCGACCGCTCGCGAAAAGCGGGAGACCCGGTTTCGAGTCCCGGTCCGCCACAAATTTTCGTGTGTTGCAGACCGTTTGTGGATCTTACAGGAGCAGCAGACGTCGGGAAATTTCGCGAATTGCGAAGTATATATGGATATATTTATCTCTGGTGCGGATCACCGCCAACGTCTGTTCCCTTGGAACGCACATAATAAAAACTGAAGCGGTTTTAAATTGCATTCCTCTTCCCAAATGTGAAGTGTTCATGTTGTAAAGTGAACTCACTGCTCGAAACAATTACTCATTCGCAGAAGATACGGGGGTAATCTATGCCAATACGTAAACTCACACGACTGTGTGGTTAACACGTGGTTAACAAAAAATCTACACAAGTTCTTGTCCTATTTACGTATATTTTTTACGCGACATACTAATGATGATTCCGGCTGTCGCAGGCTGTATGATTAAATATATGTAATACAGAAGTATACATGTGATATACAAAAGGGAGAACACTGTTACCAAATATCTACGTAAGTTATTGATTGATTTGATTCAAGTTTTTACATGACATCTCGATAACGTTTGACTACAGGGACCAACAGGTAAAGCAGTCAACAATCCGAAGATTAGTTTGAACACCACAGTTGTTCACACCTGACTAAAGCCACGGTATCACATTCCACATCACTTTCACATTCACGCTTACTAGTATTAAAAGTCACACTAATTACATTTTCAAATGATGAATTTGGAATGTCAATGTGATGCGCTAACTTTCGCAAAACATTTTGCAACATAGTCTTATACGTAAGTGCAGCAAATTGATTGTACACCACAGAGTGAAGCTTCACGATGAAATAAGTCACGTACGTTCACTTGCAGTGTGGCACCTTCTAGTCTTAGAAAATCAGTTTTCCTTCTGATCTAGAATTTATATTGCCAAAAGAAGTAAACATCAAGGGGTTGGCAACATTTTGTTATTTTCGGTGGCGAGATCTTGAGCGTAATATATTTGTTTCGGAAATCTTGTGTCTAGAAAGGTACGATCTGAATGACCCGGTCAGGAATCACAAAACAATAGATAAAGGTCTGCGCGAATGCGGATATCCGCAGTATTTCTTACTTTGTGGATAAAATTGTGAGTGACGCGAATATCCGCGTGTTATGTGCGAATAAAGAGCGAGGCATCTGCCCAGTACGTCTGTCAAAATGTTAGCTGAAAACTTCAAGGCAGTGGACATTCTTGAAATCCTTGCAGGGCCCAGGTAGAGTGGAAGTGTGTTGCTTTCATCATAGCCGACGTAGTTGTACCCGAGGAGCCTGCGCCTAATCCGTTTACGCGAACGTGTCTAATGTGCGATCTGTCAAGTGCTTTCTGCGTAGCAAACCAGCTGCCAGAATCGATCCTTTTTTCTTTTTCTTTTTTTTTCTTTTTTTATGAAAACACAGTAAAATCTCCTCTACGCCGATCAGTTTTAACCACTGAAATGTAAGTAGGCGTCAGCAAGATCGTACTACACTCAGCTTCAAATTCCGGCCCTCTAAATTTACTCAACAGAAATTCACGAAAAGAACGTCGTCTTTCCTCCAGCGATCCCCAATTGAGTTGCAGAAGCATTTACGCGACACTGGCGCATTATTCGAACCTACCAGTAACAAACCTAGCTGCTCGCCTCTGAACTGCTTCTATGTCTTTCTTTAAATTGATCTGCTGCGGGTCCCAAACACTTGAGCAATACTCAAGGCGTGATCGTACAAGCGTTTTATACGCGGTCTCCTTAAAAGATGAAGTACATCTTCCCAAAATTCTCCCAATAAACCGAAGTCGGCTGTCCGCTTATTCACAACTGTCCTTACATGTTCGTTCCATCTCATATCGCCCTGCAATGTTACCCCTAGATATTTGAACGACGCGACAGCATCAAGATCACTATTAATGCTGTATTCGAACATTATGGTATTGATTTTTCTACATTGCCATTCTTGGCACCAACTAGAAATTTTGTCTAAGTCATTCTGTATGCTATTACAGTCAGTTAAAGACGACACCCTCCCATACACCACAGCATCATCAGCAAACAGCCGCAAATTACAACTTACTCTGTCCATCAGATCATTTATATACATAGAAAATAATAGCGGTCGTATCACACTCCCCTGGGGCACACCTGACGATACACTCGTCTCTGATGAACACTAGCCGTCGAGAACAACGTACTGCGTTCTATCACTAAGGAAGTCTTCCAGCCAGTCACAAATCTGTGAACCTATTCCATAAGCTCGTATCTTCGTTAGCAGTCTGCAGTGTGGCACCGCGTCGAACGCCTTTTTGAAGTCGAGAAAAACACAATCCGCCTGTTGCCCTTCATCCATGGCTCGCAAGATGTCACGTGAGAAAAGGGCAAGCTGAGTTTCACATGAACGATGTTTCCTAAACCCGTGCTGATTCACAGAAAGAAGCTTTTCTGTTTCAAGGAAATTTACTATATTCGCACTGAGAATATGCTCCAAAATTCTACATGAAACTGATGTCATCGATATTGGCCTGTAATTGTGTGGGTAATAATTTGCGTGTGGAGGCTAGCTGCCCCTGCGGAGCTGCTGCCCGCAGCGCGCGGCTGCCCCGCAGGTGGCGCCAGCGTGGCAGGGCACGCGTCCATAATGCAGGCCGTCCATCCGGCCCACAATGGCGCTGAATATTCCAGCCGGCGCGCCTTATGAAAGTCTAATGGCGGCCACAGCCTGAGCCTGAGTCTGCTGATAACGAATTTCAGACCCGCGCCGTGCCGGACAGTCGCCAGCTTCCCAGCGCGCGCCTAACCGACCGCACTCCACCCTTCCCTGCAAGTTCGACGACAGATGTTTCTGAATACTGTGCTGCAAAACCTATTCCCTGATCTCGGTAAACTCATTCCACTCAGCATACAAAAATGGGGGGGGGGGGGGGTCGAAGATATTTCAAGTGCGAGGAAAGAGCAGGGGAGGGGCATAGGAGAAATAGGGGACGACATTGATTGACTACCCCACCCCGAAAAGCAAAATTATAGCAAAATCATTTGTAATTACAGTTGTTTTAGCTTCGAATTTTTCCAGCTGTTTTGGACCTGTTGGATATACCAGTTTCTCTTCTCTTCTAAAAGAAATGTTTGTAAATCTATCGGACCAAACTGCGTGGTCATCAGTCTGTAGCTTACAAACTACTTAAAGCTAGGTAAACTAATCTACGTACAACACACACATCCATGCCCCAGGGAGGACTCGAACCACCACGGCGAGCAACCGTGCGCTTCGCAGCGAGACGCTTTAGACCGCTCGCCTACTCCACCGCGGCCATCAGTTTCTCTCTAGATGTATATCTACTGTACATCTATAATACACAAGCACAGAGTAACATATACACAGAAGCAGCCACCCCTACTGTCCTACGCTCCCCTCGTAGTTCTCGCACGTCAGAGGGTAGCGTGGAGGGGAGGGTGAGGGGAGAGCTCGTGCCGCCTGCCACGGCGGTGTCCGGCATGCTGGCGTTAGAGGGGAGGTGGTGGAGGGGACAGCCGCTACCTGCCGCCTGCTCTGGCCAGTTTAAAGGGCTGCTTCTGACCGCAGCGCCATCATGGGACATCTTACGGAACTGCTGGAAACACTCCCTCCCCGCACCCCTGAGCGTAGGACCGGGCCCTTACGGAGGTTTCCCGTCTGTATATATTTGTCTGTGACACAAGTCACCTCACGGTGTCTGGCGACGGGTACACTGTGCGCAACTGCCACATCCTCCTGTTCCACTCGCGTATGGTGTTAAATGTTCTTTTAGTCTGACCAATGTGTCTTCCAACACATTTGTTGCATTTCAGTTGATATATTCCTGATTTTCTGTATGGATCTGTATTTTCTATTGATTTTGGAAAATATTTTTGAAGTGAGTCGTTAGTTTGGTGGGCTATTTTGATGCCTTGTTTTTTGAAAGTGTTGGATATTGTGTGTGTGTGTATTTGTGATTGTATGTCATTTATACCATCCGTTGTTTTGTTCATTTTTCTGCCTTTGTGTTGTGTACCACACAAACGAACACACAAGACACACATACGAGAATCGAGACTCCAACACGTTCCTAAAATTTCAAGTGTATCACTTTGCCATTTTAGTGGAGAGTACCTTAGACAAACTGTTTTGAGCCGCTCCGTTAGCCGTGTGGTCTAACGTACAGATTTCCGAGACGGGGAGGCGTACCTGCCCCGGTTCGAATCCCCCCGGCGGATTAACGAAGGGGGTCGGAGTGCCGGCCAGCCTGGATGTCCTTTTTAGCCAGTTTCCCACATCCCCCTAGGTGAATACCGGGCTGGTCCCCAACTCCCGCCTCCGTTACACGATTCGCTAACATGTCGTTTCATTTTACACTTTCAAACACATCTCACACTATACGCAGACATTTGAGGTACACATTTCCTCCTGGGGGGCATGGGGTGGCGGCAGGAAGGGCATCCGGCCACCCTGTAAATATTAACCCATGCCAAATCCGCGTTTAACACAGTGCCGACCCTGCATGTGCGGGACAAGGGCCAAAGAGAGCCAGACAGACACCCTAGACAAACAATTTTATTCATTGCACACCGTGCAGAGATTCCAGCTTTTGAATATGGAAAATAGTAATGCGACGTAATATGTATGAGCGAGGAGGAAGGCGGGGGGGGGGGGGAGGGAGGGATTATTTGAAGGGTTCCAAGGAGAATAAGTGAATACAAAATGATCAAAATTGCCAAGCCAGTTTTGTAAGATTGCAGATGATATATGGTCAGCGTATTACTACATCGTTCTGATGTGTACAGCAGGAATATGTGTGGGTGGGGAGAGGTGAAGCAAAACTAATTGTTTTCTTCCTCAGAACGGAACATATTAGATTTGGTGATTTCCAGAGATATATAGAAGAATCATTTAAACTTGCACACAATCACAAGATAACGTAAAATCATAACTGACAGAAACAAAACAGGTTAAGATATTTCGGTGAATGTGCAGGTTATGAAAGGTACAAGTGACATGACGCATTTTCATTGGCTGCTGCTGGATTCCAAAATGGCGCGCCTTTGTGGATTCCTCCCGTATGGCGTATTGCGTAGTTTTCGAGTTCGTAGAAGTTACTTTCAATATCGGTGATTTCCACAAGAACACGCTCGAAGATGCTGCTCAGAACCACTTTATTTTTTGTCGATGACATCACATCGTACAAAGGAAATGAACTTAGAGACAATATTGTAGGAAGGGAATAGGATGTAGATGAAGATGAAATAGGAGATACTGTACTGAGAGAAGAATTTGACAGAGCCCTGAAAGACCTAAGTCGAAACAAGGCCCCTGGAGTAGATGATATTCCCTCAGAGCTACTGAAGTCTCTGGGAGAACCAGCCATGACAAATTTGTTTCACCTGGTGTGTAAGATGTATGAGACAGGTGAAGTACCCTCAGACTTTAAGAAAAATGTTATAATCCCCATTCCAAAGAAAGCAGGTGCAGACAGGTGTGAAAACTACAGAACCATCAGTTTAATAAGTCATGGTTGCAAAATATTAACACGAATTATATGCAGAAGGATGGAAAAGCTGGTAGAAGCCGACCTCGGGGAAGATCAGTTTGGGTTCACGAGAAATGTAGGAACACGGGAGGCAATACTCACTTTACGGCTTATCCTAGAAGATAGATTAAGAAAACGCAAACCTACATTTCTAGCTTTTGTAGATTTGGAGAAGGCTTTTGACAATGTTGATTGGAATAAACTCTTTCAAGTTCTAAAGCAAGCAGGAGTAAAATATAGGGAGCGTAAGGTTATTTACAACTTGTACAAAAACCAGACAGCGGTTGTCAGAGCTGAAGGGCATGAAAGGAATGCAGTGGTTGGAAAGGGAGTAAGGCAGGGTTGTAGTCTTTCTCCATTGTTATTCAATTTGTACATTGAGCAAGCTATAAAGGAAAGCAAGGAGAAATTTGGAGAGAGAATTAAAGTTCATGGGGAAGAATTAAAAACATTGCGTTTTGCCGACGACATAGTAATTCTGTCAGATACAGCAAAGGACCTAGAAGAGCAATTGAACGGAATGGATAGTGTGCTGAAAGGTGCATATAAGATGAACATTAACAAGAGCAAAACTAGGGTAATGGAGTGCAGTGTAAGAAAATCAGGTGATGCTGAAGGAATTAGATTGGGAAACGAAGCAATAACGGAGGTAGATGAGTTTTGTTACTTGGGCAGTAAAATAACAAATGATGGTCGCAGTTCAGAGGATATAAAATGCAGAATGGCAATGGGTAGAAAAGCGTTCTTGAAAAAGAGAAATTTGTTAACATCGAATATTGATTTAAGCCTAAGGAAGTCCTTTCTGAAGGCATTTGTATGGAGTGTTGCCTTGTATGGGAGTGAGACATGGACGATAAACAGTGTGGACAGGAAGAGGATTGAGGCTTTTGAAATATGGTGCTACAGAAGAATGCTGAAGATTAGGTGGGTGGATCGCATAACAAATGAGGAGGTACTGAACAGAATTGGGGAGAAAAGAAATTTCTGGCATACCTTGACTAAAAGAAGGGATAGATTGGTAGGACACATTCTAAGACATCAAGGAATTGCGAATTTAGCGTTGGAGGGAAGTGTGTGGAGTAAAAACCGCAGAGGAAGACCAAGAGATGGATACAGTTAGCAGATTCAGACAGATGTAGATTGCCGTTCTTATGTGGAGATAAAGAGGCTTGCTCAGGATAGAGTAGGGTGGAGAGCTGTATCAAACCCGTCTCCGGACTGAAGACCACAACAACAAGACGACATCACACGATCGAAATCAAAGGGAAACGAGTTTTGCAGACGGATAACAAATAACCGATTTCTTATTTAAACCTGAAAATCGGAATCCGAACCACTCCAATCGTAAACTCGCAATTTTAAACAATTGCGATTAAATCGTAATTGTTGGAACCTCTGAGTCAGTGTTCTGAAGGCTCGACCTGCAAATCCAGTATCTATGTAAATTGAAATTTTATAGTAAGGACATAAACTTTCGTATAGCACCAAGAAGGAAAGCAATTGGTATGTGACCTTAGTTTTATGGGGAAGCGGTGCCCATTCAGATTTCAACTATCTTTTCAAATGGTTGCTTTTTTTTTTTTTTCTCTTCGATGTTAGGTAAAAGTTTGCAGAGCGAGCTGAGGGCGGTAGTCGGGCACGGCGCAGCGGCTGTTGCAGCAGGCAGGCGAGCAGGCAGGCACTCACTGGTGGGTGGTGACGTTGAAGAAGAGGTGCGAGAACTGCGGCGCCGAGTCCTCGGGGCCGTGCGGCGCGGGGAAGCTCAGCACCAGCATCACCGGCTTGCGCGAGAAGTACTGCTTGCTCTGCCGCAGGAACGCCACCGAGTCGTTCGCGATCAGGTCCGGGTAGTAGTCCTGCCGGCACACAAAGTCACTATATATGTTAACTATATACAGTAAAATGTCTAAGAAATAAGATGAAGAAAGGTGGTAGTGTTGCGGCCTCACAATCATAGAGTCCATGGTTCGATTTCCACTGTAGATTTTTTTTCTTTTTCTCGTTGTGTTCGAATAATTACACAATGTCAATATCTAATGGTGTTGTGTCGCACAAGTATTAAGTGCGCGCCACGTACTTAAGCCGCGCGCCGCCATGCACGCACGGCGCGGCGTTCTTACGACGTCAGCCACGAGCGCCCTCTGCTGCAACTCCGCTCGTGGCCACCACTGAACGACATCGTTCACTTGGGACTGAGATAGGAACCAGTTAACACTTGGGAATCAGATAGGCACCAGTGAAGACTTGGCTATCGGATAGGCACTAGGAATCATCGTTAGGCAGGCCTCTATCTAATCTATGTATCAGCAATTTCTGCGTGCTCCGACTGCTGCTGTCTGGCTGCTGCAAGCGGGCTGGTACAAGGGTCGTCTATCCCATCCTCGTCGCCACTTTCGTGTCCCAGCCTTTTGTATCCCATCCTCGTCGCCACTTTTGTGTCTCGTTTCCGCCGGTTTTGGTAGGTGTCGGCGGCCGAGTAGAAAGTGAGACCGACACAGGAATAAAGGTTGCACGCTTGTGCGGTATGGAGGTGACCAGCCAGTGGGACAGCAGAAACTAGAAACACTAGAGTAAATTACAACGAGATATATATTTCATAGAGACTTAGTAATACTTAACTTTTACATAGTTCTTGACTGCAGAATGCTGATACATAGATTAGATAGAGGCCTGCCTAATGATGATTCCTAGTGCCTATCCGATAGCCAAGTCTTAACTGGTGCCTATCTGATTCCCAAGTGTTAACTGGTTCTTATCTCAGTCCCAAGTGGCCGATGCAGTTCAGTGGTGGCCTCGAGCGGAGTTGCAGCAGAGGACGCTCGTGGCTGACGTCATAAGAACGCCGCGCCGTGCGTGCATGGCGGCGCGCGGCGAAAGTACGTGGCGCGCACTTCATACTTGTGCGACACCACAAATGGTGATTTTTATGAAAAACGCACGTATTTTTGTTTACTCGTAATTTTCTATGTTTTATAAAAGTTTGTTAATAATTATGGATTCAATCAAAAAACATAAGTTACACTTTTTACAGTATTGGCTACACTATTAGTTGAGGCGGCAGTCTCTGATTCTTCAGTTTCTGAACAGCTACGACGCTGTTTTTAGAAGTCATCTCCATATCTACTAATGACTTTACAACACTAAACTGCTCAACCTACTCAACAATCGTTCTAAGTGACGACAAGGCGTTCAGCTCGTCTACATACGCATAAACAAAATCTGACACACGTGTAATTAGAGATCCCGAAATGTTTTATTCAACTGAATTCCAAAACAACGAATAAAATATCTGTCTCAGCGGGAATCGAACCATCGATTCTACGGTTATGACACCAGAACACTATCACCTGAGCTACACCGACAGATGCTGCCTATTTTAATTATTGGTATTTACGGGTACTTGCGAAACTCCAAACTCGATTACTCGATTTTCTCGAGAATTTTTGACAGTCGCGTCAAATGCCTGTGACTGATTATTATTTACGTTTTGAACGTGGTGTATTATATAATCTGAAATCCGATACACTTAAGATCTTCTTGTTAGTACCGAGATAGTGACACAGATGTTACACGTACTTTTTTTTAATGGAAAGTGTTTCTAACTGAAACCCCACACAGTAACTGATTCGAGAGAAGAGTTTATTGTTTACTTCACCCAGAAAAAGAAAAAAATACTCAACTGCTTTCTTATTAGTCTGTAGCTTACCAACTACTTAAACTAAGGTAAACTAACCTAAGAAGAAAACAAACACCCATGCCCGAGGGGGGATTCGAACCCCCGACGGCGAACGGCCGCGCGCACCGCAGCATTGCATCCCCGTGCGCACGGCTACTCCGCCGCGGATTGACTTCATTATCATGCAGTAACACTGTCACATCATTATAAATTTATGACTCCTAGTAACTGCATTCGCTACACAATTTTCATACGGTATTAGTACATGGCACAGAATATACCTGCAATATTATAGCACTGCACGATGCAAAGTTGAGGAGATATTGCGACAAACACTGAGATGCAAGAAAAACTGCAGTATCATGTATGAGGTTTAGATTTATTACTTCTTTACTATGCATTCTACTCGCGATTCCTTTACAGACAATATACATACAGCACCGAATATAAATTTATATCAATGTGTGACATATAATTCAGGAGATATGACGTAATAAAGTGTAGATGTGAGGAAACAAAACTTTAGGGCAAAATTTGCTGTCAATCCACATGGCTGAAAACCATGTTGTCACAAAGAGGACGTAGATAGGTGGGCATGGACAGAATACAGAAAACAACTACTTTTCTTGTTCGTTTAATTCAGTGTCATGTGTAGCGTGCCCCAAGTCGGTAAACCGTTTAAATTGTACGTTTATGCGGGAAACGGACCAACAAAGTAACTGTCAGTCCACTCGTCTTACAATAAACAATGATTTTGAATGTGATTTACTTTCTCAGTCTTTTCATATCAAACTGAGCCACTGTGAAGCTGATGGGGTAAAACGTAGAGATACGAAATTCTCACCAAGTGCGTCACGTCTACATAGTAATGCAAAAGCTGTAATTTGTTATTTTATTAGTTGGCTGTTCACAATATAGCGTTACGTTCTTCCACAAGTTACATGCTGTACTTGAAATAAAAATATATAGTATTTAGTTTTTGAAGTTTTTAGATATAGTCTCCTCATTTGAGATGTCATTATGTTGCCGCATTGTAATGATTTACCATTAACCAGTGTTCTTACAGCACGCCTGTTAAGTGGATTACATTTTTTTTATCGAGTCTTCAACTCATCAGTATTGGACAGGTCGTATACATTATCCAAGGAAGGAAGATTAGCGTTTAACAACCAGTCGATGGCATTGTCATTAGAGTCACAGCACAAGCTGAGGTTCTTTTGTTGAGGATGGGGAAATAAATCGGCCGTGCCCTCTCAAAGGAAGTATCCAGACATTTGCTAAGAGTGATTTAAGGAAATCACTGAAAAACCTAAATGTAAGTGACCAGAGGTGAATTTGAACCACTGTCCACCCGAAAGCGAGTCCAGTGCACCACTCCGCCATCTCGCTCGTTGCACCAGCGATGTAATCTACAGTAAGAGGCATAAATATTGTCCCGCCAGAATAATTTGCAGAACAAGAACAGAGCATTGCAATACCCAATTTCAGAAGTGACACTGTTCCCAACTGTAGAGGTCTGTGGGCTTGAGTTTGGTGTTTACATCGGCAGATAGAAGCGATATAATAGCGTAAATTCACCGCAATTTAACTCACCGTCCTCACTGTATGATTTCTTTTGAAAATCATTATTCGAGCACATAGAAACGCTTGAAATTTACGAACACTACACCGCGTCGGTAGCATTACTACAATGGCGAGCATTTCACATGTCCTTCAGTGGCGGTGCGCATAGGCTAACAAGCGTTCGAATGTAACTGCAGTCATCTGTATTATTTTATTTAGACCTGTGCAGGTAACGTTTTCAACCTTAATTCGCTATAAGTTGTACAGTTGCAGATTTTCGTAATTCCCAATTTATTTCAAAAGACTGCATTTTATAATAGCCTAACTTTAAAACCAACACGCACACTATATATATAGTCTTGATCGCACACAGTCTTACGATCGAGACTGTGTTTTTGAAAATATAATTTCACTAACGATCGCTGTTTCTCCAATAAAGTATTCTAAAATAGTAAACACACAAATGATAAAGTTAAAAATATTGAAAATGTATGTATCTCTGTGTAATGTCTCAGTAGTATTTGTCTAAGGAAACGTATCAGGTGAATGGTGCATTTTTCAAGTGTATACGAGTGAGAGGATGTGCTTTCCAGTATCTATTGTTTTCAGTTCAATATATTTAAAAAATGACAAATGTCTATCGTTAGATTCGAACGCTCGTCCTTTACATTCGTAAGCCGTCAGCCTATCCACTCCATCATTGAAGCAGATGTTAAGCGCTCGTAGTTGTAGTAATTCTATAGACCTGGAATAGTTGTTTTATTTTTTAAATTTTCTTTTATTTCAGCTGTTTCTACGTGCTCGAATAAAGATTTTTCAAAAGTAATTATACGATCACTTATATTGCACTAAATTTCGACATATATTGCTTCCACAGACCGCGAAAGTTGGGAACACTGGCACCTTTGAGCTTTCGCACGTGCAGTGCTCCGTACATGTACTCTAAATTATTCGGGTCGGGCACTCTGCCTCTCGCTGTACATACAGATGAAACATATTCCGTCTCAAATCAAATTATGCACTGATGGGCCGGGAAGTTACCCACGGCATTTTCAATTCAATCATATTACCATGTTAGGGAAATAGCAAATAAGCTTAAGTGAGGAAAACGTTGCACAAGCATTGTTGTGGCACTAGACATAGGTAAGCTCTCCCAGCCAGATGAGAGGTATGCGGGCCAGACACATGCATAATTCTGTAGCTGGGTGGGTGACAGAAAGTGGTGTTCCAGCGTTCTGCACTGCGGCGGCCTACAATAGCGGTTGGGACACACGTCCGCACTCTGAGCCAACGGGTTATCTGCCGTCCCCTGACATCTGGGCACAGGCCTCTCATTCATTATACTGACCTCTTCACTTTCTACTGGTCATTGCCTAAGATCCCAGTAAACTGCAGCTTTAACGCCGCTTTCCTTTCCGTCTCTCTGTTCAAGGGTAATTTTGGTTGGTACGGTTGCTGTTTCGCAGCTAATCTACAAACAATATACACTGCTGGAAACAACTGGGGGATCAGGTGAAATATCATACAAAGTATACTTAAGGTAACATATTTTAATCAGATATTGGTTACAACTGTAATTTGTGTGTGATACAGTACGAGATTTTGCTGTCTCAACTCTACTTGAGGTTTACATGGCGTTTTCTTAGAGCGAGGCACCATGGGGTTACCATAATATGGTGTGTGATCATCTCTGACGTTAATTGCACACCAGCACTGCATGAACAGTCTGAGGTTACCAATCAGATATTGAGGCATATTTGGCCATTTTTCATGAGTGCAATATCCAGCTCTGCTGATCTGGCTGCAATGCATTTGCCTAGTGCATCCCAGACATGCTCAATCGCATTTAAGTAAAGTGAATAAGGTGGTCACTTCATTCGTTCAATTGTCTCAGCTTCAAACATGTTGACCACTAATACGGTTCTATGGGGGATAACCGTTATCGTCCACCAGAAGGAACCCATCTCCTATGGCACCAGCGTAGGGCACAACGAAAGGTCGAAGGATCTCGTCTCTACCTCTGATGAGGGGAAGACGGTTGTGCGGCTGAACACAAAATCCTGACTCATCCGAGAAAGGAACCCGGCGCCATTCGTTACGACTCCATTCCTAATGTTCTTCTGCCCAGTTTCTACGTCCTAAACGGTGTTATGGTTTTAATGGAACACACGCCATAGGCCTCAGTGCGTAGAGACCACATTTGCGAAGGTAATTTGGAACTGTGTTGATACTGCACGTCCTGTTACTGCCTGGAGGGTGTGTTTCAAAATTCAAATGTTTGTATAGCTAATGGGACTGAACTACGGGGTCATCAGTCCCTAAACTTACAAACTACTTATGAACTACTTACGAAATAGGACGACACAAATATCCATGCCCGAGGGGGGATTCGAACCCCCGACCGTAGTGGCCGTGAAGACCGTGAATGGAGCGCCTCAGTCCCCTCGGCCACCGCGGCCGGCTTCGGTTTAGTAAAGTAGTTGTTTTATTGCACTACCTTCTCACTTCACAACCGCTTTTGTAATTTAATTGGTGAAAACAGGTGAACACCAATTCCTTTTGTAACAACTTTCTTATATTACCACTATCTCGGTTGCCGCAATGTTGTTGTCTCCACTCCGCTGAAACGACAGAAAGACGTAGAACCATTTTAGTTCATTTTACGGATGACAATATAACGTAGATATCTCAGCTGATCCCGTAATTGTTTCGACCCGTGTAGACACGAACCTTTAGAGAACTTACTCAAAATTATGTCTTCAAACTCTCTCTGCCTCTTCGTATCCAGCCGTAGAAAGGATCTTGCATCAACTTTAATTCTCCGTTTCAAACTGATGTCACGGAAGGAAGAACAACTACTGTTGTGAATATTTTGTAGCTTGGATACCTTGAATATCATCGTATCAGAATGTAATTTCCCATCTATGAACCAAAAAGATGAATTTGTTATTGATGTTATTAATATAAAATTGTGTGAGAAAACTGCGATCAGCTTGGATATAGAAATATGAAAATGACTACCACTGGTGCTTACAAGAGCCTTGCGACATCAAACTATGTACCACTTACGGATGGTGACAATCGCATTACGGGGCGACGTTGAAGTGGTGTGAATATCATATTCGATGAATCGCTGCCAATTTTAAAGCAAATACACAACTGTGTCTTTCCCCAGCTGGTCGTTCCTTGGACGTTGTCTTGGTGCTACACCACTGCCGTCTATACTCCAGCTCAATAACCATCAAGTGGTGCACCCATATTCTGCTTACTTACCCAAGTCGATATTTGTTGCGGCAGACATTTTTAAAGGGCAGCGCCTGCGCGATAGGTGGCAAGCGCAGCGCTGACGTCAAATGGGTTGCAGCCTTGCAGGCGCACCATTCCGTTTCTGTTACTGGGGGCATTACCGCAGAGCTTTTATTTATTTATACAAACGGGGTAATATTTATTCAAATATATGAAATAAAATCGTCATAACCTCTGAAGGGTTTGCGTTATCACGTTCAAACTACATGGTTAGCCGCGTGCATGATACGAAGTAGTATGCAGACTTCGATACCAGCGTGGTTTAGTTTGCCTCGGCGGACTGGCCAGGCGCTATGCTACGATGTGCGAGGTCGTTTCCCGTCGGGGGTTCGAATCCCCCCCCTCTCGGTAATAGATATTTGTGTGGTCTTTAGTCGTCATAAGTAGTTTGTAAGTTTAGGGAATGATGACATCGCAGTTAAGTTCCTTAAGCTTAACAGACATTAGAACATTTGAATGGTTGTTTCGTGTCGAAGCACACTTTTCATCAATAACAAAAGTGGCGCATTTTGGGGGCCAAGATTCTGCATTTCGTGAGCGGGAAGTCTCGTTACCCTCAACGGGTGATTATGCTGTGCAACGTCCAGTCATGAAATAATCGCTGCGATATTTTTTGATGGCACAGTGATTACTGAACGGTACGTGAAGGGGTTGCAAGATTTCATCCCCATTATCCAAAGTACCACTGATTTGTGACAAGATGTGGTTCATGCAAGGCGGAGCTCAACCGAAGCAGGTCAGTGTTTGATGTCCTGGAGGAGCACTTGAAGACCATTCTGCCTCTAAAGTTCCTTCACTATCATTGGCGTCGATTGGCCACCATATTCTCCAGATCTCAAGAGTTGCGAGTCTTTGTAGGGGAGGGGGCGATATTAAAGACAAGGTGTGCAACAGTAAGCCCAAAACCATTCCTGAGTTCGTCATCATTATTGACATTCCAACACTTCATTGGGTTACGCAGAATTTCGCTATTCGTCTGCGCCACGTAGTTACCACGGAAGGCTCGCATATCCAACATAACCTAAATCCGAATATCTTTAGTGACTTCTACATGGCCGCGGTGGAGTAGCCGAGCGGTCTAAAGCGTCTCGCTGCGGAGCGCGCGGTTGCTCGCCGTGGAGGTTCGAGTCCTCCCTGGGGCATGGGTATGTGTGTGTGTGTGTGTGTGTGTGTGTGTGTGTGTGTGTGTGTGTGTGTGTGTATGTGTGTGTGTGTGTTGTCCTTAGCTTAGTTTACATTAGTTTAAGTAGTTTGTAAGCTACGGACTGATGACCACGCAGTTTGGTGCGATAGATTTACAAACATTTGAACATTTTAAACTTCTAAATGTTGACTAATATGTGTGCACGCCGTAGTTTTTAATAAGCATAAATTATAATTTGTTTCTTATACAGTAGAAAGCGTTTATAACTATATCGATTTTAACGATGTATTGGCTATAACGACGAAATCTAATGGTCCCGTTAAAATCCCATTTAATCGCTATATTTAAAAAACTGACTTAGTACGGCATAGCGTACTATGATTTATCGTAGTAAACCAATATTTTATTACATTTTCGTAGAAATACATTCATTACAACGTGGAACGCACATTTTTGTTCTGCAATTGGGGATTACTAACAGCAATGTGACGCTTATTTTCAAACTCTTGATTTCTCTACACTGTTGTCTGCTTTGTAACTGAACTTTCCTGTCGCTATGACGTTATTTTATCTTGTTGCACTATATTCATTGTTTTTATTATTTAAAATATCAACACAAACAATAAATTCATTTCACCCACAATACGTTGTGCCGATTGCTACCTACGTGGATGCTTAAAATACAAGTTTGTGTTGTCCCTACTGTGAACTTCCTGTACACTGAGGTGGGCCATGGTTTCCTCCGCACTTTGCCCGCCCCCTCCCCGCAGCAAACCATAAGCGGTATCTCGTCCAAAGCAGACGCGCTGCATCGGTCCAATTTTTTTTTTTTTTTTTTTTTTTTTTTTTTTTTTTTTTTTTTTTTTTTTGTACTTTTGCGCTACGCGATGACTCTTCAGATGTGGCGGCAGACTGAGAAAAAATCAGTCCTTCTCCAAAAATATCGTATTGTAACTACTGTAGCAGTAATGCATTTCTGTTAATTTATGCAGTGTTAACTGTACAGAAGCCTGAACTTCACAAATACGTAAATTTTTATCAATGAAAAGGCACAAACCCGGTTTGTGCAACTAGCAACTATTACGACCGTACAGCATCGGTTCCTTCGGCTAAGTACTCTCATTCTCATACAGTGTATGAATAAAGTCTCATCACACAATGTGGCAGTTTTCTTGCGATACCTGTTGTTATGACGTCACTTGTTTTATGAGCTGCACGTATACGATGTTGAATCCAGGAACCGCGTTACATTTTAAATGAGTTCAGTTATACCGCTCGTGCGTCATTCGAAACAATAGAAAGGAAGGAAGGAAGCTGAGGGTTTAACGTCCCGTTGACAGCGTGGTGATTAGAGACGGAGCTTACGCTCGGATTTTTGGGGAAGGGTGGGGGAGGAAATCAGCGGTGCCCTTTGAAAGGAACCATTCCGGCATTTGTCTGCAGCGATTTAGGGAAATCAGGGAAAACCTAAATCTGGATGGCCGGAGGTGGATTTGAACCACCATCCTCCCGAATAAGAGTCCAGTGTCTTACCAATGCGCCACCTCGCTCGGTAACCAATAGAAAGAACACGTCTACAGTTCGCAGCGCCGTCAGCTAAAACGGCAATTGTAACGTGAACGGGTAATATAGTGGAACCTCCTGTAGCACAGTGTTGGTGTAACTGAGAGGAAATGGAAAAAAAAATTGAACAAGAAAATGAAAATTCACTACATTGGACCACAGCTCAAAGCGAGACAACCGGAACACGAGACAGTACACACATCTACCAAAACGAGGGAGAAAAAAAATCTGGAGTTACGAGAGTGAACTTTGTCCTTTCAATTTTCACGCGTACCTGACACACCAACATTAGAAACGACATGGTTCAGTATTCCACAAAGCTCCGCCGGAAAGCCGTTATATTTGCCTGCGTTGACACGTGCGATACGTTGTCGCGACAGCAGGGGACAGACGGGACGGTGGCGTCTGCGCCAGATGTGTATCGGCGGGGCGCGCAGTTCCTTTTTGCTCGCGGCCCGCTGCTGCTGCTGACCGACGTGCTCTTAAACGGGCGAGCAGAGCAGCTGCACTCGCGTTTGTTTATGGAAGCGGGCCGGATAAACGTCGCGACGCCGCCGATGAATAACACATGTCCGCGGGCACCTTCACATCGCACCAACACCGCCACCGACCTCTGCGCCGCCGACCAGATATTTCATCTCGGCGCGGCTCGCTGTTTATACAAAACGCCGAGCAAATGTCGCCGCGATAAAACGTCACAATGTTCGTACAATCAGATATTGTGGCCCTTTTCAGGTAACATCCCAATACCTAACTAAATACCCGCTCTTCTTTAAAATTCGTTCAATTGTAGGATGATAGCAGATATGTAATACAAACGATAAGTAACAAAGCGCAGAAAGTTGAAATAAGTTGTACAGTCGTATCGTTCAAAATAATAAAATATGAGAATTAAATAATTTGTTTTTGGAATAATGTTCAGATAGAAATATTTACGTTAACTGAAATAAAGTATGAACTTTACTGAAAAATAAGCAAATGTTTGTCAATTTCTAGAAATTAACGTTAATATTCAACACGAAATGTTTTGATCACAGACAATTTGAGTGAATACGATGAACCTCTACTTTTTCATACATATCAAGGCATGTAGTTCGGTAACTTTACGCCTAGATATTGTATGGAGTGTTGCCTTGAATAAAAAACTTTTTGGTAAACAGATGAATATATTGTACTTTTAAAATGAATACATAGCAAGACGTCTACATCCATTGAAAGTAGACAAGACTAGACAAGTGATACATCAACTAATTGACCATCATGTTTCCAAAACATTTGAAAATCATTCAAAGTTTATCGTTTACTTACACCCATTACTATAACATAAAATTACTACTCTCACAAATAAAAATTATTAATTTACATGAAATTATATAATACAGATTGAGAATATACCAAATATTTAAAAATCCTCACGTAAAATGATAAAATAAAAAAAAAAATTCCTTTCCTCCCCTGGTATATCGCCTCTCTACTTCATGGTAACCTCGGAAAGTGTTTCAGGTAAACAACAAAAATCAGCTGATTCCTCAAACTGAGGTGCTATCAAGAATGGGATCCCACAGGGTTCAGTCTTGGATCCTTTGATGTTCTTGATATATGTTAGTGATTTACCATTTTATATTCACAATGATGCAAAGCTAGTTCTTTTTGATAGTGATACAAGTATAGTGATCCCAACTGACAAACAACAAGTAAATGATGAAATAATAAGTAATCTCTTTCAGAAAGTTATTAAATGAAACTTTCTGGCAGATTAAAACTGTGTGCCGGAACCGGGATTCGAACCTGGGACCTTTGCCTTGCGCGGGCAAGCGCTCTACCAGCTGAGCTATCTCAACACGACTCACGATGCCGGTAGAGCGCTTGCCCGCGAAAGGAAAAGGTCCCAGGTTCGAGTTCCGGTTCCGGCACACAATTTTAATCTGTCAGGAAATTTCATATCAGCGCACATTCCGCTGCAGAGTGAAAGTTTCATTCTGGAAACATCCCTTAGGCTGTGGCTAAGCCATGTCTCCACCATATCCTTTCTTCCAGGAGTGCTAGTCTTGCATGTTTCGCAGGAGAGCTTCTGTGAAGTTTGGAAAGTAGGAGGCGAGGTACTGGCGGAAGTAAAGTTGTGAGGCGGCATCGTCAGTCGTGTCGAGATAGCTCAGTTGGTAGAGCGCTTGCCCGCGGTTGGCAAAGGTCCCAGGTTCGAGTCCAGGTTCCGGCACACAATTTTAATCTGCCAGGAAGTTTCATATCAGCGCACTCCGCTGCATAGCGAAAGTTTCATTCAGTTATTAAATGGTTCTCTGCCAATGGACTCTTATTAAATTTTGATAAAAGACAGTATACACAGTTTCATATGGTAAATGGCACGACACCGTTAATAGATATGATCAGTAGCTAAGGTAGAATATTCGAAGGTTTTGGTGTGTGCATGGATGAGAAGTTGACTTTGAGGCAACACATTAATGATCTGCTGGAACTTATGCTATTAGGGTTATTATAAATTTTGGTGACAAAAATCTCAGTAAATTAGCTTACTGTGCCTATTTGCATTCACTGCTTTCATGTGGGAACAATTGTTGGGGTAATTCAGCATTGAGGAAAAGAAGTATTCGTTGCAAAGAAACGTGTAATTAGAATAATTTCTGGAGTCCACTCAAGATCAACTTGCAGACACAACCCAATTCAAAAGTAATAGAAAGCGCATAGCTACAACAATAGCTACATTATTAAAGATTAAATCTAACGTTGGCACTGAAAGGGATGTATTATACTGCAACAAAGGTCTTTGGTCACTTGCCAAATGACATAAAATGTCTGACAGATAGCCAAACAGCATTTAAAAACAAACTGAAAGAATTTCTGAATGACAATTCCTTATATTCAGTAGATGCATTTTTACAAAAGGATGAGTAATTTTTAAAGAGATGTGAAAGGCAACATTACGTGATATACTAGTCTGAGGCGTTACACATCACTGCCATATCTCGTATTCATGGTCTGTGCAATAAGTATTAACCTAATCTAATCCAGTATGCGTTACCTGACACTATATAAACTTCCGGGAAAAAATGGTACCTCTGTATGACGTTTATTTTGATTCAAAGACATCTGATGCCATATAGTGGGCACCTAAAATACTGAAAATGTCGTCAAAGTCGTCTCCGCCAACACACATAGCTACCACAGTGCCGTCTGCATGTGAACTTTAATAGGGATTTAGTTGTTGGAATGTTCAAAAATGTTCAAATGTTTGTTAAGCTTATGGGACTTAACTACGGGGTCATCAGTCCCTAAACTTACAAACTACTTATGAACTACTTACAAACTAGGACGGCACAAATATCCATGCCCGAGGGGGGATTCGAACCCCCGACCGTAGTGGCCGTGCTGACCGTGACTGGAGCGCCTCAGTCACCTCGGCCACCGCGGCCGGCTGTTGGAATGTTCCGTAGGTTCTTGGTAGAATATCTGATACGTGATCAGGAATAAAAGCACGACAATATTGCAATATTTCACAATACTTATTGTTTAGTACAAACTAGTTTTCGGGTGTTACTCCATTATCAGGTACAACAGTTACTATAAACAAACGTCAAGGCAAAGTTTTTAGGACAGTGCTTCAAAGAATCACATAGATAAGCAAAAGATAAAGGTTGTTTCGTATGCCTGGAATAATCTGTCACATATACACATAGTTTACCAATAGGTCTACCAAACTGTTACGAATGTTACACGTTCCTCCACTCTGTCTGTGAATATTTTGTTGCAGTCCTATTTGTTTTGTAGTAATCTTATAATGACACACATATCTTTATCACCTTTTCGAAATGTTACCAAAGGCACTATAGGTGTAATTCTTCCATGTAACCTTCTTTTACAATCAACCGTGTACCAATTGTCATGTTATTGACTTTTACAAATTGTAGCTTATTTTTGTAACAAATACCATGTAATTCATTTTTGAAACTGTCACTTACTTTTCTTAGCTATTTAGTCAATAATGAATAAGTTTGGACCACTTCTTAATTTAGATTCCTAACAACGTTTATCTTTTGCTTATCTATGTGATTCTTTGATGCACATGTCATAAAATCTTTGCCTTGACGGTTGTTTTTAGTAACTGTTGTACCTGATGATGGCGTAGCAGCCGAAAACTATTCTGTACTAAACAATAAATATTTTGGAATATTGCAACATTGTCGTGTTTTTATTAGTGATCATTAACAGAGGTTGTTTACAGTGATAAGGCTCAGTGTGACACCAACGTGTGAAGCAAACAGGCGCCACGCCACGGAGAATTGAACGCCATTTCAGAGAACAGGAATCGTTAAAAGAAGGCAGGGCGAAAGTCATCCACGGGTAACATCAGAAAGAAATGATCGTTATCTCCTGTTATCCGCCGGTCGAGATAAGAAGCTGAACTGAATGCAACCCAGCTGCAATGCACACTCCAGACACCAACAGGACGCGCAATATCAACCGAAAAAAGTCCGAAATCGCCTTCGGAAATGTGGCCTCTACTCACGGAGGCGTATGGTGTGTGTCCCATTAAAACCACGACAGCACGTAGCCCAGAAACTGGATGGAGGAACATCAGGATTGGAGTCGTAACGAATGGCGGCGGGTTCTGTTCACAGATGAGCCAAAATTTTGTGTTCCGCCGGACAATAGTCGTTCCCTCATCTGAAGAGAACGTGAAACTGGAAACAATTTCTCTTATGTGCTGGAAACATCACCGTATGATGTCGGTGGACAAATGGTGTGGGTAGGAGTCAGTATTGGCGGACGTGCAGATACCTATGTCATCAAGAATGGCGCTTTGACTGCTAAGAGGTATAGGGACGAAATCGTTCGAGCTTTTGTTGTGCCCTACACTGGTGCCATGGGAGATGGGTTCCTTCTGGTGGATGATATCGCTCGTTCCCACAGAGATACGATGGTGAACAACATGCATGAAGCTGAGGGAATTGAACGAATTGAGTGGCTAGGTTGTTAACCGGACTTAAACCGGATTGAGCATGTCTGGGGTGAACTTGGCAGACGCACTGCAGCCAGAACAGTACCTCCCACAACGGTAGCAGAGCTGGATACTGCAATCATGGAAGATTGGCCGAATATCCCTCAAGAGCTGACTGAAAACCTAATACTGTCAGTGCCACGCAGGTGTGCAACTATACTGGCCGTCTGAGGTGATCTCACACGATATTAGAGGGCAACGAGAATGACTTTTCACAAATAAGCCAGCGCCATGGTGCCGCGCTCTAAATAAACGGCACGTCACCTTGAGTAAAGAGTTCAGACAGCAAAATATCGTAATGATTCACACACAAATTTGCAGTTGTAAACAATATAAAATACATTACCATATGTACGAGGCGCGACAAATAAGTAATGAGACTGGCGTGAAAAAACAATGTTGTTTACCGTTTTAGTCAAGTTTGGTGTTGTCTCCTTGCCGGCCGCGGTGGCCGAGCGGTCTGCGGCGTGCCAGTCACGGTCTGCACGGCCGCTGCGATCGGGGGTTCGAATCCTCCCTCGGACATGCATGTTTGTGCCGTGTTTATAAGATAGTTCATAAGTAGTTTGTAAGTTTAGGGACTGATGATCCCGTAGTTAAGTCCCATAAGCAGTACAAACATTTGAACATTTGTTGTCTCCTTCAAAGTAGTTCCCCTCTGATTGCACACACTTTTTCCAGTGCTTCTGCCATTGATAGTAACATTTCTGGAACTCATCTTCTGAAATCTTCTTCAACACCCTCAGTCACCGCTTTGTGGACATCTTTTGTTGTTTGAGAATGGTGTCTTTTGACTCTTGGAAAAATGTCGCAAGGAGCGATAACTGGTGAATAAGGTGGCTGTGGTAGTACTGAAATTTGTTTAGAGTTTAATAATTGCTGTTCTGACAGAGCAGTATGGGATGGCGCATTGTCGTGATGCAGAATCCAATTATCAGCAATGTTGGTAAGGACAAGAAGAACTCCTTTATAAAGTATTTCAGAAATTTCTTTATAGTAATGTTGGTTAAGTGATTTTGTCCAGAAGGCACACACTCTTTATGAACAATTCCAATCAAAGAAGCACTAAAGCATGCATTTCACTTCTGACTTTGACATGTGAGCTTTATCGTCTGGGTGGTCCCTTTAAGCACCATTGGGAACTTTGGCGTTTTGCCCCTGGATCGTACTGAAAAAACTAACTTCCATCACCAGTGATAACACGGTTCAACAATTGTGGATTGATTTCCGTTAGTTGTAACAGATCGGCTGGCACATTTTTCCGTGTTTATCGCTGTTGTGGTGTGAGATTTTTGGAGACAATTTTTGCACAAATCTTTCTCATACAAAGATCTTCAGTTATTTTTAGACAAACCGTTTCTCGACTGATGTTCAGTTTTTCTGCAATCATTTTCATGGATAAACTTCGATCAGATCGTACGAGTTCACGCACCCTGGCCAAGTTGACATCTGTCTCTGGAGTTGATGGTCGTCCACTGCGGTCTTCATCTTCAACATTTTATGCCAACGAAAAACTTGAGCTCCTGACATAACCTCCTCTCCAAAACTCTTCTGAAGCTTACCGTAAGTTGTCGTCGCGTTTTCGCCCAATTTAACGCGCAAAGAAATGGCATACCGTTGCGAAGTATTATGCGGTTCCATTTCCGTGACGAGAGACACAAACACGTGTTAACTTACTACAGCACAACTCATGACTGAGCAGTTGCATCGATGTAACGCTTGGACTGGAAGCACATCAAAGATATTGTGCCTACGCAAGCCTGCAGGGTTGCCACATCTGTGGCACCTCGTATAATGTGTATGATATTACACCTGATCCCTTGACTGTTTTGAGCAAGAACTCAGACGGAAAACCAGTACTAATCAAAGAGGGGAAAGCTGAACTGTGGAAGGAATATATACAGGGCCTATACAAAGGAAATAAACTTGAAGACAGTATTCTAGAAATGGAAGACGAAGTGGAGGGAGATGAGATAGGCGATATGATACTGCGAAAAGAATTTGACAGAGCGCTGAAGGACTTGAGTCGAAACAAGGCCCCTGGAGTAGATGATATTCCGTGTGAACTGCTGATATCGTTAGGAAAGCCAGTGATGAAAACAATGTTCAACCTTGTATGCAAGATGTATGAGACAAGGGAAATACCCTCCGACTTCAAGAAGAATATTGTAATTCCAATTCCAAAGAAAGCAAGTGCAGACAAGTGTGAAAATTACAGAACTATCGGTTTAATAAGTCATGGTTGCAAAATACTAACACGAATTATTTACAGATGAATGGAAAAATTTGTGGAATCCGACCTCGGGGAAGATCAGTTTGGATTTAAGAGAAATGTACGAACATGGGAGGCAATACTCACATTACGACTTATGTTAGAAGATAAGCTAAGGAAAGGGAAACCTACGTTTTTAGCGTTTGTCGATTTAGAGAAAGCTTTTGACAATGTCGACTGGAATACACTCTTCCAAATTCTGAAGGTACCAGGGGAAAATATAGGGAGCGAAGAGTTATATTCAACCTATACAAAAACCAGACAGCGGTTATTAGAGTCGGAGGGCAAGAAAGGGACGCAGAGGTTGGAAAGGGAGTAAGACAGGGTTGTAGCCTTTCCCCAATGTTGTTCAATCTGTACATTGAGCAGGCAGTGAAGGAATGGAAAGAGAAATTTGGAGAAAAATAAAAACATTGCGGTTTGGCGATGACATAGTAATTCTATCAGAGACCGCAAAAGATCTGGAAGAGCAATTGAATGGAATGGACGGTGTCTTGAAAGGAAGATATAAGATGAACATTAACAAGAGTAAAACGAAGGTAATGGAATGCAATGGCAGAAAATTAGGCGATGCTGAAGGAATTAGGTTAGATAATGAGACAATAAAATTAGTAGATGAATTTTGTTATTTGGGTAGCAAGATAACTTCTGATGGCCGAAGTACAGAAGATATAAAATGCAGAATGGCTATGGGAAGAAAAGCGTTTCTAAAGAAGCGAAACCTTTTAACATACAATATTAATTTAAATGTTAGGAAGTCCTTTCTGAAAGCATTTGTCTGGAGTGTAGCATTGTCTGGGAGTGAAACGTGGACGATAAGAAGTTCAGATAAAAACGTGATAGGAGCTTTTGAAATGTTGTGCTACAGACGAATGATGAAAATTAGATGGGTAGATCACGTAAGTAATGAGGAGGTGCTTACCCGATTCAGTGGGAAAAGCAGTTTCTGGCATATCCTGACTATGAGAAGGGATAGATTGGTTGGATACATTCTCAGACATCAAGAAATTGTCAGCTTAGCCTTAGAAGGAAGTGTGTGGGGTAAAAATCGTAGAGGGAGACCGAGGGACGAATACAGTAAGCAGAATCTAAAATATGTAGGTTGTCGAACGTATTCTCAGATGAAGAGACTTGCACAGGACAGGGTAGCATGGAGAGCTGCATCAAACCAGTCTGCGGACTGAAGACCACAACATCTATTCCCGATTTTATGGTTATGGGTGGAGGGCTGTAGGTGGGTGGTAGCACAGAGTAACATATACAGAGGAGAAGCCCCCCCGCCCCTAAACCAGTGTCCTACGCTCCCCTTGTAGTTCCGTAAGATGCTAGCAGGTGTCAGGCGGTTCCCTGGCTTCGGGTGCCTCTCGCACGTCAGAGGGTAGCGTGGAGGGGAGGCTGAGGGGAGAGCTCGTGCCGCCTGCCACGAGGCCACGGCTGTGTCCGGCTTGCTGGCGTTTGAGGGGAGGTGGTGGTGGAAACAGCCGCTACCTGCCGCCTGCTCTGGCCAGTTTAGTTTAAACAGCTGCTTCTGACCGCAGCGCCATCATGGGACATCTTACGGAACTGCTGGAAACCCTCCCTCCCCGCACCCCGGAGCGTAGGACTGGGCCCTTATGGAGGTTTCCCGTCTGTATATATTTGTCTGTGGTGGTAGTTAGACGCCCCCTGGTCCCGGTGTCCCTGGCATTCGCCTAGCCTGGCAGCTGCCGCACTGCGCCTGCCTTTGCGCAGGTCGCGTGCTCGCCACGGATAGCGGGAGGGCTGCCTACGCGGCAGGCGCAACAGCCGGCGCCTTGTTAATTATGCACGCCGGCAGCCGCGCCTGTGCAGTAACAGAGCTGCCGGCCATGCATACGGCACGGCCCGTGCGCTCCGTCGACGCTGTTCATACCAGGGGCAGGCATTAAATATTACAGCCTCACATAAATACGGTCACGTATGTAATTCACGCTCGGTTGAACATGCATTTCTACAGCACCGGTAAACACGCAGCAGCATACCGGTGGTTAGCCAACGCAAATAGGCGCAACCCATTGATGCAGTGTAGTATCGTTCAGTAATTACCTGATAGGGTAGAACTTTCTAAAGTTCTGACTAGTAAACCTATGGAAGTGTCACTCTCCGATTTTTTTGAAATTTGAGTATGTTATAATGCCTGAAAAACTAAGGGACTTTTTATTATTATTATTATTATTATTATTATTATTTTTTTTTTTAGCGGCTGTGAAACATATTTACGGGGTGAAACTGACCCTTCAAAATAGGGGAAAAGTTGCGAAAACTTATAGATAAGTAAAGCGATTACAATGATTTTTGTTATGAAAGTATCTTTTGATAAAAGACGAAACGCGGGCGAGGTATACTGGAGGGAGAGTGAAAATTTGGTGGTCAACTTTCCCGAAAGAGACTACAAAAAATTAGTTTTGGTATAATTGAAGTTGAATATCGCGCGGATTTTAATTTAATCACATATTCTTTTCCTTCATTCCTAAGCACATTTACGGTCTACATGTTGAGTCATTTAATGAATTACGATTCAAGTGTTGATGGTGTTATAACTACTAATTTCAAAAAATTTCGCTATGGTTACAGGGTTTTAAATAATTTAATGCTACATGAAAAATATATTTTTTCCATTCTTAGTCTTAGCTGCAGTCCCTAGAAAAATATTTGACTCATCTTACATGAAATTTTACGGCGAGAAGTGAATCATCTTTGAAACTCACGTTTTTCTTAATTGGACTTTGAGTTGAGACAATATGGGTCAAAGGAAGATGAGTAAGTATGTTGTTTTGGGAAGAAATCTAGTCTGGAGGGAAGACGACGCTGCTGCCGATATATCTCCGGGGATATTTGATCTCCGTTAATTTATACCTTCCCCGTCTTGTGATGCGAAGAGATTATATTATTTCTGTTAAGACGTTCTTTGTGTTCGGAGACATTTCAAGACTGCAGAGAAATCAGAGAAGTATCTGATCATACATCGCGCTTTAAAATTGAACGTACGACACATATCAGTTTAAGTGGAGACGGACATTTTAGTAAACAGATGTGACCCTCAATAGGTGGATCTTAGTAACGCAGTATACGGTCACAAATAGAAAAAAAAAGTGAGCAACGTAAAGTATACCTTCTTAAAGCAAATTTCGCATTTCGGCCGCGTTTTAGTGCAGAATAAAGTAAACTGGAAGCTGACTTCAGATGGAAATATTGTTTTTATTAAGTAGTCAAAAACCAGGACTGGCGGTAATCTTTGTTGTTTGATTCTTTTATTAGTTGAATCTTCTATTAGTCACCTCCTACCCCTGTCCATGTTCACCTACAACTCCTCCCACTCCCTCTCTCTTACGGTGAATTGCGGAGTATGTATGTAGATGTAGATGTAGATATCTTCCTCTCACTTATCCATGTTCTTAATTTTCTCTGACGATTTCCTTCTTCCACTCTATCAATCTCCTCTCTCTCTCTCTCTCTCTTTCTCCCGCAGCAGATCGGTTTGAAGGAAGACATAGAGGCGGTTCAGAGGCGAGCAGCTAGATTTGTTACCGGTAGGTTCGACCAATGCGCGAGTGTCACGGAAATGCTCCGGCAACTCAATTGGGGATCGCTGGAAGAAAGACGACGTTCTTTTCGTGAATTTCTGTTAAGTAAATTTAGAGGGCCGGAATTTGAAGCTGAGTGTAGTACGATCTTGCTGCCGCCTACTTACATTTCGCGTAAAGATCACAAAGACAAGATAAGAGAAATTAGGGCTCGTACGGAGGCATATAGGCATTCTTTTTTTACTCGTTCAATTTGGGAGTGGAATAGGAAAGGAAATGCCTAGTAGTGGTACAGTGTACCCTCCGCCACGCACCTTACGGTGAATTGCGGAGTATGTATGTAGATGTAGATGTAGATATCTTCCTCGCACTTATCCATGTTCTTAATTTTCTCTGACGATTTCCTTCTTCCACTCTATCAATCTCCTCTCTCTCTCTCTCTCTCTCTCTCTCTCTCTTTCTCTCTCTCTCTCTGTCAATGTCTCCCTATCTCCTCCCCTCTTTCCCTATTACAACTCCTGTCTCTCAATCTCCTCTTCCTTTTTTCTCTTTCCATTTCTCCCTCCACTTCTCTCTTAATCCCTCCCCATTTCTATGAGAAATTACAAATATCAGCCAATAGTGATCGGTGTCTACGTCTATTACATCTACAAACATACTTGGCAATACACCCAAAGGTGCGTGGCGGAGGATACACAGTATGACTACTAGTTACTTGCTTTCCTGTACCACTCCCATATACAAAGCGGGGAAAAACGAATGTTTGAAAGCATCGGTACGACCCCTAATCTCCTCTTTGTGGTCTTCACACGAAATGTAGGTTGGCGGAGGTAGAATCTTTCTGCAGTCCCTCCATATTGCTGCCCTCTAAATTTCTTCAACGGCGTTTCTAGAAAAGAACGTCGCCTTCCTTCCACCGAATCCCATTTGAGTTCACGAAGCATATCAGCAACACTCGCTCATTGATCGAATCTACTATTTACGAATATGGCCGCTCGCCTCTTAACTGCCTCTATTTCCTCCTCTAAACCGAGTCGGTGGGGCTCCCAAACATATGAGCAATCATCAAGACGGCGTCGTACAAGCGTTTTATATGCGGTATACTTTAGAGATGAATCATACCTTCCAGAAATTCTCACAATAAATCGAAGTCGACCATTATCCTTAGCCAAGACTTTCTTATATGCTCGTTCCATTTCATATTGCTGTGCAGCGTTAGTCCTATATATGTAATTGACGCGACTGTCAAGCAGCACACTGCTGTGCTGTATTGGAACATCAAGGGATTCTTTCTACTACTCATTTGCATCACCTTACATTTTCCTACATTTAGCCCTAGTTGCCATTCGTCACACCACATACAAATTTGGTCCAATTGATCGTGCATTCTACAACTTTGTACATCACAGCATCTTCAGCAAAGAGCCGCAGATTACAACTCACACTGTGCGTCAGATCATTCATACATATGGAATATAATATCGGTCCTATCACATATTCCTGGGGCAGCCCTGACGATACGCTAGTAGACTCGCCTTCGACGACAACGTGCTGGGTTCTATTACTTAAGTAGTCTTCGAGCCACTCACGTATTTCGGTACCTGTTCCATAAGCTTGTTTCTTCTTTAGCAGTCTGTTGCGCAGTACCGTGTCAAACGCCTTTAGAAAATCGGTACATATGTAGACTGCCTGTTGCCCGTCATCCATAGCACGCAAGATGTCATGAGAGAAAAGAGCGACCTGGGTTTCGCACGATCGATGCTTCCTAAAGCCGTGCTGATGAACAGAAGCTAGTCCGTCTCAAGGAATTTTATTACATTAGGAGAAAGAGTTCGAGAATTGTACAGGAAACTGATATTAAGTATAAGTCTGTAATTTCGTGGAACCTTTTCTTTTGCTTTTCTTATACACGGGAGTTACCTGTGCCTTTTTTCCATTCGCTTGGAACTTTGCGCTGGATCAAAGATTCGCGATAAACGCAAGCTACGTAAGGGACCAATGTCTTTGGGAACAGTTTGTAAAACCGGATTGGTAGCATCTATCATACATCATGAGATACCTTCCGCAGTATAGAAGCCTTTATCATGAAAAAATATATACACATAATATTTGTGTCTAATATCATGACTATCTGTGAATCCGTGTAGCCTATCGTCAGTCAAGATTTTTTGTAGTTTGTCCTAATTTTACCACTTTAATTTGTAATTCTCCCTGCCGAATTTTGTTGTTCTTAAAGGTTTTCCAGGACCATAATGAACAGAAAAAAGAAATAATGCCGCAAATTAAGCTTGTGAATCGTGAATTGCGGCTTTGAGTTACTACAAAAGCCCCAAAGAAGTACATTCCGTTTATCCGAATCTTCAATTTTTCCGGCCAGCTTCTGAAATTTTTCTTTCAAAGAGTCCTCGTCCTGACAATTACGAAAACAAGAATAAAGTGTTCTGATCTTTGATATACGCGGCAATTGATACTTTTTATATCGAGATGTAGAACGTAATATTTGTGAAGTATTTCGCGTGTCGGTGTTAGGTAAAAATCCGTGCTCCAGCCACGAGTTCAGTGCACTGTGCGGCGGCGTCTCCAGAGGGAGACGCGAAATCGGCTTTAAGCACGCCCAGAGCCGTCCCGTCCTGGCGCAGACGGCCAGTAAATACCAGTGTGTGTGTGTGTGTGTGTGTGTGTGTGTGTGCGTGTGTTCGCGCCGCTCGCAAACACCGCCGCCGCCAAACAAACCGCACCCGACGCGCCAGTCTGCGAGAGAGGTCGTTCACTCCGCCGTGCCACCGGCTACGCGTCGCCGGGGGAAGCCAAACGAGGATTCCTCGCACTCTGGAGAGGAAGACATTTACTCTTCGTTTTGGGTCGTCACAACCATGTCGTTTTTGCTGCGATCAACGCAATACAGGTCTTTCGTGGCATACCACATCTCACTTTCAAACGTGTTCGTGAGAGAAATACCAACGGGAAATTGGAAACAACTTTTTGCACTACCGTCGTGGAGAGGTATCCCCTCGTGACGCAAAGTTAAAATAGTAATAACTCTGATGTTCAAAGCTCCGTCATGACGCTACCTATTGCCAAAAAAAAAGTTCAAATGTTTGTTAAGCTTATGGGACTTAAAAACGGGGTCATCAGTCCCTAAACTTACAAACTACTTATCAACTACTTACGAACTAGGACGGCACAAACATCCATGCCCGAGGGGGGATTCGAACCCTCGACCGTAGTGGCCGTGCAGACCGTGACTGGAGCGCCTCAGTCCCCTCGGCCACCGCGGCCGGCTCCATCTAACATTTCCGTTCTTGCAGAGATTCGTCATGAAAAGTTGTCTGTTCATACAGTCAAGTACTTATCGCGATGAAATCATTTTGTGCTATACCAACGTGCTTTCAATAACTTTGTTTCAATAGACGCATGAATGTATCTATTAATAAATTATTATTTCGGCACGGTTCGTTACTATTCCTCGTATATACGAGAACAAATCATAAAGCCTTTGCGTCCATTTATTATAAACTAAAATAATGTATATACAGGTTATTTAAATATACATCCTTCTCTACAGACGTTACATTAATGGCCCACTAAAAGTGGTCCGTTTGCGACGGCGTTTTGATTATTTTTTCTTTATTGATTTTGAAACCTCCTGCAGTGGCCTCGGCGCCGTTCTACAGAGTGACATGGACGAGGAAGCATAAATAAATAAATAAACATGCAGACAATGCGGCGAATGTAAACGTTAAAGAGAGATAACAGGAAACACAGTGAGCATAAAATGTTGCCACAGTCATAGTAGTGGACTGTGGGAGGGGGGGAGGGGGGGAGGGGGGGGGAGGGACGGAGAGGACGGAGAGGGCGGACCGTCCCGAGCCTCTCGTTTTGGAAGCCTCCAAATACCTGGAAAGTACATCTCTCTCTCTCTCTCTCTCTCTCTCTCTCTCTCTCTCTCTCTCTCTCTCTCTCTCTCTCTCTCTCTCTCTCCCTCTTTTCCTCTTTAGTGACCTTGGCCTTTCGTTCTGGGGCCTGCAAATCTCGAAATTAATTTTTTTTAGACTGTCCCATGCCTCTTGTCCTAGGGGACCTCCAAATCTCAAAAGTTATTTATTTTTTTTTCTTTTATAGTACGACATGTTTTTCCAAGTCGACGAAGGGCCTCTTTTGTTTTGCCGTCGCCCCAGCCATCCGACGACTTTATTCCGCGACTGCACCTTCGCTAAAATACACTATAGCTTAAAACAACAAGTAGACGGCGACGAGGAACAGAGACACTGTTTAAAACACACACGAACCACTGTCTTCTGCAGATTATATCGGTTGCGGTCACGAAAATTTTTCGAGATCACAATAGCACAACACTGACACCAATGGTTAAATTTGCGTAGGATAAAATGCTGAACAGAGACCTCGCAGGAGAACTGGAAGGAAAAGGAGGCGCGGAGGGGCGGGAGAAGGAGAGAGGGGCGAGATGGGAGGGGAGGGGCATAAGATGTCCAGGGGAGAGGGATGGGAGGGGGAGTCCAAGCGTGGGAGGGAAGGAGGAAGGGGAGAGGGTGTGCGTCATATATGCGAAGGGGAGAGGACTAAGGTTGGTAGGGGGGATGGATATCAGGACGGAGGGCGTCATCCGACAGAGGGAGGTGGCGAAAGTTACCCTCGGAAACAATGTGGAGAGTGTGAAGGTGTAGGGAGGGAGGGCTGTATTGGTACAGGCGCGGCAGAGGTCCGAGATTTAAGAGGAGAGGAGGCACCGGGGGATGACGGGATTCTATCTTGTGCAATACGTATAGGATGTAGATATGTTGGAGGAATATGTTGCGGGAAAGTGATGAGATTGTAGGGGATCTACGGGGGGGGGGGGGGAGGCAACTGCGGTAAGTGAGGCAGAGGGCGTGGCACTGCAGGATTTGAAGGGACTTATAATAAGCGGGGGAGGCTGGTATCCAGGCAGGATGGAACCTGCGGGGGACAGGACGCAGTAAGGAGCGGTATGTGTAAAGTATGGAGGAGGAGGAGTCCCCGTGTCCGGACGGAGTTTGGGCAGGTTGAGGTGGGAGAAGGCTTTTTCATGGATGGTCTTTGGGGGGGGGGGGGAATGGGCGTTCAGGAGAGGGAGCAGTCCAGGGTGAGGCCAAGGTATTTGAGGATGGGACGGTCATGAATAGTAAGGTAAAGGTCATGGTGGCGGAAGGTGGTGGTACGACCTATGATGATTGCATGGGATTTGGTGGGGTTGATGGAAAGGAGCTACTGGTTGCACCAGTTGGAGAAATCGGACAGGTGAGACTAGAGTAAGTGTTGGGTTCAGCGACGGAGGGGCCAAGGGCTAGGAAGGCGGTCTCGTCAGCATACTTAAGGAGATGCACGGGGTCGCGGCATATCGACCGAGTAATTGAGGTAGAGGACGGAGCCCTGCGGCACCCCGGAATAGGGGTAAAGCAAACGAAGTTCTGCACAGTGACGTAGAAGGAGCGGTGAGAGAGAAAGAAAGCAATGAGTCTGAAATAATTCGTGTAAAGGGGTTAAGTAGAGTCTGTGCGCATGCGGATATTCTCAGTATTTCTTACTTTGCGGAAAAAATTGTGTGCGCCGCGAATATTCGCATGTTATATGCGGATAAAGAGCGAGGTATCTGCACAGTAAGTCTGTCGAAATGTTAGCTGTAAACTTCAAGCCTGTGGACATTTTTGGAATCCTTGCTGGGCCCAGGTAGAGCGGTCACACCGGACGTAGCTGTACCCGAGTGACCTGCGCCTAATCCATGTAAGCAACCGTGTCTTATCTGCGGTCTGTCAAGTGCTTTCAATTTGGAAAAAAATTCGGATACGTATCTAATGGAAAGGAAAAGGCCTATTTTGTGTGTAGAAAAGTATATTCTTAAGTGAGACTTCACATTTAACTTTCGCGTGAGACAGAGGAAAGCAGCATAATTACTTATTTAAATACTAAGACAGATGCAAAAGTTCCTGAAGTTCCATCAAATTTGAAAACAACCGCGACCAAAAAATCTTGTCACGTAATGCAGAAATTTACCGTGGATTTCATTGTTTATTATGTCATATGTCCTGAACTATGTTACTTAAAGTCATTTAATTATGTCAATAAACGTCGCGAAAATGTAAGCAATAAGTTGGCGAAGTTTCATCGCAACCGAATGAACGGTACAGCTGCGCATAAATTACGAACTAACATACAAACGTATGTATCAGATAAATGGTGACGGAAGTAATAAAGATAGACAATAGCATCAGGTACGGTGTACAGTGAAAGTAACGTATTTAAGAAGGTACGGAATGTTAGAGTGTATAGGCTGGCCGTAGTTGCAGCCAACTTGTACCTTTTTGTGAATGTAAATACAGTAAAATCTTCTCTATGCCGATCAGTTGTAACCACTGAAATTTAAGAAGATGCCTGTATTAAACAGCTGATGTAGTGCTCCGACCACATGGCCTCCGAAATGATACAGTGTGTGTCCAGAGCACCAATTTTTTCCTGTTTGAAGTAGTTTTGGAGTAGGTCTAGAACAGTTACCTCGATTCGAGAAGTCAAAAGTAGTTGTCGCAGAAATGACACAATAATTATATCATTATACACCATGGTTTCAAAAACTGCCATTACTATTGCCATTCAAAACTTAATATGTGCAGATGTGGATAACGAGCTTGCGGACGTGGATAAAGTGCTTAAATGTTGTTCAAATGTTTGTAAATCTATCGGACCAAAGTGCGTGGTCATCAGTCCGTAGCTTACAAACTACTTAAACCTAGGTAAACTAACCTAAGGACAACACACACACACACACACACACACACACACACACACACACACAACGCGCGCGCGCTCTCCCCAGGGAGGACTCGAACCTCCGACGGCGAGCAACTGCGCACTCCGCAGCGAGGCGCCTTAGACCGCTCGGCTACTCCACCGCGACGGATGCGAATGCATATGTGTCTTGCGGATGTGTTTCGCATTCGGATCCGCACAGACCTGTAGGCACGGGTTTGGAGCTTGAAAAGGAGACCGAACTGCCATACACAGTCGTAGGACTTATCTATGTCGAGGGATACGAATATTGCGGCGTGTCGGGAATTTATCTGGACGGAGAGGAGTTGGGTGGAGAATTTGGTCGTCAACAGAGAAGAAAGGCCGTAAGGCACATTGCGAAAGGTGACTGTTGTACGGCGATACGATGATTTCCAGGACTTTCAAATAGATTTTTTCCCAAATCGTTTATGTAAATAAGGAACAGCAGAGGACCAAAGACACAACCCTGTGGAACGCCCGATATCACCTCTGTTTTAGTCGATGTCTTACCATCGACTACTGCAAACTGTTTCCTCTCTGACAGGAGATCCCCTATCCAGTCACAAATTTGGGGCGATGTACCATAATCACGCAATTTGATTAAAAGCCGTTTGTGAGGTACGGTGTCAAAAGCCTTCTGGAAATCAAGAAATACGGAATCAATTTGAGAACCCTTGTCGATAGCACACATCACTTCGTGCGAGTAAAGAGCTAGTTATGTTTCCCATGAACGATATTTTCTAAATCCGTGTTGACCTTGGGTCAATAGATCATTCTGTTCGAGATAATTCATAATATTTGAATACAGGATATGTTCCAAAACCCTGAAGGAAATTGACGTCAGTGAAATAGGTCTGTAGTTTAGTGGGTTACTCCTACTGCCTTTCTTGAATATAGGTGTGACCTGTGCAACTTTATAATCTTTTAGTACAGATCCTTCTTTGAGAGAGCGGTTGTACATGGCTGTTAACAACCTGCGCTCCAGATTTCAGTCAGTGTTCATATTGTAACACACTGCACACATTGTGTGAATCAACATCACTGTAGTTCGAATTTATGTGCTTACTGTCTCAAAAGTGTGACCTAATACTGCATCAGTGCGCTTACGTATTTGGGAGTACGTCGTTACTTCTCCTACGAGGTTAACGCTCTACTGACATTTCGGGCGACACCGTTAATTTTGTATACCATCGACTTGCGTGACTTTACCACTTTCCTAGCATCTTCTACCTCACTATCTACAGGCACTGTTTCGAGACATTTATCGTAAATAGAAGTCAATCCACCGCCCCTGACGGCGAATAATCATTTGTCGAGAACTCTTCTCTTTGAAATGCTTCTTAACAACACTCACTGCTTTGAACCCTATGACTGCACCTCCTCACGCGATGAAGCCATTACCTGATAATACCGGCACTGACGTTCGCCTTATCGAGTAGTACATTACGACATGAACAGTGTGTGTTTCACAATACCTAATTACACTGGATGCCAAGAGCCCTAGGTTTAATATTTCGCTATCGATGCCGGAAGTGACCTCTGTGTCGTCGCAGTCGCAAAACGACTGAATATCTCTAAAATTTTCAAATATTTGTAAATATATGGAACTCGACTTCTTTGGTTATTAGTCCGTAGGCTCACAAACTACTTAAACTGAGTTAAACTAACCTAAGGACAACACACACACACACACACACACACACACACACACACACACACACAATATATATATACGAGGCGCGTCCAGAAAGTAAGTTCCGTTTGGTTAAATAAGCCGAACGGGTACAGATACAAAAAAAATACTGATTGTACAAAAATCTACACCTGTTAAACTACTTTTCTACATAGCTTCCGAAATTTTGTAGGCTATTGTCATAGCATGCCAAAAGGTTTTGTGTGCCTTTTTCATAGAATGTGGCCGCCTGTGTATTGAACCATGTGGTAATATGTTCTTTCAGCTCGTCATCATCGTTGAAGTGTTGTCCACCAACGACAGATTTTAGGTGTAAGAAGAGGATTATTGTCAAACTTTTTCACTATAATGCCTGATCTCACACACCGAATGTGACGAAACAAGTCTTACGGAAATTTCAATGGGACCTCTTTGATCATCCTCCATACAGCTCGGACCTCTCTCCTAGCGACTGTCATCTCTTCTTACACCTAAAATCTGTCCTTGGTGGTCACCACTTTAACGATGATAAAGAGCTGTTACCACATGGTTGAACACACAGGCGGCAACCTTCTGTGAAGGATGTATGCAAAAACTTGTGGCACTCTATGACAAGTGCCAACAAAATCTCGGCAGTTATGTGGAAAAGTAGTTTAAGAGTTGTACAATTTTGTGCAATAAAAATTTCTTCTGTATCTGTGCACAATTTCATTTTATTACCAAATGGAACTTACTTTCTGGACGCGCCTCGTATATAAATAAAAGCGCCCCAGAGAGGTCTCGAACCTCCGACGGCGAGCACCCACAGCTCTGCAGCAAGGCGCCTTAGACCGCTGGGCCACTCCACCGAGGCTGAATGTCTCTCTTGCAGCCCATGGCTTGGCAACCACATGCCATTTACAGGATGGCTATAAGTTGGCTTGCAGTACTTGAGAAGGCCACCAATACTTGAGAAAGTTGCCATTATCTTACACGAGTTTCGTATGTTGCATAACGACGGAATGCTGTTGATAAAACAATGATATATCGTTATTTTTCTCGGAAAATATTGATAGACAAATGTAACTGAACATGTGGGAAAGCTCCGAGGATTCGATACTGGACATAACAACAAGCAAAACACGTGCTGTACACATTCGATTTATTTGCTTCAGCTACCGTGTTACAGGTATTTGTTGTGGTGAACGTAACACAGACCTCTTTAAAATCAAGGTTAGTCATTTGTGTTGCTACACTACAGTCTTCTACAGAAGGTTCATGGTTGATGGAGCACGCCCTAATGTTGCTCGTGATGCGAGAGCATTTTTACATCATCGATTGCCAAACAAATGGATAGGCCGTCAGGGAGCGACACAGTACCTGCGGTGAAGTGGCCGAGCGTTCTAAGGCGTCTTGCTGCAGAGCGCTTGGATGCTCGCCGTCGGAGGTTCGTGTCCTCCCTCGGACATGAGTGTTTATTTTGTTCTTAGCGTAAGTTACTTTAAGCTAGTTTAAGTAGTTTGTAAGCCTAGGGACTGATGACCGATCAACGTAATCAAGTCCCTTAGGTTTAGAAAAATTTGAAAATTATTTTGAGCGACATCATAGCCTGCTCGTTATCTCTCCATTTGAAACCCATTTTGTGAGTGCCATTGTATCACCCAAATATTTGTATATTTGTGATAAATGAGAAGCACAATGCAATCTTGTATGTTATAGAAACCACCAATGAGTGATTTTTGTAGGCTGTTGGTGCTTGGTGGTTGCTCTTCCTTCTCGGATTCTTGCTTCCCCCCCCCCCCCTTTCCCGTTACCAGGATTCTCTAAAGAGTGGGATTTTGGTGTTTGGCAGCAGTGTTTCACTTAATACTATCTGGCCTTAAGATGTCGAACTATAGTGTAACAGAAAATGTAATGTATAGCACTCATCTAAAATCGTATAATCTAAAAAAATGTTTTCTGTTAAAGCACTTAATTATTTTAAAATTTTTCTACAGGAGCCATTTAAAACTGTATCATTTAACAGAAAACGATTTTTGTGCAGCACTAAGCAATTTAAAAATGAAGTGTGTGTGTGTGTGTGTGTGTGTGTGTGTGTGTGTTTTAGAGAGAGAGAGAGAGAGAGAGAGAGAGAGAGCAGAAAGTCAGTATCACCATCTGGTGGATTTTCCACATAATCTGTCAAGCAGACTTCAGTATGCACTTGACCATCCTATACAGATGTGCTGGGGTGAATTGTAAACATCTTTTTTATATATGACATATGTATATGACACTAAAAGTTTTTAACGGGAATTTTTAAATATTGAGTACAGTTTTGGTGAGTGTAAAGTTATTGTTATTTATTCGTTATGTTTTATCAAAGTGTTGGATAGAATATTAATACCATTGTCTCTTTATAGGCTTTGATAATGTATGCCGAAACTCGTAAGGCTTTAATAAAGTGCAGTTGTGTCAAGACAAAGTTATTTTCAAGTGCAAGTGCTCTACCACTGAGCTATCCTGACACGACTCACGATCCCGCCTCACAACTTCCGCAGTACCTCGATTCCTACTTTCCAGTGGTACAGTGTTTGCCCGCGAAAAGCAAAGGTCCCAGGTTCGAGTCCCGGTTCCGGCACACAGTTTTAATCTGCCAGGAAGTTTCATATCAGAGCACACTCCGCTGCAGAGTGAAAGTTTCATTCTTGAATTACACTGGTGTTTACATCCGCTTATTGAACATAACTAAAAACCCGGTTACAACCAACAATTAAAATTTATGAAAATTCGTCGTAAGGATGGTTCAGGATCCGCAACTGTAAAAACGTTTTGTGAAATTATTTATTTTTTGTTTTCTCGTCGCAGTTGTATAATTTTTAGTTCTCTGGCTACTTTAGGACGAGACAGTACATTTTCAAACCATTAGCCTTGGGTTTAAACCGTAATAAATCCAGATGCGTTTTAAAAATAGATGCTAAAATAATGTAAAACAATTTTAGCAGCCATTTTTAACATGCCTCTGGATTTATTACGGTTTGAAACCAAGGCTAATGGTTTGAAAATGGACGGTCTCTACCGAAACTAATCATAGAACTCAAACTTGTGGAACTGCGACGAGAAAAAAAAAAAAATAAAAAAAAATTATAATAATAATTTCAAAGTCAAAAAATCAATAAATAACAAATAAATAAATAAAAATAAACTATCAATAACTATTTTAACCAGTCGGTTTTTCCCTTCGCTAGTGGACACACGCCTTAAAATAGTGACTAGGCTCGCTCTATAGCTAGAAACGAGGTGGCGTAATTTCGCTTGATGTCCAAGCGACGTCATTTTGCGATGTGAAAAGCAGTGGACTGTTAAGTGGGGATAAAAAAAAGGTAAAGCAGTCAACAATGCGAAGATTGGTTTTGAACAGTACAGTGCTTTACTAGGCATGGTCCTGTTTGGAGGTGGTATGCCGTTGCCTTCCTCCGACCTTCGAAACTGACTTACCCAGTCAGTTATAGGGGGACCTACAGTTTAATGTGGTTTCCGAGCCATGGTGCTACTCGATATTTTTCACATCAGCAACACTGCCAGAGGTGAAAAAGTGGAAAGTGACAGATAAAAATCCAAGGACCTGACGGGGATCGAACTCGCGATCTTTAGATTTGTATTCTGGCACCCTACTAACAAGGGGAACAACGGATTTTGATGGGTCGCAGGTATGTTGTGAGGGAATTCCTGCAGACCATCAAGCTAAAAGGATTTGTTCCAATGGGCCTTGATTTCTAAGAAAATCGAAATCAAATTCGCAGCAAATTACCACGCGTAACGTGTCTACTTACACATGGCGGTTATCGCGCAACGAGACAGCGTGGTGTAATCGGCAAGGTGTTAGGCTACCATGCAGGAGACCCGGGTTGGATACCTAGCGGCAGAACAATTTTTAAAATTTGTATTTGTTACTTTTTGTATTTCATAAATAATTTTAAAAATTATTAAGCAAAGAAAAAGATGTAAGGAAAGAAAAACGAAAATAATGAAAAGTGAAACGATTAAAAAGTATCCAAGAAAATAAATTTAAAAAAAATCTTCCCCTTTCGTGTCATTTATTTTTCACTTATCTTCATTTTTCTTATTTTATTGTGCTTAATTGTATGCCTTTATACCCACTCCTATGTTACAGCTTGAGTAAACAGTCAGGATAATAGCAAATAACACAGTAGCAAATGATTATTTTACTTATTGCGCAGTGTTATTTACTCACTATCGCCATCGTTACTATCTTTAACACTCTGTAAAAAATTCTGGGTGATAACTGTCATACAAGCACCGAAAACACAGAACATTGTAGCGCCACGCACATCTAATAAATGCTACCGCTTTATAGGGGCAAGGTGTTTTGATCACCTTTTGACTGCTCATCACACACATTTCCGAAGAGGTTTCGGGTGATTGGCCTGCTTCTATCATAGCATATTTGGTCTCCACGTTGCACTACTTGACGCACGCATGAACGACACACTACGAATGACAAAACGACTGGCCGTAGCATAATAGTCCACTTGGACGCGTCACGTGGGTACACACGTCATAGGAGGAGATAAAAACAGCACGGTCAGGAACTGTAAACATAGGTATTAAATGTTGCCCGAATATTATAGGTATTAACGAAAGACTGTTTACTAATTTCGAAATATGCTTCAATCGCCTTAAAAGTGTGCTTCGAAAAAACAAAATGAATATATTTATCGTCGCGCAATACATAACATATTGAGCGAATGTTACATGTTTTTATCCTGACCATTTACTGCAAACGTTTACATAAGAATGGTTATAAAAATACATAATTATGCACAATCATCGGACAGGTATGAAAAGTATTTGATCCATGACAGCCTCGCATCTTAACCAATTACACCACGCTGTCACGCTGAGCGGTTACCCCCCATGTATAAGTATACACGTTACGCGTGGTAATTTGCTGCGAATTTGATCTCGATTTTCTTAGAAATCAAGGCCCATTGGAACAAATCCTTTTAGGTTGATGGTCTGGAGGAATTCCCTCACAACGTACCTGCGACTCATCAAAATCCGTTGGTACCATACTTGGTGTTCCCCTTGTAAGTGGGATAGCGAGTATATTCCTGTTCTTCCCGGGTAGGGAGCCGAGGCTTCTGCACCAGGGTCCAATTAACTGCTCCCCGTGACCGCTGTGCTACAGTTTAGTGGGCTTAGCCGGGGTGCAGGTAGCGGCGGCTTGTGCGGAGTAAACACGGGAGGCAGCCGGCAGCTGGCAGCTGGGAGCGGCGACCGCGTAAATCGTGCGGCACTCCCGGCAAGCCACGTGGCGGTGATTCACGGCTGCCGGCTATTCCCGTCCAGACGGCGATCAATCGAGCACAGCTGCCAGCGAGCGCGAGCACAGCGGCACACACCCACTGACGGACACTCCGAGCCACTTTCTCCCTCCGGACTTTCTTTCATTTCCTTCTACATTTATCACGTTGTACGTCTTTATTATTCGACTGCCATGTTGTCACTGTGGTGGCTCACCTAATCTAAGGCGGCCAACTTCTTCAAAACTCAATGCGGGACATTTCGAGCATGTGAAGGAGGACTAAGATCATGTTACTCATTGTGCCACTTATTCTGAAACTAGGAAAAAAATTTAGGCGTACAGAGCAGCCTACTTATTTACTTTTAAAGTAACATATCTAACATGAATGACGTTTTATTCTTAATTTTCAATCTTTGTTTACAGTTCTTAAATACTGTCTCATGCTCCTATTTTGAATTTTAGAGTCGGCCAATTTTCACATATTCTTTCTCCGTTACGTTTTCCGGATCACCTTCGTTGTCTGTGCTAGTTTTATTTGTTCCGACTCTTAGAGCATCGTGCTCCACACATTTTGAAAAGTACCTTACTCCGTCCAAAGAACTGTTTTGCAATAACCTCTAATTAAATTTGATAAAAAACCATTTGAACTATATTATAGAAGTTATTTCGATGAAGTACAGAGTTTAATTGTGCTTTACTACGTGAAATGCCCACTCAATTTCGTTGTTCATTTTTCAGAATTTCACCACCTTTTTATTCCTCAAGGAAGTAAGATGAATGCTGATACTGTATTTGCATGTCAGATTATAAATACCTTCATACAGACTGTGATAATATTACTTCCTGTTTGACACCTTGGGCACCGAAAAATATTCCATTACACTTATTGAAACGTACTCAAGAAATCACAGAAAATATGTCAAAAACATAATTTTTTAAATAACCCATCCTATCACCAAATGCATCACCAGCTTGTAACAAAAACAACTTTCACTGTTAGCGAATTAATTTTGAAATAGTCAGATAGTGATATGTAACAAGACTCACTAATTAGTAGATTATCCATTGTGAAGTTAACTTGCAAGCAGTATGACATAGCGTGCAATACACAAATAGTTTCAACCTGTGCTCTTAGACCAACAATTTTAAAATTACTGGAATGAGGGAATGCAGGACGGTTTTGCCATTTTGCGGGACACTTTCAGTAACTATCCCAATGCGGGACAACGAGTTCAAATACGGGACAGTCCCGCAGAATCCGGGAGTTTAGCCGCCTTAACCTAATATGGCGATGGGAAACTGCCACGTTACTCGCGGTAGACGACCTTAGCTTATTCTCTCAGTTTTAATGAAAGTTGTGCGCAGAAGGCTCGTTTTTATTTTTGGTCAGTCGCTTCAATTTCCACTGCCCTTTCCATTTTTTCATCTCATTACCCGTTAAGGCATTTAGTTCAAGAAGGTTTTCTTTCAATTAGTCATTACAGCGACAAAAATATATGAATAAATTAAAATAAAAAAGACGCGTAAGGCAAAAATGTTTTCACTACGAAGTTCCTACTCCGATGTCACAATGTGCCACAGGGGAGTGTTACACGACCGTTGCTTTTCGCAATGTACAGGGCCATTTTGAGATTAAGTCCGCTTTGATTGCCACAAGCTTTTATTTAAAACTAGCTGTAAAACCCGGCGTTGCCCGGGTGTTTATTTATCCTACACTCTTGTAGTGCACATCCCCTTCCCTCCCTCTCTTCTGCATCCACCTCTTACTATCCCATCTGTCAGTTCGTTTCCACCTTTCCCCTCTCTCGGCAAAGTTTTCTGCAAGGTACCCTCTGTCATGTACCATACAAACATTTATGTACCCAGTGATTTTCCTGTTGGTTTAAAGGTCATGTGTGCAAAAATTCATAAAGATTGGAGCGAAACTATGGATTTTGTAAAATTCCGTAAGTACCCTCCACTATGCACCGCACAAAATTTTATTCATATAGTGACATTCCTGTTGTTTTGAAGGTTGAGTGTGCAATATTTCATCAATATCGGAACAAAACTATTCAATGCAATAGAAACGCAGGATCACATTGAAAAATATTCCAGTTCTATTTCATACAACCCTTGTTCTGAGAATAACAAAAACGACAGAAAAAGGATCTGTGAAATCGGCCGAACCGTTCTCAAGTTATGGCGCGACCAAGGTATTTAGGGATCCATTTTCATTGTTGCAAAGTACCCTTCCCCATGCACCGTATGAAACTTAAGGTAGACGGGGACATTCCTCTTGTTTTGAACGTCAAGCGTGCGAACATTCCTGAAGATCGGAATGAAACTATAGGTTTCGTGAGTCTGTAGGACAAGTATACTCCGCCGTGCACGTATCACAAAATACTTTCTTAGCTAACGTTTTCTACCTATAAACTATTTTCCTGCCAAATTTCAGCTTGATAGGTGAAGTAGTTTTCGAGATTTCGTGTTTAGTCAGTGATTGAGTGAGTGAATATCCTTTCACTTTTATATAGGGATTAAGAAAACAGATCGCTTAATTTTGGATGCAAGAGAATTAAGGTAAACATGCAGACAAAAATAAATATAAACATGCAAATCTGCAATGCGAACCTTATTTGATACAAGTTCATGCATGATGCGTCAGTTTTACGGCATATACAGCTTAACTGTTTTGAGTGGTAGACTTCTTTTCGCCACTACGGTCGGGGGTTCGAATCCCCCCTCGGGCATGGATATTTATGCCGTCTTTAGTATAAGGTAGTTTATACGTAGTTTGTTAGTTTAGGGACTGATGACCCCGTAGTTAAGTCTCATAAGCTATACAAACATCTGAACATCTGCGTTTCATCATTTTGTGGGGGCAGGAGGGGGGTCAGTTACAAAACGCTTGATAAACATCAGAAATTACATGCGAACTTTGTTGCAGATCCTTAACTACTCCCATTTTCCAATAATTAACGGATGAATCTGGGTATTTTCACGAGGTGGTCTCTCATTACTTATGACGTCATATCTCGAGAGCTATGTGTCGCACTCACTTGTTTTTGGCTCAGGAACCTTCGCGGGTGTACGGTGAACAGTTCAGAAAAGTGTCATTGCAATCGAATTGATGGTAAAGTTAAAAAAAAAAAAAGTTTGCCGCTTAGCGTCTCCCCAGCACTGCTTCGGCCAGTGCCGCATGAGCATTGAGCACCGCTTGCACACGGCACGGTATCGCCCGTCCTCCACCACCACCAATATACTTCTAAATATGACTACCGCTACAGGCTCACTGTTTTATCGTTTTAACGAGATTGTGAGCGTTAGGTAGCGTTCATTAAATAAACTTCCGACGTGAACGCTGTGGAGAGCCTGAACGGTAGATTTTTTTTCTTTTTTAATTTCAGCACCTGATATGCGTCTATAGGACGCGAAAGCGGTTGTGCTTTTTAAATAAAGGTTTTTCACAGTCAATGCGGACTTAATCTCACAATGACAACATTTAGCTACGGATGCTCACATTTGAAGATAAAATGTACGGTGTGATTGTAATTACATCTACATCTACCTACATCTACATGGGATACTCTGCAAATCACATTTAAGTGCCTGGCAGAGGGTTCATCGAACCACCGTAATACTACTTATCTCCCACTCCATTCTCGAATAGCGCGCGGGAAAAAAGAACACCTGAATCTCTCCGTTCGAGCTCTGATTTCTCGTATTTTATTCTGATGCTAACTATGTAAGTGGGACTCAACAATATATTTTCGCATTCGAAGGAGAATGTTGACGATTGTAGTTTCGTAAGTAAACCACGCCGCAGCGATAATCGCCGTTGTTGTAATGATTCCCCTCCCAGCTCCCGTATCATATCCGTAGCGGTGTCTCCCCTGTATCGTGACAGTACGAAACGAGCTGCCGTTCTATCAACTCTTTCGATGTTCTCCGTCAAACCCACCTGATAATGATCCCACACTGGCAACAATACTCCAAAAAATGGACGGACAAGCGTAGTGTATGCAGTTTCTTTTGTAGTTCTGTTGCATCTTTAAGGGTTCTGCCAATAAAACGCATGTTTTAAGGGTTCTGCCAATAAAACGTGTTCTTTCCAATTTAAGTCTGAAGTAATAGTATTTCCTAGGTATTTTGTGGAGTTTACGGCCTTCACTTTTAACTTGTAAACAAAGTTTAACGGATTTCTTTTCCTACTCGTGGACGACTTCACACTGCTCATTATTTAAAGTGAATTGCCAATTTCTACACCATACTCAAATCTTATTCAGACGGTTCTACAGTTGGTTTTGATCTTCCGATGATGTTACTAAATGACGGCGTCGTCTGCAAACAAGGTAAGAGAGTTACTTAAATTTTCTCCTAAATCGGTTATGTAGATAAGGAACAGCAAAGGACGAATAACACTAACCTGTGGAACGCCCGATATCACCTCTGTTGTAGTCGATGTCTCGTCATCGATTACTACAAACTGTGTCCTCTCTCTGACAGGAATTCTCCTATCCAGCCGCAAATTTGGGGCGGTATACCATAACCACGCAATTTGATTAAAAGCCGTTAGTGAGACAGCCTAGATCGCAATTTGTTGCGTTTATTACTGGCAACCGGTTTCGGTTCTAATGAATGATCTTCAGACCTTTGGTACCTTGTTGGTGGATTCCTCCAGTTGCCGGCCGCGGTGGCCGAGGGGACTGAGGCGCTCCAGTCACGGTCTGCACGCCCACTACGGTCGGGGGTTCGAATCCCCCCTCGGGCATGGATAATTGTGCCGTCCTTAGTCTTAGCTAGTTCGTAAGTAGTTGGTAAGTTTAGGGACTGATGACCCCGTAGTTAAGTCCCATAAGTTCTACAAAAATTTGAACTTTTCTGATTGCTCCAGTTGATGCCTGCTCCGGCTACCGCCACCGTCTACCAACAAGGTGGCAAAGGCCTGAAGATGGTTATATAGAACCGAAATCGGATGCCAGCAAAAAAAAAAAAAAAAAAAAAAAAAAAAAAAAAAAAAAAAAAAAAAAAAAAAAAAAAAATTGTGATCTAGACTGTCTTACTTTGGTTATTAAAAAGTCATGCATTAAAGGGTTAAGAGTGATTTGCAAAGTAACGTAGATGCGTGCAATCGCTGACTCGAAGCGGGAAATCCGGGCGCGAGTCCCGGTCCGTCTCAAATTTGGAATTTCGAGGTTGAGTTTTTGGCTGAAAGCCACGCTGTATAGTAGTGATGGGAACAATCGAATGAAAACAATCGATTCATTCGGTTGTTGGAAAAAAATCGATCATTCGGTTGTAGTTTCTCGTATCGGTTGAATTATTCATTCGTTCTTCTGAGTGAAACTAGTCGGTGGGACCAACCGAATGAAACAACCGATTCAGGCGGTTGGACTATTCATTCGTTCTTCTGAGTGAAACCAGTCGGTGGGACCAACCGAATGAAACAACCGATTCAGTCGGTTGGACTATTCATTCGTTCTTTTGAGTTAAACCAGTCGGTGGTATCAACCGAATGAAAAAATCGACGCAGTCGGTTGAACCACTCATTCCTTTTCTTTTGAGTTAAACCAGTCGGTGGTATCAACCGAATGAAAAAATCGACGCAGTCGGTTGGACCACTCATTCCTTTTCTTTTGAGTTAAATCAGTCGATGGGGCCAACCGAATGAAAGAGTCAGTCGGTCGTAGTTTTACTTTTATTTTTTTTCGAATGAAAGTAGTCTGTGGGAACAACCGAATGAAAACATGCGACACTTTTGCAGTTTTGTACATTGACTGAATTATCATTCTTTCTTTTAAAGTGAAAAGAGGCAGTACGTTTTTCGCGGGGAGCGGGGACTCTAGAGGGGGTGCTGCCTCGCTTGCGTTTTCACTGCTGACAGCGCCAGCAGGCGCGCGCCAAACTCCACACAACAGTGCCTGGCGGCGTCGCAGGGCGTGCCATCGCCGATTGTTGTCGGTTACTTACTGTCTCAATAAAGAAGCGTCGAAACTACAGGGTGTACCAAAATGATCGCTACAAGTTTAATCTCGCATACTGTATCTCCGAAGTGGGAACAGGCAGAAACGTGCGGTTTGCGGCTTATTGTTCATACATATCTAAGATACTAGTAGGACAGAGTTAAGTATTTTAACTTTGAGCATATTTGCTAGATCCAAATTCGAAGATCACTAAAACATTAGATATTGTAAAAAAAAAGTTTATCAAAGTATTTGGTATAAAAATTTTTCTTATAAAAATATTTTTGTTAATTCCATCTAATTTGAAGGAGTACGAGAAGACATACAACATTTATCAGTGCTGTAAATTTCCTTCAGCGCGCCTGTATTCGTCAACGGTGTATGAAAACATTCATCTCAAGTTTCATAATTATTCACTCTTGTCACAGATATTTCTGTGGTTATCGGTGAAATGGTGTGGGGGTTTATTCCATCCCTGCGCCATGTACCATACAAAATCTTAGATGCCACTTGTTTTGAAAGTCAAGTGTGCTAAATTTCATCAGGATCGGAATAAACTCTGTACTGGCGTCGAATTCTGGAATACCTTCTCTCATGCATCGAACTAAAGTAGATGTAGACGGTGACCATTCTCTTTCTTTGAAGGTGAAAAGTGAAATATATCATTAAAATTCGAATACATACGGAATTTGTTGAAGTTAGTAGGTAAAGTACCCTCCGCCATGCACCTACGAAATTTATTGTACACAGTTACCTTCGCCTTGTTTTAAAGGTCTAGTGTGCAAAATTTCATCAAGATCGCAGCCAAATTGTGGTTTTTGTCGAAGTTAGTACGTAAAGTACCCTCCGCCATGCACCGAAATAAATTTGATGTAGGGAGTGACGTTTCTCTTGCTTTGAAGGTCAAGTGTGCAAAATTTCATCAAGATTGGAACAAAACTGCAGATTTGCATGCTGAAGGAGTATGCAAATAAAGTCACACAAAGTCGATGAATTAATAAAAACATCCATATAACTGCAGAAACCGACAAAGACTTTTTCCAGTCGGTTGTATCGCATCAAGTGAAACCACTCAATGCCGAGAACATTCATATAAATGACAGAGACTTGTTTCATTCGGTGCTCCCGCATCGACTGAAACCACTCAAACCCACTGAATGAGTGAAAACATTCATATAGCGGCTGCAACCGACAGAGATGGCTTCATTCGATTGTTTCGCATCGACTGAAACCACTCAAACCCCACCAGTGAGTGAAAACATTCATACAGCCACAGAGACTATTTTCATTCGGTTGTTTCATTCGACTGAAAAAACCGACTGAACGAAAAAACAACCGATTGACCAATCGGTTGTTAAAAACAGTCGGTTGTCCCATCACTACTGTATAGATATTAGTAGTCGGGTAACGTTAGTGTGTGTGCTGGCAGTTGGTTCCGGCCGCCAGGGCAGCTTTGGCTGTCTAGTGGGCAGCGAGCGCTGCGGCCCTCTATTCGCGGCTCGGCTGGGCTCAAAGTTTAACCAGGCAGCGGCGGAGGTGGCCGTCACAATGGCTGCGGCGCGTGAATAATTGCTCGTGTGACGGCCTCCGCCGCTGTCCCTGGCTGGGTGGGGGCGGCGACACGGGGCAGCCATTAGCCGCTGCGGCCGCTGCCTCACAGCGCGCTCAATGTTTGATGGCCCCACCTCCCCATTCATCCCGGGACACGCGGTCCAGCCCGCTGCAGCCTTCCACACGTCCTTTCACTCATGCACTGTCTCATCAAAAGCAGCCACACATCTTTCTTTCTCTTGAGCCATTGCTCCCGCCTATGCAGGGTCGGCTTTGTTAATCGGATTTGACGTTTTAATACTGAGGGGGTGGCCGGATGTCTTTCCTGTCGCCACCCCATCCTCCCGGCAGGAAATGTGTACCCCAAATGTCTGCGTACAGTGTTATACTGTATACTGTAACATCTCTGGAAAGGCCGCAAACAGTGGTGGACGTGAGAGGTCGCGATACGGGCCGCCACAGGGCGCCCGCACGTGTGAGTTCAAAAATGTTCAAATGTTTGTTAAGCTTATGGGACTTAACTATGGGGTCACCAGTCCCTAAACTTACAAACTACTTATGAACTACTTACGAACTAGGACGGCACAAATATCCATGCCCGAGAGGGGATTCGAACCCCCGACCGTAGTGGCCGTGCTGACCGTGACTGGAGCGCCTCAGTCACCTCGGCCACCGCGGCCGGCACGAGTGAGAGCAGAGCGCTCACGTGTAGAGGGCTGCTGACTGCTGAGGCTGAGGCGACAGCCTTTCTCTCAGTCGCTCTCCGTCGTTCTCAGTTGCTGTCGTTTTTACTTGGAATTAGATATTCGATTGCTGCTAATATCATTTTGTCTAAGTTCAACTGTTTATATATAGTTAGCAAATGATGGGCTGTAGTTTCTGCCAGTTTTGTATGCACCGCATATGTTGCGCTCTGATGGTTACTTGCCATTAAAATATTATGTTCTCAGTTCCAGACAGTAACCAACTGTACTTAATACTCCCCTCTTCCAATACGTGTTAGCCTGTCCCGAATCCATGGCATCGAACCTGCAATTTTATTAATCGACGTGCTAAATATGGGATCAGGGGCATGGAATTGTAAGGAAACACCGTTGTTGCCTTCCACACGTAACTAATAAGGTAATTATGTATTTTTACGGAAAAGGGGGTGTTATAATACCCATTAGATTTCTATCTGATTATGCTGAAGCTATAGCTCCTAACTTAACAGCCATATACAACCGCTCTCTGAAAGAAGGATCTGTACCAAAGATTGGAAAGTTGCCCAGGTCATACCTATATTCAAGAAAGGCAGTAGGAGTAACCCACTAAACTACAGGCCTATTTCAATTGACGTCAATTTGCAGCAGGGTTTTGAAACATATCCTGTATTCAAATATTATGAATTATCTCGAACAGAACGATCTATTGACCCAAGATAAACACGGATTTAGAAAATATCGTTCATTCGAAGAAACACAACTAGCTCTTTACTCACACGAAGTGATGTCTGCTATCGACAAGAGTTCGCAAATCGATTACGTATTTCTTGATTTCCAGAAGGCTTTTGTCAGAAAAGGTACATTTGGGTCCTCGGGATCCGATAACCTGTGTAGAAACAAAACTAATAAAAACAGGCTGCACGCTGAAACAATTTTGTGACTGGTAGCCAACTGAATGATAGGAGAGTACAGGGAGAGGGAAGTCAGTGGCACGATACGCATCACAGCGCTGGAAAAAATAAATTTTGTTCGGGTGCTTCGGACCGAGGTGTACCAGTTACGGGTTAAAATGGGTGTTTCAGCATTGATCAGTACCGCTTGAGCTACTGATCTGTAAATGTACAAATAACATGTACCAGTGGCGGACTAAGGCTGTTGGAGGCCCGGGACGGCGGCAAAACAAAATGAGGCCCCACGTCCACTTGGAAATACATGTATTACTATAAAAAAGAATTAGAGGCCTCCCAGGACGAGAGAGACGGGACAGTCTGAAAAAAAAATAGCTTTCCAGATTTGGAGGCCCCAGCAGAACGACATGTAAAGCATGCTAAAATAATAATAATAATAATAATAATAATAATAATAACCTTGTTTTCGAGGTATTTAGAGGCCCCCAAGACCGGAGGCCCGGGGCGGTTTGCCCCCGCTATGTACTCAATATGCACTATTTCAACGGCAAATCTTGAGGATTTTTTTCTGGCAGTTATTTAGTCTTTATCACCTCTAAACAGTGCTAATTAAAAGATAATCCAGGTATTAAAGAACAACGCTGCAAGGTTAAAAAAAGGTAACAGGGTAAAGTAGAGATTCTGCGTGGCAGTGAATGCAGTGGTGTATGCAGAAGGGGGGGGGGGGGGGGAAGGCTGTCGGGTTGCAGCCACCCCGAGACAGAGAAAGAGAGAGAGAGAGAGAGAGAGAGAGAGAGAGAGAGAGAGAGAGAGAGAGAGAGAGAGAAGAAAGGGATCAATCCTCCCAATATGAGTGAAAGCGTAGACAGCCCCCTCCCTTTTTATTTATTTATTTATTTTTTTTTTTACCTCATCCCTCAGGCCCCACCAGACTACGATCCTGGATACGCCACTGAGTGAATGTTCTTTTAATTAACTGTATATACATTGCTATGGAGTTGCACGGCGCAGTGATAGAGTGCTGGCTAGTCAGCTACTGGAAAGCCGTGCCTGTGAGCGCGCGTCAGCAGTCTCCGCTGAGACGTCAGCGACGGAAGACGAGACGTGCGGACAAAGGCCACCTGCTGCAGCGTGACGTCAGCAGCTGACGCGCCACGTGCAACTGCAGCGCTTCCCAAGCGGGCAGCCTCGCACTGGGCCGCGAACGATCGTCCAGAGTCGAACACGAGATAAAAACTATCCTTAGTTTCAGGGGTTTCACTCGTCAGTTGCCAAGGTCACCAAGTAAGAAAATGAAGTAACAGTGAAGTGTACTACAGATTCTGTATCAATAGTAAGTCGTCAGATCAGGGGACACATTGCAACATACAAAGAGAGTATTGCAGTGTAAGCCGCCTTAGCCTAGTTGCAAGGTGTTGCCATTGCTTATAGCGAGAAGGTGAACTGTAAGGAACTAAACACTTTTTCACTCAACATTTATGTTAATTACCCAAAAAACCTTCACAGATAAAAAGAGTGCCAGCGCACCAACCACTGCCACATCAGTTATATGGAGCACTGTACTAATGAATTTTACACCATATTTGGGTATTTATAAATGCACGGTAGGAAAACATCTGAATCGAATATATACATAGAGGGCAGGAAATGAGGGCAATCGAAATTACACCTTCTGGGTTACATGCTTACACTCAAGGGCCTTGTCCTTCAGCAAGAAGTGCAACCATCGTCTTTAACGCCTTCCCTCAGCTACATCTTACGTCTGAAATAACCGACAGGCGTTTGCCGCTCTGACGATTTGGTGAAAGTTTCAAAATACACAGAAAATTATTTTGAGTAGGTCATGCTGGACAGCTTAGAGATATGTTGAAATTGCCTATTGAAAATACGGCCGCAGCGGAGCAGCAAAGCGCACTGAGGAGTTTTGTTACCACCCTCAATGAAAACCTCTCATAGAATTTTTCGTCAATCTAGCAAGTAAAAAGTAATAAATGACTTTGAAAATCAAGAAAAAATTAGCAGAATTAACTCAGGATTGTATTAAATAAAGACTGTTACGAAAATTTTTGCCTAGTTGCACGACATTCTTCTGGTAACTCACAGTTCTATACTCAGCATCCGTGTTATTAATTGTTAAGTTTCAGCAAAGCAGCTACCTTTCAGAAACGGTAAGACTTTTTAGAAACAAATTTGTACAGAAAAATCTGATACAACCGCGAGAACCTTACATATCTTCCGTCCGACCACAGGTGGGGTGCGGAAGTTTCTTAATTCGCCTAGCAGTTCATTGTAAAATCCTTCATTGGATCATTACTCAAAACGCATACCTGATTTCACTGTAGAAGCTTCAGTTGAATATTCATCTAATATCTCAGCATACAAAAGGCTTCAATACTGTCAATATTTGCTTATCATAGTAATCTTATTTAAATTATACCTTTCGTTTTGCATGAATTCCGTTTCATTTTTGCATGTTAGGTTGATCTCTCGCATAAATCTATAGAGTGGTAACCACTGATCCTATTTCGTTACGCTCTCAGAATGACACACAGGCTACAAAGAAACTAATCTGACAAACCTTTCTTACGTAATCTCATTGGAGGTGAACTGGAGAAATCTTATGAATCTCATCAGATGTCTTCTATTCTCATCATGGTTGCAATATATTAACACGAATTATTTACAGAAGCGCCCCGGTTGCACAGTGGTAGAGTTCCACACTATAAATCCATAGGTCGCGGGTTCGATCCCCGCCAGGTCCTAGGATTTTTATCTGCCACTTTCCACTGCTTTCACCTCTGGCTGTATTGCTCATGTGAAAAATACCGAGTAGCACCGTGGTTCAGAACCCACGTTAAACTGTAGGTCCCCCGACAACTGGCTGGGTAAGTCAGCTCGAAGGTCGGAGGAAGGCAACGGCATACCACCTCTAAACAGGACCATGCCTAGTAAAGCACTGTGGTTTTCAAACCAATCTTCGGATTGTTGAGTGCTTTACCTTTTTTATTTACAGAAGGATGGAAAAACTAGTAGAAGCCGACCTCGGGGAAGATCAGTTTCGGTTCAGCAGAAATGTAGGAACACGGGAGGCAATACTCACTTTACGGCTCATCCTAGAAGATAGATTAAAAAACGCAAACCTACATTTCTAGCTTTTGTAGATTTGGAGAAGGCTTTTGATAATATTGATTGGAATAAAGTCTACAGGAGTAAAATATAGGGAGCGTAAGGTTATTTACAAATTGTACAAAAACCAGACAGCAGTTGTCAGAGTTGAAGGGCATGAAAGGGATGCAATGGTTGGGAAGGGAGTAAGACAAGGTTGTAGTCTTTCTCCAGTGTTATTCAATTTGTACATTAAGCAAGCTACAAAGGAAAGCAAGGAGAAAATTGGAGAAGGAATTAAAGTTCAGGGTGAAGAATTAAAAGCATTGCGTTTTGCCGACGACATAGTAGTTCTGTGGGACACCAAAGGACCTGGAAGAGCAGCTGAACGGAATGGACAGTGTGCTGAAAGGTGCATATAAGATGAACATTAACAAGAGCAAAACAAGGGTAATGGAGTGCAGTCTAAGAAAATGAGGTGATGCTGAAGAAACTACATTAGGTAACGAAACAATAAAGGAGGTAGATGAGTTTTGTTACTTGGGCAGTAAAATAACAAATGATGGTCGCAGTATAGAGAATATAAAATGCAGAATGGCAATGGGTAGAAAAGCGTTCTTGAAAAAGAGGAATTTGTTAACATCGAATTTTGATTTAAGCGTAAGGAAGTCCTTTCTGAAGGCATTTGTATGGAGTGTTGCCTTGTATGGGAGTGAAACATGGATATCGTATGGTATAATTTCAGCTACATGTAATACTTTCGTAAGATATAGTAGTTAATAAGATAAAACATATCTCTGTCACAGAGCCAAGTCCAACTCCTTTAACCACTGGACAGCTTCCTGACTGACTATATGGAGTTCGGTCATCCCTCCTGAGAATGATCGTAATGGGGAATTAGTAAGTATGTGGGTCATCGTTTGTATGTCTGCTCCACAGTCACATGACTGGTCGTCTGTCTGTCCCCATTTGAATTTCCAATAGTTACAGCGACCAACACTAGTTCGGAAGCGGTTGATCAAAGACCATTCTCTCCTGGGAAGGTCCATTCCTTGGAGCGCCTTAGCTGGATCGTCTATCCAGATGCTGTATTTTTTCCATTAAACGGATCCCAAGGTCTTGCCCAGTTTGATTTAGGCGAGAAGCCACTCTCATGTAGTTGCACTTGGACGTTAAACAGTGCGGGCAAGAAGAGGATAGAGGTTTTTGAAATGTGGTGCTACAGAAGAATGCTGTAACTAATGAGGAGTTATTGAACAGAAAAAGAGAAAAGGAATTTCTGGCATACCTTGACTAAAAGAAGGGATCGATTGGTAGGATACTTTCTTAAACATCAAGGAATTGTGAATTTAGCGTTGAGGGTAAGTGTGTGGGGTATAAACCGCAAGGGAAGACCAAGAGATGGATACAGTAAGCAAATTCAGACAGATGTAGGTTGTCGTTCTTATGTGGAGATGAAGAGGCTTGCTCAGGATAGGGTATTGTGGAGAGCTGCATCAAACCAGCCTCCGGACTGAAGAACACAACAATGACAGATTTATGTCCCACATTTTAGTCGGTCGTCGAGACACTTTGTAGAGCAATCTTTTTGAATACGACTATTTCGGAATGAGGATTTGATACTTCGGAGTTCACATGCTTGTAACTACACAATGTTTATCTGTACTCAGTGATCCCTTAATAAGAGACGCGCTATTGTAATGCTGCTTCATCAACAGTCAGGGAATGTGCAGGCGCCTCTGTGTGGCGCCTCTTACATTCTTATTGGTGTTCAGCGAGCGCGATGCGCCCCGTGTCCGCGCCGTTCGTTAACGGCCGCTTGGAATGCGGGGCTCCCCACTGGGAACAAGCAGCAAGTGGGTGTACTCGCAGGGCGACACGGCGGCGGATTTCATTAAGCAGCGCGTGCCTGCAGCGCGGACGTGACGTGGCGCCCGTAGTCGCCGCCTTAACTTCTTGGGACTTCCAGACACGCGTAGAATTTCTGATCGCGGCAGTGTGGAAGCATCAACGTTGTATTAATACAAGGACATTTCATTTCCGACAAGGAAATAAACAATATAATGACTGAAGGGTAACTGTTGAAACAGCAGATAAACACTACGCTGGTCACTCCAGAAAAAAATTCTCATTTTATCTTGGGTTTTCTTTATTAATAAACCGATAAAAAAACTTCTGTAGTACAGTATTGTTTATTGTAAAATGTAAACTTTCATGGCGGGAATGGTCAAAATTACTAAAAATTTTCGGGCTATTATGTCGTGGTCTAGTGGATTTATTATGGAAACCCAACGTTTCTTCCCCGACTGTGTAGGACATTTTCAAGGGGGATCGTGGCAGTTTTTAATGTCCGATCACACCCTGACTAACTACTGACTGAAGCTAAACTCCGTTTACGAGGGCTCGCGCGCAGAGGTGTGACGTCATATGTTTTTTGACATGCGCGCGCAATTCGTCTTCCACCATGGGACGATATCAACAACGGACGGAGGCAATCGGCAACGACGAATTGCGCGCGCATGTCAGAGACATATGACGTGTCACCTCTGCGCGCGAGCCCTCGTAAACGGAGTTTGGCTTCAGTCAGTAGCGAGCCAGGGTGTGTATCGGACATTCAAAACTGCCATGATCCCCCTTAAAATGTCCTCTGCAGTCGGGGACGAAACGTTGGGTTTCCATAATAAATCCACTAGACCACGGCATAATAGCGCGGAAATATTTAGTAATTTTGAGCATTGTTTATTACCATGAAGCAGAATACTATTCTAACACACGTATCCTTCAGGCCCAGTGCAATATTCTGAACACACTGACGCCTCTGCATCATGTTTCGTCTGTCCGGTCTAAGCGGCAAATAGCTTATTTATTTAAAAATTATAGGAAGCTAATTTTGATAGGTTTTATGAAAGAGGAAAATAAATGTTAATTCCGTTTTTGGTTCGCTACAGTCCCCCCCTCCCCAATATTAAGCTGAAAAACTACCCCCCTAGACAATGGCTACAATTTCTTTCAAAGGCAAATACGATATTATAAAGTAGTTTATTATGTTCAAATGTTTGTAGAGCTTATGGGACTTAACTACGGGGTCATCAGTCCCTAAACTTACAAACTGTTTAATAACTACCTTATACTAAAGACGACACAAACATCCATGCCCGAGGGGGGGGGGGGGGGGAATTAGAACCCCCGACCGTAGCGGCCCTGCAGACTGCGACTTGCCCGCTGCAGACCACTGGGCCACTCCGGCCGGCTGATTGGAGGTCTCCCCATGTTGCGCGTGCTTGACTTTTCCTCTTTTTAGTCTCACGGTAGGTCAACCACGAACATCGGATTTTGCTTTCCATTCCTTGTCGTTGTTCGTTGTTTCTATGCGATTGTCTCATTTTGTGGTGTCTCTTATTGCCTTTATTTCCTTTTACTGACTGGGGGGGGGGGGGATCTTCCTCTCCTTTGCTATTTTAATCCTGGGTTCTTTTCCACATTTATATTTTTCTTGTGACGCCTAGTGATGGAATGGGGGACTGATGACCTTGCGTTTTTGTCTCCCTAAAACATCCAGACGACAGCAACAAGTCGCTAAGTAATATACTGTATTCACAAAGTCTCGTCACATTATGTGACAGTTTCCTACATCTTCTATTGTTTATGACATATCTCCTGAACAATGTGTGGCATGTGGTTCTTACCGTTACAGCAATAAGGTACGTGTGTATCAAATTTGGTTGAAATCGGTCCAGTAGTTTAGGAGGAAAGCTGCAACATTGTCGCGCGATGCAGCAGTGTTTCGAGCATCTCACTGTTTATGACATCATATCTCGTGAACAATGTGCTGTACGTGATACTTACGGTGACCGTCCTCTTGGTTTGGAGGTCCTGTGTGCATAACTTCATACAGATTGAAACAAAACATTTCGATTTGTATGCAATACGTACGTAGAAACAGACACTTAATTGAACTCAACTTATGGTTCTCTTTGCTCATCTAAATCTACCTGAGGAGGCGTTGAAGAAGGAAGACGTAGTTCTACACAGGAATGACCAGATATGTTGTTCTTAATTACTGTTTTCTTTTCAGGGGGCATCATGTGACGCTAGAGCTACCGACGATTGCACTACATACAAACTGGTCGTACTGTATCTCACGAAATAAATGAAGAAATTCTGATGCCAGAGAATTCAGGGTCGTTTATATAATTTAACACTTAGGTGACGTTGAAAACATTCGAACGACAACTACAGAGAAGGCGGCAGCCTTCAGCGTTGTATGGCCGTGAAACATGGTGAGCTACAATAAGGAATTGCGCCGTCTGTTCTTTCGGGCCACAGATTTTAAGCGAGGTTTCTTAAGACTCAGTTGGTGGTTTGCGTTGGATGATTACAACTTGGACGTATGAAGATTTGTGCCGGGGCTCAGCACGGAAGCACACGATGACCGGACTCTGGTGGAAATACAGGGGCAGTTGTACCGTACCATGGGGCACAATGGTCGAAGTAGGACGACGAATGAGGATTTAAGTGAGGCGGGGCACGCGGTTGGAAATTCCGTGCAGGTGTGCCTGGGATGGTGCAGGGGCTTAGCACAACTACGTAGTAGCCACGAGGGCTCGGGTTCGAGTCCCTGTCCCAGAACATTTTGTTCAAATGTTCAAATGTTTGTTAAGCTTATGGGACTTAACTACGGGGTCATCAGTCCCTAAACTTACAAACTACTTATGAACTACTTACGAACTAAGACGGCACAAATATCCATGCCCGAGGGGCCAGAACATTTTTATATGTCTAAGTTGTATGATTAACACACCAACCAGTAGCTCAAAGGGAAGCATCATAAGTGTAAATAAAGGATTTTGATGGTTCTCCCATATGTAGTAGAGTATGAGGCTAACCGGTATTTAGCGAAGAGCCTTGGTTTTTGAGAAAATTTGTGTTCAGGTTCATGCGCGATGCAAGACGCTTAACGTTAGCCACATTCCAACCAGGTGAACGTGGCACAGTGGTTAAGGTCGTACCGTGTTCGAATCCTCTTCGTGATTATGCTTTTTTTTTCTTTAAATTCAGAGTAGTCTTTCCATTTTATTTTGCGAAATATCAACAAACAGTGTACATTGTGTGAAATTAGTAAGAAATATTCAATTTTGCCTTAGTAATTTAATGTTCACGTCATTATTACAAAATCGTACTCGCTATCGCCTGCATCGAATGATATTCGTCGTAAAACCACGCGCATAAATTTAGCATCAATTAAGGTAACCTGCTTTTTCGAAGATACGCATGGTTCGCATCAAAGGTAACGGATAGAAGAGAAGTCTCTGTTAATGTAAATGACCCATTTGTTCCGTTTTTTTCCCGACAGATATCATCCTAATTTCTGATGTGGCACAGCAAGCGATGCAGGCGATAGCGAGTAAAATTTTGTAGTAATGACGTGAAGATTAAATTACTACGGCAAAATTGAATATTTCTTATTAACTTCACACAATCTTCGCTGTTTTTTGATATGCTGTAAAATAAAATTGAAAAATGTCAGACTATTGTGATTTTGAAAAAGAAAAAAGAAAACACACACACACACACACGACAGGCCCTCCAGGGTGGAAGGTGGAGACCTTAACCGCAGCGCCACGCGCACATGGTTGGAAAGTAGCTGTCGTTAAGCGTCTTACATCGCGCAGCGAACTTCAACATCAGTTTTCTCTAAAACCAAGGCCCGACGCTAAGAAAGCGCATAGCCTCATACTCAGGGTATGTATCTCTACGACGTATCCGAGACTCATCAGAAACCATTCTTTGCACTACACTCCTGATGGTCCCCGCGTGAGAATAAAGCTGTATAGCGAGCTGCGATTGCTGAGAACAAAGAGGCAGCCGCGGTCCAGCCAGACTCACCTTGTGGTAGTCGTCGCCGTGCTTGATGCGCTTGCCGTTGAGGTTGATGGAGTAGTTGTAGTAGCGCGAGTTCATGATGAGGCCGGCCCACTCGCGCCAGCCGGGCGGGATGTAGCTGCCGTTGTACTTGTTCAGGTACTTGCCGAAGTAGCCTGCGGACACACGAGCAGACGCAAACAGTCACACAACTGTCCCGTCGTCGTGCGGGCTGATTACTTTTGTTAAACTTATTTCTAGAGGGACAGCCATACATGATGTGTTGGTTCTAACAAATGTATTAAAAAAAAAACAGCAAATATCTGTCAACAGTCAACTGTCTCACTGTACACCAAATCATACTGCTATCACAGTCACATTACCAGACCTAAAAGGTGAGGGAGATTTTATAAATCGAGCACGGTAGAGGAACAAGTTTGAATTTCTACAGCTGATGTTTTGAAAGGCATTACTTAACACTTGTTAGAGTTGAATGTCGTGTGACGCCCATTCATTCACAAGGAGTTTCTTGTTGTTGTCAGTGTTGTTTTTGTCTTCATTCCAAATACTAGTTTGATAGCCGCGGCGGTGTGGGTGAGCGCATTGAGGCGCTATGCTACGATGAGCGAGGTCGCTCCCCGTCGGGGGTTCGAATACCCCCTCGGGTATGGATGTTTCTGCTGTCTTTAGTAATAGCTAGTTCATACGTAGTTTGTAAGTTTAGGGACTGATGACCCCACAGTTAAGTCAGATAAACTTAAAAAACATTTTAACACACTAGTTTGATACAGTTCTCCACGCTGTACTTTTCTCTGCAGGCCTCTCCATATTCGTATTATTGTTGAAACCCAAACTGTTTACTGTAATGAATTCTTAGACCCATTCTCTACACTTTTCTCCATTTCTGCTGCCTCAAGTTGCGTCCAGTTGACACCACCTTCGTTTCATTCAGGTTCTGCTACTAATTTCCCAATTAGGCCTACTATCTCTCCATTATTCATACAATCTCTGCAGATAATGTTCGGATATTCTTGTCTGAATTCTTTGTCATACAAGTTTCATACACACGGGAATTTCTGATATAATAATAAAAGATTTTGATCAGATTTTCCGAGAACCTTTTGTATTGTAATTAAGGAGACTCGTGTTTCGACTTCTGACAGACACACAATAGTTGCTGAAATACCATTATATCCATGTTAACGAAGACGCATTTTCAATTATAAGCTGCGGAATGAGCCACTGCTTCCCGTCGGAGGTTCGAGTCATCCCTATATTTGTTGTCCTTGGCATAAGTATTTCTACACCTCGGGACTGATGACCACAGTGGTTAAGTAACATAGATTTACAAACATTTGAACATCTGAATTTGCAATTATATACTCTCAAAGTTCGTCTATAAACAAACATTTTCATCAACATGACACAGGGTCCAATAACTATCGAGTTATTAAAGTTTTGTGTTTTAATGCTATAGTTCTACGTGTATAGTAGAGGGAAGTCGTTGATTAACGCATTATAGTGTCAAACCAATGGTCCATGCTTCATTTTTGGTTATAGCTTTTTTCTCATTTGTTATTTTTTCCTCGGATCTATTAATAATATGTTAATGGCAATACTTTCCTTTGCCTCTTTATGAAGAAGAACATCGGGCGGCATTATAAGCAATCAAGTATACAGTGTATTGGAAAATTCCCGTAGAGACTTGGAGAACTTCTACAGGGGAGTGAGTGCATAATATTTTGATATGGAACCCATGTCTGGAAATTTCATCCAATGACGCTGTGAGCACTTCTTTGTGATTGTGAAGCAAATCTCCTCTACTGCAAGCTCTTTGCTTTCCATATTTTGGAAGGTGGTTTCCAGGACAAAAAATTACATAATGCCTAGAAAAGTGGGTTCTAATATGTATATCTTAAAAGAAATGAGCATTCTTCATCTAAAATATTGTGAAAACTACCCTTCTAACGGTTAAGATTCGTAGTTCTAAAGGTAGGCACGTTTGACATTTCTTCTTGTTCTGGTTCACACTACCTCCTCGTAAAGAATGGAAAGGAGTCAGTTTGCAGTGAAAGACATTTGTTTGTGTGGAAAATAAAGAAGTGCTCGCCGCCTCAGTTGATATTTCCGTACATGGTTTTCTTATCAAAATGTTATGTACTCATTCCGCTCTAAACTTTCTCGAAGTCATCATGGGAATTTCTGATCACAATGTAGTTAATGTATCTGCAATCTTTTTCATCGTGAAACATAGTACAAAAGTATACCTGACGTATATTACTGTTGAAGCCCAGCTGATTATTGGTAAGCGTTTTCTCAATCAGTGGTGTGAAACATATCACAGAAACAGAAAAAGATAAATACTACAATAATTTACGATTCTAGCTGCCAGTGGGCATTGAATTAAATCAATCAAGAAAGTGGAAAAATTTATCCCCGGCCAGGATTACAATACCTTCACTACACGATAGCAATACTGATGCTACTGATGACAGTTCTCTTAAAGCAGAATTGCTAAACACAGCTTTCCAAAATTCGTTCACCAGAGAGGACTAAGCAAATACATCATAATTCTAATCAAAAAGAGTTGCCACTATGCATAATTTAGAAGTCTCCCGGTTCTAGTTGTATAACATTATTTTAGAGCTTGCTGGTGCAATTGCGCCATACCTACCTATCAGAGTTACAATCTCTAGTTCAAGGAAAGGCCGGCTCCTTCCTTCTTCCTTCCTCACGTACGATACAAGAATGCTCTCGACGCAGATACGTTCGAAAAATCCTTCCTAACACTTGAAATAATGTTCGATGTTAACAAATATCTCTTAAGAATAAATTTTCTGAACATCGCCACTCTCCATTTTATATCCTTTGCACTTTCGCCATCCCAATTTATTTTACTGCTTTAGTCTCAAAACTCATCTACTTCGCTGAGTGTCTCATTTCCGAACCTAATTCCACCAGCGTCGCCTTATTTATTGCGATTACATTCCATTTCCTCTATTTTGTTTTTGCTGCAGTTCATCTTACCGCTCCCTGAAAACGAGCACGTCCTCTTCTTGAGATAGGACGACTGCCATTTAAAAAGAAAACATAAGCAATGCCGAATGCTCCGTAACGAAGTCGCGTCTCGTATCTAAGTGATGTAAGCAGGGGAGTAGAGGGAAGGAAAGTATCTATTTACATAAAAAAATATTTCGCGCTTTGTGCCCCGGAAAACCGATAAGAAAAATGGTTCAGCGGCAGCCGAGGGGAGTCGAGAACTGCTGGCGCCGGCGATTCGGAACTCTCGATAGGGGATGAGATATTAGGGAGGCAGCGGCTGGGCGTACGACCGGCCCTCGCGACAGCGCAGCCTGCGATGGCGTCGGAGCTGCGGCAGGGATGATTACGTCACGGGGGTGGGGGGTGGGGGCGGGTCGGCCGTCAGCGGCAGGAATTTGATATGCGGGCCGCGTCGCGATAGCAGGCGACGCACAATGCCACTGCGGAGCCCTAATAAGACAGCGGGACAGCAGGGGCGCTGCCAGCAGCGGGAGACCCAGAGCTTGTCATGCAGCAACGCCTGCCACCTGCCGCTGACGTACGCCGCTGTTACACTGCCCAACTGATTGGGCAAAGGTGATGTTATGTTGCGCGCAGCGTAAAAGGAAGCTTGGAGTTTAACGTCCCGTCGACAGCGTGGTCATTAGAGACGGAGCTTACGCGCGGAGGGTTGGGTAAGGATGTGAAAGGAAATCGGCCGTGCCGTTTCAAAGGGACCATCCCGGCATTTGCCTGGAGTGATTTAGGGAAATCACGGAAAACCTAAATCTGGATGGCCAGAGGTGGATTTGAACCACCATCCTTCCGAATGCGAGTCCAGTGTCTTACCACTGCGCCACCTCGCTCGGTTTGGACGCAGCGTAAGGCTGTGGTCACAGTGGCTCCGATATCGGTGGCTTTTACCGACGACAGACTTCGGCGGAAAACGGCCGATCGTTTCAAGTCAGTACTCCACTATCGGCACGGTCACACTGTAGCCGATCTCATCGCCCGAGCGTAGACATTTCGGACGACAGTCGGTGAAATTCAAATCAGTTTGTTTTCTTCTGTCAAATCGACCGACGTTCTCACATGCTAGTTATGGATAGTGCGAAACTGATATGCTTAGTGAAAGAAAGAAAGAGTTTGTGGCGCCCAGAAAACGATAAATATCAGAATTCACATATAATTCGGAATCTGTGGTCTGTTATTATAGTGTATTTGGAACCCCAGGTTGGTTAATCCTTTATCAGAAATTTTAGGCGTAAATTATAACCTCAAAAAATGTGTTCTGTTCGGGATTGTGGTGTATCTTAATGTTATTGTAGTAGCTCTCTTACACTGTTTTGCATTGTGATAATTGGGTATTAGCTGTCCACAAATTATTCTTACTGGATCTGGCGTTCTTTAACAAAGTGATGAGTCTATTCTATGAAGTGACCTGCAAACGTAGTGCAGGCCTACGTGTGCTTCCGCTTTTGATTGGTTTCTGTGTTCAAAATTATTCTTTATTTTACACTTGACTTTCACAAATATATTGAACGACAGTCATTGAAGTTCAATGTACCGTGACTTCATTTCGTTCATCATAATCGGATGTTTCTGGGTCGCCTACAGCTGTGTTGTTCATGGATTGAAATACTGAAATACTGCATCCATTGTTTATTTTTATGCTTAGCACTACGCATTTTGAGAATTTTTTTCTCGCTTTCAGTGTCTTTGTTTAAATAAATACTTCGCGACGCTTCCATGTGTGATTTTATGAAGCTCTTTCACATATGTAGTCTTTTTGAGGTTACTGTAATCTCGGCAACTTTTTTTACATACTAAACAGTACGTCTGTCTATACTTGCAGGTATTGTGTCTGCTCCATTGAACTGGATATCACAACATAAAAATCGACACTTACAATGGTTTTTGTACACAGGTACGCCTAAGTCACGATTATTATGTTGCATATTCTGAGTAATGGAAGAGGCACAGTATCTTTAAGCAGCGGAGAAAGTTTTGGTTTCTAACGTTAGGATAAAACACACACCTCAATATTTATTCTGTCCGATTTTCGAACTTCAGTAGCTAACCTAAAAGAGACAATTGCAGTGCAAGTGTGTCAGGAAATCACATATTGAAACCTCGGAAAAGTACCGTACCGGTACTTATGTAAACAAATGCACTAGAAGAGGCAAATAAATACTTTAAATGCTGTGTGATAAGCAATAAACTTCGCTAACTGGTGTAGTTTTTCATTATTTAAAGCATGGAGGTTAAATGGTGTATGTCTTCACAACTTGAAATAATTCAGTAACACTGTAATATTGCTTGTCAACGACACCAAGAAATATCACATGTATGTGATAGAAATGTTGCCTTTTACCGGTACCTCACATATTCGTAAAGATTGTGTGGGAGTCGCAACAACTGAGGACAGTACACAACCCTCGCCACTTTCGTCTTTCCAGACAGGTGTAGTTCATTCGTATGCATTCGAAATCTTTATTAACAACAAAAGCCGAATAGTAGCATTAATTTCGAAGCATAAAAATATCGGTGGAAGCCATTGCACCCCAGGGAATTAAAATCTAATAGACACATAATACATTCAAACCTAACCTAACTTTCTCCCTCAACCGGACCATGTGATAAGCTATATAGGCTGCAGTGTGACCACGCCGTCGGTCGGTGTTATCAGTCGAGCTCGGTCGACGGCGTCTGACGACGGTCTGTCGGTGCCACTGTGAACGCAGCCTAATAGGGCACTTGTCCAGTTTCTTTTATCAAATCTAGCGCCTGGCCTTAGGTTTGATCACGCTGTTCATCGTCTGTTTCATGCGATCAGAACTGAGAGGCTCATGATAAACGACATTTTGACCAAGAATGACTTATGCAACATACCATGTAGTTTCTTGCATTCAGAGGTAAATACAAGATTTTTTTTTTCATATGACAATACTGTCAAGGAGTGTGACTGACTACGTAATACAGGCTGTTCCAGCCCTCGCGCTCGCCAGTGAGCTAGGGAGCGCTCACTTGCTCGCGGGGCACTGCTTCTCGACCGTCAGCTGTTGTCGCGTGGGGCACACGGCTGCGGCGAGCGTGTGTGCAAGTTATAATGTATTTAGCATCAGAAAATTCCAAATTGAAGTGTACGATACCACTCGTACCTGAGCCTTTACTTATGTATAATCACGAATCTATTTATAAAATGTTAAAATACGATGCAAGACTGTTTAATTGCAACAATGGTAATGTTCTTTAAATCATCTTGTTAAATTGTTTCTGTTCGTATAATTCGTTTTTGCTAACTAACATTATCTGATGTCTTTTGCAATGTATTGATTTGTTCGAAATGCTCTGCTTGCCTTAAATCTGTCTAATTACTTTTATCTAGCCATTACAAACATTATAAAAAATTTGCAAATGATTGACAAAAGAAAGTGAAGGAAGAAGGATGGGAAAGAAAGGAATGACAGTGGCCGCATTTGGGCATTGATATTAAGTAATAGCGACAAGTGAAACTGAGAGACGGACCGGGTATCGAACCCGGGTCTCCCGCTTCGGGCTAGCGGTCGCCTTAACCACTTTTTTTTATTATTTTTTTATTTTTTTATTTTTTTATTTTTTTTTGAACTGGGATTTTTTGTTTTATTTATTTATTGATATAGTTTATATAACATTTGCCATTCTCAGCTTCCTTCAGCAAAGTAAATAAAGAAAAGATTTGCCCCTCTAGCGTGACGCATAATTTCAAACGTCATCACTGTGTGGAATATATCACACACTTCTCGACCTCTTAAGGGCACACAGAGTACAAAAAGAATGACAGCCAACTTAAAAAGCCATGGGAATAATAATTCTCAAATGAAAATAAAATAGTCTTCTTATATTTCGTATGTCGTGTCGTCAATTTACCGTACTCATGGAGTGTTGTTCGCCGATAGTGAAATAACGAGAAACTTTTGGAACATATCTTTGTACTTTGGGGTTTTCAGTAATTTATGGTGCTCACTTGACAAGTAGTGCAAAAAGTCACATAGCGATTTACTCTTAAAAACTATGGTATAGTATACGTAGTTGCCAAGAATCCATGCGTAACTATTGTTTTTTGCTTTAGGGAAGAAAGTCCAGTCCGGATGAAGTATGTGCGTGGGTGGTATATATGGGCTGCTGTTGTTCGGGTTATAAGTGCCAACTTTTTCCGTGTCCAATTCCATACTTCATTTGGTCTCTGCATGTAAATTTATGTACAAGGGTATCAACAAGCTGACATTTATCACAATATGGCGTCGGTCGAAGGTGTATTTTATGCAGTTTCTCGCCGGTAGGGATGACTTCATTTACGATTTCATACCACGCGGCTCGAACTTTAGAAGGAAGTGCCTTGTTATGGACATTCTTCCATATGTTTTCCCAAAGGAAAGTTTTGTAGTTTCTCTGAATCGGATGGGTCGGTTGATTCGCAGTCAGTGCACGGTACAGTTCCTTCGTGTTGTGTTCACGTCCATCTTCCTTTAAATAACTCAGTTCCAAGTAGTACTGGCGAACATAAGCTAGTTCATTGCTTATATGACCTACGTTTATCGGTGGCGTTCTATCACCTGGATCGAGACAAGAGAATAAACGTTTCGTCAAAGTGTTTTGGTTTAGTTGTAATATTCTGGTGGTCGCGTGGATGAAGATTGCTGTGCATTGTGCTTGAATATTTTTAACTCCTAGCCCACCGTTGAGACGCGGTAATGTGGCAGTGGCGAATGGAAGCTTAAAGATGTTGCCTCTCCAAATAAACCAACACGCCGTCGCTAGTAATCTTGTCGCAATGTTAGATGGTAAGGGCAGTATCGCAGCAACGTGGTATAATTTGCTCAGCACGTAGATGTTAACAAAATCAGCTCTCTGAAGCCTGTCCAGTGATCTCACTTGGTGGTCCTTAAGCATGAACCGCAACGCATTAAGTTTCCGTGTCCAGTTAACAATGCTCATATCTCTTGGGTTGGCGGTGATTCGGAGTCCCAGTTGAGTCCTTTCCTGCGTATGCTGAAGCCATGGAGATCCCATCAAGGGTGGATGAGGTCCTAACATAAGGATGTTGGACTTTCGAATGTTTAATTGAGCACCAGTAGCTCTTGCGTAACTTTCTATAATTTGTCTTGCTACGTCCAATTCTGTTTCGTTATTAATAATGAGGCTGATGTCGTCGGCGTATGCATGACACACTGTCCGACAATGCAAAGTCTGGAGACCTCGTAGGTGTTCGTGAAATTTCCTAAGTAGTGGCTCTATGCCAATGGCATACAGAGTTGACGAAAGAGGACAACCTTTCCGTATACCACGCTGAATCTGGACAGCGGCTGTCAACTGTCCATTTATTTTAATTTTCGAATAGGAGCCACCTATCGAATTCTGAATTATGTGAGCAACTTGCTCGTTGTATCCTAATCGTCGCATCGTGTGTAGTAAAAATTGGTGGCTCAACCTGTCAAAAGCTTTATCAAAATCCAGAAACGCAAGAGCTAACTCACTTTTGCTGATCCAAACAAGATGAATTAGATCTCGATATTCCGCCAAAACGTGAGACATTGTCCTTCCTGTGGACGGATGTGCGTGGTATGATCCGAAAACTTTTGGTAATGTTGGTTTCAGCCTGTCATTGATTAAGCGAGTGAATATTTTAAAGTCAGCATTGAGCAATGTAATCGGCCGATATTGCGTAATCATCGTACTCCGTGGTGTTTTAGGAACTAAGACCACCATGCCTTCGGTGAAGGTAGCCGGGATCTCATTAATCGTCAGAAGCTCGTTGTACATCTTTGTCAGTTCTGTGCCTATGATGTCCCAATAAGTTATGTAAAACTCAACAGGCAAGCCGTCTATTCCGGCGGACTTATTCCGCGGCGCCTGCTTTAAAGATGTTCTGACTTCTTCATCTGTGAATTGTGCACATATCTCTGCATTGTCGTTTTCATTTATTCGCGTCGTAAATCCAGATAACAACTCCTCTTCGGCCTCGACTTGAGTTTGTTGTTCCGAATAGAGATGTTGGAACTAATTTAATACATAACGTTGAACAGCACGTTGATCGTTATGTAGATTTCCTTGGTCATCAGTAAGACTATTTATTAGTTTCTGTTTCGCTCTTTTTGTTTCTCGAACGAGATGGAAAAGTGACGCTTTTTCATTGTGAAGGTTGTTGATGTTTCTAGCACGCACAATCCTGCCCTGGAGAGAAACGCTAGTTAGCGATATGGGTTTGGCTTTAACGCGTTGAATTTGAATAATATTATCAGAAGGGCTTGGTGAATTTCTGTATAAATCCCGAAGGCTGCTAAAATAAAATTCAATAGTCCTCTTCTTCCAGTAGTTTTTCTGTTTTGCGTACTGTAATATCGATTTTTTTAGCTGTGGTTTAACGTAACTGGTCCACCAAACTACGCGTTGTTGAAATCTGTGCATCGTTCGAACGCATTTATCCCATACGTGTATTATCTCATTTCGTAAAGCTGCATCATTAAGAAGCGACAAATTTAGCTGCCATACACCGCGGCCAAGGTAGGTTTTCTGCCGAGCCTGTTTAACCCAGATGTGATAAGCACTGTGGTCAGAGAAACAAACAGGCCATACTTCACAATTGGTCACGTAGCTGGAGAGATCTGCCGTACAGTAAATCCTAACCCCTTGGCCACCCGTGCTCGCCTCCCGTCCAACTCTCACAAGTCGCACGCTATGTTCGTAGCGCCCCTACGTCCATGCCCTCTTACACTCATTTATTACTCATTTATTTCAATAACCCAGTAATTGTCATCTATCTCTCTGTAGATAAAGTCTAATACCGTGGGTACGGTTGAGCAATAGCAAAGGAATAGTATAACAGTAGCACACATGTCATAATTTTAGTTTGTGGTCATGGAGATACAATAGTATCCAACGAATAATGTTGTGTACATCAACGTTATGTTCCTGTCTGACGTGTTTGTTTACCTACTTGCCAACGAACACCCCATTTGGTGCACCAGTGTTGTACCCTGCCTGTAGCGATGTGTCCGCAACGAACGTCATACGATATATAACGTGTGGTTCCTGCGTGACAGTTCCTTCGTAACAGTTGAAGTGAGCACATCGCTAGTATGGCTCCACGAGTGGAGAAATCCATAGAAAAACGTGATGCAAAAAATGTTCAAAGTTCAAATGTTTGTAAATCTATCGGACCAAACTGCGTGGTCATCAGTCCGTAGCTTACAAACTACTTAAACCTAGGTAAACTAACCTAAGGACAAACACACACACCCATGCCCCAGGGAGGACTCGAACCTCCACGGCGAGCAACCGCGCGCTCCGCAGCGAGACGCTTTAGACCGCTTTTTTTTTTTTTTTTTTTTTTTTTTTTTTTTTTTTTTTTTTTTTTTTTTTTCTCTGGGTAGTTCTCTTCGTTGCGGACGCTGATCGTTTTTGTTCGAGGTTGTTCGTTGAATATTTGGCTCAGCTTTTTTATTACAGAGGGCGTGGAGCCCTCTGACCGGGCGCGCTGAGCCACGGCGCCCGGCTTTTTTTTTTGGTGCTCCAGGTGGGACCGCTCGGCTACTCCACCGCGGCAAACGTGATGCAGTTGTAGCTCTTAGCCAAGGAGGTTATCTACTCGAAATAGTTTACTGTGTCTACAAGGGGTTTCCAATACACCCTTCACCACCAGAATGGCCTCGTAAAACAACTGAAGGTCATGATAAATATGTTAGAATTACGAGTAAGAAACAGATTCAAAACAGCGTCCTAAATTCTTGCAGAATTGGTAGAAATGAACACAACATTATCTGTTACAACAGTAAATAGAAAACTGTTTGAAGACGGCTTGAAAGGTTGTGTCAGAGCAAGAAAACCTCTTATAAAGCTCATAAATAAAAAGTAGAGACTTGAATTGGCTATAAAATATCGTAATTGGACATGGGAAGAATGAAAGAAAGTGTTATTCACCGATGAATCGAAGTTAGAGATTTTTGGAACCAGAAAGAGAATATTTGTTCGCCGATTCGTAGGGGAAAGGATAGCCCAGCAGTATGTTCTACCTACAGTTAAACATGGTGGACATTATGTTATGGTTTGGGGATATTTTGCCGGAGATAAAGTTGGCGACATTATGAAAATAGAAGTATGTATGGATGGATCAGAAGCAGTACCACTGCATACTTCAGTATTTTGCAATACCAGCTGGACAGCACTTAATAGGGAAAGAGTTCATCTTACAGCAGAATAATGACTGAAAACATCAGTCGGCATGCTGTACGCACTACACGGCATCAAAGGTAAAAAACAGAAAGCCGCGATTGTAATGCAATTGAAATGTTCGGGATAAAGTGGACAGACGTATCAGGAAAATTTATATATCTAGCAAGTAACATCTCCGGAATATTGTTGAGAATGTGGGGAATCACATTGAGTTTCGAATCGTACAAAAACTGATTGACAGTATGCCTCGTGTAAGTGAGGCAGTAATTAAATCCAAACGAGGATACTTTGATGAAAGTAAAATCTAAATCTACATACATACACCGCAATCGACCGTAAGGTGCGTAGCGGAGGGTACAACGTACCACTACTAAGCATTTCCTTTCCTATTTCACTCCCAAACAGAACGAGGAAAAAAAGTGTCTATATGCCTCTGGATGAGCCCTAATTTTTCTTATTTTCTCTTTGTGATCGCCACGTGAAATTTAAGTAGGCGGCATCAAATAGCGGTTCTCTAAATTTCCTCAACAGAAATTCAGGAAATGAACGTCGTCTTTCCTCCAGCGATCCCCAATTGAGTTCCCGGAGCACTTCCGTGACACTCGCGCATTGGGCGAACCTACCAGTAACGAACGTAGCTGCTCGCCTCTGAACTGCTTCTATGTCTTCCTTTAAACTGACCTGCTGCGGTGCAAAATACTTGAGCAATACTCAAGACGTGGTCGTACAAGCGTTTTATACGCCGTCTCCTTTACAGGTGAAGTACATCTTCCCAAAATTCTTCAGATTAACCGAAATCGGCTGTCCGCCTTACTGACAACTGCCCTTACATGTTCGTTCCATTTCATATCGCCCTGCAATGTTACGCCTAGATATTTGAACGACGCGACTACATCAAGAAGCTCACTACTAATGCTGTATTCTAACATTATGGGATTGTTTTTAGTACTCATGTGCATCCCCTTACATATTTCTACATTAAAAGGTAGCTGCCATTCTTCGCACGAACTAGAAATTTTGTCTAAGTCGTCTTGTAGGTATTACAGTCAGTTGACACCCTCCCAAATAGCACACCATCATCAGCAAACAGCAGCAAATTACCTCTGTCCATCAGATCATTTATATAGATAGAAAATAATAGCGTTCCTATCACACTCCACTGGGGCACACCTGACGATACACTCGTCTCTGTTGAACACTCGCCGTCGAGAACAACGTACTGCGTTCTATTACTTAGGAACTCTTCCAGACAGTCACAAATCTGTGAATCTATTCCATAAGTTCGTATCTACGTTAGCAGTCTGCAGTGTGTAATGATTGCGTTGGTATTATATATGTGTAAGTTAATGTAATTATATTTTGTGGGACATAACGTTTGATTTGTGTTGTAACTCTGAAATAGCAGAGTGTATTGAAATTAATGAGCGGTAGTGTAGATCTACATAGGATACTCTGCAAATCAACCCAGTGTTCACTAATGTATGAAATAACCTGGTTTCTTCTGAAGAAGATATAGTTATTGCTCCGGCCGCAGTGGCCAAGTAGTCTGCGGCGCGTCAGTCACGGTCTGCACGGCCGCTACGGTCGGGGGTTTCGAATTCCCCCTCGGGCATGGATATTTGTGTCGTCTTTAGTATAAGGTAGTTCATAAGTAGTTTGTAAGTTTAGGGACTGATGACTCCGTAGTTAACTCCCTTAAGCTCAACAAACATTTGAACATTTTTATAGTTATTGCCTAACGACACGGTATTATTAGGTAGTTAGCTGGAGAGGGATGTTTCACGTTACGACAGGAAAAGCACTCATGAGCGGCTGCGAGGCGATACGGTGCAAGGTGTCTGGTGTCTGGTGTCTGGTCCCCGCGGTGCGAGTACGGTTTCCAGTGGGTGGTCTTGGCCACGACTAACTTGCGGTGAATTTGTGAGGGGGATGTGCGGAGCGCGGGCGTGAGCTGCGTGAAGGCGAGGGCGGAGAGCAGCGGCGGGTCACGTGACTGCTGCTGTCCGCGCGTGCTGGCACGCCGCCCACCGTGGCGCCTGCCGACACACTGCCGCTGCTGGCGACGCCCACGGCGCCACTGCCGAGGGCCGCACCCCAACCACTACACTGCGTGTACACATCTACACGGGATACTCTGCAAATCACATTTAAGAGCCTGCCACCGTTAAACTATTTAACTCTCATTCCATTGTCGAATAGCGCGCGGGAAGAAAGAACACCTGAACTTCTCCGTACGGGCTCTGATTTCTCGTATTTTATTCTGACGATCATTTCTATCTATGTAAGTGGGAGTCAACAATATATTTTCGCATTCGGAGGAGAATGTTCGCGATTCGAATTTCGTAACTAGCCCACGCCGCAGCGTTAAGCGGCGTTGTTGTAATGATTCCCATCCCAGATCCTGTATCATTTCCGTAACGCTGTCTCCCATATATCGGGACAATACGAAAAGAGCTGCCCTTCTTTGGTCTCTCTCGATGTCCTCCGTCAAACCCACCTGATAAGGATCCCACATGGGCTGCAATACTCCATAAAAGGACGGACAAGCGTTGTGTATGCAGTCTATTTTGTAGTTCTGTTACATCTTTTAAGGGTTCTGCCAATAAAACGCAGTCTCTGATTCGCCTTTCCTACGACATTATCTACGTGTTGTCCTGCAGGCTGCACTCTGATCATCCAGGTCAATAGGTTTCCCCGTGATTATCGTACCACCACAATTAGACTGTTACCCACAACAAGACCAAGCGCCAAAAAGTCAGAAGCGAGATAATGACCTCTACATCATATACATACTCCGCAATCCACCCAGAGGTGTGTGGCGTACAACTGTCATCACCATTCGCAGAGCAATGGGATGCTATTAACACACAGAGCGCGAATCATTTCAGATGCAGAGTGTCTGCCGCAGGAGCTGCAACACCTCAGTATTCCGAGGAACGGGTACTCGGAATGGCAGATTCTACGCGCTCTTCGCCCCACCACCACAGCAAAGCCTGTGGAGAAGGAAGAAGTCGCGGAGGAAGAAGTAGCCACGGCCTGTATACCGTACACTGGCTCGCTATCGAAAAAAATAGGACGCATATTACAGAAACAACGAGTAAAAACTGGTCTATTCCCGCCCAATAAAACACGAACCTTATCGGAAAGTGTCAAAGGCGATCTCGGTGTGTGTGTGTGTGTGTGTGTGTGTGTGTGTGTGTGTGTGTGTGTGTGGGAAGTCTTATATCGGCAGACGGTGTGCACCATCGAGGATCGTTGCCGTGAACATCAGAGGCACACTCGACTTTAGTATCGTCATAAGTCGGCGGTTGCAGAGCACTGTTTGTCCTAAAATCATGAGATGGTTTACGAACGTGCCAGGATCTTGGCACATAGTTCTAGATACTGTGACAGTCTTGTGAGAGAGGCCATAGAGATCGGCACCAGGGAAGGGGGGAAGGGCTCACCAACCGAGACTGCGGCCACAATCTGAGCAACGCTTCGGAACCAGCACTGAGTCTAATTGAGAAGAGGACATTCAGCAAACAAAACGATCTGGCGACTAGAGGTTACGAGACAAATACATCGAACCGGCCACAGACGCCGACACCAGCGTCTGAACAACCACCGACGCGCGAGCGCGGGTGAGGGCTTCTGCGCGGACCGCCAAGTTATAACGCCTCGCGGGGGAGCGGGGATATAAGACGACCGCCCGCCCTCAGAACCTCCGTACGTCAGCGTAACTGAGATGTCGGGATGGCCACATGTCTGATCGCCGAAATATTGTGCCCGTTGGACACTGTGAACCGGTAGTACCCCCGTGGACTGTTCGAGCAACAAATAGGCCGGGAGAAACTCACAGTTACTTTCCTCTTCCACTCCCATAAAGAAGAGGGAAAAACGAATACTTGTATGCAGCCGTACGAGCCTTAATCTCTCTAATCTTATCGTTGTGGTCTATACGCGAAACGTAGGTTGGAGGCAGTGGAATCGTTCTGCAGTCCACCTCAGATTCCGGCCCTTTAAATTTCATCAACAGTGCTTCTCGAAAGGACCGTCGCCTCCCCTCCAGCGACTGCCAGTTGAGTTTCCGAAGCATTCCAGTAACACATTGATCAAATCTACCAAATGTCGCCTCCCGCCTCTGAAATGCCTCTATGTCCTCCTTTAAACCTTGAAACACTTGACCAATACTCAAGACGGGCTCGTACAATATTTTATACGCGGTCTCCTTTACACACGAATCACACCATTCCAAATTTTTCCCAATAAAGCGTAGTGAATTATTTGCCTTCCCTACGACTGTCCTTTATGCTTATTCCGTTTCATATCGCTGATACGTAGTGTCACTTCTCAACACCGTCTTAAGTAACAGTACGATTTTCAAGCTACGATTTTGGTCTCCACACGAGTCTGATCAAATAACAAATTATGTTGCAGTGAAATTTCACTCGATATGATTTTTGAGGCAGCTGTCAACCTCATGGTCTCTACAGGCAGCTTCACCACAAACGCAGACTTTGCCGTCCTTGCCATTCAAATGTTCCAATGTTTGTAAATCTATCGGATTCAACTGCTGGTTCAAAATGTTTGTAAATCTATCGCACCAAACTGCGTGGTCATCAGTCCGTAGCTTACAAACTACTTAAACCTAGGTAAACTAACCTAAGGACAAAGACACACACCCATGCCCCAGGGAGGACTCGAATCTCCACGGCGAGCAACCGCGCGCTCCGCAGCGAGACGCTTTAGACCGCTCGGCTACTCCACCGCGGCTAAACTGCTGGGTTATTAGTCGCTAGCTTACAAACTGCTTAAACTAAGGTAAACTAAACTAAGGACAACACAAACACCAATCTTAGAGGGAGCACTCGAACCCCGACGGCGAACGGCCGTGCGCACCGAAGCACGACACCCTAGCGCGCACGGCAAATCCGCCTCGGCTCCTCGCCATTGTGAATACATAAATTATACACAAACTGCCTTTTATAGTATACAATGTTGTAGGCAGAGGTGGTACTTGCACCTACCGTTGCAGATCTACAGTTTGAATTGGAGCTTATGGTTTTGTGATGCAATATTCAAAATCATAGATAGGGGAAGCAGTATTTCGTCTTTTTCAATATTTCATGGAAGCCGTTGCTACGACGACAACGGTGTTTATTATTTTTTATTTATTTATTCTCTTCTCCAAATAGGTCATGTTTCCCATCGGAATCTACGCGGATCAGAAAATTTAAAGGAATGGCGCTTGGTCTAGTGATGCATAACACGGAGCAATTACAAGCCTTTGAACGCGGAACGGTAGTTGCTTCTCAATCAAGTAGCTCCTCAATTGGCGTTACAAGGACTGAATGCACCACACTTGCCAACAGCGCTTAGCAGACCCTGACAGTGATCCAGCCAATATTGACAGTGCTCAACTTAGGGATCTAGTACAATCCCGTGTGTATCCACTACGGCACGGCCATTAGCATGAAATAACTGTTAAATACCGAAACGTAAATTTTAAAAAATTGCTCAATAATATTTGCACGTGTATTCGGAAAGGGTCTAGATTTTCTTGCGCGTATAGGAAAATAGTACGAGTGTGCATGAAAATTAATGAACTAAATGGGACAATCCATTTCGTAAAGCGATTCCTGTCCAGCAGAAATTTTGAACCTCGCTCTTGAATTTATTTCAATGCCCTGAAACGGCACAAATGTTTCAATATTTCGAATTACGGCCGTTAATGTCAACCAACGGTTATTATTCTTTCGGACATGTCCGAAAGAACAGACACCATTTCGTGTTTACTATCTTTATGCGGTCTTCTCTACAAATTGCTGCTATTTTCCACGATGATTTGTGTTGGGCTGTTCCTTTCAAAGTATGGAAAACCGCACAGACTTTACACTTTAATTACAGCATGTTTGTGATGGCCTTTCAAAAAGCAATAGGGGTTCGCCGCGGGCAATCCTACTTCTGTTACGGCCTTCACGCGTCCGTTTCTCCCGCCTGTGACGCAGGCATCCCGTATAGCAGTACAGGGAAGCGGGATGCTCACACCGCAGTCATCGCAGCTCAAACACAGATGTGTACGACGACCACGAGATCAAGAAACGACACAACTGCGTCAACCGCAGGCTGCTGCTGCAGACAACACAGCACTGTGCCTCAGCCAACGGTCGCCAGGGTCCACCACCAGCCTACTGCGAGCCCAAAAGAGAGCGCGACTAGTTAGGGAACTACAGTAGAACCTCTGTGGACTTAAAGGTTGTCGAGTTTTGAGGTTGTCGAGTTTTAGAGAATTTAAATAAAAATAGCAAGGAGTTTAATACAAACTCTTATTTAGAGTATTAAAATTGTACATTTATTGATTTATTATATACAATTATATATTTATATCAACATTTATAACTTATAATCATAAAATAAAATAAAATGAGATAAATCGCCTAGTAGAATCTGAAAATACATGTTCATTACAAGTATCACTGAAGTTGTTTATGCTGCTTATAAAAAGTCCATCACAGTTAGTTATGTTCAATTCCAACGCTATTTTATTTACGCTTCCACCACACAAGTCTTTTTAGAGCACCAATTTTGCTTCCATTGAGACTGATACTTGTTTCATCATCTTATCCACCATACTGTTGCTGTATATTCCAGCACAAAACTCGTTTAAACAATTGTCAACCACTCTCAAACAAAAGCAACTGACCACAACTGTGTCTCAACAAACACTAAACTGAACGCCCAGTGACGACAATGTAGCGAGGGTAGTTTATGACCTGCCCGGGAATCCCAGGTCAACGCTCGGCCTCACGATAAGGAAAGTGACCACAGAAATCCCCGAATGTGTGCAAACAATATCCCGCCCCCAGCTGGGCAGGGAAAGGGTGCGTTGAACGACCTTGAAAAACCCAGTAACCTAGTCTGACTCTCTAGCGCTCTCGAGCGGCCTATGTACTGATGGAAAGCTTTAAGTTATGGGCGGTGTAAACATAAATAAATAAAATAAAAAATAAAAAATATATTAATTCACCAGCCCTGTCGAGTTTTACAGAATGTCGAGTTTTCGGGAATGGAGTTTGAGAGGTTCTACTGTACTGTCCTACACCGGTCAAGTGATCGCGAAAAGATGTGGAAGATCCATACGCCAACGAGCAGAAGCCGGCGCACCGTCGCGCAGAAGACAGCTATTGACGCAGAGGAGCTGCCGTCTCGGCAGCAACAGGCAAGTCCCTTCTCCTGCTGGTCTACCCTGGTCGTCAGCAGTTCGCAGCTGACGGCCACCGTGTGGTGTGCTCCGATGGTCTTCACTTCACGAGTTAGCATCACCGTAGTGTAGTTCCGACCGCTAGGTAATAACGATTGTTTAGTTTCATGTCTTCTCGATCTTACGATACCTTACTTCTACGAGCCACGGTTGGGACACATACTTTTCTTTGACGAAATTTTCCTACTCTTCAGTAACTTCGCTATAAAATTTCGTTTAATTGGTTCATTTCGTATTTCCTTGTACTACGGCAGACACGTTCAACTACCTTGCCTTATTCAAATGTTTGTATAGCTTATGGGACTTAACTATTCTATACCATGCAGTTCAATACTATGAGACGTCAAATTTCAATCATATATGCGCTTACACATGTTAACTGATTACTCCACGATATAGAACTGATATCATAATGAAAGAAAAGTCAATTATTATCAACAGCTGATAATACAAGAAAGCGTGAGTGACAATCAGCGCGTATAAAATAACAATGAAACGTGTGCACCTGGCCGTGTCGTCTTTGGCTCGGGGTTCCTAGTAGTACACGCAGCGCGGATCCATTGCGAGTAGGTGGCTAAAGAAGACTTCTCGATCGTACTGACACAGCTGCAAGCAGTGGCGCAGCCACGATTTGGTTAAGGGGGAAGGCTCATTTTTTTAAAAATAGGGCCTATTGAATTTATTAATCTACAATTTATTTTTATAGTTTTCATAATTTAACCAATTAAACTAGGAAAACAATTGCTCCGATTCATTTGAAAGTGGATGAGGAGCAACGTGGTGGAAATGGAGTGTATGTAATCACTAAGGAAAATAATTAAGCAGCTTCTGTGTTACTAGCCAAACAGAAAGGTTTTTACAGTTTATTTAACATGCGGCTATGTGAAAAAACTGAACTAAAATAATACTATTATTGTTCAAAGGATTCCACTCTGTGGCGCCGCTGACCTGCTAAGCAGCGGGTCGCCGCATATGAACAAACGGCTCGTAACTTCAGCAGTAACAATAGCGGCGGCATTAAAACCGCTCACAGTGACAGCAGCACGTTGGCGTCCCATTGTCACGTCCACTTGTGCTTGGCAAATTATGGTTATGATTTATTACATGTGTACTATTTCAAATCTCCGGTGTCGACGTGTTTAAAAAATAAACCAATAAAAATAAAACAATGAAAAAATCTTTGAGGGGGTGGGGGGGGGGGGGGGCCTTCACCCCCATTAGCCACCTCCGTGGCTGCGTCACTGACAGGAAGTGTAGCGGTTACTTTCGTCACATAGTGTACGATACTGAGAAACTGCGAATGACAAAAAGCAGTTTTAAGAAACACTGTAAGGAAGGCCGAGGACAGAAAGTAGAAGATTTGGAGTTCTGAATGGCATTAATAAAGGACGAAATTAGCAGAAAATTAAGGTAGAGATACAGGAAAGCGATACGTCATGCGTAGTGTAGAGCAGTGACGTCACCTGGAGTACAGGAAAAGCGAAGTTTATGTTGGTGCAGCTTGCGACCCCGGGGAAGGCGAGTGACTTGGGAGGCTAGCTCGGCACTCAGCGGAATGACGTAATTACGGCCAGGCTGAGCTGCGCCTGCCAGGTGCGCTGCCAGCGTCTCAAAGGCGCGGTGCGGGTGGCCTACTCAGCAGGCGGCCCTGAATAGCCCGCGCTGATGAGCCCGTCTCCAAAGCAGCCTGCTTATCACTTCCCCTGTCGCCGGCTGCGGTGTTCTGGGAGCAGCCTCCCTGCGGGCAGCAACATCTGCCGCCAAAATAACGACTTCGCAAATGTCGTGTAGGCCTCTGATGGCCCTGCGAACTGCAGGCAGATCGAATTGAGTCTACAAGGTGCTGGTGCTCCTCTCGACGCAAACAATGATGTTGTGGTTCGTGGGTGCTGGATCCACACCACTGAGCGTCTGTTCCGCGACATTTCAGATGTGCTCCCACGCTTCCAGGTAGATGCCGTGTTTCTTAACCCTTTCATTCCGTGTTGTTCATAGACAACAAAGTATTAAAAGTCGATTTATACCGTATTATGTGGATCAAACCTCTAAGCTGTATTTTTACGGCGTGTAACAACTTCTGATGTATTAATCTTTCCATCTTGGAGGTTGTGTTGCGTTGCCGTCTGTACGTGGCTGAGAGTATGACCGTGAGTGTGGTTCCTTTTATTTGATTCCAGCAGTGAATTGTCTTTGGTGCTGTGGCCAAGATTATGCTAGCATTATTGATCTGTCTGTGTTAACTATCAACAAAATAGCTCCCAAGTGATAAAAACCTCAATAAAAACGTCGGTGTTGTGTATAAAATAAATGAAAAAAAAACAACAACAACAATAGCTCCATCGAAAAGTATAAAACACATATTTTGATGTTTTCTGCACTGCAGTGTGTTAATACAGAAAACACTGAATTTTAATTTTTCGGAAGCAGATTTGATAATGTGGGACTGACAGGGTTAACTTCAGCAAAATGTTTGATACGGTGCGAGCATAGGAAACATCAGACAAACTGCTTGACTGGATTGAACAGTTTCAAGCAAACAGAACGCGACATGCCATTCTCGACGAAGAGAAATAATTCTGACTCGAAAGTGATTTCTGAAATGCCCCAGGAAGGTGTTATAAGGATCTTGAAAGACCTTACTATTACACATCATTGGATTCGTTTCGATATTGGCTATCATAAAATAAGTACCGAACTATAGCATCCCAGTTAGTTTTTCAAGTTGAGCTTTTTAACTCCGAAGCAACTCTACCTAGCAACCAAAAACCAACGTCATATTCTGGCCGCCGGCCGCGGTGGCCGAGAGGACTGAGGCGCTCCAGTCACGGTCTGCACGGCCACTACGGCCGGGGGTTCGAATCCCCCCTCGGGCATGGATATTTGTGCCGTCCTTAGGATTAGCTAGTTCATAAGTAGTTTGTAAGTTTAGGGACTGATAACGCCGTAGTTAAGTCCCATAGAGTCTACAAACATTTTTTTTTTTAAATATTCTGGCCCCCGTTCTCCCATGCAAGTTTTTCAGCTCCTGTCACACTTTCGGAGTTATTCTTGGCGGCAATTGTTAGTGACTCACCGTGTAGATGGTCGACGAATTTCCAACGTCGGCTGTGAGATGGCCATCTCAGACACTGGATCTCCCGAGCATTTTCCTGGAACGATTCACAGGCGGCATTGGAGCAATGTGGTGGCGCTTTATCATCTTGGAACAGCCCAGAACCGCCAGGGTGTCTGAAGGACCGCGAGCAGGTCAACATACCACGGACGCTTGTCCCTTGCAGAACAACTAGACGGTGTAGAAATAAAATGCACCCCAGGCCATAACAGACATACAAAGCCTTGGGCCACGTCACCATGGCAGGTGAGATCCATAGATTCGAGTGGTCTGCGCAATACACGTTGTCCCCCATCGGCATGGTGGAGTTGACATCGTGATTCGTCGGCCATATCACTTTCGCCCGTTGTTCCAGCGTCCGTTCTTGGTGGTCAGCGGCATTCTGTTAACAGTGGCATCTGTGTGCGGCGCCGTCTCCAATAAGCCTCGCAAACCGTGCTCCTAGGTATTGACAAATGGGATACGAGTCTAAAACATCCTGTGTTAATTTGTATGATTTTGTTTCAGTGACGATCCGTTTGAGGTGTTGCGACTCACACGCATCGAAGATGGCTGGGTGGCTTATACTTCATCTACACCTACATAAATACCCTGCAAGTCAAAATGAAGTGCATGGCAGACTGTTCATCAAACCGCTTTTATGATGATTCTCTACAGTTCCATTCTCTAATAGCTCATGGAAAAAAGGAACATCTAAATCTTTCCATCAGATTTCTCTTATTTTGTTGATCATGTCTCCCTATGTAGGTGGGTGCTAACAAAATATGTTCGCATTCGGAAGAGAAAGTTGGTGAAAGAAATTTCGCAAATATATCACGTCGCAACGAGTAACGCCTTTCTTTTAATGATTTCCACCCCAACTCGTGCATCATTTCCGTGACACTCTCCCCTATATCGCGAGCTGCCCTTCTCTGAACTTTCTCTAAATAATCTGTCAATCCCACTTGGTGAGGATCCCACAATGCGCTGCAATACTTCAAAATAGTGTAGGCAGTTTCTTTACTACAACTTTTGTATGTTATAAGTGTTCTACCAACGAAACGTAGTCTTTGGTCGCATTCTGTACAATATTTTCCATGTATTCTTTCCAATTTAGGCTGTTTATAATTCTTACTCAAAGGTATTTACTTGAATGTACGGCCTGTAGGTTTCATTGATTTACCGTGTAAATGAAGTTTAACGGATTTCTTTTAGTTGTCATATGTATAACCTCACACTTCTCACTATTAAGGGTCAATTGTCATTTTTTGCACCATGCAGATATTTTATCTAAATCATTTTGCAGTTGCTTTCGATCTTCTGATGACTTTACTAATAGATAAATGACACCATCATCCACGGACAGCATCATCCACTCACAATGCCTCCTAAAGCGTTCATAAAAATAAGGGACAGTAGGAGCCCTATAATACTTCCCTGGGAAACGCGAGATATCACTTCTGTTCTACTCGATGACTGCGACTTAGTTTAATAGTTTGTGGGTCTAGGGACAGATAACCGTAGCAGTTAAGTCCCTTAGATTTACAAATATTTGAACATTTTGAGTCAGAGACTTTTTAGTGATTCTTCTGTCGGTTCTTCGTAGAACATCATCATGTGGAATTAAACGCACAAGAACCAACGAAATAATCAGCGGATAAGTCCTCATTTGTCTTTGCTTTAAGTTTCTTGGGGTTACGTAGTAACAGCTGTAAATAAAAACTGGAAACATTTTGGATGGCATTTCGTCTATACTACCGCCTCATAACATATTTACTACTCTTCCTGAAGCACCTTGTATTTACTAAACTTTAATCACCATATTTCTCCTTCGATTGCGCAATACTGTTTTGACGTCCACCTACACAGGCAGCATTTAGATGTTTAACCGTAAGAAGAGGCATTGAATTAAAATTTGTGCTGTGGCCAGGATTCGAACCCGGGACCTCCTACTTACTAGGTAGGCACTTTAGATCACTCAGCTAACACAGCGTTACAGACAAAGCGACTACACTGACTGTCTTACACGTCTCTCTCCACACCACATACTTTAATTCTGCCTCAATGTGCCCTATTAAGTGCATACCAAATTGCCAGGGTTCTCCTATATTGAAACAGCATCCTAGCACGTCGGCCTAAGGAACAAGGCGGGATTGTTCCCATTAGTGTTCTTTGTTGGGGTGCTATTCCAGTATAGGAGAGCCCTGGCACTTTGATACGCATTTCACAGGCAACACCGAGGCAGAATTAAAGTATGTGGTGTGGAGGGAGACGAGCTTGAAGACAGTCCGTGTAGTCGCTTTGTCTGCAACGCTGTGTTAGCTGAGCGGTCTAAAGCGCCCACCTACTTAGTAGGAGGTCCCGAGTTGGACCAACACCACCTGGAGACAAGGCCTTTCAACAGGCCGTGCCTACGTCACACCTAGAGGCCGCGGCCGCCACCTCACTGGCTGTTGGCTGGGGCACGCCCACCGCCGCGCAGCGGCCGGCCAGTCAGATGGCGGCCGGGGCCTCTAAGTGTGACGTAGGCACGGCCTGTTGTAAGGCCTTGTCTTCTAGCTGGTGTTGGTTGGACTCCCCGCCATAGCACAAATTTTAGTTCAATGCCTCTCATTATGTTTAATACTTTCGGTATAACGAGACAATATTGACTCAAGGAAATGTATTATTGTCGATATTTATATCGACTCGGCCTATGGTGTTTGTTTTCGGCACACGTTGCTCTATAGTGGTACGGCAGTGGAGTATGAAAATAGTTCGATAAACCATCTGCAAGCTACTTAAATATGACCAGCAGAGTAGCCCTGTAGATGTAAAATTTCATTCGCAGTAATCAGTACCGGGTTATTGGAACCATTAATGACGAAAACGGTGTAATTCGGTCCGCATTTGAATCCATTCCCGCCCCTCCTCCCTCCCACTTACGTGAGCTGCGTGTTCACGCGTCGTCTGCCCACCTCATTTGGACGTCGGTGTAGCTAGAATAGCGCGGGGCACTAGTTGCTTTCCAATTGGGCGATGACGTCGCGGTGGGAGGCGACCGAATTTATGGGGCTTCATCTGACCGTAGAGCTCCGCGGGCCGCGCGTGGCTCGTGCCGCCAGTAATGGCCTTTGAGCGGGAAGCCATACGTCATAGCCGCTAACACCGCGCCACGCCGGAGGCCAATAAAATAGATACTGGTGGGCGGCAGCGGCTGAGGCTGCGACTCCACTCTCATTGGGTGCGAAGGACAAGAGCTGCGCCGCGCCGGCTGCTCCGTGTGGCGCGTTGCGCAAACTCAGCTGCAGGGGGTCGCCGCCAGCCACGCTCGCCAACGGCTAGGTTCACCACCAAGCCGCTACACTGGTGGACCAGGTCTGCCGCAACGGATGTGCTGACTCTCAGAACACTGCAGCGGTCGAAAAGGCACTGTTTGCTCACCGGAAAAAATATTAGTGACACCCTTACTGAACTATACTCCGAATCACGTAGGAAGGTGACCCGGTTTTCAGTCGTTCTCCATTACCGCACTTGCAGCCAATAAAATTCATTTTGTAGGTGCGTGGTTGGCCGGGAGCAACGACAAAGTTTCTCCGGCAGGCTCCAGTGTTGGCACTCGGACGTAGCTTCTCCCCTCCAACTTCCCCTATCACTCCGACTCTAGGCGGGAAAGCGCCTTCTTACATAAACCCGACTATAGTCGCTCGTAAGTGGCGTGGAATGTGTAGTAGGCCTTGTGGCCGTCCGCACCGGCCGCGGTGGCCGAGCGTTCTGCGGCGCGTCTGTCACATTCTGCACGGCCACTGCGGTCGGGGGTTCGAATCCCCCGTCGGGCATGGATATTTGTGCCGTCCTTAGTATTAGCTGGTTCATAAGTAGTTTGTAAATTTAGGGACTGATGACCCCGTAGTTAAGTCCCATAAGCTCTACAAACATCTGAACTGCTGATATCGTTAGCAGAGCCATTCATGGAGAAATTGTTCCACCTGCTATGCAAGAAGCATGTATTGGTTGGTACTTTTAATTCTGATTTTGTATCCTGATAGTTACAGCCACGATGTCGTATATTTACAAAGCATGTAAACGTCTTATGTATGTCAGGCCATCTAGACATAATCGTCACTTGAAAATGGCAGTGTAAGTCAAAACGGGACCGTCATGTTCAAATAAATATTATTAAATAGCAGCGTTTTAGTTTATTATTATTGTTATTTTGTAATTACATCTCGTCGGAACAAGGCAAAAAAATGCTGTAATGATTCCGCCGCGCGGGAGTAGTCGTGCGCTCTAAGGTGCTTTTCTGCGGAGTGCGCGTCTACTTACTGTTGGATGTTCAAGTCCTCGACCGCGCGCTCGTGTGTGTGTGTGTGTGTGTGTGTCGTCCTTAGCATAACTTATTTCAAGTAGTTTCTATCTCTAGAACAGTGTTCTTCAACCTTTTCTGATATGTGATCCCCTGCTAAGTAAATATATTCTGGCTACCCCCTTCCAAATCAAAAATATTCTCGTGCCACCCCTACCCCACCCCAACGTTTCCCCCGCCCATCTACATCCTGACGAACCGTAAGAAAACTATGTTAATTGGAGATCTGATTCCATTTCATGGATCGGTGTGCACCATGACCACGAAATGATTAATGTAACACATGAATTAAGGAACATTCGTTATCATCCTTGCTTTATAAATAGCAAATCGATTCCAGCCACAGAGTGACCATCATCAGAGAAGTTACAGAAGAAATTAATATATTATGCTATAGAATTTGATAAACATTTTTCTGTCGTAACAGTGTTAGGTACAAGTGCTTAATGATCTTTACTTATGATCGTCCATTCTGAGGGTGAAATCCATTTTGTTTTAATAAAGAAAGGAAACAAATTTGAGCTTCTTTATTTTTATACAGATTTCTTTTAAATTGTTAAACGAGGTTTTTGTGTATTTTTCGGAATGGAATACATTATTCTATTTTTACATGATTTCCGACAGAAAAAAATATTTTGCTTACCGAATTTTTCGCAGTTCAGGTAAGTCAGAAGTGAATCATGCTCATTAAAAAAGGTCACACTGTGAGACAAGTTGTAAAATAGTAGATCTATTTATTCGAATTTTTCAGAGTTACTTATTGCATCATGATCTTCTACCTATCGACTGGTTCATCAAACAATTTTTAACCTTTACGGTTATTCATTCATTATTAACACACTGAATAATAAAACAATATATGATATCGTCAATTAATAATTAACGTGACACAAGGAACTCTTTAATTTTATTCTATGGTTTAAATACTTGCTCCTGTGACGGTGAGCCCCAGGTTGAAAATCACTAGTCTAGAGACTCTTGACCACTGCAGTTTGATCCCATAGCAATACAATCATTTGAACATTTGTAATGATTCCCACCCCATCTCGTGTATCATTTCGTGACACTCTCCTATCCCCCCCAAGCCCACACTGTATCACGATAATACAAAATGAGCTGCTTTTCTTTGTACTCTTTCGATGTCCTCCGTGAATCCCACCTGCAAAGGATCCCACAGCGCGCACCAATACTGCGTAAGAGGACGGACGAGCGTAGTTTGGGCAGTCACTTTCGCAGCCTAATAGTGGTGCATCTTTTACGAGTTCTGCCAGTAAAACGCATTCTTTGATTCACTTTCTGTAGGACATTTTCTGTGTTTGATTTTCAATTTAAGTCGGCCGTAAGTGTGCTTACGAGGTATCTAGTTCAATTTACGGCATGCAGATTTTATTGACTTACCTTATAAACGAAGATTTGCGGATTTCTTTTAGAATCACGTAGACGATTTCAAACGATTTATTATTTAGTGTCGATTGACAATTTTCGCGCCATGTACATATCTTCTGCTGTTGATATTCTGTTGAATACTAGACATTAAATGACAGCATAATCTTGTAGCAAACTAAGAGCATTTCTCAGATTTTTTCCCAAATCGTGTTTCAGCAGGAATAGTAAATATTTTTGAAGGTGGTAGTATAGACGAATTGCATTAACAATTCCGCGAAACATATGCCCAATTTTTCTTGTTTTTAGAGATATAACTGAGTTTCAAGCATTTTCGTTTCCTGTGTTGGTACACCGGTTTTTTATTGTTTGTTATAGGCATATTTATCGAATTTGAACAGTAGAATGCGTAATTTGTGAACTCATGCCGTGGTTTACAGTGAGATTTTCATTGTGATTCGTCGGCGAAGTCTAGTGTATTGCACTTCTCTGTAAATATGTGGTGCGGTTTGCTAGACAATCAGTTGACTGAGCGTTTTGTGTTGCCGCATCGTCTTACAGGAGCCAGTTATTTCTGAGAGTGAGCTTCCAGTTTTATTGGAAGACGTTCCGCTGGATACCAGAATGCATATGTTCATCAAAAATGTTCAAATGTTTGTTAAGCTTATGGGACTTAACTACGGGGTCATCAGTCCCTAAACTTACAAACTACTTATGAACTACTTACGAACTAGGACGGCACAAATATCCATGCCCGAGGGGGGATTCGAACCCCCGACCGTAGTGGCCGTGCTGACCGTGACTGGAGCGCCTCAGTCACCTCGGCCACCGCATATGTTCATCCATCATGACGGAGCTCCTGCACATTTTAATCGTCAGATGACACTTTAGATAAACCTAACATTCTCTGCGAGATGTATCAGTAGATATGGGCAGGTTTCTTGGTGACCAAGCTCCCCAGACATTACCCCTTTGCATTTTTGCCTGTCGGGGTAATTGCGAAATGAGGTCTACAAAGGAAAAATAAACCCAAGTGCCGATGTCAAATGTTTGTTTAGCTTATGGGGCTTAACAGCGGGGTCATCAGTCCCTAAACTTACAAACTACTGATAAACTAACTTATACTAAAGACAACACAAACATAAATGCCCGAAAGAGGATTCGAACCCCCGAAGGGGATCGGCCTCGCGCATCAATGCTCTCAATCACTCCGCCGCGGCAACAGCCGATTTGATCGGTCGGATTATCAATCGTGCAACTATCATAAAAGAACGCGAAGATGACTTCAAAAGAGCTACACGTGATGTTATCAAGAGAAGTCAAAAATACATTGAAGCTAAAGTTTTGGAAATAAACGTATTTTTGGAAACATTTTTGTTTCACTTTTTGGGCAACAGCACTGTTATTTAAATTTATATATAGAGGTCGAAAAATAAACAAATTATTGCATTTTCGACTAGTTTCGGTCTTCTTTTAGACCATCTTGAGGAATTTTAGCTCCATTGATGTTGTGGAGCTAAAATTCCTCAAGATGGTCTAAAAGAAGACCGAAACTAGTCGAAAAAAAATTATTGCACTCTAGACTGTTCCCCATATATAAACTTAGAAATAAACTTCAAATGCCCTCATTTGCCTTTGTTTATTTACTAGTAGCTGAAACTCAATAATATGTAGAAATGTTATGCGGCATTTTTCTTGCAATTTGTCTATAAAGGAATATCAGAGGGCCTGTAACACAAAGTATAACAAAATATAACTTCTGTTGTAGCTAATCAATAACTATGCCTACGTCCTCTTAAGACAGAAAATTACTACTCCATTAAGTATCTGAGATGATGATCCATAAGGACGCAATTTTATTCGAAGCAGTTGGTAAGGTACGGTGCTTTTTGAAAACTTAGAAATATCGAATCGCCCAGGGGCTCACGTTTTTTTCGTACGTGATTGGCGAGCACGGGGCCCCGAGATAATGCAGTCTTTCTTCCTTCTTTCCTACTTGGATTGTGTTTTCTTTCCCTTCCCCTCCTTTCCCCACCAAGGACAGATAACGTTAGCAGTTTGTCCCACCTATGCCAAACAAACAAACAACCAATAAAATATCGAATCAATTCGAGATTCCCGCACTCGTCACTTCTTGAGAGTGAGAATCGAGGGTTGTTTCACAAGAACGGTACTTTCTGAAACAAACGGCCGTACAAGAGTGGTTACGCCGGTTCCCGGTAGATCACTGAAGTTAGAGACTGTCGGGCGTGGCTAGCACTTGGATGGTATAGTGGAACTGAGGACACCGGAGACTACGCGCAAAATACGATACCACCAACGTGTGTTTCTGACATTGCAGTATTGTGGTGCTGAAAATAATACGTGAAGCAATAGACAGTACTACTGTTGGTGTGAATACCTAACGTGTATATGTAGAACGATCTGTGGTGAAATAAAGCTCCTATAATTAGAAATAGAAAGAGACAGAATGTTCTAGATTGTGAACTTTTAACGAATTGTGTCACTTTAGGTGGGATTTTCGATCATGTGTATGTAAGAGTAGTAAGGACATTGTTTATGATTACATACAAACTATTTTGCCAGCACTGAACATTAATTTACGCCGACGATCAAGTAATGTGATTAAGTGATGAACATTCTAGAAAGTTCGATAGCTGAAACTTCAATATAAGAGACAGCTGTGTTAAACAAACTGTGAATACAGGTTCCTGATGAACTATTTAGTGTGTTAGGACATATAAAATGCGTTATTCGTATCGATAAAAATAAATAACGAACTTTTGTCAATAATTAGAAAACTGACTTATGTAAATAGCTTTGTAATTACAAAGACTTAGAAATATCTGCTAGCCTATTTTTGTAATGCTCACTGTCTTATGCTTGTGGGAATGTTAGTATAAATCTTCGTTTCGTCAGTAATAGATTTTAGTAAATTTATTTGTTAATATTGTTGTTTTGGGCAAACGATATATTTCTCCAAGAAAATGTGTAAAGAGATTCATTTCTCAGTTTTGTCAACTTGATTTGCTGTGTACGATTCGGAATGTATTTTGTTATAATTGAACAATTTGTGAATGTAACTAAATATATTTAATTGTATGCAACAAAGAGAGCTGCCATTGGAATTGTTAACAAAATTATATATATAGCTCATACAGCGTCGCGGGGAGGCCAGTGTTTTGAGTGATGTCTGTGCAATAAAGTCTGTGACAGTGTATTGTTTATGTTGTTTGTGGTTGGCTAACGTGGAAGATTCGAGAGACGACATGGCGGCAAGGTGTAATGCAATTTTGTGAAATAAATGTTTCGAAAATGGAAGAGCATCACGAGTTTTCAATTTGATGAGCTTCTCACCCAGGAAGTACCCAGTTTAGTTAAGTAGTGCAAGCAGAACCCCCGCAGTCATCGTTGCAATATAAAAGCTGATTACTGAATTATATATGCAGCACATCGCCCCGTAGTAAAAAGAATGATTAAAATGGGTAGCCGTCTGGGTCTTCCGACCCCTGTTGGCAAGTGGGAAGCACTCAGCCTTTGCGAAGCCAAATGAGCAGTTACTTGGTTGACAAGCAACGGCTCCAGTCATAAAAACTGACATATCGGCCGAGACTCTTGGGTGCTGATGAGTTCGCCTTCATACCGCAAACGTTGCAGTTTGTGGGCGGAGGTTGACACGGCGGCCGGTCGATACCAGTTGGGGACCTTAAAGGCGGAGTTTACATATAGTTCTGTGAAACCCACTGTTCGCTGTCGTGCGTACAGTGCTTTTGTTGGGCGTCCCCTGCTTGCGTACCTCTGTCTGCCACCGCACAATGTAAGCAGCAACAAGTGGTGACATTGCAGAGGGTGCGGTACTTGCTCCGCCCTACCCATCTTCTACGGAGCGAATAGAGACGGTCCCTTCTGCTGCGACAGGTACCTTCATCAGTGGACCCTCGCCGGCAGCAGCCAGTGCGGCGGCGTAACTCGGTTAGCGGCAGCTGGCGGTGACGTCACGGGCTGGCCGCTAAGGGCCGCCTTCCTCGTTTGCGGCTGCCGTTTGTCACGTCCAGCCAGAGGCGCAATTACAGCGCCGCCTCAAAACACTCCGCGATACGCACAACCACTTGCGACATAATTACCTCGCCGATGGATCACGCTTCACTGTGTGACAGACACATACGTTCCTCTTCAGACATACTGTTCACATATTTTTATTTTGGCCCACTTTAGGTTACGGTACTAACACTAAAAGTGGGCCTTTGCGATCGTCTTTTGACAACTCGAAATTTAAATAAAAATAACGGCTTAACTATTTATCTGACAAAAATTGAATAACCGGATTTGTAGAGGAGAAAATTCTCTACAACTTTGCTCTCTTACGTTTTTTTCATATGTCGTAGCGTTTCAAAGATATTTGCAAAAATAACGGCGATTTTGGAATGTCTGTCTGTCTGTCTGTCCGTAACGTGTTCCCTGTTTTTAAGACGAACCGTTCAACCGATCAGCACCAAATTTTGCAGACATGATTGTAGGTCGCCAGAGACCAGAACCTCCCTCTTTCAAATATTTCGGACAAAACATACGGTAGTAAAACCAAAAACTGCCCTTTGTAATATAATTGTAATTGCAAACGAACCGTTCATCTGATACGAAAATTGAATAACTTAATTGGTAGAGGAGAAAATTCTCTACAACTTAGCTCCCTTATGTTTTTTTTCATATCTCGTATCGTTTGAGACATATTTGCTAAAATAACGGATATTTGACACCCTCCATTGAATTAACGAAAACCAGCCGTTCGGAGATGTCACGAGACATTCCTCGCGTATTTGATGATTTTCTTATTGTAACTTACACGTTGTAATTTCAAAGCAACGGCACACTGAGGAATTAACAAAAACACATCGTTCTTCTTACGATAAATGATAATCTAATGTCTACAAATGCCACATTAACATCAGGACTCGAACCCGGATTTCCCGCTTTTCGCTAAGGTATTAATGTAGTTGACTCATAGGTGCAGTCAGTGTGGCATATGGAAGTTTGGGTCGGTCCTGGAGTCGTGTTCGGGTAGCCAGTGGTTAAGGCGACCGCTCGCGAAAAGCGGGAAACCCGGGATCCGGGATCGAGCTCCGGCCCGGCACATATTTTCATATGTCACCACTTCGTAGAACATCTGTACCTTATACAGGTACGCTAAGAGAAATTCGCTATTGCGAAAAATTATTGATAAAAAGTTAGTACACCAGTTGCTACGGATTTATCGATTGTCATTTTTCATGTATAGTTGAGTTATTATTCGAGTTAAAATGTTGTCATTTATTCATTTGAAGAATGGATCATTGGATGTTAGAAAGTGCAGTAGGTAGCAGCAGGGCGGTTTGAAATGCAGATGTGTAACGACGGCGACAACGTGTTTATAAAATGTCCTCATATGTAAAAAAAGTTCAAATGCGTGTGAGGTGTTATGCGATCAAACTGCGTGGTTATCAGTCGCTAGACTTACACACTAATTACATGACTGACTTTAACTTACGCTAAGGACAACAAAAACACCCATGCCCAAGGGAGGATTCGGATCCCTGACCGTAGCGGCCGTGCAGACCGTGACTGGCGCGCCGCAGCGCTCTGCCACTGCGGTCGGCTCATATGTCCAAATTTATAGAAGTGCGTCTATGTCTGTGCTATCATGGGTGTTTTTTTTTTTTTTTTTTTTTTTTTTTTTTTTTTTTTTTTTTTTTTTTTTTTTTTTTTTTTTTTTTTTGACGGTGCTACTTTTAAGTAGGCTGTGGCACTAACCTTTTTGTCGCTGACAGATCTACAGCATTATTTTAAGATTCTGAAGATGCCCCAGAACGGTGAAAATGAAAATAAATTATTGGAACAAAGACTGTGTTTTATTAGAAATAACAATGCACGGTCTGATGAACTGGAAGATACTGTTCATTTGATAAGATATGTCACTGGTGACAAAGAGGGAATGGAACGTATCTCTTGTGGCAGAGCAGAGCAGTATGAGGAAATAGGGCTATGGCAGCAGACGACCAACTCGAATGCCTTTGATAACAGCACGATGACGCCTGTATCGCCTCTCGTGGGCTCGTGACTATATCGGTTGGATCCTAAACGAATGGAATACCGAGGTTGCTCAGATGAGTCCCGATTTTAGCTAATAAGAGTCGCTGGTAGGATTCGAGGACCATACGGATCCTACAAAGCAATGGATACAAGTTGTCAACAAGACACTGTCCAATCTTTTGAGATGGTACCACAATAGCATGGACTGCTTCTAAACGGGATGGACATGGGTCCCCTAGGCCAACTGAAGCGATCATGATTAAGTACAGCTGCATGGAGATCTTTTACAGTCATTCATAGACTTCATATTGCCAATCATCATCATCGACTTATCTTGCACAGTTTCCAGCCACAAGCCCCACCACTTTGCCCTGTCCTCCCACCATCTCTCTGTTCTAAAGCTGGCCCAGTCCTCTTCTCTTCTTGATACAATCCTCCACTCATTATAGACTAAGACATCTATCCCTTCGTCTTCCCCCCAGGGGGCTCACGGTTCTTTCGTGAGTACGTGCGTATCGAGCACGGGGCCCCGAGCTAATGCAGTCTTCCTTCCTTCTTTCCTCCGTGGACTGCATTTACTTTCCCCTCCCCTCCTTCCCAATCCTCACTCCTTCCACCCCCCCTCCCCCCTCAGTCGTTTAGTCTCACTATCCCGACCAAACAACCCAACCCGTTCGTCTTCCTCTTGATCGTTTCTTTTGCATCTCTATTTCATGTATCCTCCTCCATTCTCTTTAAATGTCCATACCACTAGTACTGAAGTCTATCGTATCGTGTAAGGGCTTCTCTCTCACTATTCCCCCGATCCTCTCATTCCTCATCCTCTTTCTTGTTACCCCTATTCTACTTCGCAGAAATTTCGTATTCTGCTCATCTCTCTTTTCGTCGTTACCCAAGTTCCGACACATAGCTCGATATCGAAACATAATAACTTTGGTAGAGCACTCCCTTACTTTTCTGTGGTACATCCTTACTCCATACCAAACTCTTAACACTTCTCAGATATATTCCTGCCTGTCTGCCACGTTCTGTAATCTCCTTGTCATCCGTAACATCTAACGCGCCTGAATAATGATAATTGCAAAGTCATCCATATCGGCACTTAAATAAATCCGTTAAACTTCATTTACAAGATAAATCGTCCTTTCTGTGGGGCGTAAATTCAGCTAAATACCTAGGAATAAAAAATTACGAACAATTTAAATGGGAGGAACACACACAAAGTATTGTAGTGAAGGCGAACCACAGGCTACAATATGCAACAGTTCTACTAAAGAAACTGCCTATACTACAACTAACTGTGCGTCCTGCTTTGGAGTATTACTGGGCATTGTGGGCGGCTTACCTCGTGGGACTGACGGAGGATAAGAAAGTTAAGAGAAGGAAAGTTCAGATATACAGGGGAGAGAGTGTTACGCATATGATGCATTAGTTGGGGTGAAAATCATTAAACGAAAGGCGCTATTCGCTGTGGCGAGATCTATTTGCGAATTTTCTTTCACTCTTCATAATACGAACATATATTGTTAGCACCCACCTACGTAGGGCCGGCCGCGGTGGCCGAGGGGATTGAGGCGCTCCAGTCACGGTCTGCACGGCCACTACGGTCGGGGGTTGGAATCCCCCCTCGGGTATGGATATTTGTGCCGTCCTTAGGATAAGCTAGTTCATAAGTAGTTTGTAACCTTAGGGACTGATGACCCCGTAGTTAAGTCCCATAAGTTCTACAAACATTTGAACATTTTTGAACCTACGTAGGGAGATATGATCATCATAATTAAGTGAACCGGCCGCAGTGGCCGAGCGATCTGCGGCGCGCCAGTCACAGTCTGCACGGCCGCTACGGTCGGGGGTTCGAATCCCCCCTCCCCCCCCCCCCCCCGGGCATTGATGTTCGTGCCGTCTTTAGTATAAGGTAGTTCATAAGTAGATTGTAAGTTTAGTGGTTGATGACCCCACAGTTAAGTCCCATAAGGTTAACAAACATTTGAACATTTTAATAAAGTAAGAGAAATCAGATCGAAAACGGACAGATGTAGGTGCTCCTTTTTCTCGCGCGCTATATGCACTTCAATGTGTCTTGCAGATTATGTATGTAGATGTAGATCTTTCAGTTATTACTAAAAATTTAAGAGTTAGTAGAACAACATTTGGAGTACAATGACGTTTGACAAGAAGAAATTCAAGCAGAAAACACGTATAAAAAACACAAAACTGAGTGAATTGTTTTCATAATTGAAGAGGACATCACTGAAAAGCTCGTATTTCCCTTTGTATCAATACGGAGTTCGTTCAAGCCACTCCTTTTAATTTAGATTTTGATTTGCAATTAATTAGTCAATATCCAATATTGAAAAGCGAAGTGCTACTCAGTCCGAGCGGAAGTGAAGCTCGAAAGCAATTTTAATTTCTATTCCGATAGACGAGGATTACCTTTGAAAGCGGAACGCACAGAGAAGCTCTGCGAATGTGAAACGTCAGAACGAGCGTGAATAAAAGACACCGAACGGAAAGTATGCGAGCGGAATTTAAGCCCCCCCCCTCGTCTTTTTCCCTCCTCCTACAAAATCCTTTTAATAGAGACGTCGTTAGCTGAGAATCCTTGGGGAATCGAGAACGAGACCAAAGACTCTCTCTCTCTCTCTGCTGGAAAGCTTTTTGTGAATTAGAAAGCCCTCCAAATACTGACGAATAAAGCACAAGAAAAGAAGAAAAAAGGGGAAGGGTGAACAGAACGTAAAGAATTCGAAGAGCTGCTCAAATTAGAAGGAAATACAGACCGTTCCTCAAGTGAAATGAATGCCGCCATACGTTTTTCTGAGGCTATAGCTTCTGCTAAAAGATTCCTAGTCTTTTTCCCTGTTCCTCTTTCTCATGGAACTCTCTCTCTCTCTCTCTCTCTCTCTCTCTCTCTCTCTCTCTCTCTCCGTCACACACACATACGTTCGTGAGACGTGGCATACCTGATTTGATGCCTGGCACAAGTGATACAGTTCTACCAGAGGGGTATGTCTGATGAGTCAGTTTTAGTGTATTTTCCTCAGAATCGCTGCTGGATTTGACTTCATTTCACAGAAACAGTGTTACTGATGTCAAAATTGGAATTGACAGACGAAACAAAATAAATCCAGTATTTCGTTGGCTTGGATGAATGAACAGATAAAAGAACGAGAAGTTTTTTTTTTCTCCACAAAACCATAAGGTCAGTGGAGCCTTACTAAATGCTTGAAACTATGAATGAAAGTGAGCATAGGCGCCATAGGACGTCTCAAGCCAATTCCCAGAAGCAAAGTTTATCCTATCATAGGAATAGCACCACCCGCTATCCGAAGAAAAGTTTCCGCCGAGATCGAAAGATCAAAACGAGTGACCGATCCTCGACACCCCATGCATTTGTATAGCTCGTTACCGAGCACGGAAAAAGGCGGCTGTCTCTGTGAAAAGAAATGGCACCAAACTCCACGATGGACATTGTTTATTTGACAAATCAAAGTGTTCAAATGTTTGTGGAGTCTATGGGACTTAACTGCGGGGTCATCAGTCCCTAAACTTACAAACTACTTAGGAACTACTTACAACTAAGGACGGCACAAATATCCATGCCCGAGGGGGGATTCGAACCCCCGACCGTAGTGGCCGTGCAGACCGCGACTGGAGCGCCTCAGTCCCCTCGGCCACCGCGGCCGGCATTTATTTGACACGTGGTCCAAAACGTCAAGCTGGTTCTTGAAGACACACACATAGTTTAGGCAGCAATGAACCATCCAGACTAATTATGGGCATTCGTCCTATTGTAATGTGCTGTGTCCTGACAGGAAATTCAGAATCCAATTGCAGAACTGTGGCAATATTCCATAAGCACACAGTTTGATTTGAACACGCTTTGGGGTGTCAAATCTAGAAATATGGAATCAATATGAGATTCCTTGTCGGTAGCTGTATGACTTCAAGTGAGTATATAGCTAGCTGTGTTTCACAAAAACGATACTTTCTAAGCCGTGTTGTTTATGGGTCAACAGGCCGTTCTCTTCGGGGTAGTTCATAATATTTGAGGGAAGTGTATGTTTTGCAACCCCGCTGCAAACCGACGTGAATGATATAGACCTATAATTCTGAGGATCACGCCTTCTGCCTTTCTTACATATTGGAATGATCTGAGAAACTTTCCAGTCTTTGGGTACGGATCTCTCACTGAACGAGCGGTTGTATACGATAGCTAGGTGTGGGGCTATGGGGCTACTGCATCAGCATAGTCTGAAAAGAATCTAATTGGTATACAATCAGAACCGGGAGACTTACGTTTCTTAAGTTTCTTTAATACTCCAGGGAATTCTATTTCTAAATGACACGCTGACAAATGTTCTCGGTTGGAATTCTTGAGTATCTGCTTCGTCTTCTGTGATGAAGGAATTTCGGAAAGCTGTGTTTGGCAATTCTGTTTTAGCACAACTGTCATCAGTAACATCACCGCTGGCCGCGGTGGCCGAGGGGACTGAGGCGCCTCCAGTCACAGTCTGCACGGCCACAACGGTCGGGGGTTCGAATCCCCCCTCGGGCATGGATATTTGTGCCGTCCTTAGAATTAGTTAGTTCATATGTAGTTTGTAAGTTTAGGGACTGGTGACCCCGAAGTTAAGTTCCATAGACTTTACAAACATTTAAACATTTTTTTGAAGTAACATCACCATTGCTATCGCGTAGTGAAGATATTAATGTGTTTTGTCGCTAGTATACTTTATATGCGACCAGAATTTCTTAGGATTTTCTACCAATTTACGTCGCAGGGTTTCATTGTGGATTTTGTAAGCTTCTTGTATTGAAAAAAGGTAAGGCAGGCAACAATCCGAAGATTGGTTTGAACACCACAGTGCTTTACTAGGCATGGTCCTGTTTGGAGGTGGTATGCCGTTGCCTTCCTCCGACCTTCGAACTGACTTACCCAGCCAGTTATAGGGGGACGTACAGTTTAACTTGGGTTCCGAACCACGGTGCTACTCGGTATTTTTCATATCAGCCAATATTGCCGGAGGTTAAAGAAGTGGAAAGTGAGAGATAATAATCTTAGGACCTTAATTAAACAGAATACAAATACATGTTAAGAAGAGTGAGACGGCAAATGTAAATGAACGCTTGGGCGTCGTGAAAGATAATTATTGTTGACAAGGATCAGTGTGAGATTATGATCTAATTTCACTACCAAAAAAAATTACTTTGTTGTGGTCAAGTGGTGTAACTAATTGTGGTATTTCGAGGGCTTTCCATAATTAACAAGAAATACTAGTAGCTATGGGCCAAAATAATAGGCTACGTTTCAGTAACAGAATGAAAATCCGAGAATAAGTGGCGGGTAAACGAAAAAAAAAAAAAAAAAAAAAGTAAAACCAACTACTAATGATATATATAATTTGAATCTGACTCACCATTCTGTCGACAGCCATCTCATGCAGGTTATATGTGACACCAGTAATATGTGCCTTAACAAAATATGCAGTTTGTGAGAAAAAAGATCAGTGTTATACGTTGAATACTTTTCAGCATAAATTTAAATAAGAAGTTTCTGTAAAAGACTGCCAGTCTTGGGGATTTTGTGTATTTAAATGTGTCATGCTTTTTTCTTGGCTTTTCCAAGAGTCATCTAACCTGTTCTGTGTACGACGGCAGATAAAAGTAAGCCGTGAGCCGTAGCTAGCTGTATTTTTGTCTGGTTGAAAAAACAGACGGCGCTGTTCTTAAAACAGGACTGAACCGATGCCACACGCACTAGCGTCAGCCTGTGAACACGTTACCTCTTCTGAAGCACATCAGCAGCGCCAGCTGTATCAGCAGCCTCGGCGCGAGACGGCAATCCCCGCGTGCTAATTAACCGGCTCATTAACGGCTGGCTGGCTGGCTGGCGAGCTCTCTGCTACTCTGCTACTCTGCCGGCGCTAGCGGCGTTTATCGCGCTGCTGTAATCGCCCCGCTGCTGCTGCTGCTGACGCAGACGTCCGAATGTGCTCGTTTGCAGAGTGCGCGTTTATCAGCCGGGATTAACGCCTTGTTCACCTTCAATATCGCAACACACTCAGAGCCAGTGCAAAGGGACATTAACATATGATGGTGGCAACTGTACGGGGTAATTGACGTTAAAAATGTTTTTACTTGATCTGTCATCAAATGGGTGTCGAAAAAGTTATGACAAACAAGTAGAACTTATTTTAACATGTAAGCCCATCTTCTCTTTGGCGACGTTCCCGCACATGCAGGGTGGGCCTTGTTAAATTCGGATTTGGCGTGTGTTGATATTTACAGGGTGGCCGGATGAGTTTGTGACACTTGCGCGGAGTGACACTTGCGCGGAAAGGGAATTTGTAGACACTTGCGCGGAGACCCGGACGCTGCAGGTAGTGAACAGGGTGTTCCAGAAGTAGGGATACACCACCCGTACTCCTCGCCCTCCAGCCGCTACCTGTGCCGTATTCAGGGAAAGGCCCACCGAGCGAGGTAGAGCAGTAGTAACGGCCTGGAGATATCACAGCCTCATTCAACAGGGAGATAACACGTCATACAAATATCACTCGATTTACAATACAGCACCATGTGAAGAGGAATGTGATGAAATCGGAATTGAGCGCAACTGTTGCTAACTACAATTTCGGATTTACTGCATTTTGAGTCAGAATTCGCATCTATATTCGCATTTATCGCAAATGCGAATTTTTACTGTCCCTAGTAATACCTCTAAAAATAAACAGCTGATCAAGGCACTAAAAGCAAGGGCAGATCTTTGGGTGTATTACTACAAATAATTACTACAACACAATTTGATCGTGGAATTATATACAATCTCATTATAAAGGTTTTTTGTAGGTGGTTTTGAGCAGCTTTTAAATATGTTAGGAATAGCATTATGAAATATAGACAGCTACACCTTATGCTTATTATGAGATATCGATTTCGGCTAATTTCAGGTCATCTTCAAGTCTCAAACAACAGGTGTTACTTATGCATTTTTCCAGTGGCACTCATAACCTTTAATTGTTTACACACGTCGGCCGCGGTGGCCGAGTCACGGTCTGCACGGCCACTACGGTCGGGGGTTCGAATCCCCCCTCGGGCATGGATATTTGTGCCGTCCTAGTTCGTAAGTAGTTCATAAGTAGTTTGTAAGTTTAGGGACTGATGACCCCGTAGTTAAGTCCCATAGACTATACAAACATTTGAACATTTTGTTTACACACGAGGTCTAACGTTGTTAATCGCGTTAGCGATGAAACCAGAACCCAGAATCTTTGCGTCTAAATGATACATATATTGGTGTGATGTCTTATTTCGAAAAAAACAGACATCACACCAAGACATATATAGCTCTCGGTAAAGTGGAACGGTACGATGTCGTTACGTAGCACAGCACAGCCGACTGGAAACGCAGGAGAAGTGCAAACAACGTTCTCTCCTCAGAGGTATGATTAGGTTCGACGTAGACTTCTACAACATACAGTCTACACGGCGAAGATTGCACCAAAAATTTAACGTTTCGTCTACTTTGGCGATAGCAACCAAATTTTAAAATCGTGTCTACTATGTAATGATGTAGCAACACAAAACGCTTCAAGTCCAAAACTTCACTGATTTTCGAGTTCTGAATTTTTAATATGTTTTTAATGTTATTACAGAAAAAACATATTTGGGACTCACACTACAATTTTCACATGGCAGAATTTGTAGGTACATTCACAAGACACAAGACAACGGTTGTGTGCATTCATCTCATGAGAAATATCAATCATTTGTTTTCAGTGTTTACTTCAAATTTCTCTTTTAAGTTTCTTTAATTATTAGTACTTAAATGTGGTTATGAAATAAATAAATTACGTGTATATGTGTAGTCTTATGCGGCCAAACTACTTAGATCATTGGTCGCTAGACTTACACACTACTTAAAATAACTTAGGCAAAGTACAAACAAACATACCTATGTCCGAGGAAGGACTCGAACCTCCGACCGGACCGGTCGCGCAATTTGTGACACAAATTACATGTTAATGCATAGAAGTATGAAATCACGTCAAGACTACTTCCTGCAAAAATTTCCACAAAAAAAATTGGCACTGAGTTTAGAAAGACAAAATTCTGGTTTATTGGATTTTAACATTTTATCAAAAATTAAATGTTACTACAAGAGATACAGCCATTCAAATTTACGGGCACCATAACGTTTTCCCTTCCTGAGTAAATGAGCTGCTTCTTATAGTTTCAACACCTTTTTCTTGAATGTTCTGAATATAAATCTTCACACAGACTTCTTGAGGAGGAGAGTGATACGGATATCTGATTGTAAACCACTGCCTATTACCTTATACCTTTTTGACTGTACTGAACAGGAGTTCCGCGTATTCCGTAATTTATATTTATACAGTTAACAGGCAATGTAATTTATAACCAACTATTGGCTGTCAATTTCGCTTCATTTTTCCTGGAAGTCTTGCAACTTGTTTCTCCCTGTTGGTTTATGCCAAGATCGGAGTAAAAATGGTTCTATATGACGGTGATGGAAAATAGAATTTATCTTTAGCATTTTTCGGTGTGTGTCATTCCCTTACACATTCCGTATTTCATATATTTCTTAGATGTATTTGTAATTCGAATACAGCCAAATCGTTTTGGGGTCTACGAATAAACGCTTTAAGTATGTAAAATACTCATTGACTTAATAATTAACGTTTTTTTAATTGAAGGTTTAAGGTTGCATCTCCTATTAAAAAGCATAGTAGCTATTTTTAAAGAGATAGAAGTTGCGTGATAGTGGGGTTAACTACATAGCGGTCAATTACATCAACGTATCTGTGCAGGATGCCTAATATATTTATTGCTTGCGCAGGTGTCTTGATATGCTTAGTGTTCTGAATAATATGCTTTTAGGAGGTATGACTGTGGAAAGTCATTCTCAAAAACATTATCACTATTAAAATACCCTTTTGTTTACAGGAGGAACACTCAACGGATTAATATGTAGTTAGAACAAGTCACTATATTGCTCTTCAGCTTGCAAAGGGTTGTGCAGTTTCACTGATTTTCGTGTTATGTTGACAGTGTGGAAACTTGACAACAGCAGTGCTAGACTTCTTGGTGGGCCTGTACCCAGGAATAGCGATTAGCCGCCCCAAGGGCCCCGGGTTCCGCGCAAGTGTCACTCCGCGCAAGTGTCACTCCGCGCAAGTGTTCCAACCCCGGCCGGATACCCTTCCTGCCTCCACTCCATGCACCCGGGAGCAAATGTGTATGCCAAATGTCTGCGTACAGAGTTATAGGTGTGACAGCGTAAAGTGTTACTAAATGTTTGCATATCGTGGAACTGAAGCGGGACTTGGGGACCAGCCCGGTATTCACCTAGGGGGATATGGAAAACAGCCTCAAAACTACATCCAGGGTGGCCGGCACTCCGACTCCCTTCGTTAATCCGCCGAGCGGATTCGAAACGGGGCCGGTACGCCTCCCCCGCCTCGAAAAACTGTGCGTTAGCACAGAGTAACATATACAGAGAAGCAGCCCCCCCCCCCCCTAAACCACTGTCCCACGCTTCCCGCGTAGTTACGTAAGATGCTAGCAGGTGTCAGGCGGTTCCCTGGCTTAGTACCAGCACATGTTACTCTGTGGTACCAGTAGACCACAATAGAGGCACTTCTGAGGGTGCCTCTCGCACGTCAGAGGGTAGCGTGGAGGGGAGGCTGAGGGGAGAGCTCGTGCCGCCTGCCACGGCTGTGTCCGGCATGCTGGCGTTTGAGGGGAGGTGGTGGTGGGGACAGCCGCTACCTGCTGCCTGCTCTGGCCAGTTTAAAGGGCTGCTTCTGACCTCAGCGCCATCATGGGACATCTTACGAAACTGCTCTGGCACTCCCTCCTCGCACCCCTGAGCGTGGGACCGGGCCCTTAAGGAGGTTTCCCGTCTGTATATATTTGTCTGTGGCGAGAGGCCGAATGGCTAACCGAGCGAGTTCATGTAAGCTTCATGTCAACTATTGTTACGCGTCCATTGCAACGAATAACGTTTATTTTTTATCGATTTGAACGATGCAGATCGTCATTTTCAGATTTAAATTATAATATTAAAATTGGAAGAACCAGCTTTGGCCGCATTGAAAGCTGTATTTTTTATTTTAGAAGTGCAAGTTTCTGTGGGCCCGCAGGGCTTGGATTCAAGCACTGAGGATGGTCAGACACTGACCGAAATCGATGTGTATTGTATATAAAAAATAAAGATTTCAATGCGGCCAAAGCTGGTTCTTCCAATTTTAGTAATTTTAATGTGGTCGCTCTGCACCAGATTCCGAATGGAGTCGCCTACATGTAAATAATAACATACAGCATATGCGATGTTTTGAGGATGTGTACAAGAACTCTCTCATCATATTATAAAAGTAAAATACACCGGTCCAAAGAATTATGGGATCAGTCGAGATATCTACATTCTGAATTATAGTCATCGACAGAATAAAATGGTTCGACGTCTTTCTGTTGGTTCTTTAGAGTGAACAACAATATGGCAACCGATGTAGTGGTAGTAACAGGAAGTTGCTGTAGACGGAGCTGTGTTTACTCACCAAACAAGTTACGCAAGCAGTTGGGTTTAGATAGTACGAAATTACGTTCTGGAATGTCACCTCTACGCACTAAGTTCTGTGGTGCGTCCCATTAAAACCACGGAACCGTTTAGCCCGCAGAAACTGGGCGGTGGACCATCACGATTGGAGTCGTAACCAACGGCGCGCGGGTTCTGTTTATTCATAGATGAATCAAGATTTTGTCTTCAGTCGGACAATCGTCGTATCCTCATCTGGAGAGAACGTGGAACTCTGAAAATCTACAACTACATATACTCTCCGCTGTCCACCGTAAGGTGCGTGGCGCAAGGTACACTGCACCACTACTAGGCATTTCCTTTACTATTCCACTCCCAAATAAAACGAGGGAAAAAAGAATATCTGTTGGCGTCTGTAGGGCTCCTAATTTCTCTTTGTGATCTTTACGCGCAATGTAAGTAGGCGGCAGCAAGATCGTACTACACTCAGCTTCAAATTCCGGCCCTCTAAATTTCCTCAACAGAATTTCTGGAAAAGAAAGTCATCTTTCCTCCAATGATTCCCATTTGAGTTCCCTGAGCATTTCTGTGATACTCGCACATTGGTCGAATCTACCAGAAACGAACCTAGCTGCTCGCCTCTGAACTGCTTCCGCGTCTTCCTTTAGACTGATCTGCTACGGGTCGCAAACACTTGAGCAATACTCAAGACGTGATCGTACAAGCGTTTTATACGCGGTCTCCTTTACAGATGAAGGACATCTTCCCAACATTCTCCCAATAAACCGAAGGCGCGCCAGAATAGCAGTGCGCAATGAGACGCAGTGTTGCGTTGCGCGCAGCCGTTCGCCGTCGGGGGTTCGAGTCCTCCAACGGGCTTGGGCGTTTGTGTTGTCCTTAGCATATGTTACTATAACTCCTACAGTTGTAAACATGGCTGTTAAAGACAGCAAACGTTCGTCAAAATATAAAATAATCACTTGAAAAGCAGCTTTTCGGTTGCAGAGATTTTGGTAAAATATTTACCATGGTGTCGGCTTCACTAGGAGAGCCTTCATCAGAAGTAACACAGTTTTTTTGCATGTGAACGTAACGTAAGCATATGGTCTCGACCGATATGGCTCACGTTAAAAATTAAGAAGTTTACACATCGCAATTTTTAAAAACAATTAAGACAACGCGACCCAGGCTTGGATGGGGATACCCATGCAGCTTCAACACGATACCACCGTTCATCAAGAGTAGTGACTGGTGTATTGTGACGATCCACTTGCTCGGCCACCATTGACCAGACGTTTTCAATTGGTGAGAGATCTGGAGAATATGCTGGCCAGGGCAGCAGTCGAACATGTTCCGTATCCAGAAAGGCCCGCACAGGACCTGCAATATGCGGTTGTGAATTATCCTACTGAAATGTACGGTTTCGCAGGGATCGAATGAAGGGTAGAGCCACGGGTCGTAACACATCTGAAATGTAACGGCTGCTGTTCAAAGTGCCGTCGATGGGAACAAGAGGTGACCGAGAGATGTAACCAATGGCACCCCAAACCATCGCGCCGGGTAATACGCCAGTATGTCGATGACGAATGCACGCATCCAATGTGCGTTCACAGCGATGTCGCCAAACATGATGTTGTAAACAGAACCTGGATTCATCCGAAAAAAAAAAGACGTTTTGCCATTCGTGCATCCAGGTTCATCGTTGTGTACACCATCGCAGGCGCTCATGTTTTGGATGCAGCGTAAAGTGTAACCGCAGCCATGGTCTCCGAGCTGACAGTCCATGCTGCTGCAAACGTCGTCGAACTATTCGTGCAGATGGTTGTTGTCTTGCAAACATCCCATCTGCAGACTCAGGGATCGAAACGTGGCTGCACGATCCGTTATAGCCATGCGGGTAAGCCGGCCGCGGTGGCCGAGGGGACTGAGGCGCTCCAGTCACGGTCTGCACGGCCGCTACGGTCGGGGGTTCGAATCCCCCCCTCGGGCATGGATATTTGTGACGTCCTTAGTCTTAGTGAGTTCATAAGTAGTTTGTAAGTTTAGGGACTGATGACCCCGTAGTTAAGTCCCATAAGCTATACAAACATTTGAACATTTTGAACATGCGGGTAAGATGCCTGTCATCTCGACTGCTAGTGATAAGAGGCTGTGGGGATCCAGCACGGCGTTCCGTATTGTCGTCCTGAACCCACAGATTCCATATTCTGCTAACAGTCATTGGATCGCGACCAACGCGAGCAGCAATGTCGCGATACGATAAACCACAGTGCGACGTTTATCACAGTCGGGAACGTCATGGTAAGCATTTCTCGTCCTTACACGAGGCATCACAACTGCGTTTCACCAGGTAACGCCGGGCAACTGCTGTTTGTCTATGAGGAATCGGCTGGAAAGTTTCCTCGTGTCAGCACGTTGTATGTGTTTCCACCGGCGCTAACCTAGTGTGAATGCTCTGAATAGCTTATCATTTGCGTATCACAGCATCCTTTTCCTATCGGTTAAATATCGCGTCTGTAGCACGTTATCTTCGTGGTGTAGCAATTTTAATGGCCAGGAGTGTAGGTAGTCAATAGTTTTCGAAAAAATATGAAGGTGGAAGGCCGGCCGCGGTGGCCGAGGTGACTGAGGCGCTCCAGTCACGGTCAGCACGGTCACTACGGTCGGGGGTTCGAATCCCCCCTCGGGCATGGATATTTGTGCCGTCCTAGTTCGTAAGTAGTTCATAAGTAGTTTGTAAGTTTAGGGACTGATGACCCCGTAGTTAAGTCCCATAAGCTTTACAAACATTTGAACATTTGATTTGAAGGCGGAAGTTGATTAAAAATCGCGTTTTCAATGCTATACATCTAAATATCGCCTGAAGATGAGCATTTTTTACTAATACATATGGTGTCGAAAGTTAATGACGTTGGAGTAATTAACGTTTTGTGTTTTGAATGGTGTAGCTTGGGTATCCGTAAACATGAGCGACTTTTCGAGCTCCGTCGCTGGTCAAGCAGTCAGCTGGGCCTTATAGGAAATAAGCTTGCAGACGGTAAGTGTAGGCGCAGCTGCAGCGTGGCTCGGCGCAGCGCGGCGTGGGCGCTGGCGAGGCGGACGCTAGCGCCGGAAGAGGCGGCGCGGCGGGCAGTTAATTTATGGGCCGCCAGGCGGCAGCAGGCGCTTCCTGCCGCCCGCGATCGCCGCGAGATAATTGCTGGCTCGCATCGCAAACTGTATCTTTGTCTGCGCTCGCATCTAGCTGCTGGCCGCGCGCTTCCTGCAAGGCGCGCGCGCACACAATAGCGACACCGACACAGCGAGTGGACAGGCGTGCGGCCTGACGGCGTGGCCTCTCTTGTCACCTTATTTCCGACTACAAATACCACACAAGCGGCTTCTAATGAAATTACGTGCTTATGGAATATCTTCCCGACTGTGCGATTGGATTCACGATTTCCTATCAGAAAGGACACAGTTCGTTGTAATTGACGGCAAGTAATCGAGTAAAACAGAAGTGATATCTGGCGTTCCCCAGGGATGCGTTTTAGGTCCCCTACTCTTCCTTGTGTTTATAGACGATTTAGGAGACCATCTAAATAGCTCCCCCCTTAGACTGTTCGCGGATAATGCTGTCCTTTATCGGTTAGTGAAGTCAACAGAAGATCAAAAGTAACTGCAAAGCGATTTACACAAAATTTCTACATGGTGCGAAGATTGGTAATTGACATTAAATAAAGAAAAGTGTGAAGTAATACACTAAAAGAAATCCGCTGAACTTCAATTACGCGATAAATCAGTCAAACCAGGGGTCGTAAATTCTACCAAATAACGAGGAGTCACAATTACGAACAACTTAGACTGGAGAGAACACATAGAAAATATTGTGGGAAGGCGAACCAAAGATTACGTTTCATTGGCAGAACGCTTCGAAGATGCACCAGCTCCACCAAAGAGACTGCCTACATCACACTTGTGCATCCTCTCCGGGAGTACTGTTGCCCATTGTGGGACCCTCACCAAGTGGGACTGACGGGAGATACTGAGAAGGTTCAGAGAATGGTAGCTCGTTTTGTTTTATCACGTTACGGGGAGGAAAGCGTCACGGAAATGTTGCACGAATGGGGGTGGAAATCATTAAAAGAAAGACGTTATTCATTGCGGTGTGATCAGTTTACGAATTTTACTTCTGAATGTGAAAATATTTTGCTAGAACCCACCTACTTAGGGAGACATGAATATCCCAATAAAATAAGAGAAATCAGATCGAAAACGGAACGATTTAGGTGTTCTTTCTTCCCGCGTGCCATTAGAGAATGGAACCGCAGAGAAAAGTTATGAAAGTGGCTAATGAATCCTCTCCCAGGCACTTAAATGTGATTCGCAGAGTATCTATGTAGATGTAGATTCAGAAACACGTTTACAGACATCGTACCCCAGGCATACAAAAACGATCTGTAATCACGTAGAAAAAGGTGCCTGGTGGTCTCGGGATGAATCGCTAGACTAGAAACCAAAGGTTTGTGGGTTTGAAACCCGGTTGGATCACGGAATTTTTTCGTTCTGCGTTTTAACCCAGTCTTAATCTCTCAACGATGTCAGCAGTCGCCAGAAACGACAGCTGGTTCGGATTCCACGTTAAACTGTAGGTACTCTTTCACCAGTTCGATAACTGGAGGGCCGGCCGCGGTGGCCGAGGTGACTGAGGCGCTCCAGTCACGGTCAGCACGGCCACTACGGTCGGGGGTTCGAATCCCCCCTCGGGCATGGATATTTGTGCCGTCCTAGTTCGTAAGTAGTTCATAAGTAGTTTGTAAGTTTAGGGACTGATGACCCCGTAGTTAAGTCCCAAAAGCTTAACAAACATTTGAACATTTTTTGATAACTGGAGGTAGGTTAGGAAACGCAAGTCGCCGAATGCGGTCCAGTCGAAAGACTTGCACCAGGCCAATAAATCACACGAAATAATAATAATTATTATTAGGGATTTCGAAACGCCACGCCACGCCAGGTAACATGATTGTAGGTTGACATAGTCGGAAAATGTAAGCTATCGCACCGGATGTTGAAATACTGCCAATTATCGTTACGTGGGAGTAAGGCCTTCGTCCGGGGCTGGTTTTTCTGCCTGACGTTTCGTCTTCCACTGCTGAATACATCTTCGGAGGCTTTTCAGACACTGGTTCACACTGTAGTCAGCTCAGCATTCCGTAGTGTCTAAAAGTATCGACGCAAATGTCGGCTCTTGACGTCATGACATCTCTGCCTATGGTCGCGGAGTTATTTATCACTAAAGTTTGCAATTTATCCTTCTTCCATTCTATTGAAAAAGCTTTTTTGCTTCAGAATTTCAATGCCCTCTCTGTACATCCTAGCGTAGTAATTATTTGTTTAAAATATTCAAATGTTTGTACACCTAAGGGATCAAACTGCCGAGGTCATCGATCTCTACTTTAGCTTCAAATAAATTATCTTAACGACAACACACACACACACACACACACACACACACCACAGGGAGGACTCGAATCTTCGCCGGGAGTGGCTGCGAAATCCGCGACATGGCGCCTCATACCATGCGGAAATGATTTCGTCTTTCTGGGTCTACGGTGTCAGATACTCGAATTTGATGGTTACCAGGTCATTGTGTATATCTGCTAGCGTTCATATATTACAATTATCTTTATGTTCCCTCAGATGGGTGCTGATGCTTCTTTTTGTTGTTCCTATGGATACTTCGTTGCACGTGTTAGGGATATTATATAGTCCTGGACATACGGCTTTGCGCTGTTTAAATAATGGCGCGCCTTTCTTGTAGGTTTAAAAATGTTATAAATAAAAATGAATTGCTGGATATTTGGTAAAACACGAGAACGGCTGAAACAGTAATCGTTGAAGTCCGAGAATGCTCCTTCTTAAGAGAAAAATTGCATGGAAAAATGTGAAAAAAATTGCCTTTTACCCATTCAGTCTATTATAGAAGCAAACTTAAAAAATGAATTTGACCCCTCTTCGTTCGACGATAGATGAAATTTTCCGGATATGCTCTTCAAAACAAGAGGAAGTTCACTATCTACATGAAATTTCCTGTGGTGCAAGGCGGAGAGTACTTTACTTACGGGCTACGATAAAATCTACAGTTTTTCCGATCTGTATGAAAGTTTCTACACTTGGTCGTAAAAAAAAAAGAAAAGTGGAAGATCATTGTATACATACAACTTTGTATGGAGCCCGGTGAAGGGTAATTTACTTACAGACCTGACACACGTAACTACAATTTTATTCCGATTTTGATATAATTTTGCACACTTGATTTTAACACAAGAGGAAGAAGATCACTGCCTACATAAAGTTTCATATGGTGCATGGCAACAAGGCAGAGAGTGCAAAACAACGAACTGATTCAGTTTGACCAATTACCATGAACGTTAGCTCATGATCTTAGTATTTTGATAGGATTTTTGTAATCCGCAAGCCACCGTATCAAGCATGGCAAAGGGAACGTTGGAATGTTGCAATAAAATTTAATCACCATACAGATTATATCAATCAATGGCTTTTTCTAGATAGGGGGAGGGGGGTTGAAGAGTGATGACTGAAGAAGCGGCAGGTATGAGGGAGAGTGGAAGAAACGCGTCGAGAGAGGAGGTGAAGATGATGAAAGAGAGAGAGAGAGAGAGAGAGAGAGAGAGAGAGAGAGAGAGAGAGAGAGAGAGAGAGAGAAAGGGGGACTGTTCCCGCTGGATGTTCCCGTCCTCCCTCGGGCATGGACGTGTAAGCTATTTAAAGTGTTTTTAAGTCTAGGAACTCATGGCCGTAGCAGTTTGGTACAACAGGGTTACAAACATTTGAAATTTAGAAATCCGGGCAACGCCGGGTTTTCAGCTTGTCGTAAATAAAACACGGCATTGATACAATATTTAAAGGTTTGCGAATATTTATGCATCGACAAAGACCTATGTCCACCATTTCTCACAGCAGAAGGGTATCAAATCCCTTGCAGTTGCGTTCAAGTATACATAGAAACCAGGAAAACGAGGATTAAGTCCCACTTAAAGGAACACAAGAGTAATTGTCGCCTAGGTAAGACGGATAAATCAGCGGTAGCAGAACATGCACTAAGATCTAGTAACCATCAAATTCGATTCTCTGACAGCGTACTTCTGGCAACAGCAAATAATTACTACGCCCGGACGTACAAGGAAATTATAAAGAACAAAAACAATTTGAATAGAAAAGAAAGAGGTAATTGGAGGAATAGTGGATCTTAGTGAAAAGTAAATTAAATATTACCATCTATTCACCACAAACTTCGTAACATAAATGGACGCGACTCCGCCATCGTAGGCAACGGTCCCATGACGTCACGAGGCGACCATTGCGTGGATCCGCATTAACAGTACGGTACCTCTTGCTGACCTGACTTTAGTGTGAACCAGAGTCTGCAATGCCTCCGAACGACATCACATAGCGAAAATGGTATACGACCATCTCCAGGGACGCCCTCCGGTCCACAAACTGGAGCTTCGGCATCTGGCGGTCAACTGGCGGCGGGTGTGGAAGACCATCCCTCTCCTGCTGACGGAGGTCCGAGGGTTATGGTATCGACTAGTGAACAACGTCAAGTCATTTTCTGGAAGAGCAGTCACAGCTTAACACGATTTTTAATGAAATTGCAATACACACTACTCCCCAAATATTCTGTTTTAACACACCGTTACGCAGGACTTTTCATATGACTTAATTTTAGGTTTTCGGGAGCAGTGTGTGTTGTAATTTCATTCAAAACGTCGTCAAGGCCAATCAGCACCACGCTGACATAAGATTTAATGCGTCGCCAAACTGTGTACTGTGCCATGTTCTTGACTGCCGTGAGCATTGATTCTAGTGCCACAGTGTATCGACTATGAGGGAGATCTGCCGAGGAATAGTGGCCCTTATTAACGGGACCACCTCTATGAATGTGACCGTGGGCTGGTTCTCTCAGCCGGATATGAAGCTGTCCCAAATGTTCAAAATGTTCAAATGTTTATTAAGCTTATGGGACTTAACTACGGGGTCACCAGTCCCTAAACTTACAAACTACTTATGAACTAGCTAACACTAAGGACGGCACAAATATCCATGCCCGAGGGGGGATTCGAACCCCCGACCGTAGTGGCCGTGCAGACCGTGACTGGAGCGCCTCAGTCCCCTCGGCCACCGCTGCCGGCGAAGCTGTCCCCACTATGTGGTTACTGCGATACTATGCATTTGCAATTATCGACCATCGGCTTGGGGACAGTGTGGCGTACACGGATTACACTCACCAGCAGAAAAAATCCATCAGAACATATAGGGAAATGTACGACAATCTCCTCTCGGCGCCACTCATTCATTGCCAACATAGAGTGTTACGACTTTCATTGCAGCTTTCTCATTAAGTGGTGTGCTGTAGAGTGTAAGTTAGTAATACAATACCTTTACATTCCTTTTTTTCCAATACGTTTTGCGGGAACTGGGCCTCCCATTACTTTAAGACCCTTTGAGTAAGTCGTTTCCATTTTCGTTCTTCTTACTTGTAGAACATTACATACACAGTATACACCTCAAGTTCAGTGACAGCACCTATTCAGTACATTTTCTTTCCTTCACGTCATTTTCTAACTTCAAAGCACATTACAGAACGGGTTTTCTTTATTCGTTTGCACCTTCTGAATTTGTGTTAAGTTCTGGCAAAAGAGCCTTTATGTTGTAGACAGTTTTATAAAAAGAAAGGAAAACAAAATAGCCGCGATGGAGTAGCCGAGCGGTCTGAAGCGTCTCGCTGCGGAGCGCGCAGTGGAGGTTCGAGTCCTCCTTGGGACATGGGTGTGTGTGTTTGTCCTTAGGTTAATTTACCTAGGTTTAAGTAGTTTGTAAGCTACGGACTGATGGCCACGCAGTTTGATCCGATAGATTTAGAAAAATTTGAACATTTTTTTAAAAACAAATTAATAAAAATGATGTGTTGAGCAGAAGAAGACAAAACGTCAGGTAAAGGAGCATGGATTTTAATATGCCTAAAATCACTTTTAAAAATGTTCATTCACTATTGTGATTAATTTTATTCTCATCTTATTTACTTCAAACGAATAGAAACCGAGTATATTTTTATTACATCCCTGCTTTGTAAAATTTATTGTGTAACCTAATTTATTTCGTATGTCAAAATCCTTTAAGATAATCTTATATTCTTCATATTTTAAATGATTGAGAACAATTTTATTGTAGGACCTGTAAAAATTATTGTATAACTTTATATAAGTTTAATTTATTTCCTATGTTAAAACATTTTCACAAATATAACGATGTAAACCGTATTTAAAAAGACTAACTCACAGAGTAAGGAAAGTACGATTTTGAAGAATTGTTTCGCCTCCACGTGGCAACGGCGTAGAAAACACGAAATTAATATTTCCAGTCCCTATGGCGGCTAAGAAACCGTAACTATTACGTATGCTACCAGTTTTAGTAGTATCCGACCCACCTTAGAATCTCCAGTTGGTGGGTCACTCTGTAATAGTTAAAAAAAAAAAAAAAAAAACAGAAAGAAAATGTCCTTAGCATAAGTTAAATTAAAGTCTAAGGACTGATGATAATAGCAGTTTGGTGGTAAAGGTTTACAAATAATATTTCCACACTTCCGTTGCACTGTACAGTAAGAGTAAGATAGAATACATCTCCATGACCAACGATATTATTCCTTCTAAATATGGTTCTCGGGCGAGACGTTGGATGATGATGATGTTGTTGTTGTAACTGCGCAATATTTCGCCAGCACATCTGGCTGACATCTTCAGGTGCGATGGACACACTGGTGGGCCGTGACCGACGAATTCTTATTTAAAGCATACAAAGAAGGGGACGTGGATGCGTGAACGCGCCAAAAACGGTGACCAAAAGCGCAGAAGGACTGATTTTGGAAAGTTTCGCTTAAGATAAACAGTTGCGATATTTCTTTATTTATTTTCATTTTATTTTTTATTAGCGTGTTTAAAAGGTTCTTATTAATTTTCATTTAATTTATTATTCTATATCTGATGGTCGGTTGCACAGTGGTAGAGTGCCAGACTGCAAATCCGAAGGTCGCGGGTTCCATCCCCGCCAGGTCCTGGGATTTTTAAGTATCACTTTCCACTTCTTTCACCTCTGGCAGTATTGCTCATGTGAAAAATACCGAGTAGCACCGTGGTTCGGAGCCCACGTTAAACTGAAAGTCCCCTGTAACTGGCTGGGTAAGTCAGTTCGAAGGTCGGAGGAAGGCAACGGCATCCCCGGCATCCCACCGCCAAACAGGACCATGCCTGGTAAAGCACTGTGGTGTTCAGATCAATCTTCGGATTGTTGACTGCTTTACCTTTTTATCTGATGGTAATAATATTGTAGATTTTTCGTACTGCATCCAAGAATGAAAAGAGCCAGCTGCGCCACCTGTTGGACTGTGACGTAAACATTTCCTCGGTGGCGGAGTGGTCAACGCGTCTGCCTAGTATTCAAGAGATCCCGGGTTCGAATCCCGGCCGAGCACAAATTTTTATTCGCCGCACTTTGCTACTCCATCTAAACCTAAAACAGTGAAGCCGTAACTGATCGCAAATTGCGATTTATTTCATATTTAGAAGAAATCCGTCGGGAAAGCCTGAAGCGACTCGAAATTATTCCTTCTGTAAGAAGCTCGGCAGCAACCACTGGAGATGGAGCAGTGTGTGTGCGCAGTCAGTGAGGCTGCAGCCCGGCCGTGTCGGCTCGGCACAAACAGCGCGTCAGCCGTGAAACCGCGACACCGCTGACGCAGAGGGTGTCATCTGGTGTGCGCGTAATTCGCAACTTCCCACTTGGTCAGGCGAGGCCGCGCGGCAGCTGCAGCACGCGACCCTGCGCGTGTGCGTGTGTGTCGGTGCGTGCGTGCGTGCCGCGTGCCGGAAGCCGCCTGCGTAGGAGGAGAGGAGGAGGAGAGGAGACGGGCCCGGATTGCGCTCGAGCGCCGGCCATCCGGTTGGGCAACGGCCGGCCATTAGCCAATTGCGCGCCCAATCTGCGCTCACGCCAGCCACTTGTCCGCCGCAGCCGCAGCCGCAGCTGCCGCCACACTGCCCGGCAGGCGTCGCAGGCACCCGCCGTCTTACCACTGTCCTCAAGCTGGGCGTAGGGCAAAGTGTCGTAGCTAATGACCTCAGGTTTCCCCGAAAACTGGAACTGTCTGATACAGACACCTGTGCTCAGTGGAAATCGCCACCACCTACACTGGCGTTACTAAAGTCTTGCGATCGATTATCATCGCGGACTTCTTTTTGCGCCGGCCGCGGTGGCCGAGGGGACTGAGGCGTTCCAATCACGATCTGCTCGGCCACTACGGTCGGGGGTTCGAATCCCCCCTCGGGCATGGATATTTGTGCCGTCCTTAGTATTAGCTAGTTCGTAAGTAGTATGTAAGTTTAGGGACTGATGACCCCGTAGTTAAGTCCCATAAGCTTAACATACAATGAACATTTTATTTGAACTTCGTTGTCTCTACAGGGTGTCCACGAAAGGATTCCCTGATTTCAAAATTAAATATCTCAAAGATCGATAGAGGAATGCAGTAAACGGTATGTTTATTGTGAAAGCTGTATGAAGTTTATAAAAAAAAAAAAGTTCAAATGTTTGTAAAGTCTATGGGACTTAACTACGGGGTCATCAGTCCCTAAACTTACAAACTACTTATGAACTAGTTACAAACTAGGACGGCACAAATATCCATGCCCGAGGGGGGATTCGAACCCCCGACCGTAGTGGCCGTGCAGACCGTGACTGGAGCGCCTTAGTCTCCTCGGCCACCGCGGCCGGCTATGAAGTTTATACAGCAGTTTGAAATAATAGTTACAAAAGCTGCTAACAGATGGCGCTGTAATCGCCATACGTAGTGCCTAGTATAAATAGTGATCCGAAGGCCAAAGCGATCAGTTCTACTATTGAAACGCGAACGGTTAGCGTACCGAAGGAAGAGATTAAAACCGTGTACCCCACTGATCAACGCGTTTTTCTGGTGCTAGAGTACCGCAGGTTAGAAGAGAGTCCTACGGCAACAAGGCGAAGTTTTCAAGCACGATTTAATGTTCCAAAAGGACCCGATGCGAAAACCATTCGTACGCTCTTCGCAAAATTTCAACGAACAGGCGGGGTAACTGATGATCTAGTGGGACAATCAAATGTTCAAATGTTTGTACAGTCTATGGGACTTAACTACGGGGGTCATCAGTCCCTAAACTTACAAACTACTTATGAACTACTTACGAACTAGGACGGCACAAATATCCATGCCCGAGGGGGGATTCGAACCCCCGACCGTAGTGGCCGTGCAGACCGTGACTGGAGCGCCTTAGTCTCCTCGGCCACCGCGGCCGGCCTAGTGGGACATGTTGGCCGCAAGCAAACCGCAGTTACGCCTGAAACTTTCGCCACAGTTTCTGGAATTATTCATCGAAATCCAATGTCATTCGTCCCTAGAATTGCATCTGAGACTGGTTTGAAGCGTTCCAGGCACGCAGAAAATACCGAGAAAGAGCCTACACATGTTTCCATTCAAAATTAAAACGCACCAGGCTATACCCGTACGAGCTGTGCAACAAAGGGTTGCCTTTGCTAATCAGATGCTCACAATGAGTGATAGTGAAGGATTTGATATTGGCTGCATCTGGTTTACAGATGAAGCACACTTCCACCTGAATGGATACCTGAATAAGCAGAACTGGCGATTTTGGGGTTCCGAAACGACATATTGATGTGAAGCGAAATCCCTGTATTCTCCTAAAGTTACTGCGTGGGCTGCACTATGCAGCAGAGGCATTATTGGCCCTTTTTTCATTCGAGAATCGGTCACTGGTGCACGTTACGTTGCAGTTTTGGAACAATTTGTCGCCACATAGCAAGCGTTAGAGAATCGTCCAGGTACTGAATGGTTTATGCAAGATGGAGCCCGACCACATCGGACCGAACAAGTGGTTCGCTTTCTTGAGGAATACTTCGGGAATCGAGCCATTGCTTTGGAATATCCCAAATTTACTGGTGCAGGCATGGATTGGCCTCCATATTCGCTGGATTTGACTCTCTGTGACTTTTTTTGTGGGGCACAGTGAAAGACATGGTCTACCCGAAGCATGCCGCCACACTGGACGAGCTTGAATCGGCGATGTGAATCCATTTCGGTTGAGACACTACGGAATGTGTGGACGAATTTCATTCTTCGTTTGCGCCACCTCTGTAGTGCCAATTGTGAACATTTTTAAAACATTGTGATGTGATTGTTTGCAAAGAGTGTTCTCATACGATTATTTCACTTATGTATGCTGATATGAGCTGCACAGCGTACAAAGCCATCTGTTAGCAGCGTGTGTAACTATTATTTCAAACTGCTGTATAAACTTATTACAGCTTTCACAATGAACATACCGTTTACTGCTTTTCTCTATCGATCTTTGTTTTCGAGATATTTCATTTTGAAATCAGGGAGCCCTTTTCTGGACAACCTGTATGTTGTTTGTTGTAGTCTTCAGTCCACTTTACCTCATCCTGCTCAAATCTACATTCTTTTCTACCTGCTTACTATATTCCTCTCTCACTCTCACTCTGTGACTTTCACCCCAAAACACTTCTCTCCGGTTTGTACACGTTAGTTTACCGACTTTCGCAACTGTTAATTAGTCTACTTGAGACGAAACGCGTTTCGCTTCGTTTTAAAGCATCTTCAGTGATCAAGTGTTTTTTATGTTGCCCTCTTCATGTATTTCGTGTAGCACCTTGCCACTTGCTGTCACTATTTACAATGACACTATTTACAATTTCACTTCAGAAATGGCGAGTTTTCGTCAACTTTATACGCCGCTCGCTGAGGATGACGGCCAGTTGGACCACCAAAATATTGTCGCGTTGAAATGGAAGCAGGCTTGACTTCGAAGGCAGGGGGACAACTGAACACAGCACTTATACTGAAAACGGCTTTATTACGAACTGAAACGTACACGCATCACTGACTCTCGGACAGAATGTACTAGAAATTATAAGACAGAGTGTACCAGAAATTAGAAGAATAATTAACGTAAGAAACATGTAGAATATTCTGGAAATGATAATTACAAATAAACAAGTTTTTGCCGCAATCGGTGACGCTATGCATTGCGCCACGCCGGCAGTTGGTTAACTTGGCGTCTCGCAGCAATATAGTGTGTAGACAACGTTGTGATCCGGCAGGCAACCCGACTACACTATCACTGCCTCCAATACTAAACTCAAAATTCCTTCATGTCTCAAAATGCGTTGCACCATTCCATCTCTTCTCTTAGTCAAGATATTCCAGAAATTTCTTTTCTCCCAAATTCGATTCAGTACCTCCTGCATGCCTTCAGAAAAGCGTCCCTAACACAGAAATTAATATTGGATATCAAAAAATTTCCTTTCTTCAGAAGTACAAAACTCGTATACTACTTTCATTGTCTCGTTACCTAATCAAATTTCTTCAGGCTATAACTTTCGTTTGCTACTTTCCATTATCTTTATTTTGCTCTTCTTACCTGTATTTTATACACACCTACCAAGACACTGTCCAGTTCCTTTGCTAACATTGACACAATTAGAATGTTATCGGCAGACAGCAGATTTTTATTTCTTCTCCCTCAACTTCAATTCATTCTCCAAATTTCTCCTTGCATTCATTCGCGGTTTGCTCGATGTACAGATTGAGTAACATTTGGGAAAAGGTACCACCCTGTCTTACCCCCTTCCGAACCAATGCTTCCCTTTCATGCCCTTCGACTATTTATAACTGTTGTCTCGTTTTTGTACAACTTATAAATAATCTTTTGTTCCCTATATTTTACCCCTGCTAACTTCACAATTTTAAAGAATATATTCTTGTCAAGTGTTGAAAGCTTTCTCCCAGTGTAGAGTAGATAGAAATGTAGGTTTGCCTTTCCTTAACGTATCATCTAACATAAATTGAAATGAATTGGCTCTCGTTTCCTACATTTCTCCTAAATCTATATTGATCTTCCCCGAAGTCAGCTTCTAATAGTTTCTCCATTCTTCTGTAAATAAATCCCGTTACAATTTTGAAACACTGACGTCCTACAATGATAGTTCCGTAATTATCTATAGCTACGCATAAATATTGTGAAATTGTTTACGGTGCAGCATTATGTGCAAGATATCACCTCTCCATTTCCCTCACCAATGTTCAAAGAGATTCGTCTCAGACGACGACGAAATCATTAGCTAAAATTGTCCAGAATCTTCTTTAAACCAGTCGTTAACAATGGCAGTCAGAGGATATGGCATATTGTCATCCATAAAATTCCATAATTGTTTGGCAACATGAATTCATAAGTGGTTTCAAATGTCCTCCGTACAGCCGAAGATATAACTGATTACTTGAACCAGAGGATTCAGTCAATTCCATGTAGGAACAGTCTTCTGTCCATATGGTCTTTCCAAGTGTTTCACACCAGACGGCAAAATAAAAACTGAAAAGTTGATATTTTTGTGGATGGTGAAACGCCAACGAGAAGACATAATAAAAACGAAAACGAGGAATAGTGTCACTTAGATTTCCAGTGGCATTTACCCTCCATCATGAACGTTGGAGCACGTTCCGTAAACTTCCCCGATACTGTAATGGCGGTGCAGATTGTAACAAGAGTAATAAAAAGCAGGGTCTCTGATGCATCAAGAAAGTACACTGTCACAACACAAGCGGAAACACGACGGCCATATCTTGGATGTAATGAACAGCTTTTTCTTATCTTTCATAGTCATCTGCGACCAACTAATTTCGACAGTGCTGGCTCAACAGCATACTAGCCGGAGACTACTAAAGAGAAATTTGTGAGGCATGGTTTGGAACGCACTGCTATGCGCGCTCCAAGAAGAAAATAGAAAAAAGCAAAATAAATAACCTGAGGGCGAACGTCATGTTGCAAAATCTTTTTCAAACTTCTCAGTAATGACTTCTTTGGGGAGAGGGGGATGTGGGTATATTCGTCTGTTTAATTAAACAATGGAAACCCATGCTGATACGAGGGTTGGAACTTAAATAGTGACAACACTGCTGTGGAGATACAATTTGCTCATGGCAGGAAGCTATCTTACAAATGTATTTTGTGAATAATGAAATGCCAAGATCGCGATATTTCCTTTTTATTTATAACAGACGACCGGTTTCGATGTGCACAGACATCATCTTCTGGTATTTGCACTAAATAGTAACATTATTACATAAATGCATGTTGTAGCCAGTTGTACTGTACTGGTGGGTTGTCACACATTACAATATGCCGTTTGGTTGCCAGATATAAAACTCGTATAGTCATATAAAGAACCATCATATTGAACCATTGTGAGTGTCAACAAGCTAGCTTGTCTGTGAACATCAAAACCAGTCATCTGTTATAAATAAAGACTAAATACCGCTATCTTGGTATTTCATTATTCACAAAATACTGCTGTGGAGAGTCTATGCAATAGGATCTACTATTGTCGCTGATAGTACATGTTGTTGACATACTCACTTTACCTCCGAGCAAATGGACTCGCTCGTCCCACGTCACAATCGAGGGAAACACAGTCACTTGTGAGCGAGCGGTCTAGCGTAATGGTGTCACTATGTTTCGAAACAGAAAAAAAGCCGGAGCAGGATTGAATGTACCAGAGGTCGTACAGCATGACAGTGTCACCAAGGTCTTCAAGAGGCGTGCGGGCTGGCCGCGGTGGCCGAGGAGACTCAGGCGCTCCAGTCACGGTCTGCACGGCCACTACGGTCGGGGGTTCGAATCCCCCCCTCCGTCATGGATATTTGTGCTGTCCTTAGTATAAGGTAGTTGATAAGTAGTTTGTAAGTTTAGGGACTGATGACCCCGTTGTTAAGTCCCATAAGCTTAACAAACATTTGAACTTTTTTTGAGGAGTGCGGGGAGTCGCCATTGCCGTACAGAATAGTGGCACATTGGGTAAAAGCCTTCAACGAAGGTCGGCAAACTGTGGGAGACATGCGTCGGGCTGGTCGTCCTAGCGTCTCTGAAGAAGAAGTGCCCACTGTTGCCGTGTTTGTGGACAGTGATCGACGCCAGATGATTCGTGGACTCGCTTACAAAACTGGATTAGCGTGGGCGCAAACAGCCTGTGGCTGCTCAGTTCGGTCTTACTCAGTTTGGTCGATGGGACTGGGAAGAGCTGTACCATCCACCATACTCCCCGGAATTGTGACTTTGATTTGATTCCGAAAATGAAGAAACCACTTCGTGGCATTCGCTTCAGAACCGTTCCAGAGATTCGTCAGGCAGTAGACCACTCCATCCGCACCATCAACAGAACTGCCACTGCTAACGGTATACTACGCCTTCCACATCGCCGGCAACGGGTTCTACACAACGCTGGTGACTCTTTTAAAGGACAGTAACAAGTGCAAACATGTAACGCTTTTGTATCGGTTGTGAATAAATAGTTGTCACTATTGAAGTTTCAACCAAATCAAATGTTCAAATGTTTGTATAGCTTATAGGACATAGCTACGAGGTCATCAGCCCCTAAACTTACAAACTACTTACGAACTAGCTAATACTAAGGACGGCACAAATATCCATGCCCGAGGGGGGATTCGAACCACCGACCGTAGTGGCCGTGCAGACCGTGACTAACGCGCCGTAGTCCCCTCGGCCACTGCGGCCGGCGAAGTACCAACTGACTGTTTCCCGACTTACTAACAGGGTTTTCAAATATAAACTTCTTACTCTTTTAGCGGCATGTTTGAAGGGTATACTTCATCATTAAGCTTTAGTGGCTTCAGAACACGTCTACACAATTTTAAATAATAAAAAAGAAATGTATGCAATGGTCAATATTTATCCGTATACAATAGATGCCAATTCTGTCTTTTTACGCTTGTTAACTGTTATGCAGAGATATTCGAAATCACTTGCAATAGTATCGTTTGTCAACTGTTTCCGAATAATAACTAACAAGTCGTTGTTGTTGTTGTTGCTGCTGTTGTGGTCTTCAGTCCAGAGACTGGCTTGATGCAACTCTCCACAATACCCTATCTTGAGCAAGCCTCTTCATCTCCACATAAGAACGGCAACCTACATCCATTTGAATTTGCTTATTATATTCATCTCTTGGTCTCACTCTGCATTTTTAACCCACATACATCCCTCCAACGCTAAATTCAAAATTCCTTGATGTCTAAGAATGTGTCCTACCATTCGATCACATCTTTAAGGCATACCAGAAATTCCTTTTCTCCCCAATTCTGTTCAGTACCTCTTCATTAGTTACGCGATCCATCCACCTAATCTTCAGCATTCTTCTGTAGCACCACATTTCAAAATCCTCTATCCTCTTCCTATCCGCACTGTTTATGGTCTAAGTTTCTCTCCCATACAAGGCAACACCCCACACAAATGCCTTCAAAAAGGACTTCCTTAGGCTTAAATCAATATTCGATGCTAACAAATTTCTCTTTTTCGAGAAAGCTTTTCTACCCATTGCTATTCTGCATTTTATATCCTCTGTATTACGACCATCATTTGTTATTTTACTGCCCAAGTAACAAAACTCATCTACCTCCTTTATTGTTTCGTTACCTAATCTAATTCCTTCAGCATCACCTGATTTTCTTAGACTGCACTTCATTACCCTTGTTTTGCTCCTGTTAATGTTCATCTTATATGCACCTTTCAGCCCACTGTCCATTCCGTTCAACTGCTCTTCCAGGTCCTTTGCTGTCTCTGACGGAATTACTGTGTCGTCGGCAAAACGCACCCTGAACTTAAATGCCTTCTCAAAATTTCCCCTTGATTTCCTTAATAGCTTGCTCAATGTACAAATTGAATAACATTGGGGAAAGTCTACAACCCAGTCTTACTCCCTTCTCAACCACTGCATCCCTTTCGTGTCCTTCAACTCTGACAACCGCTGTCTGGTTTCTGTACAAGTTGTAAATAACCTTACGATGTCCTTAGAGCCATAGAAATGATTTCGTGGCTACTAGCGAAAAAAACAACCTGTTTTTAAAAACAAACTGGACACAATGTGGAAGAACATTTGAATTTTTATTTATTTATTTTGTCAAAAAACATATTCGCTTTATAGACGTAGTAAAGCCATAGCCGACATAAATAGTACGAGCGATTGATATTGACGCAGCACAGAAGCATAAAACCATGAAAATGTGAAACAGGCGGAGTAACGGAGTGAGACGCTGCTGAGAATGAGTTTTCCCCACAGTATCACAGAATGACGACCGCGGGCGATTCCCAGCAGCCAGCTCGACAAAGGCGGCCGCCGTTTGCTTTGTGCGTTGCCACGGATAATGGGGCGTCAGCAGTGGATTTATGGGGAAGGTGCGGGCACGACACAGCCGGTGATGAACAGCTCCAAATGGAGGCGCCGCGGTGCTCCGGTGCTGTTATTTAGGCACGCGGGGCCATTCCTGTCCTCTACACAAATTAGCGTCAGACAGCTTAAACCGCTAATGTCCGGCCACATTGTTAGCATACCACAGACACGTCTCCTCCTACACGGAACATCATCTTGCTGGACAAAGCCTTGCAACTACTTGCTGTACACTCAGGTGAAACAAGTATAGGGACAGCGGTATGCTCAGGTATAGATGGCGCCGGTGTAGCAACTGACATTTTGAGACAGTAGTTTTTTTTTTTTTTTTTTTTTTTTTTTTTTTTTTTTTTTTTTTTAAATAAAGAACGAATCTTATAGTCAAGAAAACAGCAATGACCATCTCATCCTCATCCCTCCTCTCCATCTCCCTCTTATCTCTATCCAACCGCCCCCCCCCCTCTCTCTCTCTCTCTCTCTCTCTCTCTCTCTCTCTCTCTCCCCTCCGCCTGTCTCTGGGAATTTCTTCATACCACCTGTCCTGTCTGTTCGTTTCCTGCTGACCCTCCCCCCCCCCCCCCTACTGTCTGTGTTTAGTCGTCCTCATCGCCATTTGTTTAGTTCTTCCCGGCCTAGCTTTCAGGAAAGGTTCTGTTCAGGACGCTTGGAATGCGTTGACATCTAAAACAGCTATTCACATTACTAATACATGTTTTACTTATTGAAGAGTGCATTATACTCAACTTATAATCTCTGTTCTCCTCGCGGCGGCATCTCCTTCCTCTATGCTTGCTGCGCTGTAGTATACTCCTAGTGACTGCCTATATTGGGGCCGAGTTCATATGGGCTCCTCCAGACGCATGTCGGCCTAGATATAAAACAACGGTGAATTTAGGAGCGCATTGACTTGTACTCCTGTGATTCATGTTAAAAGGTTTCCGACGTGAATATGGCCGTTGTTGTTGTTTTTGTTGTGGTCTTCATTCCAAAGCTGGTCGATGCAGCTCTACCTCATACCTTGCAAGCCTCTCCACCTCTGAAAAAGAACGGCAAACTACACTATTTCGAACCTGCCTACTGTATTCGTCTCTCGGCCTCCCTCTGCAATTTTTACCCCACACACTTCACTCCAATGCTAAATTTGCGATTCCTTGATGTCTCACAAGTAAACCTTCGGAAGTGTCACTCTCCGATTTTTTCTGAATTATTATTATTATTATTATTATTATTACTTTTGTTATGAATGAATCTTTTCATAAAAGACGAAAATCGGCCTAGGTATATTGGACGGCGAGGGAAAATTAGGGGGACAACACCTAAGATGACAAATGTTTCGCTACAAAAATTAGTTTTGATTTAGTCGAAGTAGTGTTAAACAACCCTTATATCGCCACGCTCTTATGATACTGCCCATGAATTTGGAAGTGTGGAAGCAACTTATTGTATTCTCAAGCAAGACATATTTTTATACTCTGTGAACATTAAAAGGAAAATATTACTTTGTTTTGATACACCACATTTCCTGAAATTATTACGAATTGGTGACGGAATCAACCTGTTTGGCCGTATCATATTTATAGAACAAGTTTCGCAGCACCAGACAAGTGACCTTCCGATAACCTTTAGAACTGTGTAATACCTGCCCAGTTATTTTTCAGGTCGTACTGCCCAAGAGGCAGGTTCTGCATAAAGCTCACGACGAAAGTTTCATAAAACTGAGCGTACTGGAACTGGTATGCGCTCATGTTGCGCTGCGAAACGCGTAAATAAGTTGTCGGTACAGATGAACATTAACAAGAGCAAAACTATGGTAATGGAGTGCAGCATCAGGTGATGCTGAAGGAAGATTACAAGAGGTAGATGAGTTTGTTACTTGGGCAGTAAAATAACAAATTATGGTCGCACTATAGAGGATATAAAATGCAGAATGGCAATGGGTAGAAAAGCGTTCTTGAAAAAGAGAAATTTATTAACATCGAATGTTGATTTAAGCCTAAGGAAGTCCTTTCTGAAGACATTTGTGTGGAGTGTTGCCTTGTATGGGAGTGAAACATGGACGATAAACAGTGCGGACTGGAAGAGGATAGAGGCTTTTGAAATGTGGTGCTACAAAAGAATAATGTTGAAGATTAGGTGGGTGGATCGCGTAACTAATGAGGAGGTACTGAACAGAATTGGAGAGAAAAGGAATTTCTGGCATACCTTGAGTAAAATAAGGGATCTATTGTTAGGACACGTTCTTAGACATTAAGGAATTGTGAATTTAGCGTTGGAGGGAAGTGTGTGGAGTAAAAACCGCAGAGGAAGACCAAGAGATGAATACAGTAAGCAGATTCAGACAGATGTAGGTTGCCGTTCTTATGTGCAGTTGAAGAGGCTTGCTCAGGATAGGGTATTGTGGAGTTCTGCATTAAACCAGTCCTCGGACTAAAGACCACAACAACAACAACAACAACCTTTAGTGGACAATTTAACTGAACAGTTAACTCAGCATCTTCATGAATTTTCTTCAGATACTGAAACGCATCTACTTATAAAGTTTTTAGCTATCGCATACAACGTAAATTTACTGTACAGCGTTTACAATAAATTGGTCGAAAAATGTCTATTTGACAAATTTTTCTCGTCGATGACGTAAACTTGAAGGACATAGCGAGACTCAAGTCTGCCGAGACGCTAGCCTCCAGGCGAGACGGTGGCGAGGCGATTTGACACCTAGTCGCCTGCCCCGTAGTGGCTCAGTGAAAATGCCCGACCGCCCTGCTACCTTGGGGTAGAGTTGCCGAATCCGAGCGAGGCATTAAGTGGCCCTTTTCCAGCACTTCTTGTGCTCGTTAAAAGTTGCCGAGTTCGAGTCTGTCGTATGCGAAAATGTCCCTCACACTAGCCTAACAGCGGAGAGAGATGTTCCTGACGCCGGCAGCGCCTGACGTTCGTCCTGATGGTTAGGTGTCCTCAACTGACGGGAATTCTCAAACCAGAAGCGAACTCGTGTCTCTCCTCCAACGCGCGCTTCCGACGTCTATTTGAAACAACTCCAAGGAAACCGAACTACATTTCGCCATCTTGGGCATTTTTACACTAATTAAATGAGTTATGCAAAAAATTATCTTCCCCCTCCTACCTCTCTAGGTACAAATTCTATTGATTGTGTCTGTACCCCAGGAAAATTAATTTAGTAGTGTTAATGACGCAATCAAGTTGGAAGGATTATGTAATTCTACTTTGTCGGAAACTGACATTGCCGGCCGCGGTGACCGAGGGGACTGAGGCGCTTCAGTCACGGTCTACACGGCCACTACAGTCGGGGGTTCGAATCCCCCCTCGGGCATGGATATTTGTGCCGTCCTTAGTCAGTTGATAAGTAGTTTGTAAGTTTAGGGACTGATGACCCCGTAGTTAAGTCCCATAGACTATACAAACATTTGAACATATTTTTAATCCTTTTTTTTGAAACTGACATTTTGAGACAGTAGTTGTTTTTAAAATAAAGGACGAATCTTACAATCAAGAAAACAGTAATGACAATCTAATTCTTTTCCTTCATACCAACGGTCCTCTCTTTTCATCTCCTACTGCCATCACACACCACCCTCCTCTGTCCGGGTTTAGACGTCCTCATCAGCATGTGTTTCGTTCTTCCCAGCCTAGCTTTCAGGAAAGGTTCTATTCTGGTCGCTTGGGATGCGTTGACATATAAAACAGCTATACAGATTAGTAATACAATTTTTACTTACCGAAGAGTGCAATATACTCAACTTATAATCTCTGTCTGTTCTCTTCTCGCGTCAGCATCTTCTTCTATGGTAGCTACACTGTAGTATAGTCCTAGTGACTGCCTATTTCGGAGTCGAGTTCAGTACAGACGCATGTCGGCCTAGATATAGCCGCTTGTAGAGGGCGCGCTTCTCGGTTGCTCCCTCCACGAGGCGCGGCGCCGGCGTGCGATTGGCTGCCGGTCGTCCTCTGCCTTCTCCACGATCGTTCTCTTGCGTCTGGCGTGTGGCTCTTTGCGTCACAACAGTCTGTACAACTCCTCCTCTCCCACCCATCTCCTCCTCCTCCTCATTCTCTCTGCCCATCTCGTCCTTCTCTATGTTTCTTGTCCCTAACATGTAGAGTGGTCTGAAGAGAGGGTCGAAAAGGTAGGCTGACACTATTGCCACACAACAGACCGGTTGTGCAGTGCGGCCTGTTGGCAGGGGTTGGAAAACGCGTTTTTACCTGTATCTCAGTTCTTACATGAGCCAGGAGGTTATAAACCCTACGTTCCTGATTGTTGTGTTGCAAACAGTATGTGAAAGAAATTTGGTTGAAATCCATCCAGTGGTTTTGCTGGACATGTGGAACATACATACACACATCCAGCCATTTTTACAATGTATATAGCTCTATATATAGCCAGTAACAAGGCCTGTCTCCTCCTCCTCCTCCTCCTCCTCCTCCTCCTCCTCCTCCACTGCCTCCTCCCACTCCACCATCACCACCTCATCCTCCTCCCTCTAACCACCACGTTTTCCTCTGTCATTACCTCCCATCGCTCTGTGCCAATCTCTTTCTATATCACTATGTATGTCAGATTCATAAAATTACCAAAATACTTCAGTAAATTGTACCAGTATCTAACTAACAAAATAATCTTCTTCAATCCATCACAGTTCCTTTAACCATTGGTCGGATTCCTAACAACCTAAATGGAGTTCGATAATTGCTCCAGAAAATAAAGCTTAGTTACTATGAGAGTCACTGTAAGTCCACAGTCACATATGAATATCCAGCAGCTGCATCACAATGCTTAGTCAAAGACTATTCGTGCAAAGGTCAATTCTATGTAGCTCCTTCGCGGGATCTATCGAGATGTTATTGTGTCCACTAAACGAATCCCGAGTGCTATTTTAGCAGGTACTTTATGCGATTTCAACCGGCTTACCTGTGGTAAAAGGTGTTGAAAAATTGAAAGATTAAGAGTGGCCCAGATCTTGTAGCACTCTCTCATTAAGGATTTCTTGCGTCTTACATGAAGAGGGGCGATATTGCGTAGCACTGGGAGCAACTGAAGGGATGTAGCCATCAAGAGTGCCACTGATCAACCGCATTGCACTGTTTTTCCACACGAACATCGCTGAACCTATTGACAACACACTATTCACCTGATTCCCAACTTGATTCTGCTAAATCCTACCCTAACCTTACCTGCTGGTTTTTGAAGGCGGTACTCCTAGGTACTGTGAATATTCACTGTATTCGAGTGATGTGTTTATTGGCAACGATTCTGTTATTGTGAGTGAAGGGCAATGTCGTCAGCGTAAATCAACTTTTCAAACTGCGTAGCCGTATCAGCATTATAAATAAACATTGGAGAGAAATGGAACAAGGACCGAACCCTGGGGGGACGAACTGCAATAATTCATCATTTAACGACTTCACTCTGTCGTTGGGTAGCGACCTCTAGCGCAGTCTTTCACAAGGCCCGCCTGGGAGACGCCTTGGCTGGTCTCAAGTGGGTCAATAGGAGCACTGCGGGGTGCCCCCATCAGAGAGCTGGCGGTCATTGTCTTAACTTAGAGCGCGCTCGCTACTCAGGTCAGCGGGGAGCGCTCCAGCACATCGCATCAGACACTACCCAACAGTCCTTACTTCCTTATGCGGCGACAGCCAAACGAGTCAAAAACGGGACAGTGACAGGTGATGTCGGGAAATTAGGCGATATATATGTACATTACAGAAACGATACAACCAACACTTACACATGCACTCTGTGGGGCTAACCTCTGGACAAATAGTTACACAAAACATTTAACAACGTGGCCTCTCAAGTCCTTGCTAACAGGGAGCAGTGTCAGATAATTTTACAATCGATTCAATTACAACAACAAATTTAATACGCACTCTGTGGTGCTAACCTCTGGAGAAATAATTACATTAGGGTGACTACCATTAAACACACCCTGAGCCGTTGACGAAACTGCCCCGGTATCATTCTGACCCACTGAAAACCCTCTACTCGTACGTGACGCTGTAAGGCAGTAATAGGAGGGAAAGGGGCGTGAACTCAGTACACACGAAACCCCGTGCACGACACTTGCCTTCGGCGTCGTAGCCACCGGCGTCTTCCGCTCGAGTCCCCCTCTAGCTGCACCGCCCGACAGGCAGCCACCCTGTCCCTCCAGTGGCCAAGCGCGTCACTCCTCTGCGACAACTCCAGGGCGCTTCGCCAGGCCGGCTCGCCTTCTTTTCACACGTGCCCAACGCCCACTGCCGCCGCGGCCCGCGCGCGGAGATTTCGCGACACATCGAGCGCCATCTCCCGGTCATGTTAATAAGCGAGGCCGAACCATAGGAAACAAAACGTAACGATGACCCGCGTAATACAAAGCACGGAGCCCAGACGGCTCAAAGGGTATTTCATCGATCAAACGATGTTTCAATAACACACATCAATTTTTACAACTACGTCTGCAGACAAACTCTGCAAGGCGTCATAACGGCGCGCTGGTTGAGGGAGCCCCTGATAGCCATTCCCTTTCCTGTTTCACTTCCGAATGTAGTGACAGCGTCTGTCTAATAGCTCAGTACGAGCTCTAACTACTGTTATCTTTGTTATCCTGCTGGTCTACCGGCAATGAATCTTTGACAGAACAAGAATTTTTCCATTTTCGTTTCAATTAAATGTTCAAATCTTTCTAGAGCTTAAGGGACTTAACTGCGGGGTCATCGGGCCCTAAAGTTACAAACTACTTATGAACTAGCTTATACTAAAGACGACACAAACATCCATGCCCGAGGGGGGGGGGGGGGGATTCGAATCCCCGGCGGGGAACGGCCTCGCGCATCGTGGCGTAGCCCCTCAATGCGCTCGGCCGCTCCGCCGTGGCTCGTTTTAATTCAGTTCAAAAAAAAAATGTTCAAATGTTTGTACAACTTATGGGACTTAACTACGGGGTCATTAGTCCCTAAGCTTACAAACTACTTATGAATTAGCTAAGACTAAAGACGACACAAATATCCATGCCCTTGGGGGGATTCGAACCCCCGACCGTAGTGGCCGTGCTGACCGTGACTGAAGCGCCTCAGTCACCTCGGCCACCGCGGCCGGCTTTAATTCAGTCTTCATCTCTCAACAACATCAGGAGTCGCCAGGAACACGTAGGTGGGATTCTAACTGTAGTGACATAGAACCCATCATTGCTGGTGGAACCGGGACTGCGGCAGGTCAAGAGTATGTAGGGATACCAACAGCCGTATCTTTAACAGAAACGTTTAGTCTTTCACTGCCAGTTTCGGCATTCCATTATGCCATATTCAGGTCCCTACATCGGAGTATAATATCTATTAAGAAGGGATATCCAAACTGGTTTCATGGAATTCTCTCTCTCAGTAGGAACCAACAACAACAACAACAAAATCTATGAATATTTATTGTTTCATTACCAGTTTCGGCATTCCATTATGCCAACTTCAGGTCCCTACAACGGAGTATAATATCCATATCGAAACTGGTTTCGTGGAATTCTATCTCTTAGTAGGAACCAACAACAACAACATCTATGACAGCAAGGGCTGGTTGTGGTTTGAAACCCACCATGATCATCAAAAGAAAATAAGTAAGATCGGAAGCGGAAAGATTTAGGTGTTCCTTTTTCCGCTAGCTATTAGAGAATGAAACTGTAGAGAAACATCATAAAAGCGGTTTGATGAACCCTCTGCCATACACTTCAATGTGACTTGCAGAGTATTTATGTAGATGAAGATGACACTATTTTCTTCATGAGTTTCTGAGCCATTGTCAGACAACGGAAATTCCCGGCGGATTAGCACTGGTATCATCTGACGACGAAACAGCATGTTAAACCGGTTATTTCGTAGCGTGGTTAAGATATATGTTTCATCATTAAGAAAGGTGGTGATGAAATATTAACTTTATGCAAAGTTATAAAATCTTACCTTCAGTGGTCTTCCCGGAAATTACTGCTGTGCACACTGTCGCCTTGGGAATTTCATTTGTGTCAGACTAAAAAGTGTTAATATCCCACTGGTAGCCACTGCGAGGAATATAAACGTCCCATTAGCAGAAATGAGACGTTAGCGTAAAAATACAGCTATTCTCAGGATCCGACAACAAGAGGTAACACATACCCCGTATGCTGGGAATCCGTGTTAACGAATCGTTACGATCTGCGGCTCTTCGTTGCAACAGTATCGTTTAATTACATCTGACATATGCACACAGGATCCAAATTTATTTTCTCTAGTAACAAGACTGCAGATATTGTTATTTTGAAAGAAAGAGAATAAGGCATAGTTCTTAGGTATCAACTTTGTACATCTGAAGCGTTCCTACCTTCAGTCCAAGTTAGCGTGCAGATAATTGCTTGTGAGGTTCAGCCATCAGTCTCTCGTACTATATTCCTCGCGGCCACAAAGAAATTGAGTAAAAGTTTCAAATGGATGCTGCGATGATTCGCACACGTACTTCTGGTTTCTTCACACTAATGCTGTTTGCATGTCATTTACCAGATATCAAATGCACCTGTCATTTATACTGAAGCTTTACAAGCGCTTTAAAAAATTGTAACTTTTCTGTGCTCTTCGTAGTTGTGTTCGAAACGTTAATGTTATTCTCGCCCCTGGCATGTACGTTTGCTCATTTTAAATTGTAATACAGAAGTGATGTCTTTTATTTTTAATTAGCAGTCGCAGGGCAATTCCAGAATTCAAAATAAATTTCAAGACAAATTCAAATGTCTGTAAATCTATAGGACCAAACTGCGTGGTCATCAGTCCGTAGCTTACAAACTACTGAAACCTAGGTAAACTAACCTACGGACAAACACACACACCCATACCCCAGGGAGGACTCGAACCTCCACGGCGAGCAACCGCGTGGTCCGCAGCGAGGTGCCTTAGACCGATCGGCTACTCCACCGCGGCTTATCAGGACAAACATCAAATACGCAGAATGTCTAATATTTCTTTAATTTCTGTTTTTCCCGCTTTATACTACGGTTAAAAATGTAAAGCAGTCAACAATCGGAAGATTGGTTTGAACACCACAGTGCTTTACTAGGCACGGTCCTGTGTGGAGGTGGTATGCCGTTGCCTTCCTCCGACCTAACTTACTTAGCCAGTTATAGGGGGACCTACAGTATAACGTGGGTTCCGAACCATGGTGCTATTCGATATTTTTCACATCAGCAACACTGCCAGAGGTGAAAGAAGTGGAAGTGACATAAAAATCCTAGGAGATGGCGGGGATCGAACCCGCGACCTTTGGATTTGTAGTCTGGCACTCTACCACTCTGCTATGGAGCCGCTAGATTACGGTAGCGATCGCCTTTTGGCAGCTCGAAATGTGAATGAGTGTAACGACTTAACCGTTCATCTGAGACGAAAATTGAATAAACGAATTTGTAGAGGAGAATATTCTTTACAACCATCATCTCTCTTTTTTTCTGCTGTAGAACTAAAGATGATCATAACTAGCTGAAACTGCTTGTCTAGGCACAGAAAAATTACTAATGTATTGTTTACATAGAGAAGCAAAAGTTAGAGGGGACAATATAATTTTTCATTCCCTATTAAAGCAATATAGGAAACCCCATGATGGCGAAATCTAGTTCGGTTTCCTGGTCATTATTTCAAATCGACGTTGGAAGCACGCGGTAGCGGAGGGAGACGAGTTTGTATGCGGTTCATAATTCTCGTCATTTCAGGGTACCCAACCGGAAGACCGGGAGTCAACCACTGCCGGCAGCCAGGAACAACAGTAACGCTTTACCCCTCTCTTCTCTGTTAGGCTGGTTAGAGGGTCCTTTTCGCATAGTGACGAAATGCACAGGAATCCGTTGGTCGTATCTTTAAGTAACCTGGAGAGCATCTCCCCAGCCCATTCCGTGGCAGTTTCTAAAGGTGTGAACATCGCGAGTACGGCGAGCTGCAGTTTTCGTCATTGAGTAGCACGTGCTTCCCATTTGGGAGCAGCCTGTCTCAGCCATCCGCGACGGACTCGTTATGTACGTGCTTCGATGTTCCGACCCCTATTTCTATGATCGCGTAACCCAGGCCTAGTTTATTTATCAGCTCTATCTGACGAATTACCTTTATTCTCTTAATGTGTAAATCGATTATTACCTACTTGTCCTACAGCTCTATTTATCACCACGGGGTACATTTAGTGAGTAATGATATTAGTAACAAGACTGTCTCTACTATATGTGGTTTATTCTGAATATATTTTTGCCGGCCGGAGTGGCCGAGCGGTCTGCGGCGCGCCAGTCACAGTCTGCACGGCCACTACGGTCGGGGGTTCTAATCCCCCCTCAGGAATGGATGTTTGTGTCGTCTTTAGTATAAGGTAGTTCATAAGTAGTTTGTAAGTTTTGGGACTGATGACCCCGCAGTTAAGTCCCTTAGGCTTAACAAATATTTGAACATTTTGAATATATTTTTCGACCTTCATTGTCTGCAGCTTCCGTTGATATCCAATTCCTTAAATTAATTCTTTACTAGGCGACAAAACACCTGCTGCAAGAACTGAAGTCCGATAGCTGTGGCTGAAGATCTGCACGTGAGATATCAGCTAGGGGACAGTTTTAATAGGCGCATATTTGAAAGTCAATCTTCCATGTCTTATTGAGACTCTTCCAACTAGAGATTGAAGCTACAGTTGGTTTCAGCTACATGCCTAGACTACATACTGTGTTTGGTGTGGCTAAGATGTGTGATGAAACGTATAATGAAGAGAACAGCCCCATGAATGGAGATAAAAACATCTCAGTCAAGAAAGCCGGACAACCAACTAGAAGTGATATTATGAAGCAGATGTTCATTTATACAAGCCTTTATTCAACTGAAATAATACGTTATTTTCCCATACGCGTTGAATTTTATTTGCAAGGCGTCTTCAGTGGCAATTTTGATAGATGCTGGTATACATGTGCTGTTGGTGACGCGCATGTGCCTAGTGCTAAAGTGCTGGAATGAAAAAACCCAAATGCAATAAAAGAAGACATAAACACAACAACCCGTGTCACCAAACAGTACAGGTAAACCAGAAATTACCAAAATTGCCACTGAAGATAGCTGTCAAATAATGCTGAAACGCCTCTCGCAAAATAACTTCTCAGTTGCATACACGGCTTATGTAAATAAATATCTGCATTATAATACAAAAAGCAACAGTGTGAAGAAAAGACAGAAAACAACTAACACTGTAACTAGAAGTGAACTGACCACTTGTGGCATTTTGTAAACGGCAAGTGATTCTATCGTGACGTTAAGTGCTTCGATTGGAAGGAGGTGTCAACTAACAGGTAATTAAATTACTAAAAATATCCGGGCTGTTATGCCGTGGCCTAGTAGATTTATTATTAAAATCAAAACGTTTCGTCCCCGACTGCGGAGGACATTCTCAAGGGGGATCGTGGCGGTTTTGGATGTCCGATTCACACGTGTCAGTAGTGAGCCAGGGTGTGAATCGGACATCCAAAACCCTCAGTTTCCCCCCTTGAAAATGTCCTCCGCAGTCCGGGACGAAGCGTTGGGTTTTAATAATAAATCCACTAGACCACGGCATAACAGCCCGAATATTTTTAGTAATTTTGACCATTCCTGCCGTGACAGTTTACATTTTACAATAAAAGGTAATAGTGACTCTAGCGCGTCATCGGCCAGAGGGGTCACCTTGCTACTGCAGGCAGTGATGCAGCCGCCACCGGCAGAACACATGAAGGACAGAGCGGGTACCGGTCTAGAAATTAAGGCGATTCGGGACGGTCGGTGCGGCGCGGCGGTTACGACTACAGGAGAGGGGCGTGCGCGCAGACCGCTAACCGCTGTCATTAGGCGGCTGGTGGCTTTGCTTTATTCATCAGGCAGCCCGTCATTACCGGCAGGGACGCGCGTGGGCGGGCGGGCGGCCATGCCGGTGTAACGAGGCCGGCGCAGCCCCAGCGTATTTACAACCACTTCGGTTTTCACTCCTGGACACTGGCCAAGAAATAATATTGTAATATTGACGATATTAGATAACTGCCAATAAGGCGGTGGTCTAGAGAATGATCTTCTGCCTGTCGTACCATCATCTACTGCTGGAGTCATCTTCGGGTCTTTCCAGATATTGGTTCACACTAGACTTGCGCATAATAGTTCGTTCTTTTAGTTCGTCCGCTCCCAGTGACAGCTGTGCGGCGTGGTCTGCGCATGCAGCTGGAGGGAGAAGTTCCCCCACCTAGCTGCTTCATGCGCTTGCTGCTTGAGCCAAAAAACAAAATGTTCAAATGTTTGTAGACCTTATGGGATTTAACTACGGGCGGGCCGCAGTGGCCGAGGAGACTGAGGCGCTTCAGTCACGGTCTGCACGGCCACTACGGTCGGGGGTTCGAATCCCCCCTCGGGATGGATATTTGTGCCGTCCTAGTTCGTAAGTAGTTTGTAAGTTTAGGGACTGATGACCCCGTAGTTAAGTCCCATAAGCTTTACAAACATTTGAACATTTGAACTTAACTACGGGGTCATCAGTCCCTAAACTTACAAACCACTTATAAACTAGCTACTAGTAAGGACGGCACAAATATCCATGCCCGAGGGTGGATTCGAACCCCCGACCGTAGTGGCCGTGTAGACCGTGACTGGCGCGCCGCAGACCCCTCGGCCACCGCGGCCGGATGCTTGAGCCGCTAACGATATCACGCAAACCAAAAGAAACAGTTTACAATAATTTCTCGTGTTTAGGTTTAGAGTTATCTCTATATCTTGGCATTATGGAATTCATTAGTCAGTTATTGCAGAGTGCAGAATACTTCAAAGCAGAAATTTTGTAGCACTGATGTAATCTAGCAGGCAGACGCTAACCTCGAAATGGCTCTCATCAGCAGAAGACGAACACGTGATTTTTAATTCTGTTCACGACCTATCGCGCATATTTTAATTCGACACCTATCGCGCATATTTTAGTTCGCGACCTATCGCGCATATTTTAGTTCGCGACCTATCACGCAAATTCTAGTTCGCGACCGGCAGCTCTCCTTTTAGTTCGCAGCTCGGCCGCGAAGTAGGTCGCTCTTTTTAGTTCGTCCGCTCGTTTTGGCTTTTGCTACCGCTACTAAAACTACAGCTGAGCTGCATCTTAGCTCGAAATGACTGCAACTGGTAGAAGGAAATCACGCGATTCTGCGTGCTCTTGCGTCCTCTCTCTGTTACCCATCAGTCTTCGGAAAAGAAGCGGACGAATTAAGAGGCGAGGGATCTGCGAACTAGTTCGCCTGTGGGAGCGCTCTTCCGAACTAGTTCGTTCGCAAACTACGCTAGTTCACACTGATGTCAGTTGACTAAGACACGCTGTCTGTGCATATCCACGGAACGTTTGGCTCGTGAAATCGTGAGACCACACTGACTGGGGGTTTCTTATGAATCTTCTGTTTAAAACAGTTATGGGATCATGTGAGATATGATACACAAAACACATATGATAAGGCATTTTCATCAGATATTCGATACACTTGTAATTTTTGTGTGATACAGTACGATACTTTGCTGTCTCAACTTGAGGTTTACATGGGGGTGCGTTGCAGCTGAGTTGCATTCAGCCTCCTGACTCGACGAGGTGTTAACCAAAGGTAACGGTCATCTCTTGCTGATGTTACCAGTGGAGGATCTTGACCTCGCCTTCTTTTAACGTTTCCTGTTGTCTGAAATCGCGTCCAGGTCCTGGAAATTACACTTTGGGACACTCCAACAGCTGCAGCCACCTCCCTTTGTGCCTGTACCTCTCGCAGCCTTCCTGAGGCTCTCCATGCCCTATCTTCGGGTACGCCACGTAGTTGTTGCACTGCACTAGCTGAACGCAAATGCTTGTGTAATTCGTTTGCTAGTGGAAACTCAAGTCAGCACCGGCTCCCTCTGCAGCAACTTTCTGTAATTGCCACTATATCGGTTGCCGTAATGTCGTGTCCACACCGTAGAACCGACAGAAAGTCGTTGAACCATTTTAGTTCAGTCTGTGGAAGACAATATTTCAGAATCTAGATATCTCAACTGATACACTAATTGTTTTGATCAGTGTATTTAGTATACAATATACTACGTACAGCGGAAGGAAATTTTCCACCATTGCAGTAATTTTTCCTCGATTTGTGGCAATAGTTGCACTTACTCTTCTCGGGTCTGCAGCCAGATGGCATCGTCAAGTAGACACAATAGTTCCGGCGAGTAAGTGTAATCAGCGCACTCACCTGATAATGGCAGCCAGTCGGTCCGCCGAAATATTGCGTCTAGTTGACGATGCTATCCGCCTGCAGACCCGAGAAGAATATTACGCCAGAAAACTGTACGCGCCCACAACAATAGCACTTGGATGTCGTGTTGAGAAATTGTCCAGCAAGATGAACGAGGTGTCTGGAAGAGGAGGTAGGTGGCAGCGGGTTTTCCCGCCGCGGTGGCAAGTACCGGAGGCATGACGTCAGGAGCGCTTCGGAGCGTCGAAGCAAGGGGTCACCGCCCACGCGGTGCAGCGGCAGCAGCAGTAGGTGAGACAGGATAGAGGCGGCCTGTGGTGGCCACGCCCTCTCCTTGTACACTACCTCTGGCAGCGCGGCTACATACCAAGCGCTTCTGTCGGAGAAACGCGGCGGATAATACCATACCTCTAACAATGCATTACACGGCTGAACACCTGTTTCACTATTACTTCGCTTGTAAAGCGCTTATCATTACTGAACTGCTCGCTTACGTTGTCCGCACAGACGTGCGTGTAGGATATCTAACCCTGAGTCCTGGCAGGACACGGTGGTGGAGGGGGAGGGGGAGGGGGGGGACGACGGTACGTGCTCTGAGCGGTACTCGCACAAGGGCGCCAAGTGATGTTTAACACAAGGGGTGTCTCCGACGTACGGAGGGGTGGGGTGAGAGGCGCGACAACCAACAGGCAGACGCCGAACGCTGAGGGGGCGGGGAGGGGAGGCGCCGTCACGAAATATCGTACATCCGGTACTGAGTCCCATTTACATAGGTAGAAATGGTCATCAGAATAAAATACGAGAAATCATAGCTCTAACGGAGAGATTCAGGTGTTCTTTCTTCCCGCGCGCTATCCGAGAATGGAATGGGAGATAAAAAGTATAAAGGTTGTTCGATGAACCCTCTTTCAGGCACTTAAATGTGATTTGCGGAGTATCCCATGTAGATGTAGATCAGGAGGAGGGGGGAGTTCAAATGTCTGTAAATCTATCGGACCAAACTGCGTGGTCATCAGTCCGTAGCTTAATAACTACTTTAAGTAAGGTAAACTAACCTAAGAACAACACAACACACCCACGCCCAGTATAACACCCCTGTTTCCGTAAAAATACATAATTACCTTGTTAGTTACGTGTGGAAGGCAACAACGCCGTTTCTTTACAATCCCATGCCCCTGAGCCCATATTTAGCACGGTGATTAATAAAATTGCAGGTTCGATGCCATGGATTCGGGACAGGCTAACAAGTATTGGAAGAGGGGAGTGTTACTGTCTGAAACTGAGAACATGATATTTTAATAGCAAGGAACCATCAGTGCGCAGCACGCGCGGTCCATACAAAACTGGCATAAACTACAGCTCATCATTTGCTAACAATAAAAAAAAAGTTCAACTTAGACAAAATGATACCAGCAGCAATCCAATATGTAACTGCAAGTAAAAAACGACTGCTAGTAGATCTCAACAGCAAGTGAGAACGACGGAGAGCGGCTGAGAGAGAGGCTGTCGCCTCAGCCTCAGCAGTCAGCAGTCAGCAGGCCTCTCCTCTACACGTGAGCGCTCTGCTCTGCTCTGCTCTGCTCACACCCGCGGGCGCCCTCTGGCGGCCCGTATCGCCACCGCTCACGTCCACCACTGTTTGCCACCTTTCCAGAGATGCTACACCAGGGAGGACTCGATCCTCCGAAGGCAAGCAACCGCGCGCTCCACAGCGAAGAGCTTTAGACCGCTCGGCTACTACACCGTGGCGCCTGTTTTGAAATCGTGTTCAAAATGTGCAAATGTTTGTTTAGTTTATGAGACTCACTGGCGGGGTCATCAGTCTCTAAACTTACAAGTTACTTATAAACTAATTTATACTAATGAGGAGACAAACATCCATGCCCGAGGGAGGATTCGTAAGCCGCGGCGGAGTGGCCGAGCGCATTGAGGCGCTATGCTACGATGCGCGAGGCCATTCCCCCGGCCGGTGGTTCGAATCCCTCCTCGGGCATGGATGTTTGTGTCATCGTTAGTATAAGCTAGAGACTGATGAAAATGTTCAAATGTTTGTAGAACTTATGGGACTTAACTACAGGGTCATCAGTCCCTAAGCTTACAAACTACTTATGAACTAGCTAAGACTAAAGACGACACAAATATCCATGCCCGAGGGGGGATTCGAACCCCCGACCGTAGTGGCGGGACTGATGACCCCGCACTTAAATCCCATAAGCTTAACAAACATTTGCATATTTTGAATACATTCGTAGGCTTTCCCGGCGTGACAAATCTTCGAAGTATTTCCGGGTTTTCTGCCGGATAATAAAATCAAACCGATTCAATATTTCGACGGTACAACTGTCCGCCATCTTCAGGAAACCGCTGTTGTACTTATCCCATTCAGGCCTTGCACGCGCAGTTGTGTTGTTCTGCTGTTGCTCCCTGTATTTCTTTGTGATTCGCGCCAGGAAGTTCGGGCCTGCATCACGCAATCGTGGATGGACTGTCGTAACGAGCGAAAACGTGTTTTACTTCCATGTTTCTACACTGTATGGTACCAGCAGTCGGCAAAGTCGGGTTTTTTTCCAGTACACTTACAATATCGGCAAGAAAGTCTTGTTGACAAGTTGTTGATATCCTTGTTTTGACATGTGAATCTCTCATATCTGACAGCCAGTTGATTTCATATGATCCTGTGATATTATGTCATTTATTTCAAAGACATGTTACTGTAAGATGGTGCAGATCGTAAAAGGCCCAAAACAGACAATTGTGTGGGTACAAAATTATTTAAAATGAATTTATTTTCTTTTTTGTAATGAATTACCGTACGTCTTTTGTATCTTGAAAGTCCCTCTCTGTATTAATGTCACATCACCTACAACCTTGGATTTGAAAGGGCTACGTCACGCACGCAATTGCATTTATATAAAGCACTGTAATAGGTAAGTGAGCTTGTGCATTGTATGATCTAGGTTCTGGATTACTTCCTCAGGTAATACGGATTGAGTTATACTTTCTTATAAAGAATGAATATGACAAAAAAGTCATAAGATACGAGAAATCTCCCTGATTCAATAGTACCTCGTACGAATTGCGAAGAAATAATGCTTAACAGAAACTTCTTACATAGCAGAGATTGACTAAAGTGTTCATGTTGTTTCTACTTGCTTGACAGACCTCTAATTTTATGATGCACTTTTAGCATGCGCTGTGGAGTTTGGTGGATTATAATCATCAACCAGATTAGGAAAAAGAGAGAGAGAGATATAGAGAGAGAGATCGTCCGAGGCTTCCATTTCGTGGTGTCAGTAAAGTCTCCGCTCGCAAAACATCCGTGGAACCTTTAAGATTACCGGATACATCACCTGTTTAACGCGTAACTGCGGGATGATGAATGAACGGCAGTTTTTCATTTTCCTTTTCTTTCTTTTTTTTCAAACTACAGATGAATGAAAGAGTCGTGTGCCACGTACTACTATCTGCTGTGGCGGTACTGGCTTGTAAGCCAGCAGCCATTTCTTTATTTTATTTCATAATTTCATTTACTTGTATGGAATAGTAGGAAGTGGCTGTGCCAGATAGCAGCCAGATAGTACTGCAAGTGCGGTCCTGTGGGAAAACTCCGCCTCTTTCTCTAAGAGTGATTTGATTGGCTCTTGCTATATCTTTAGTGCCACAACCTCTCAGCTATTTTATTACTTATATAATAAATAAAAATTCAGTTATTAATTTTATCGGTATTATGTGTGTTAATTAATTGTTTGTGATTACACTATTGTTTTATAGATTTATTAGATTAAGTATTTTAGGTGAAGAGTAAGTGTGGCGTTCTAGAAGTGTCAGTTGGCACCAAAACTCTAGGCACTAGCGTGGAGCCCAGCTCCACTGCTAGTCAGTTCTCTGCGATCCTTGACACGGAAAACATCTAGCGGCACTTGCGACAACCAGCCTTGTATTAATCGGTCGTTAATGGGGCTAAAAATATCTGTAAAGTGCGTGCAATGTATGTCAGAGTGTGTTAAGACTGTAACAACGTTATTTTTGTGACTAATATTGACGTCAACATGCAGTTTGTGGCTTCTATATTGTGTGATTGGTAAAAAATAAAAGAGCCACAGGCATCTCTATAGAAATTAATTGACTCCGTTAATGGTAGTTAGACAGCCACAGTATCCACCACTTTTAATTTCAGTCTCACCGCAGAAACCTTCGAGTCTACGACCTGCTTCTGCGCTGCGGACATCTACGAGAGAGAGAAGACATCAGGTTAGCTACACAGTTAGCTATCATAAGCAGAGGCGTGGTAAGACCAATGCGTGGGCAGCATCTCAAAATTTTTGAAACAATTTCATGACCGAAACAATAATTTATCCGTTTCTGTGTGTGTGTGTGTGTGTGTGTGTGTGTTTAGCACTGAAATCAAGATTACGCAGGTATCACCACACGCATACACCGGTATCAAATGCACCCCAGCCATTTCTGCATTTGAAGAGAATATACAATTTTCAAATGGACATCTCAGTACTGTAGCAAGTAATCGTTCAGTTTATGAGGTAATGTACACATGTTCAAATATTTGTATAGCTTATGGGACTTAACTACGGGGTCATCAGTCCCTAAACTTACAAACTACTTATGAAACAGCTAATCCTAAGGACGGCAGAAATATCCATGCCCCAGGGGGGATTCGAACCCCCGACCGTAGTGGCCGTGGAGACCGTGACTGGAGCGATTCAGTCCCCTCGGCCACCGCGGCCGGCTGATGTAATGTTTATAATTTCTCGGTATTACGTTAACTTTTAATATCTAGAAATACCTAGCAGAAGATAATAAACATTTTCAATCGATAATTTAATTACGAAGAAACTCCACGAACTGAATGAGCATCTTTATCCCTAATCAAACACAGTCGTACATTTGAGCAAATTGTTTTACATTGCCGTAAAGGACGGCTCGAGTGAAAGTAACGTCAAGAAAAAAACTTCCGAAGGATAGCGACGTCTCCCTTCGATTATAGGCGAACACCATTATTACTTCCCCTTGGGACAGTCCAAAGAAACGAGTGTGGACCTCTCTCTCGGTGGGGAGAACATTGTGTCAGGAGCGGCAGTTGTCAGGAGGTCGGCGCATTCCTGGGGAGACGTGATTATGTGGCGGCGTTTTTAGGCCCGCCGTCGTGTTATTACCTCATCAGCATGCCGCGGGAGAGGCGGTCGGCCCCACAAGGCCGTCCCGGGCCCACGTGACAGTCCCGGGGCCGAAATAGCCAGCAGCGCTCTCAAGGCACGCCAAACTTGCATGCGGAATTGCCTTGCAAGGCAGGTTTCGCCCGGGTTATCGAGGTCCGGCTGCGCGGGTTGCCTGCTCGCCGTCTCGCAGGCGCCTGCGGCGGGACCACCGTGGCAGCCGACAACCAGCAACTAAGACAGAGCTTTCCAAACTGGATGTCGCGACACCCTGGGGTGTCGCGAGACTAACAAATTTTCCATCAACAAAAACATGGTAAGGTAATGATGCCAAAGCCATGTTTTAAGAGAAGCTCTGCAATCCTGGGCCTGAACAGGAGAGAGATTAGACTCATGGTTGGATTGCTGACAGACCATGGGAATTTCAAAAAACACCTATATACAATGGGAATAACAGGAGAGGACCCTAAATGTAGGATCTGTGATGGCGGTGATGAAACTGCATTGCTTGCATTGGAGAGTAAAAGGCACAGAACATTTGGGACAACCAGACCCGAAAAAATTGTGTCTAATAAAGAACTGGCAAAGGGACTCCTTGCACTGTTCAAGGGCATCGGTTGGCTTTACTAAATATACAGGGGGCGATACCGCACAATGAACTTAGTTTCGGTGCGGGCAGTGGCGGGTTGGACAAGACTGTTTTGGCTTCCCTGAGAAAATCAAATCAACAAATTTAGACTCTAAAAAAAAAAAAAAAAAAAAAAAAAAAAAAAAAAAAAAAAAAAAAAAAAAAAACCCACCCTCTTAATACTACCCTGAAGACTCGCCTGCAGCTAATCATCCGTCTCTTCATCCAGTGCACTACAGATCACGTATTAAAGGAATGATCGGTGCACATTATTTGCGTGCTCAGCCGCTAGGCGGCAGCTCTGCTTCAGCAGCAGTAGAACTCAGGGTTCGTTCAAGCAGCTGCCAGTTGCCAGAAACCAACAAACTGCGCATGCGCAGAGCTGCTGCTGATGCTCGATAACAGCTCTTCCGATGCGCAGTTTGCTGGAACTGGCAGCTGCTTGAACGAACCTTCACTGTAGTCCGCTTTCCTTCTCAAAAAGCTGCACCTGAGCGTTTTGTAATGGATTTATCAAAGCCACGTCACCATCGGTACCGTTTCTTAGAATTAAATGTCAGCCGGCCGCGGTGGCCGAGGGGACTGAGGCGCTCCAGTCACGGTCTGCACGGCCACTACGGTCGGGGGTTCGAATCCCCCCTAGGGCATGGATATTTGTGCCGTCCTTAGTCTTAGGTAGTTCATAAGTAGTTTGTAAGCTTAGGGACTGATGATCCCGTAGTTAAGTCCCATAAGTTCTACAAACATTTGAACATTTGATTTGAATTAAATGTCAATCAATGTCACAATGGCGGTAAAAGCTGTCACAGAATGTAAAAGGAGTCACAATTGTCCACTAACTAAAGCTATTCAGTACCGATGTTTAGTATGGAGTATGGCTGGGTGATTAACGTAGAGTAGTATTTTAAATGCAGTGATCGTTGATTCGAACCCTGGTATGCGTTAATATTTTTTTTTCTCTCAGTTTCCTGCATGTAACAGATTCTGGGACCAGAAATGACATTCATATTCCCCATTTTTTTCCGAATATGTCGGGACTTCTGAGGTCGTGGTGAAGCAACAACCTAACAATAGAACATAAATACTAATTCATCACTTGTCATAAATACATCCTCTTTATTTCTGAAAATAATGTGATAATGTGGAAGTGAAAGGGAACAGCCACTGTGCTGTCTAAATCAGAAACCAGAGCAGCTAATTTGCAGATGCCGTTTTCAATCGATCCAGCAAAATCGTATCTGGCTCTGACATATACACACGACAGCGAAAAACGGTTTCCTAAAGTCAGTTTTGTGTTTCGGAAGTTGGGTCGCATGTAGAAGAAGCAAGTATTACTGTTTAAGTTAGGCATTGTTGTCTGCGGTGTTATTGTGTTGTACATCTCCGTAGTTCCTAATGTTTCCTTTTCTTGCGATGAGTGTACGTAATTGCTGCAGTCAGGATCAACATTAAACATGTCGATGCGTACGAGGATTTCAGTTTCGTTTACATACTACATTTAAGCGATACTTTATTTCAGTCCCCCGTCCCCCACCATATCATATGTATTTATATTACTGAAAGGGTGTCGCGCAAAACTGTAAGCTATAAAAATGTGTCGCCGTGAGGGAAAGTTTGGAAAGCACTGAACTAAGCTTTGCACTGCAAACCTCCCGAAAGCTGCACACGGAGTGTCGAACGTAAGAGTGACGAAATTCCCAGTGAATTTCTGCAACTCCACGACGGTAGTGCTGCCAAGCGGCTGGGTCGCATAAACAAACTGAGAAACGATTGAGTAATGAAAGTGTATTTGCAGTGAAGCAGCACACTCAAAATACCTTCGTATTTACGAGCTTTTGTGGCGCTATAAATTGCAGTATTGTAAAAAGATATAAAAAAAACCAAGATCACTGATCATCAATTTTTATTAACGACGACCGGTTTCGCTGAACTATGTCAGCATCATCTGGTGAAATAAAACATTTTACAAGGCCATAATCTTGTAATGTCAATCAGTTGTTGTATAACAATTTACAGTGCATAGGTGCACTATTTCACTATAATAAAACATAATTATCACAGTGAGTGACAATAGCAAACTGGGTTTGCTATTGTCACTCACTGTGATAATTACCCAGTAATTCAAAGCAGTGAAAATAACAGCGAACCAGTTGCAAATTAAAGTTTAATAAACTTTACCGCGGTTTCAATTGATATAAATCAATCTTCTTCAGAAGATACATGGACATTACATTATTACTGTGGAAAAGTTACAAACTTCGATCTTTGTACGCATAATGTAACCCTTTAGACAAAAGGACGTCAAAGATATAAACTGATAATATATGCTGTGCAAAAGATTGTGTGGCGGGAGTCGGCGGTTAGCACGCCTGTACTGCGACCATCATTTGTTATTTTACTGCCCAAGTAACAAAACTCATCTACGTCCTTTATTGTTTCGTTACCTAAACTAATTACTTCGGCATCGCCTCAATTTTTTTAGATTGCACTTTATTACCCTCGTTTTGCTCTTGTTAATGGTCATCTTATATGCACCTTTCAGCACACTGTCCATTCCGTTCAATTTCTCTTCCAGATCCTTTGCTGTATCTGACAGAATTACTATGTCATCGGCAAAACGCAATGTTTTTAATTTTTCACCCTGAACTTTAATTCCTTCTCCAAATTTCTCCTTCCTTTCCTTTATAGCATGCTCAATGTACAAATTGAATAACATTGGAGGAAGGCTACAACCCTGTCTTACTCCCTTTCCAACCACTGCATCCCTTTCATGCCCTTCAACTGTGACAACCGCTCTACGGTTTTTGTACAAGTTGTAAATAACCTTGCACTTCCTATATTTTACTCCTGCTTGCTTCAGAACTTGAAAGAGTTTATTCCAAACAACATTGTCAAAAGCCTTCAACAAATCTACAAAAGCTAGATATGCAGGTTTGCCTTTTCTCAATCCATCTTCTATTTCATAAAAAGGTAAAGCAGTCAACAATTAAAAGATTGGTTTGAACACCACAGTGCTTTACTAGGCATGGTCCTGTTTGGAGCTGGTATGCCTTTGCCTTCCTTTGACCTTCGAACTGACTTACCCAGCCAGTCATAGGGAGACCTACAGTTTAACGTGGGTTCCGAACCACGGTGCTACTAGGTATTTTTCACATCAGCAACACTGCCAGAAGTGAAAGAAGTGGAAAGTGACAGATAAAAATCCTAGGACCCGGCGGGAATCGAATCCGCGACCTTTGGATTTGTAATCTGGCACTCCACGGAGCCGCACTTTAAATTCCATTAATATGTACAAATTGCGCGATGACGAGTAGGCGTCCCCGCCTTTTAAGAATGGGGACGGAGTTGAAGAGTAATAGGCAAAGTTGGCACGTAAACCTGCCCTCGCGTTGATATCCGGCATCAGGTGGTGGCCAGAGAGACGCAGTGTGTCAGTGGCCAGGCTGCCAGGCTGGCTGTCAGGTGGTCACGGCCGCGGGGGCGGAGCTGACCTTGCCAAGGATGCGTGACGTCAGCGAGGCCGCAGGGTCGCCGGCCTGCGCCTCACTGCGCGCGGCAGGCTGACTACCTGCTACACTCTGACAGGGCTGCCACACTAACTCCAGCCTCCTGTGCCATCATCGAGGTGCTGCAGGTGGAATCGGAATGGGACGACATTTTTACTGATGAATTCAGATTTGCTGTTTGTTAAGCTTATGGGACTTAACTGCGGGGTCATCAGTCCCTAAACTTACAAACTACTTATCAACTACCTTATACTAAGAACGGCACGAATATCCATGCCCGAGGGGGGATTCGAACCCCCGACCCTAGTGGCCGTGCAGACTGTGACTGGAACGCCTCAGTCCCCTCGGCCACCGCGGCCGGCAGATTTGGTCTGGATATGAAAAGAAGGCGGCCAAACATCGAAAAGTGTGTCAGTCAGCAAATTGGCCGGCTACCACAAAATGTCATAGTACAGGCTTTGGTGCTTGTTGTTCTGAAAGGAAACTGTGATATCCATGATACCTGATTAGATTAGTAATTGTTCCATAGATCATGAATACGACATTTCGTAATGATGTGGAACTTGTCAAGATAATGAAAGGTGTCTTTACAAATTATTATTACTTTCTACTAAATATTGTCCGCCTCGGTTGCACAGTGGTAGAGTGCCAGACTACAAATCCAAAGGTCGCGGGTTCAATCCCCGACAGGTCCTAGGATTTTTATATGTCACTTTCCACTTCTTTCACCTCTGGCACTGTTGCTCAAGTGAAAAATACCGAGTATCACCGTGGTTCGGAACCCACGTTAAACTGTAGGCCCCCCTATAACTCGCTGGGTCAGTCAGTTCGAAGGTCGGAGGAAGGCAACGGCATACCATCTCCAAACAGGACCATGCCTAGTAAAGCACTGTGGTGTTCAAACCAATCTTCGGATTGCTGACTGCTTTACCTTTTACTAAATATTACATGACACAATTTTTCCCCAGATTTTCTATTTCGTATCTAAAAATTCATCTATAGTGTAGAAGGAGTTGCCATTCAGAAATTCTTTTAATTCATTTCTAAATGCTTGTTGGCTGTCAGACTTTTGATGCTGTTTGGTAAGTGACCAAAGACTTTTCTGGTAGCATAAATCAACCCTTTTTGTGCCAAAGATTTAACCTTGAATAGTGAAGATCATTCTTTCTCCTAATGTTGTAGTTATGTACACTGCTATTGCTTTTGAATTCGGCGGGATTGGTAATAACAAATTTTATAACTAAATATATATACTGTGAAGCTGTGTGAAGATCCCTAGCTGTTTAAATAGGTGTCTGCAGGATGATCTTGGATGGGCTCCAGCAATTATTCTGCTTACACACTTACATGCAATGAACACTTTTTTCAAAAATGTTCAAATGTTTGTAAATCTATGGGACTCAACAGCTTTCTTATTAGTCCCTAGCTTACAAACTACTTAACCTAAGGTAAACTAAACTAAGGACAACACAAACACCCATGCCCGAGGGGGGATTCGAACACCCGACGGCGGACGGCCGCGCGCACCGCAACACAGTGCTCCAGTACGCGCGTCTAATCCGCCGCGGCAATACTTTTTTACTCAATGATGAATTACCTCAGAAAATAATGCCATACGAAAACAGAGAATGAAAATAGGCATTGTAAGCTAATATACTAAGATGTATATCACCAAAATATGAAATTACCCTAATAACATAAGTAGCTGAACTCAAACGTTTCAGCAGACGCTACGTCAGTTCAAAGTTACTGTCATCGGCCATCGACATAATATTGTCATGTTGACGCTCTGATAAACTACCATTACTAAAAGTGCGTTAAAATTTTTACAGGGAACAGAAATTTTATTTCTGTTTCGTGGAGGATGCTAAGTAAGATACAGACAATATTGACATATACGAGGGTTGGAACTTTTATTCACAACCGATACGAAAGCGGTACATGTTTGCACCTGTTACTGTCCTTCAAAGTAGTCACCAGTGGTAGAACGCTTTGCCGTGGGTTCGAATCCCCCCTCGAGCATGGATATTTGTGCCGTCCTAGTTCGTAAGTAGTTCATAAGTAGTTTGTAAGTTTACGGACTGATGACCCCGCAGTTAAGTCCCTTAAGCTTAACAAACATTTGAACATTTTTTGCTTTGCCAGCGACATGGAAGGCGTAGTATACCGTTAGGACAGCCTGTTCTGTTGATGTGAATGGAGCTGTCTGTTGTTGTTGTTGTGGTCTTCAGTCCGCAGACTCGTTTGATGCAACTGTCCTGAAATATAATTCCCTCTCCAAATTTATCCTTCCATTCCTTCATTGTTTCCTCAGTATACAGAATGAACATTGGGGGAAGGCTACAACCCTGTCTTACTCCCTTCCCAACCTCTGCGTCCCTTTCTTGCTCTTCGACTTTAATAACCACTGTCTGGTTTTCCTATAGGTTGAATATAACTCTTCGCTCCCTATATTTTACCCCTGCTACCTTCAGATTTTGGAATATTCCAGTCGACATTGTAAAAACTTTCTCTAAATCTACAAACGCCAAAAACGTAGGTTTGCCCTTCCTTAGCCGTCTAAGGTAAGTCGTAATGTGAGTATTGCCTCCCGTGTTCGTACATTTCTCCTAAATCCAAACTGATCTTCACCGAGTTCAGATTCTATAAGTTTTTCCATTCGTGAGAGTATTTCGCAACTATGTCTTATTAAACTGATAGTTCTATAATTTTCAAACTTGTCTGTACTTGCTTTCTTGGGAATTGAAATTACGATATTCTTCTTGAAGTCGGGGAATATTTCTCCTGTCTCATACATCTTGCATAGCAGGTGGAACAATTTCTCTATGAATGGCTCTCCTAACGATATCAGCAGTTCAAATGTTTGTAGAGCTTATGGGACTTAAATACGGGGTCATCAGTCCCTAAACTTACAAACTACTTATGAAGTAGCTAATACTAAGGACAGCACAAATATCCATGCCCGAGGGGGGAATCTAACCCCCTACCGTAGTGGCCGTGCAGACCGTGACTGGCGCGCCGCAGACCCCTCGGCCACCGCGGCCGGCCTGTCTTTAGTATAAGCTACTAAATAAGGTTTTTTTTTTCTTTTTTGTAAATCTAGTGACTGATGACCACGCAGTTAAGTCCCATAAGCTTCGCAAACATTTGATCATTTTTAAGGGGGATGGTACGGTACTTCCCAGTCCCATCGACCGAACACAGCAGCTATACCTTGCGCTGTAAGCGCCGGCGCATGTCGTGAAAAATGCATGAGCGAACTCACGAATCGTTTGGCATCGATCACTGTCCATTAACGCGGCAACAGTAAGCTTCTTCTTCTTCAAAGATGCATATCTGCCACAGATTTCCGACCTTAACTGAAGGCTTTCATCATACACGCCACTGTTCTGTACGGCAATGCCGATTCCCGGATGCCTCTCGAAGACCTTGATCGTACTGTCGTGCTGTACGACCTCTGGCACATTCAATGTTGATCAAACTCCGTTCTTCCCGTTTCTAAAACATTGTGACACCGTTACGTTAGGCCGCTCGCTCACAAGTGACTGTGTTTCCCTCGATTATGGGCACGCCGATGACGTGGGAGGTAAGGTAGATATGTAAACAACGAGCGCCATCACCGACAATAGTAGCTCCCATTGCATAGTGTTTCCACAAGAATGTTGCCACTATTTAAGTTCCAACCCTCATGTAATGTCTTCATGAATTTTTACTTCTTTACCTTCTACATCGACGTCAAATGTGTGTCTACACATTTCTTATTCTTTACAAATCGTTCATCGAAAATTATAAAAAGTTGTGTAATCAGCGTTATTTAGCAATTTCCGAGATTTGGCTTATAGCTTATGATGTATTCTAAGAGAATCTGAAACAAAATTCTGCTTCCATCTCCCCTGTACTTTTTAGGTGAAAAATAAACGACCCTGAGCATTCTGAGAATCAAACCTCCAGATGTCAGACAGTCAGATCGATACCAAACGTTGTACGTCGATACAGTAGCAACAAAAACTCAATACCACAGTTAATCAAGAGTAGTGCTCGACCACCATTGGCCAGACGTTTTCTATTGGTGAGAGTTCTGGAGAATGTGCTGGCCAGGGCAGTAGTCGAACATTTTCCGTATCTAGAAAGTCCCGTACATGACCTGCAACATGCGGTCGTGCGTAACTCGTATACTGCTGAAATGTAGGGTTTCGCAGGGATCGAATGAAGGGTAGAGCCACGGGTCGTAACACATTTGAAATGTAACGGCCATTGTTCTAAGTGCCGTCGATGCGAACAAGAGGTGACCGAGACGTGTAACCAATGGCACCCCATATCATCACGCCGGGTTATACGCCAGTATGGCGATGACGAATACATGCTTCCAATGTGCCTTCACCACGATGTCGCCAAACACGGATTCGACTATCAAGATGCTGTAAACAGAACCTGGATTCATCCGAAAAAATGGCGTTTTGCCATTCGTGCACCAAGGTTCGTCGTTGCGTACACCATCGCAGGCGCTCCTGTCTGTGATGCAGCGTCAAGGGTAACCGCAGGTCAGAGCTGATAGTCCATGCTGCTGCAAACGTCGACGAACTGTTCGTGCAGACGGTTGCTGTCTTACATCTGTTGATTCAGGAATCGAGACGTGGCCGCACGGTCCATTACAGCCATTCGGATAAGATGCCTGTCACCTCGACTGCTAGTGATACGAGGCCATTGGGATCCAGCACGGTGTTCGGTACTGCCCTCCTGAACCCACGGATTCCATATTCTGCTAACAGTCATTGTATCGCGATCAACGTTAGCTGCAATCTCGCGATAGGATAAACCGTAATCGTGATAGACTAGAATCCGACCTTTATCAAAGTCGGAAACGTGATGGTACGCATTTCTCCTCCTTGCACGAGGAATCACAACATCGTTTCACCAGGCAACGCCGGTCAAGTGCTGTTTGTATATGAGAAATCGGTCGGAAACTTTCCTCATGTCAGCAAGTTGTAGGTGTCGGCACCGGCACCAACCTTGTGTGAATGCCCTGAAAAGCTTATTTGGATAACACAGCATCTTCTTCTTGTCGGTTGTGTTTCGCGTCTGTAGCGCGTCATCATCGTGGTGTAGCAATTTTAATGGCCAGGAGTGTAATTCGAAAGGTGGTTTGTCATGGATGTTGTTAATATAACTTTGTGTGTGCACGTATCCGTTAAGAGTGGTAAAAAGAAAAATAATCAGGATGATACTGCAAATTCTCCAAACTTTTTGCTACTATATTATAAACTATTGTAGATAGCATATTGGTACAAGTAGAATTAGCTCAGTCTGTTAGCGCTTGGAGTTCCTATCTTACGGTTCCAGGTTGTATAGCCACTACGCATATTTTTTAAAATTCTTTGTGTTGTTCAAATGTTAACTTTTAAATATGGTTCTTAAATATAATTAAGGAATTCAGTTTATGGACGCAGTATCTTAATAAGTCTCAAGGACAAACATTTGTAAAAGTTGGGATTGTATTAAGAAAACCAGTTTTCACACATGGTAGCTATATGTAGCAACAATTATATTTAGATTCTTCGAGGGTTTGAAATTTTATATTTGTGAACATGGAGAACAAGAACATTTAGCAAATGATGAAATGATTTTTAGGAAAAATTTCTTTTTTACTAATGTTTTGTAATGCTGAATTGTGAAATAAAGCAATTAGTTCCCTCATTTGTGTCTTTCATTCTCTCATGTTTCCTCTTTGCCCTTTCTTTCACCTGTTCTCATGGCAAACCTATAAAATTGCAGTGCTCAATAAATTACAATTGCATTAATTGTTTTCATGACTTTGCAAAGACGAATGGTCTGCGGTTAGTAGGGGCCTGATGTGGTTGGGAGTGTAATTTATGCAGTGAGAGGGAGCAGCTGGTAGAGCGTGGACGTACCTGTGCGGTATCCGGCGTTGGAGAGGTACGTGGCGAAGGAGCGCGTCTCGTGGCTGGCCTGCCACTGCGGCGAGGAGCAGTTGTCGTTGTTGGTGTAGACGTGGTGGTTGTGCACGTACATGCCGGTCAGCAGGCTGGAGCGCGACGGGCAGCACATGGGCGTCGTCACGTACGCGTGCCGGAACTCCGCGCCGCCGTCGCGCAGCAGCCGCAGCGTGCGCGGCATGAAGTTCAGAGAGCCTAACAACACACAGTAGTGAGTGACACACCAGGTACTGTAGCAGGCAGCGCCGCACAGATTAGTACTTGTTCCATAGATCATGAATACGACACTTCGTAATGATGTGGAACATATCAGGTTAATGAAAGGTGTCTGTACAAATTATTACTTTGTACTAAATATTACATGACACAATTTATTTTTATTTTTTTTTCATTTTATTTATTTATTTGTTTATTTTTTATATTTACTTTTTTTCCAAATTTACTAAAATATCTAAAACTTCATTTATAGTGTAGAAGGAGTTGCCATGCAGAAATTATTTTATTTATGAAGGCTTGTTGCTTATCTGTCAGGCTTTTGATGCTGTTTGCTAGGTGACCAAAGACTTTTGTGGCAGCATAAGTCACCCCTTTCTGTGCCAAAGCTAGATTTAACCTTGAATAGTGAAGATCATTCTTTCTCCTAGTGCTGTAGTTATGTACACTGCTATTGCTTTTGAATTCGGTGGGACTGGTAATAAATTTCGCAAGTTTCTATATATATATATATATATATATATATATATATATATATATATATATATATATATATACTGAGAAGCACTGTCAAGATCCCTAGCTCCTTAAATAAGTGTCTACAGGATTATATTGGACGGACTCCGGCAATTATTCTGATTACAGGCTTCTGTGCAATGAATGCTTTCTTACTCTATGATGAATTACCCCAGAAAATGATGTCATACGAAAACAGAGAATGAAAATACGCATAGTAAGCTTATTTACTGAGATGTATATCACCAAAATTTGCAATTACCCTAACAGCATAAGTTCGTGAACTCAACAGATCTTCAGTGTGTTTGTCCACTTCAACCCCTCATCAATGCTCACATCTATAAATTTTTAATATTCTACATTTGCTTCAGATTTCTGATCAAAGTCTATATTTATTGATGATGTCATTCTGTTTACTGTACGGAACTGTATGTACTGTGTTTTATAAAAATTTAATGATAATCCATTTGCTGAAAACCATTTAATGATTTTCTGAAAGAAGTCGTTCACAATTTCATCAGTTAGTTCTTCTGTCAGGTGTGATAACTATATTTGTATCACCAGCAAAAAGAACCAGCTTTGCATCTTCATGAATATAGAATGTCAAGTCATTAATATATATTAACAACACCATCAAAACCAGTTACCGTCTAGACCAGTGGCACCTAAACTGTGGCTACCGACTAGGGTGACCAACTGGTGAAGGAAGGAATGAGGGACAGCACAGTCAGAAAAGAGTGTAATCAATCCAGCCGTAAGAAACATATTTGTACAGATTAATGAACTACCCGATATCCTTTTATTAACATACAATGCTCACTAATTTTAGTCATTTCTACGTCTACAGGCTACACATCTGTCAATACTTTACGTCTACATCTACATGGGATACTCTGCAAATCACATTTAAGTGCCTGGCAGAGGGTTAATCGAACCACCTTTATACGATTTATCTCCCATTCCATTCTCGAATAGCGCGGCGGAAAGAAATAACACCTGAATCTCTCCGTTCGAGCTTTCATTTTTCGTATTTTATTCTCACGATCTTTTCTACCTATGTAAGTGGCAGTCATATAAATAATTCAGTTCTGTTGTTACTGTGATAATTAGGACTGTGTCCAAGCTTTTCTTGTATGATTTATCGTTTAATATGTCAATATACGGTGGTGAATGCATGTCTGGTGTTTAATGACGGTAACAGTGGAAGAATAAGGACACTTCCTGGACTAGCATTTGTTGCTAGTTGCTTCACCGAGAAGCAGTTGAAGGAGATAGATAATGCGCCTGTTGCACGATCTGAAATGACTGTGAAAGATATAGCCAGAAGGGCACGCCAGAAACATCAGTTACAAAGGACACATGTCCAAGAAGAGCAAGATGACCAAATGTATGGTTATGGTCAACATTAAGGTACCATTTTGTGGAGTAAATTTTTATAAAACCTTTTATGTGTATTTCCCGTAACTGATTTTTCGGTGTAAAAGAAATGTTTTCTCCTGAATCATTGGAGATAGACAAATGAAATTTTCTGCAGTCTTATTCATAAAATAACAGAACTTCCTGTCTTTCAAATTTTTTCTAAGTCTATTTTGTCAAAATTATTTACATATTTGTGAAATTTAAATTGGTTTGTTTCATGCACATAATTTTTAAAAATAAATTGTAAGAGGTCTAAAAGTGATATTACAAATCTGTTCCATACATTTACTTATATGGTTACGAAGAAGTACCTACCATAATATGGAAGTTGTAAGTGAAGTAATTTTTGGGAAAATATTCCTTGTGTGATAGCATGTGTTGCAAAAATTTCGAACAATGCCATGATCAAATTTTTTTAGAGAAAAATTTGAAAAAAAAAAATCTAGAATGTAGCCCATAATTGCCTCAAGTGCAAAATTAGTTACTATTATCTTTCAAATTTTGAAAACTGTGATAAATTATGTAACCACATACATTTTCTTGTACTTCTACCCCCCCCCCCCCTCCTCCAACCCGCGAGCATTTGCACGTGAGCACTTTGCTCACAGTAAGTTTATAAGAATTGGCATTTAACCAATTTTAAATAGTCAAATATGTGTGTTTTCTCATAAACGCAACTAGAAATACTTATTTAAAAATGTTAAGTACGTTACAAAATGTTCTTTGGCTGTCAGAAAAATGCTATAGACGCAATCGATCACGTAACTTTTAGAGGCGCGAGGTCTCGCGGGTTAAGTAGTTTATAAGTCTAGGGACACCTGACCACAGCAGTTTGGTCCGATAGGTTTCAAAAATGTTCAAATGTTTGTAAATCTTATGGGACTTAACTACGGGGTCATCAGTCCCTAAACTTACAAACTACTTACAACTAAGGACGGCACAAATATCCATGCCCGAGGTGGGATTCTAACCCCCGACCGTAGTGCCCGTGCAGACCGTGACTGTAGCGCCTCAGTCCCCTCGACCACCGCGGCCGGCGGGCCCCATCCTGTGGCAATGGTGCGCACTAAGAGGTTGCCTGCGGAGTGTGGGTGTGGACGTAGTGCTGAGGGGCTTACCGAGCTCGACGTCCTGGTCGTCGGTGAGGAAGAGGATGATGTTGGGGCGGCGCTCCTTCTGCGCGGCCTGGGCGCCGCCGGCGTGCGCGCGCGACCGCCGCTGCTGCGCGAACAGGTCGTCTGAGCGGCGGCGCGCGACCGCCACTGTGGCCAGCAGCGCCACACACACGCACGCCCACACCTGCAGCCGCATGCTGTCTGCTGCTGCTGCTGCTGCCTGCTGATGACGAGGACCGGGAAACTGGCCGCCGCCTCACTGCATCTGAAACACGGCGGGGCAGCCGTCAGAACGTTGCCGCGAGCCCACACACAGACGCACACCGTATCTTTCATTTATCATCAATACTGTTACGCTGCAGAATAGTACACCACTGGCTATTAATATCGCTACAACGAGAAGAAATGCGCATGATAAACAGGTATTCATTGAACAAATATACTGACATGTGATTAAATTTTCACGCAATTTGGGTGCACAGATCCTGATAAATCAGTACCCAGAACCACCACCTCTGGCCGTAATAACGGCCTTCATACGCCTGGGCATTGAGTCAAACAGAGCGTGTACACGTACAGATGCCCATGTAGCGTCATCACGATGCCACAATTCATCAAGAGTAGTGACTGGCGTATTGTGACGAGCCAGTTGCTCGGCCACCATTGACCATACGTTTTAAATTGGTGAGAGATCTGGAGAATGTGCTGACCAGGGCAGCAGTCGAACCTTTTCCGCATCCAGAAAGGCCCGTACAGGACCTGCAACATGCAGTCATGCATTATCCTACTGAAATGTAGGGTTTCGCAGGGATCGAATGAAGGGTAAAGCCACGGGTCGTAACACATCTTAAATGTAACGGCCACTGTTCAAAGTGCAGTCGATGCGAACAAGAGGAGATCGAGACCTGTAGCCAATGGTACCCCATACCATGACGACGGGTGATACGCCAGTACGACGATCACGAATACACGCTTCCAATGGGCATTCACCGCGATGAAGCCATCACGGATGCGACCATCATGATGCTGAAACATAACCTGTATTCATCCGAAAAAAAATTGACGTTTTGCCATTGTGCACCCAGGATCGTCGTTGCGCTCCTGTCTGTGATGCAGCTTCAAGGGTAACCGCAGCCATTGTCTACGAGCTGATGATAGTCCATACTGCTACAAACGTCGTGTAACTCTTCGTGCAGATAGTTGATGTCCTGCAAACGTCCCCATCTGTTGACTCAGGGATTGAGTCGTGGCTGCAGTAATTGGATCGCGACCAACGCGTGCAGCAATGTCGCGATACGATAAACCGCAATCGCGATAGGCTAAGATCCGACCTTTATCAAAGTCGGAAACGTGATGGTAAGCTTTTTTCCTCCTTACAGGAGGCATCATAACGTTTCATCAGGCAACGCCGGTCAACTGCTGTTTGTGTATGAGAAATAGGTTGGAAATTTTCCTCATACCAGCAAGTTACAGGTTTCGCCACCGGCGCCAACCTTATATGGATGCTCTGAAAAGCTAAACATTTGCATATCGCAGCATCTTCCTGTCGGTTAAACTTCGAGTCTGTAGCACGTCATCTTCGTGGCGTAGCAATTTTAATGGCCAGGAGTGTACTTACATTAACTTACTCTAGAGGACAACAAACACACCCATACCCATGGGAGAACTCGATCCTCAGGCGGGAGCGGCAGTGTACCCCAGTAGTTGCATTGTGACCATTGTCACGACATTTATATTTGATAAAGCATCCAAACAAATTTCATTTTGAGACTTAACTGAAAGACTGGATGGCCACCTCTGTGCTCAGGGAAGGACTGATGATGACATGGCATTTTTCTTATTTTATATATTCCAGACGACTGGTTTCGACACACTATGGTATCATCTGGTCTGACATATAATAGTGGTCCACATGAAATCTGGTAGTCGCGGTGGAGCGGCCGAGCGCATTGAGGCGCTATGCTGCGATGCGCGAGGCCGTTCCCCGTCGGAGGTTCTAACCTCCCCCCTCTGGCAAGGACGTTTGTGCCGTCTTTAGTATTAGTTAGTTTGTAAGTTTATGGACTGATAACCCCACCATTAAGTCCCATAAGCTTAACGAACATTTAAACATTTGAAATATATATATATATATATATATATATATATATATATATATATATATATATATATATATATAATGTGTGTGTGTGGAGCACTGTTAAAAGCAGTTTTATGTTAATGAGACCAGATCATGAAACTACAGATTGTCTAAACCGGTCGTTTTGATCTTGGCATCTATCCTTCCATTTATACAATAAGATCGCTCCCTAAGGTGAGGAAATTATACGTCTGTACTCGATAATTTGGCGTTACTGACGATTGGAGCCTTCCGGGTGCGATAACGACGATCTTGCCTCCGAGGATGCCTTCCCCAGTCAAACTCGAAACGCCAGGCGAAAGTTTAATGCTTTGACTACGACATCTCAGACTAGAATTTGTAAGTGAGATCGTCGTTTCCCCCACTCGGGAACGATGCAATTGTCAGTAACGCCACATTATCGAGTACAGAGGAGGCCATCCGATCTTTCAATTAAGTAATTTAATTTCTTTGGAAGCTTTAATATAAATGTGGTGACAACTGTCAAACTCAAACTACTAACTGCTGAGGTGCGCGGCCGTACCACGGCATCTCAGCTCGTAAGTTTTAAATAACGACGCCACCTGCCACAAAAGCCTCCTGGTGAAGCCACTGTATTGGAATTACACCAAAGCTAATGACACCAGTAAATGTCGTTTGCAGACAATGCTTTGCTCACCTGTACTTGAGCCTCGTAGATACGAGAAATTTGAAATAACACACGCAGCTGGTACTGAGAGTCTCGTGGGTAACAGTTGTGCGTTGCAGCTAGGTACTTGTGATGCGCGGTAGCGGACAGCGAGAGGGAAGGCGCACACACTTGTGACAGACTACAGAGAGCCAGAGCGGCGTGCGCTGCGGGCTGCCTGCCATTAGGCGTGAGAGCGGCGCACTTGCGTACTAGCACTTGTAAGCGTCGCGGCGGTACACTTTGACAGACACCGCTACGTTTTCCTCCCTAGCCTGCAAGCGAAAATTACTCACAAGGGAACCTCCCCATCGCACCCCCCCGCCCCCCCCCCCTCAGATTTAGTTATAAGTTGGCGCAGTGGATAGGCCGTGAAATACTGAACACAGATCAATCGAGAAAATAGGAAGAAATTGTATGGAATTATGAATAAGCAAAATATAAAAACTGAGCTGTCCATGCGAAACATAGGCAACTTCGAGCAAGTTGTGAGCACAGGAGCGCTGTGATCGCATGACTAACATGAGCAGCTAGCTGTTCAATAAAAAAATTTTTTTTTTATTTTAGCAAAATTATGATCTGTCCTCCCTTTCATTGGGGTCTCTGTTCGCTGTAATCAGTTTAATGTCTTTTACGACCGCACCACAAAACCGTGCGATTAGCAAACTAAAGGAAGTGCCTCTTCAATGGGAATGCAGGATTTGACAGTTTACACACGGAAGAATTCGAAAACGTTAAAAAACATATGTTATGACAGAGCACAGGGAAAACTGCGCGACTGCAAAACATTCATTTATTGCAATTTATGTTACAAACTCTTACGTTTTCATCACTTTTTTGGGAGTGATTATCACATTCACAAGAAAACCTAAATCGAGCAAGGTAGAATCTCTTTAACCATTAACCAGGTGTACAAGTCAGGTGGGTCGACAAGAGATTTCTGTCACATGACGCACATACTGTCACCAGTGTCGTATAGAATACATCCGACATGTTTTCCTGTGTAGGAATCTGTCGACCTGTCAACTTGCGATGACATGTTTTAGTTTCCCATTGGAGAGGCACTTCCTTTCGTCTGTTAATCGTGCGGTTTTGCAGTGCGGTGGCAAAACACAGACACTAAACATTTTACAGGGAACAGAGACGTCAATGAACGGACGAAGAGATCATAATTTTGCGAAAATTAAAAAAAAAAAAAAGAAAAAAAATTCCGCAGGTCCTCACACTACTAATGGGACTACAGCATTCTCACGCCCACAACCTGTTCGACATTACCTATCTTTCGCATGGGCTGCTCAGTTTTTATGTTTTTCTTATTTTTTTCATAGTTCCACACAACTTCTCCCAGTTTTCTCGATTGATCTGTGTTCAGGTTTTCACGGGCTATCCACTGCACCAACTTATAACTAATCTGAGGGGGAGGGGGGTTGCGATGGGGAGGTCCCCTTGTCAGAACCAACCCACGCAACATCTGGACGAGCGGTCTGCGGCGCGCCAGTCACAGCCTGCACGGTCGCTACGGTCGGGGGTTCGAATCTCTCCTCGGGCATGGATGTTTGTGAAGTCTATAGTATTAGCTAGTTCATAAGTAGTTTGTAAGTTTAGGGACTGATGACCCCGCAGTTAAGTCCTTTAAGCTTAACAAACATTTAAACATTTTGAATGAGGATTCAGAAAAACAGGTTTTTAATATTTAATGTTTTTTGTGAAACGTCTGTGAAGATCGTTAAATAGGGGTCTGATTGCTGATCTTGGGTGGGCTTCAGTGATGAAGTACCACAAATTGTGTTGCCTTATGGAAGAAGTGAATGAAAATAGGGATAGTAATTTACTGAGATGTTTATCAAATGTTCAAATGTTTGTATAGCTTATGGGACTGAACTACGAGGCACATAAGTCCGTAAAATTACAAACTAGTTATGGACTAACTAAGAATAAGGACGGCACAAATATCCATGCCCGAGGGGAGATTCGAACCCCCGATTGTAGTCGCCGTGCAGACCGTGACTGGCGCGTCGGAGACCGCTCCGCCACCATGTCCGGCGAATTGTTTATCACCAACATTTGCAATAACATTAATGTCGTTAAGCAGGCGATCGTTTCAACAAATCAATATGTTTCTTCCATTTGAACATCTCATCAGTAAACAACCTCTGTCTTAGCTAGAGATTTCTTCCAACGTCTATATTTATTCATGTTCGCGGAATGTATGACATTAACTGCGAATGTGTAAAGTTGAAAATGTGTACCCAGCCGAGATTCGTAGCCGGGTCTCCAGCTTTCTAGGCAGTTGCGCTGACCCCTACATCACTGGCGACACAGCGATCGCCACAACTGCACGGAATTACTCAAGCACGCCTCCCGTCAGATACCCTGCCCATTAGACGAGTGACAGTCCAAACTTTTGGCTCCGGCAAATGAGAACTCGCCAGCTGTCTCCCAATGAAATGCTGCGTGTTATTAAGCGGAGATTCGAGCGCTATGCGCCCTCACTTACTAAAAAGAAAGTTCTTGTTTAACCTAAACTGTAGCTGAAACATGTTTTTTTTTTTTTTTTTTTTTTTTTTTTTTTTTTTTTTTTTTTGGGGGGGGGGGGGGGACGTGAGGGCGCATAACGCCCGAAGCTCCGCTTTTAGCCCAGATGATCCTGACGTCCTCGCAGAAGTAAGGTGTATCGTTTTTTTTAACACATTGTTACAGCACGTTAATCTATGTTAATCGCCTTTGAATATAGGGTTTCAGAAGAAACGTATCAGTTAACTCATGATTTGAGGTGTGTAAGTACTTACACATCAATTTTATTTCTATTACTGAGAAACATATGAATGGATTTACAATTAAAACGTCAAATCTAGCATGTGATATTAGTCTTCTCATTTTTATTTCGTTCCAGAAGGACGGTTTTTTATGCCGAGACTAAGGATACAATTCGTGTAAAATCAATGTTGCAACATTTGAACGATCTATTAGACATGTAATACACTATTTTTTAAACGAAATGTAACCGACAAAAAAAAAATCAGGAACATCTGGTTTAAGAAACACGCAGCATGTCATTGGCTGACAGCTATCGAGTTCTCATTGTCCGGTGCCAAAAGCTTGGTCTGTCCATAGTCACTCGTGCCCACTAGAACCCCGATGGGGGAGTCCAACCCCCGACGGCGAAAGGCCGCGCTCTCCGCAGCATGGCGCCCCAATGCGCACGGTTAATCCAGGGTGGCTCGCAGTTAATGTCAATTTCGTGACTATGAATACATAATAACTGTACGATCAAAAATCTCCGAAAGAAAACACACCACATGTATATGACTTATATTTATTAATGGTCCCACGCCATTTGCTGTACACAAGTGTACACACCCTGTTCTATCAGAATGATGCGATGCAGCGATCTCCAGACAACTGGTGGTCCGATTAGCCGGCGCACTCGATCACCTGCGGCACGCGTAGATTAAAGCCCTAGCCGCAGCCAGGCCGGCCGCCCCTGGAAGAAGATATTATGCCGCCATCGTCGTAAATCGCGCTGCCCCTGCTAATACCGGCCGCGGGGCGCATGGATCGTGTTATGCTGATGGAAAACAAACATGTTTACGACAAGTCTCCGCGGCTCCGGAATCTCGACATCCTAGACTGGGCGGGGAGGGCGACGCCGGGGGGCATCCCGGGCCGAGCGATCGCCGGAATCGGGCATTCCCGATACTCGACGAAATGGAAAGCGGGCCCCCTTGTAATCAGAAACCGTAAAGCGTGCGGCGGTAAAAATTACTTTGAAATTACAACGCGCTTTAAAATTCCCGAGGGCCCGGGTAATAGCGCTGCCGAGGGTGGCGCGCCTGCTGAATTATTCAGGGCGGGCGGGCTGAGTCTCTCTCTCTCTCACACACACAGCGGGAGGCAACAGGCCGTCACTGTCACTGACTCTGCGCACGTACTGTTCGTCCACGATAACTTGACGACTGCGCTTGTGCTGCCACAAGCGTACAACATCTACACTAGTGGAAAGCTAGTCATTTGTCTCCGAGCGCTGCCAACGCTGAAGCGAAGATGCGCGTGTGCACCAAGTACTTCAAGCGTCGCTGTACGCTAGACACTGCAAGTTAGCAGCAATTTTCACAAGCTGCAGTGTTTACTTTGGAGTCTGGAACAAATACTTACTATGGTATATAGTATACTTGTTCCAGTTTCTGGGGCAAGTAAGCTTCACGAATGTTCTGTACGTAATTTTACAAAAGTGTCACTAATACTTGTAAAGAAGTATTTCCGACACAGTTGCGATGTACCAAAGACAAGTGGATTTTCATATTGTCGTTCTTGAAATCGAGAACAGTCGCCATCTGTTGTATTCTTACTAACGAGTGAAAGTCATAACGAAAACGTAAAAAATAAATAGTAGGCTCCAGAAATGGTTGCAGTGGAATTCATATGAGTGTTACCAAGGGACATAAAATGACTCCACTTTCATCGAAATAAAGGACGCATGTATGTATATTGTTTATTTATTATTTAAACTAGCTGAAAATCCGACGTCTCCCGGGTACTTATTTATTCCAGTGTTAAGTTTGTCCATCTTCCCTTTTCTCTCTGTATGCACCTTCTCCTTCCTTCTCTCTCCGTTCATCTCCTCTCTCTTTCTGTTCATCTTCTGTTCCCTCTCCCTCTGTCCATCTCCACCTGTCTCCTTCTCTCATTCTCCTCCTTTCCCGTCTCTCTGTCCGCGTCCTCCCTCCTCTTTTTTTTGCCAATTTTCATGGTGACTGGTCAAACGGTGTCAGATGTAGATGTAGAAACTAAATTCACTGTCTTACAGGTTATAGAAACCTCCTTCAAGAAAACATACATTTATATGCTGTCTTTCGTGGAGACCAGTAACAAAATTAGATGTTTGTTCTAACGTACCCTTCGCCATGCACCTACGGAGGCTTATGAAAGGTAGCCCATGTGTTATTTCAGGGTATAAGCTATCTCCATTCCAAAATACATTCAAATTGCCCATACCTTTCAGCATGAAGTAGTAGCAAAAATATTAACCCATTCTAAGGTACCCTCAGCACGCATCATACGAAAGGCAGCCCATGTGTCAATCAGGGTATAAGATTCCTCTGTTCCAAATTTCATTAAAATCCGTTCAGCCATTTGAGTGTGACGGCGTAAAAAACTAATTAAGTAAAGTGTAAAGCACTCTCCACCCTGCACTAAACGAAGTTGTAGTACGCCTATAACCTTCGAGCGAGTGCAAGCAATGAGTTGCCAAAGTTTTATCGCAATCGCATCAAATCTGACAGCCAAAAAACCGTCATTTCAAAATCTGAATGAAGTATGCTTTCCACTGAAGCATATTAAAAAAATTCTTACTTTAAATAGCGTACATAAAATTCATATGGCGTGAACAATATTTATGTTTCAAATGGTTTTTTATGATTATCACCCTGAAAAATGTAACGTAACTTCCAGAGAAAGCTGCTAGAATTATCAGAAATTTTATTTCTTTCGAAACTTCGCCGAAATCTTAAAATTAACTGTTTAGCCACGTTATTTAAGTGAAATGGCTGTAGGTAATCTGAATATATTAACACTGCACTGATAAACTGAATTGTTAAATCATTTTTAAAAATTTCATCAGGATCGGAATACAACTGTAGAATCTGACAAAGTCCATATGTAAAGTATTCTCCGTCATGCACCATCCAAAATTTGTGAGATAGTTACCTTCCTCTTCTTTTGAAGGAAAAGTGTCCAAAATGTCATGAAGATTCGCATGTCGCATAATGCCACAGGTTTTCAACCATATAACTGTTTATGATGTCAAAGATCCTGAGCTATATGTCGTAAGCAGTTCTTACCCCTACGTCAATTGTTAGGTCATGGAAGGAATATGTGCACCAAATTTGGTTGAAATCGGTACAGTGGTTTCGAAGCAGACGTCACATGATGCAGCACTCTTCAGCGCATTTCATGGTTTATTACGTCGTATCTGCTCAACTATTTGTCGTACAGTCATTTAATGGTGCCTATGACCGTCGCGAAATTTCAAGGTAGACACTGGCAAAGTTTCATCAGAATAGGTTGAACGGTACAGCCGCGCATAAAATACGAGCACACAAACATTCAGTTTTATATATTTGATCAGAAGTAAGTAATCACATTTTATGTTATTAACTCGCGCGAAATAACTAATTCAATGATAGTTCGGAGAAAATGATCGTTCAGTTTGGAAGGATAAATTTTGCGAAAAATGTAGCTACAAGTTTTCATTAACGTCAAAGCATTGAGAATGTGATATTGTTTTATGTTAAGACGTAATGGAGTACACAAACACTTTATAATTTTCGTATTTTCTAAAATTTAATTTTAAAATTTCGATCATATATTGATACATTAAGAAATTCTTCTACTAAATTGCTGGGTCTTTTAAATCTACCCACCTCCATTAAATTCCGTATTCACTCACATTACCACACTGACGCAAGACAGTGGAAATAACTACTACTGCCGCGGTGGAGTAGCCGAGCGGTCTAAAGCGTCTCGCTGCGGAGCGCGCGACTGCTCACCGTGGAGGTTCGAGTCCTCCCTGGGGCATGGGTGTGTGTGTTTGTCCGTAGGTTAGTTTACCTAGATTTAAGTAGTTTGTAAGCTACGGACTGATGACCACGCAGTTTGGTCCGATAGATTTACAAACATCTGAACATCATCTAACTACTACAATTTGTAAAGCGCAATAAAAATACATTTACCCAATTTTGTTGTTACTGCTATTCATATTCATATCTAGTTACCTTATAGTAATCCTGGTAAAATTTCTAAATCATTATAAAAACAAATCCATCAATTTAATTATTACTGTTGTTTATATTCATATCTACTTATCATAAGTTTTCCGTTTGGAGAAACTGCTTTTCTCAAGCGTGTATCTTTTTCTCGCAAACCTAATAAAATATACAGATGAACTGTCTAATTCCGATAAAGAAAGCGAGTCTCACTCCCACTTGACTGATTTTCCATTTTTTGTATTAGCTCTTACTATAAATTGAACTAATAAGTCGGAAGTGAAATGCGCAAACGACGCTACAGTAATATGTAAATGCAGCAAATCTGAGAATCCGGGACAGCAGGCCATAAAATTATCGCACGTTCAGTTTTTCGTTTTTTTTTCCTCGTTTTTTTTTCTTTTCTCATTTTTTTATGCGTAGTATCTAAAGAGTATTTCATAACAAGGCAACATCAGTACTGTAAACACGAGAGGATTTATTTTCTGCCGATAATGATTTTCACGCAGGAAGCATGTGTGGTTCATTATCTTCCATTGCTCTGTGTAACAATGAGCCCGTATTTCTTCTTACTGAGAACATAACAAACCTAAAAAATTGGGCCTAATATCTGAGAGCCGCGGCTTCAAAAGTTGGAAGGTGCCCGTCCATCGTCTCACTTTACCCAGTACACAGGCCCTCTTGACCAGTCTTGTGCCTTTGGTTTAAGCTCACAGACCCTGTCGAGTGTCCGGACAGTAGACACGGTTGTCCTGGACATTCGAAACTGTACCCCGTAACGCACCTTGATCCGTGTAAGCGGCGCGGGCAAGATGTGGGCTTGGCCAAGGAAGTCTTCTAATCAGGGCGATTATACGCATATGAAACACTAGACGACGGGGCGTAGCTCTTGACCGCATGCACCTGATTAACCTGCTCCTATTTCCACTTCTGATGGCAGGATTTGTCTGCTGCTCTTGAATAACGTACAGGTGAATCAGAGGATTAGCCCAATTTTTTTGTCATACAAATACCAATAACAGCAAGTTACTTCGTCTTTTCCTGATCGAGTGGCTACAATCCAGAAGGGGTAAAAAAACTGCGAGTGAAAATTAAAATGAAAAAAGAAAAAAAAAAAAGAAGCTATTTAATTACCTTAATTTGAAGTTAATATCGAGCGAAAGTATTTCAGCAAAATCAGACAGAAGGGAGATGTGTGTGTGTGTGTGTGTGTGTGTGTGTGTGTGTGTGTGTGTGTTGCCGCAGTATGGCAGTGTTTATTAGCAGTATTCTAGTCACAGGATACCACGATATTGATGCCAAAATCATCACGGAACCTCCCATGTGCTTCTTATGGGATTCGATACATGAAGCCGGTTGTTTGTGGGAAGCAATGTAATCGATGATTCTTTGGATCGTATCACATACGTCCAGTCATCAAGTGGTCACGTTGTATAATCGTGCCACCATATAACTTTGCGTTGGCATCCATTATTAATGGTTTAGTAACTGCAGCCCTTCCATGAATGCTGAGTTAAATCCGTATTATTTTTCAAAAATGTTCAAATGTCTGTAAATCTATCGGACCAAACTGCGTGGTCATCAGTCCGTAGCTTACAAACTACTTAAACCTAGGTAAACTATCCTAAGGAGAAACACACACACCCATGCCCCAGAAAAAACTCGAACCTCCACGGCGAGCAACCGCGCGCTCCGCAGCGAGACGCTTTAGACCGCTCGGCTACTCCACCGCGGCGTATTATTTTTATAATTTATTATTAAAACAGTATTACTCATGTGAGTGTTTAGTTTTGCAGCCGCTTTTTCCAGGATAGTTGTCAGATAACAATCGTTCTTAATCTCGTAGATCGTTGTCAGTTAACTTCAGTCTCGCGAAGTATTTATCTGTATTTCGTGTTCCCCTGGGGGCCGCGTTCTGAAATAACGAAACCAATCCTAAGAAAATCATGATTATTAATTATGACAATTTTAATCATTTCTTTGTAAAACGTGTTTTCCTAAGGTACATTTATCCCTTGATGAAAAATCAACAACTATTCCTCGAACCGTCTATTAGAGGTCTATTAGAATTTTTACAGACAAAATGTCAAAAAAAAAAATTCAAGCAAAAGTTATTTGATATTGCTTTTTAAAATATTTTTGTAGAAAAGCGTTCTTTGCGAATAATTAAAATTAATTTGAAATAGGTCTAGATCAAATTTCTTTTTTCTTACCGGTTTCGACTATTTACAAGATCGTCTTCAGACCATGCTGAAGCAGGCGACACTTCTGATCATCGCGCTTCCAGCGTCGCCTGCTCTGGATATTAAATGATAAACAACGTTTATTACAAATTAATGAAACCCACGCATAGTAGCCGAAATAGGGCATAGTGTCGCCCTCTGGCGCCTTACGGTTATGTTGCTACAGGGAGGTTCTGGTCGCAGGCGGCCAACAAATACGTCTGTAAAATTCTGTGGCACTACACTGAACGGCTCGGCCTAAAATGTGGGAACACACACACATATTGAGAGAGAAAGAGAGTCACATTTATCTCAAACGTTGTGAGATATTGGAGAAAAGGGTGAGGTTTTAGAGAATATTCTTCTCTACAAATTCGTTTATTAAAGTTTCATCTGAGCGGGTCAAAGCCCACTGTCCAGTCACTAGTTGATCATTCCGGAGCAGTAATAGAAGAAAGCAAACGGAAAGCTGAAGTTCTAAATTTAACCTTTAAGAAATCTTTCACGCAGGAGGACCGCACAAATATACCATCATTTGATCAACGTACCAATTCCGAAATGGGGGACATAGCAATAGGTATTTCCGGTGTAGAGAAGCAGCTGAGAGAGCTAAATACGAAAAAGTCTGCTGGTCCGGATGGAATACCAGTTCGGTTTTACAAAGACTATTCTGCGGCATTGGCCCCCTACTTAGCTTGCATTTATAGCGAATCTTTAATTCAGCGCAAAGTTCCTAGTGATTGGAAAAAAGCGCAGGTGACTCCCGTGTATAAGAAAGGAAAGAGAACTGACCCATACAATTACAGGCCAATATCGTTGACATCGGTTTCATGTAGAATTTTGGAGCATATTCTCAGTTCGAATATAGTAAATTTCCTTGAAACGGAAAAGCTTCTTTCCATGAATCAGCACGGGTTTAGGAAACATCGTTCATGTGAAACTCAGCTTGCCCTTTTCTCACATGACATCTTGCGAGCCATGGACGAAGGGCAACAGGCGGATTGTGTTTTTCTCGACTTCAAAAAGGCGTTTGACGCGGTGCCACACTGCAGACTGCTAACGAAGATACGAGCTTATGGAATAGGTTCACAGATTTGTGACTGGCTGGAAGACTGACTAAGTAATAGAACGCAGTACGTTGTTCTCGACGGCGAGTGTTCATCAGAGACGAGTGTATCGTCAGGCGTGCCCCAGGGGAGTGTGATAGGACCGCTATTATTTTCTATCTATATAAATGATCTGATGGACAGAGTAAGTTGTAATTTGCGGCTGTTTGCTGATGATGCTGTGGTGTATGGAAGGGTGTCGTCTGTAACTGACTGTAATAGCATACAGGTTGACTTAGACAAAATTTCTAGTTGGTGCGAAGAATGGCAGCTAGCTCTCAATGTAGAAAAATGTAAGGTGATGCGCATGAGTAGGAAAAACAATCCCATAATGTTCGAATACAGCATCAGTAGTGAGCTTCTTGATGCGGTCGCGTCGTTCAAATATCTAGGCGTAACATTGCAGAGCGATATGAAATGGAACGAGCATGTAAGGACAGTTGTGAGTAAGGCAGACAGCCGACTTCGGTTTATTGGGAGAATTTTGGGAAGATGTACTTCAACTGTAAAGGAGACCGCGTATAAAACGCTTGTACGACCACGTCTTGAGTATTGCTCAAGTATTTGGGACCCGCAGCAGATCGGTTTGAAGGAAGACATAGAGGCGGTTCAGAGGCGAGCAGCTAGATTTGTTACCGGTAGGTTCGACCAATGCGAGAGTGTCACGGAAATGCTCCGGCAACTCAATTGGGAATCGCTGGAAGAAAGACGACGTTCTTTTCGTGAATTTCTGTTAAGTAAATTTAGAGGGCCGGAATTTGAAGCTGAGTGTAGTACGATCTTGCTGCCGCCTACTTACATTTCGCGTAAAGACCACAAAGACAAGATAAGAGAAATTAGGGCTCGTACGGAGGCATATAGGTATTCTTTTTTTCCTCGTTCAATTTGGGAGTGGAATAGGAAAGGAAATGCCTAGGAGAGGTACAGTGTACCCTCCGCCACGCACCTTACGGTGAATTGCGAAGTATGTATGTAGATGTAGATGAGATGAACAGCTGAGGCGTTGTTTGCAATTAAAATTTGAGCTGTCAGAAGTACATCGCAAACGTCTCACTTTTAACGCTACAAACCTAAAGTGGAACAAAATAGAATAATCCCCCTAATATGGACAACCTGGCTAACAGGCCAGCTGTCGGCGGTGGTGAGTCGTTAGGGCAGAGTTTGTTTACGGCGCCAGTCGATGAGGTAATCGGAAGACGGAGTGGCGGGCGGTGAAAAGGACGGGGCGCGCACGTGCCGGCAGCGTGGAAGGGCTGCATGGCGAGCACGTGTGGCGGCCGCAAACACGGCGGGCAGGCCTGCCAACTGCAAACACGGCGCGGCGCGCAGGCCTGCCAACGGCAAACAGCGCGCCGATTGCCGACGCCGCACGTGTCGCCGGCTGCGCAGCACACGTGCCCGCAGACCGCACGCACCGCGGCTGGACGTGCAGTGTAGTGTAGTGTAGCGGCTGCGGTGACCCTGGCCGCCACTTGTCACACGTGCTGTGGCGCAAGCGGCTGCGGTGGCCGGGACGCAGTTTTGCGGTCTCTCTGCTGCCGACAACAGTCGTCGTTGACCGCCAAAGCTCGAAACCGCACGAATCCATGCTTCGAATATCTCTCGATAAAAAAATTGCAATCTCTATCTATATAAAAGGGGAAAGGACACTCATTCACTCACTTACTCATTGACTGAACACGAAATCTCGAAAACTTTTGACAGGAATGTAGTTTACAGGTAGAAGATGTCAACTAAGAAAGAATTTTGCGATGGGGCCGATAGTGCAGGAGATATGACGTCATAAACAATGAAAACTTCCTCGTCTTGCAGCACGTGATAGCTTGACTATATCAGTCCCCGATTTGAGGAGGAGAGCACTTAGCAACTTGGAACAAATTTTAAACGTTATGTCAAACCTTTAGGAAACTTTTTCTCGCTGACAATCCCAGCAAAATTATGAAAGGAAAAAAGATTGTCGCTTACTTCTTTTTCGGCGTTCATGCAGTAAAATGACGGGATTTGGCATGATTTTACAATATATTACTCGTAACTATTAGTTGTAATCCCGAGAAATGTTACAGACAGTATACACACATACCACTGAACCTACGTTCGAAATTTTGTCATAGTACAACACAGTTCATTAACTATAGTCATAAACAGAGTCATCACGCATGAATTTTTATTACGTCTTTCCTACTAACTCTATTCGCGACGTATTCTGCAGACATTTTACATATACACCACTGGGTGTACCTTCTAAATAATATCATATTACGACATACGGTTCAGGTGCTATGATGTGAAAGACAATGAAATGCATGAAAATTCGCCCTAATAAGCATAACGTTCTCCTTTACTACGTCTTTGCGGGCCGCGGTGGCCGAGCGCTCTGCGGCGCGCCAGTCACAGTCCGCACGGCCACTACGGTCGGGGGTTCGAATCCTATTCCCCCCCCCCTCCCCCTCGGGCATGTATATTTGTCCCGTCCTTAGTATTAGCTACTTCATAAGTAGTTTGTAAGTTTAGGGACTGATGACCCCGTAGTTAAGTCCCATAACCTGTCCGAACATTTGAACATTTTTACTACGTCTTTACTACCAAGTCCATTTACAACACTAACAAGTACTAACTCAAATCTTGAATAAATAAATAAATACCAGAGCATCGCCGGGTTTTGAGCTATCAAATAAATTCACTTTCCAGAGTCAGATTATCACGCGAACACGAAAATTTAAGAACCGATTTTCAATATTAATTACACAGCGAGTCAACGAAACTTGTAGAATTCGGTAGGGACTTCGATATAGAGTGACAAGAAACAAAAATTATGTGTGTGAAGCCCGTTTTACATGACCGAATTTGTGGTGAAAATTGAATTTGTCGAAGTGTGTGGGCCTTTCGTGCCTGCGTGAAAATCTGCAGCCAACCCCATCGCAAGTGCGTCTGTGACATCAATGATCCATACATTGTGCCGAGTGTAGAATTCTAAACTTTCGAGAGTGCTGTAGAATGCGCATCCGCAGAACCAAGTAACGGTAGTGGTGTCTGCTAACATCGGAAGTTAGCATATTCTGGCCGAACGCACTCATATGAAAGAAATACTTTCGGATCTTCTTTATTCTGTTGTTTGCTTTGTGTTTCTATCACACCGAAAAAGTAGCACCAGAGCCGAATATAGTTTTTCTACTAGTTTTCTCCTACAAGAGAGACGAAATATCTACAAGAAGAAAAAGGTTTTCGTTTTATATATATGGGCCTTACGAGCGTAAATATACAAAAGTGTTTTACCGAAATTTATTTCAACAGAAGAATCACAATGACTAGATGAGAAAATGATTTTCGATATTATTTTGACAGTCAGCAAGAAGACAAGATATGAAAAGTAAATAGTCGCTTTTTACTGAATTTCCGATATTGTTTCATGCGTATGCCAGTATAAATTTTCTTCTGCAAATGTGTAAATTTTCAAAACCTTGAATGACACTTTTCCCATCGTTTAGGTTTTGAGTTGTATACTAAATTTGTTAGATGACATATTCTCATTAATAAACTCAATTATCCTTTTCCTGCTCTTACGTAAAAAGTGCCCTCATAACCTCACTTCTTCATTCAGTTGTGTAACTACATAGCATGCAGCTCTACAGTTTTGGAGTTTACGTGTAAACGAAAACGACTACGCAGACACGCAGTATGGCAATAGCACGCCAGGGGCGCTGCAATAGATCCACTCGTCTCAAGTACTCAACTGAGACAAGAAAGTTAGTCGTGTAAAAGAGGCTTAAGGAACGGTTAAGCCTTTCGTTGACAATGTTGTTCCTTGGCAACAACGTACTAAAATCTGATTTATACCGTGTTTTGTATATCAGCCCTTAAAGTCGCATTGTGCGGCGTGTACCCATTTCTGAGGCATTAATCTACCCCTCTTGGAGGTTGTGATACGTTGTCGCCTGTACGTGGCTGTGAGTGTGAGCGTGAGTGTGGTTCATATTATTTTATTTCAGCAATGAATTGTATTGTCTTTGCTGATGTGGCGACGATTATGCTAGCATTATTTATCTGGCAGTGTTATCTATCAACAAAATAACGTCCCAAGTAATAAAATACCTCGATACGAACGACTGTGTTGCGCATGAAATACATGACATTAAAAAAATCGAGCAAACATTTTGACACTAATGCACTCTATTAATACAGAAAACACTGAATTTTTCCAAAGCTGAACTCATAATGTTGGAATGAAAGGGTTAAGAGTGGTTAAACTAAGTAGAAATTCTCATATGTGAAGGGAATATTAGACGAAGATATGACGCCAAAGGCACAGGTGCAGTGCGAGAGCCATCTATTGGTAGAGTGAGTGCAACTACGAGATCGACCTTATTGTCATCGGTGGAAATCAAAATTTCCACATTACGGAATAAGGCTCTTTCTTGTCTTACTATTCCGCGTGTTTTTAGTTCAACTAGCTGAAAACCCGGCATTGCCCAGGTATTTATTAACTCCAGTCTTGAGCTAGCACAACTTCTCTCTCTCTCTCTCTCTCTCTCTCTCTCTCTCTCTCTCTCTCTCTCTCTCCATCTTTTTTTCAGCTCCTCGTCCATCCAGCGCAGCCCATCTCCTCTTTCGCTCTATCAGTCTCCCCCTACAATCTCTTTCTATCTGCTCCTCTGCCTCCTCAGTCCAACCCTTCTACAGCTGTATAACACGTTGACTGCTGCGATGACATTAGAGGCGCGCCATAGCAGCCTGCTGTGGTCGCCGGCGGCCACACGACTGCCAGCGTGTTCATAAAACTTGTGATCCGTGAAAGGATATCACCGTATGAAATATTATTCAGACAGTTCCGATTGTTTTGAAGGTGAAGTGTGCAAAATTTCTTCCAGACGAGAATAAAAACTATGGATTTCGTTAAAGTTCATAAGTAAGGTATCGTCCGCCATGCACCATACGAAATCTCTCTTCTTGTGAGGGTCAAGTATGCAAAATTTCATCAGTCGAAATAGAAATGTAGATTTTTTCGACGTCTGCATGTACCAGTTTCTCGTGCATTTCATTGTTTATGATAGCGTATCTCCCGAATTATATCTCATACAGTGATATAATTAAGTCTGGAGCGCCACGTTGCGGATCGCGCAGCATCCCGCGTCGGAGGTTCGAATCCTCCCTCAGGCATTGCTGCTTGTATCGTCTTTAATGTAAGTTAGTTCATAAGTAGTTTGTAAGTTTAGGGACTGATGACCACGCAGTTAAGTCCCATAAGCTATACAAACATTTGAACATTTGCTACACCTGCCTGGCGAAAGTCCGGTTAAGACGCTGACATGTACAATCTTTTGGGAATCAAATTAGTGTGTCTTTGGATACTGTAATGCTTTAATGCGAAAGTGATACTGAATATTAAAACCTATTTCCAAATTTTTATAGCAAGAACGTAAAATCTCACCGATAATACTGTTACTTCGTCGATATATAAATGGGCAGAAAAGAAGGTGTGTTTTCCAAGGCGCAACCTATCTCAAAATCAAATGAAATTGCAAATTGTTTGGACGCAAGAAAAAAATAAGGACATAACACAAGGTAAGATGAAACCTTCTTTGCTTAGCACCAAAAAATTATTTTTTGGTGAACATATTTTTGAGACAGTGCATTTTTTTCTTGAATCCCCTACTCATTCGATATGGAGGAGGAATCACTTAAGGTGGGACGATAGGCCCTATACCGGTAATGTTAAAGTAAAAAAATTCATGCTCCATTTTATTAAAAACTACTGAACAGATTTGTCTGAAATTTTCACTGAAAATTAAATGTTCTTTGTGCAAGTTACTGAACCTAAATCGTTGTGGTATTGTAATTTATATTATACTTGTTAATTTCAGTGCATTAAAATTTTTTGTGAAAAAGTAATAATTTTCTATTTGAGCAGAATTACTGGTGCAATCAACATCACTGCGGTTTCATAGCTGTAATTCAGTGCTGTTTACAATCTGTGAAATTTTAATTTAAGTTTCTCTGATAGTTTCTGAGAAAATGTGGCAAATGTTTCAGAATACATAGTTTTGAGAAATGTTTATTCTAGGAAAAACTTACAGATCTGTCCCCAGAAGTGGTTAGCCTGCACCATAATCAGGGTCCTCATTATCTTTGGGTTCATTTGTCTGTTTCCTTTTCCTGATTCTTGACTCTTTAGACATTAGAGTTAGCAATATGCAAGGTGTCTAGATCTCTTAGAATAGTTACAGTATTCTGTCCGGGTGATAAGCTTAACTGTTCTAAAACTTTTAGTCTGGCAATGTTTCCACTGTTCCACGTTATCACAGCATCTGACACTCCTAGTTGTAAAGTTCTGTAACCAACACGCACATTTTTAGGGATGCGGGTCCACACGATGTTGTTGAAGGCCTCATTTACGTTTTGAGTTTTTCCCTGCAAGCACTTCCTCAGTAGATCAGGATGGGAAAGGTCTCTGTAGATTGGTTCGATTTGATCCATAATTGATTCAGGGATAGAGTGCTTGTGTGTGAATGTGTTGAGGTTACCATCTGCCTGTGCCTTCCTAAACTTGCACCACGTATCAAGGGGTGGCGGACATAGAAAATGTGTTGGCTTCTCGTCAGTGGGCATAGGGTGGAAGAATGTGGTCCACACTGCTTTGTCCAGATCGCCAGAATTCTTTCTAATGGCATTCCCACAATATTCCTGCAATTCATAATCACTGACTTGACCATAACAGAACTTGCAGACCACCACTTCCCTTATAACACACTGTAATAATCCTAGATCAACTGTCATCTACTTCTGTGTATTTATCAACGTTTATCTTCTTTCTGGAAACACTTGGAGTTTCGGGTACCAGACAGAGGCTTGCTGATTTTAACCTCCATTTTCTAGTTTTATTGTATTGTTTTTCGTGGAATTTACGCTTCTTGAACAAACCTCTCGCTTTACTCATTATCACTATACACTAAAACTTTCAAGAAACTTCGTATTCACAAACAATATCAACCAACGAGACACGTTTTTCCAAGAGAACTTTTGTTTACAAGCACGCCTGCAGACACTTGACTATCGAAAAGCGCTCTACTAGGTTAACTAGCATATGAAACGTACTTTTCTGCACAAACTCTCTAACTATAAAAGTTCTGAAGGTACAATCCTTTTTTCCAAAAAGGGGCGTAAATTATTACAGAGTGACAGATGTCATAAAATAAACAAAAAAAAATTAATTAAAAAAATATTGAAAGAAAGAAATTGCAGTTCTAAGTGGTGGACAGGCATGCAAAATACATATAAATGTTCACAAAAGAATATTCACTACGAAGGCGGCCCAGTTTTCAGCTGTTCTGCGCAACGCCCTCCATTACCGCAATGACAGCCAATAATGCTCATTGTGTAGACGTGAGTTACGCCATGTTTCTCCCGCAGGCTCCACTGTTGGCGCTCGGCCGTAGCTCCTCTTCCCTACGCTTCCCCTATCGCTCCGCCTCTACGCGCGGAAGCGCCTTCTTATATAACGCCAGGTGTAATTAAGCCAAAAGCTGAAGATTTACCTAACCTTAATAGCAAATTGGCAGCAGTTTGAGTTGCATTCCCTTATGATGAGTGCTACCTGTTTGTCTGGAAACAGTTTCCTCCTCCCCCACTTGTCTTCCCAGAGTTGGCTGCAGTGTTCTGAATTTGCTCACGGCGCGGCTTAAAATACCAATAGAGCGCGTCGCCATTCCCACGGCATGTCGGGCAGAGGTCAGCTAGAAGAAGGCGAGCGCTGGCAGGGACTTTTAGAGCAGCGCGCAGCCCTATTAAGGCGGTGACAGGCCGGTGCCAGTTTCCCTGTTAGGCGCAACTGCATGTCACACCGTCTGCAGCCGGGGCAACGCCGCTCTGCGCATCTCGCCAGCGAGCGCAATGATATATCGTGCCATTCGAAGACGCTCTTCAACTCGCGAATAAATTTACGACTTTCAAATCCACCGTCAAATTAAAATTCTCGGGCGATCGCCAACGGAGAAGCAATAGATTCAGGTCAGGTGCTCAATAAAACAAATATGCCCGCTATCTATGGAACCTTTCGTCACACAGCTCGACGCAATACTACGAGGAATATTTGTCATTCTGTGCGGCTCTGACAGACGGGAAATTCGCGGAGAATTTGTAAGGTTTTTGCAGTGTATCACGACAATCGTGAGACGTCCTACAACTGGCCTTAAGGTTGATGGAAGATTTCCATGATGTAGTTTAGTCACTGGGATACTCAGATAATGTGCGGGATGTATATCTAACCCTGGTGCAATTGTATACCTGGAGTGGAACGGGATAGCGGGTACTCTACCTCCAAGATCTTGTACGTTTATGTTGTGAAATGCAAGAGAAAACCCCACAAAACCGTGCGGAATGGACGCGTGATCTAAGGCATCATGTTACGTACTGGGCGGAAATTTCCGGCTGAGGTTCGATACCTCCCTCGGGCACGGGTGTGTGTATTGTCCTTAGTGTTAGTTTAAATAGTTCTTAAGTCTAGGGACTGATGACCATAGCAGTTTCGTCAAATAGATTTACAAACATTTAAACACTTTAACTCCATAAAACTCCAAGAAGAAAAAGTAACAAGAGAAGGAAAAAAGGAAAGGTGAAGAGCTGTAACTGAGTTGTTCGATGAGTTACAACTGAAACAAAACGTTTTCTATCTTTTATATTTATGTGGAAGCACTTCATATAACGTGATCAGTAGAAATATACAGTGTGAATCACCTAACATCGGCACGGAGAATAATGCGGAAATGGGAAATTGTGATTGATGTCGGTTTTCACAGAATAGGGCTCGTATTTTTAGCCAAAAAACAGATTGTAATGTCACTTAGAAAATGTATTTTTATGCAAATATACAGTTTTTTTTAACGGAACAATGGTTGTTTCTATCATTCACTCGAGTTTTTGACACCAGCTGTGTACAAAGAATTTTGAATGAAATTTTTATCACGTATAGTTTGGGCAGCTACAACCGTTAAAAGTTTCGGGGGCGGAGACTGCGATAGCATAGCTGACTGGCCGAGTGGCTATCCCCTGGGGCACGGCCCACTGTCTCATGTCCACCAGCCAGTGAGCTACGCTGTCGTAGCCTCCGTTCCCGAAATTTTGAACGGTTGTAGCTGCCAAACTAAATATAAAAATGTCATTCAAAATTCTTTGTACACATCTGGTGTCAAAAATTCCAAGGCATAATAGAAATAACCATTGTTCCATTTGAAAGATTGTATGTTTGCGTAATCTGTTTATTGGCTAACAAAAAAATGTTCAAATGTTTGTAAATCTATCGGACCAAACTGCGTGGTCATCAGTCCGTAGCTTACAAACTACTTAAACTAAGGTAAACTAACCTAACGATAACACCCACACCCACGCATTAGGGAGGACTCGAATCTCCGACGGCGAGCAACCGCGCGCTCCGCAGCGAGGCGGCTTAGACCGCTCGTCTACTCCGCCGCGGCACTACCAATCCATTATTCGAAAACCGCACATCAATCGCACTTTCCGTTTTCGCAATATTTGCGGTGCAAGTGTTAGGTGATACACCCTGTATTTGTGTATTATATGTGGTAATTAGTAGCTAGAGAAAAAGAATACCGAGCGGTCTGGAGCTCCGTGTTACGGACCGCGTGGCCTCCTGCGTCGGGGGTTCGAATCCTGCCTCGGGCATTGATGTGTGTGTGATCCTTAGGTTAGTTTAACTTAGTTTAAGTTCAAATGTTTGTAGAGTCTATGGGACATAACTACGGGATCATCAGTCCCCAAACTTACAAACTACTTACAGCTAAGGACGGCACAAATATCCATGCCCGAGGGGGGATTCGTACCCCCGACCGTAGTGGCCGTGCGGACTGTGACTAGAGCGCCTCAATCCCCTCGGCCACCGCGGCCGGCTTAGTTTAAGTTGTTTGTAAGATTAGGGACTGATGACCAACGTAGTTTGGTCCCACAGGATTACAAACTTTTGAACAATTAGAAAAAGAATACGTTTATCCTAATAAACCAGATCAAAGATCAGATCAAGATTCAGAGGTGGTACGAACTAACCGGACCATCGCATCAAGAAAAGGAGCGCAGTAGAAAAAAAGGTAATCACTTATTTTTTTAAAACGATAAAATAAAATTAAAAATTAAAAAGAAAGAAAAAGAGATGTAGGTTGCGTTTGCGGTTTATAAAGGGACATATGTGCAGCAACGAAGACGACTCAACTCGTCTTCACTCGAAATTACCTGGGAATATTCCCTATAGATGCTCAAGACATAGGTAACATGCTTGCATAACAGAATATAAATCTATAGTGCTGGAAAGGAATGTAACTCCCTTAGGCGAGGTTTATTTTATTGATGTGACACGAACTTCATCACTGTAAGCAAACAATTTCATACCTAACAAAACTCACAAGTTACAGTAAAGGATGCGTATATAGCCGCGTCATTACTGTACGATATCTGGTAGGAAAGCAGGCGTGTAATCTCGCATGCAATCGGACATAAAGATGGCAAATTCCATCTTGCGATAAATCGTCCGAAGAACAGGATGCATTTCAGTAGCCACCTGTACACTCCACGTAAAATAATAATAATAAATAAAAATAAAAAAGACTAACCTGTAAGTTGTGGTTGTAAGTCAATGAAACAACAAATGATGAAAGAAACTACGACTTTACTGAACTGAACATAATATAGGAGGAGAAGGACAAGTCCGTTACAGGTGGGACGATGGTGCCAGATCAGTATTGAGTTTACGTGAGAAAGGACTGCGTTGATTCTGACAAAGTAGGAGCGGATTGACTTAATACACTTAAACGTTCACAGTAAAAGACACGAAATGTTGGCGAATCAGTGGTAACTGTAAATGCAAAGAATAAATAGTTGAAAATAGTTTTATATTTGAAGGTAAAATATAGGAATAGTTTACTTGCAAAAATTTCAATACAAATATAGGAATAGTTACTTGCAAAAATTTCAATACAATTTGTCACTGCATTTGTTAACAATTCACTACAGTACAACAAGAATAAGTAATTAAAAATGCATCTTGAACCATCAGCTGTTTTAATAAATCCTTAAAATCGACTACTTTCGATCCAGGACCATCATCATAGATGAAAAGGTTTTAAAACAGGTTAGTCAACAGCATTAAATAAAATAAATTTGACTGAATTTTATTTAATGCTGTGCACTAACCCGTTTTAATACCTTTTTATCTCTGATGATGGCCCTGGACCGAGACTAGTCGATTTTAAGGATTTAATAAAACAGCTGATGGTTAAAGATGGATTTTATTAAATACATGACGGCTGTTAGCACTCACCTTACCAAAAATTTAAAGAATGAGTCACTTTCTTTAGCGGGCTATTTGCCCATGACGACAAATTTGGAACTGTTCTCACACTTGTGGCAGGCTAACTTTACTAGCTAACTTCTGCGCATCACTTGTTAATGCTCCTAACAAAGCACTTGGACGAGAATGACTCGGCCAATTGCTGTTAACGGAGACCTACTGTGTTGTGCTGCAGCACGCTATCTCTGACTGCTGTGCTGACCAGTCGAACACTTTGGGACAGGAGGTGTCCTGCAACTGGACCTGGGACTCCGAGCCCCGCGTGGCGAACAGACACGAACTCACGTCTACCTCCGCTGCCCCTCGCTGGAAGTCTCCCGACCGCGGCCGTGCTGGCACTCGCAACTCGTCGCAGGCTCGTCTTCCTGCGCGCACCCAACACCGCCTGGAAGACGAGGCCTCACAACTGGCCCATGCCTACGTCACACCGAGAGGCGGCGGCTGCCATTTGAATGGCTGGCCGCTGGGGCACGCCCACCGCCTCGTAGCGTCCGGCCAGTCATATTGCGTTTGCCGCCTCTCGGTGTGTCATGGGCCAGTTGTAAGGCCTTGTCTTCTAGGCGGTGTTGGCGCACCTCATTGGGGCCAATGTTCGTGGCGTTTTATACTCTTTGGCACTCTGCAGCGTCGGTTTATGGTAGCTCATCATCACGACACCGCACAGGTAATAGGGAACTTTTTACTGCCATCAAGATGTCAAGAAAAGCCATGTTAAAGGTTTTACGCGAGGTACTTGTTCATTTATCGCGAAGTACCAAATTCATAAACTCCACTCTACTTGCAAACGGCTTCCCAGAAACACCCAGACTCAACGCATCTTCAGATGCAGACGCAATTTAACAACAGATCTCAAAAGGAAATGTAGCCAACTTCGCAGTTTACAGTGATTTACTGATGACCGGTTCCAAGTCAGTGTTTTTCAACCTTTTCGAATATGCGACCCCTCTGCAAGAATATTTGTTCTTGAGAATTTTACCCTCGTCATTGTTACATACCTTAACAAAATAATTTTGGAGTCTCAATGGCAACGAATAAAATTTTCTTCCTGTTGATACAACTTTATTGTAAATTATTAGACGTTGTTTTGTGTAGTTTTCGAAATAGGAGGCCTTATACCCATTTTTAATTTATTACCGACAGATAAGCTAAGACAGAGCAAACCTACGTTTTTGGCGTTCGTAGATTTGGAGAAAGTTTTTGACATGTTCACTGGAATACACTATTCCAAACTATGAAGGTAGCAGGGGTAAAATATAGGGAGCGAAGAATTATATTCCACCTATACAAAAACCAGACAGCGGTTATTAGAGTCGAAGGACAAGAAAGGGACGCAGAGGTTGGGAAGGGAGTAAGACAGGGTTGAAGCCTTTTCCCAATGTTTTTCAGCAGTGAAGGAATGGAAGGAGAAATTTGGAGAGGCCATTAAAGTGCATGGAGAAGAAATAAAAACATTGCGGTTTGCCGATGACATAATAATTCTGTCAGAGACCGCAAAAGATCTGGAAGAGCAATTGAATGGAATGGACAGTGTCTTAAAAGAAAGATATAAGATGAACATTAACAAGAGTAAAACGAAGGTAATGGAATGGAATGTCAGAAAATCAGGCGATGCTGAAGGAATTAGATTAGGTAATGAGACAATAAAAGTAGTACATGAATTTTCTTATTTGGGTAGCAAGATATCTTCTGATGGCCGAGGTAAAGAAGATATAAAATGCAGAATGGCTATGGGGAAAAAAGCGTTTCAAAAGAAGCGAAACTTGTTAAACTCCAATATTAATTTAAATGTTAGGAAGTCCTTTCTGAAAGCATTTGTCTTGAGTCTAGCATTGTATTGCAGTGAAACGTGGACGATTAGGAGTTCAGACAAAAAGATTATAGAAGCTTTTGAAATGTGGTGCTATAGACGAATGATAAAGATTAGGTGGGTTTATCACATGACTAATGAAGAGGTGCTTAGCTGAATTGATGAGAAAAGGAGTTTCGGGCATATCCTGACTAAGAGAAGGAATAGATTGGTAGGACACATTCTGAGACATCAAGGAATTGTCAACTTAGCATTAGAAGGAAGTGTGTGTGGTAAAAATCGTAGAGGGAGACCGAGGGACGAATAAAGCAGATTCAAAAGGATGTAGGTTGCCGAACGTATTCTCAGATGAAGAGACTTGCACAGGACAAGGTAGTACGGAGAGCTGGATCAAACCAGTCTGCGGACTGAAGACCACAACAACAACAACAACAACAACAACCGACAGAAATATAAAGTTTACACAATGAGTGTTTGGCATCTCAGGCATGAGTCAGAAGCGAATTTAGCTCATTAACAAATGTTCCACTGTGTAGACACTGTGTAAGGAAGTGGATTCTTTTCCTAATTTCTTAGATTTACCTACATTTTGGTTCCTGAAAAGTTTTCAGGGTTTGAGTTAATTCATCATTAACACACTTTATTTACTACTAAACATTCACGTTCTACTCAATTCAGAATTGAAATTAAACAATGAATACATACTTGATAACAAAGTAAATTTCACTTAGGGCTACATTTCTGTATTACGGAAGCCGCAGTGCCCATACACACATTATTGGTCTGGTTGTTTTCTGGTACTTCCTCCTGTGACGGCGACCCCGACCAGGAAGTTACAACCCCCCAGAGTGTCGTGACCCACTTGTACGTACGTGAAGAAGAGTTAAAATGTTCCTTTGCAAAAATTGTACGAAGTCATTAAAATCTGATTATCACCTACTTACAGCCTGTCCAGTAACATGTAAATTTCAATCTTCTATAATCACTTGCAATATTTGCACATGAATGTTTTTCTTCACATATGTACAAGCGGGTCACCACTAAATGCAAATCACACTCATTAGAAGATAATGAGTTAGATGATAGAAGCCCGTCATCTGCAAATAAATGCCTGTACAACTGCGAACTTTGCCACATTTACTTTTGGGAGTTGTTAAACTCAATCACAACGCCTCTTTCCTGCAAAGTTCAGGTAATGGTTGCAAAAGCAGTTGATATTCACCATGAGAAACTTTTCTCATGAACGAAATGCAAATGTTTGGAAAGTTATGGCACCTAACAGCAGTGGTCATCGGTCCCTAAGCTTACCAACTATTTTAACTTATGCTAAACAACACACCCATGCCCGACGGAGTTGTGATTTAATGATAAATCCATGGTCACCCTATGTTCTAATATATTTTACAGTGGTTTCGTTTTAAATAAAGTAGGCAGTAACTTCGATTATATCAGACAGTGAGCGTTTACATAAATTATATAAGTAGATTTCTACTGAATCCATGTAAGATGATTAGAAACTTACTTCCATTCGGAAAGAACGTTTCATTTATTTTCTTCTCTCTCCCCCCCCCCTTTTTTTTTAGGAAGGGACTGTTTGATGACTGTTCATTCAAGTATTTTTATGTATATGGAATTCATTGTCTTCAAGAATATTAATTATTCCACCTTTTTGAGGAGTAAGATTTGTAGGTAGGTGTTCTCTATGCTATCCACTGAGCGTTTATCTTCGGCCAAAAGAGCGGCAAAGGTTTCGTTACTTAAGTTGTTCAGACGTAGAGCATCCAGGTGTACCTTAAACCAATATTACATTGCACAAATTTCAAATCCTGAATTAACCATGCCAAATTGAAAGGTATGAACGAAAGTGACTGTCTAAATGTTTATTCGAACTCTGGCGCAGTAATCCTGTTATATGAAGTCGAGTCAGCAAACCACGTGTCTGCTATCCGGCTACAGCATTTCGCTTGTTTCGGTGTGGCACGATTCGATTTGTGAAAGCGGGAACGACTGGCTGTGCTGGACGTGGACATAAAATGGCCACTTAACGGGCAGCCTCTGCGTGGGGCAGCTCTCACACCTCCTCGGCAGACAGCGGGATGATTCATCGCGTAGTCGCGTGGCGGCGCAGTTGCCGCTCCTCCCCCCCCCCCTCTCCTACCCCCCTCCCCACGCCGCTCGCCACAACACACGTGTGTTTTGCGCGAACTGATTTCCATACGCTGTCCCGCTTTTAGGGACAGGACGACACAGAACCTCCATTTGCTTTCAAGGCCACTCAGATTCGAAACGGCTGTTGCGCACCGCTCGCAGTTTCTCGACTGCGCTGGCAAAGGGACGTCGAACAGATGTGCAGAACTATAGGCCTACATCTCTAACGTCGGTCAATTGTAGAATTTTGAAACATGTATTATGTTCGAGTTGTTGTTGTTATAATCTTCAGTCCGGAGACTCGTTTGATGCAGCTCTCCACCCTACTCTATCCTGAGCAAGCCTTTTCATCTCCTCATGAGAACGGCAACCCACATCTACTTGAATCTGCCTACTATACGCGTCTCTTGGTCTCCCTCTGCAATTTTTACTCCACACATTTCCCTCCAATGCTAAATTTACGATTCCTCGATGTCTAATAATGTGTCCTACCAAGCGATCCCTTCTTTTAGTCAGGCTATGCCAAAAATTCCTTTTCTCACCAATTCTGTTTAGTACCTATTCATTACCTATGCTATCTACCCACCTAATTTTCAGCATTCTTCTGTAGCACCACATTTCAAAAGCCTCTATTCTCTTCCTGTTCGCACTGCTTATCGTCCATGTTTCACTCCCGTACAAGGCAACACTCCACACAAATGTCTTCAGAAAAGACTTCCTTACACTTAATTTAATATTCGATGTTAGCAAATTTCTCTTTTACAAAAATGCCTTTCTCCCCATTGCCATTCTGCGTTTCATATCCTCTGTACTGCGACCATCGCATGTTATTTTACTATCCAAGTAACAAACCTCATCTACCACCTTCATTGTTTCGTTACCTAATCTAATTCCTTCAGCATCGCCCGATTTTCTAAAACCGCATTCCATTATTTTTGTTTTGCTCTTGTTTATGTTCATTTTATACGCTCTCTTCAACACACTGTCCATTTCATTCAACTGCTCTTCCAGGTCCTTTGCTGTCTCTGACAGAATTACAATGTCATCGGCAAAACGCAATGTATAATGACATTTCTGCAGACTAGTAATCTGCTCTGTAGGAATCAGCCTGGGTTTCGAAAAAGGCGTTCGTGTGAAATCCAGCTCGCGCTATTCGTCCACGAGACTCAGAGGGCCATAGACACGAGTTCTCAGGTAGATGCTGTATTTCTTGACTTCCGCAAGGCGGTTGATACAGTTTCCCCACAGACGTTTAATGAGCAAAGTAAGAGCATGTGGTCTATGAGACCAATTGCGTGATTGGACTGAGGAGTTCCTAGATAACAGAATGCAGTATGTCATTCTCAATGGAGAGAAGCCTTCCGAAATAAGAGTGATGTCAGGTGTGCCACAGGGGAGTGTCGTGGATCCGTTGCTGTTCACGATATATGTATAAATGACCTAGCAGATAACATCGGAAGTTAACTGACGCTTTTTGCGGATGATGCTGTAGTATATAGACAGGTTTTAACAAAGGAAAATTGTATTGAAATACAAGAGGATCTGCATCGAATTGACACATGGTGCAGGGAATGGCAATTAAAGCTGAATGTAGGTAAGTGTAATGTGCTGTGAATACACAGAAAGAAAGATCCTGTATCATTTAGCTACACTATAGCAGGTCAGCAACTGGAAGTAGTTAATTCCATAAATTATCTGGGAGTAGTCATTAGGATGAATTTAAAATGGAACGACCATATAAAATCAATCGTCGATAAAGCAGATGCCAGACTTGGATTCATTGGGAGAATTCTAAGGAAATGCAGTCAGAAAACAAAGGAAGTAGGTTACAGTACACTTGTTCGCCCTCAGCTTGAATACTGCTCACCGGTGTGGGATCCGTACCAGGTGGGATTGACAGAGGAAGTGAAGAAGATCCAACGGAGAGCGGCGCGCTTCGTTACAGGATCATTTGGTAATCGGGAGATGATCGATAAACTCCAGTGGAAGACTCTGCAGGAGAGACGCGCTGTCGCTCGGTACGGGCTTTTTCCGAAGTTTCAAGAACATACCTTTATTGAGGAGTCTAGCAGTATATTGCTCCCACCTACGTATATCTCGCGAAGAGATCATGAAGATAAAATCAGAGAGATTAGAGCCCACACACAGGCATAACGACAATCTTTCCGCGAACGATACCTGACTAGAATAGGAGGGAGAACCGATAGTGGTACTCAAGGTACCCTCCGCGACACACCATCGGGTGGCTTGCGGACTATGGATGTAGATGGAACCTGCGGGGGCACTGTAATGTCGCAATCAGTTGCGGTAACCGTTATCTGAATATGGTTATGATTTCCAAATTTTATTATTTCTATTCATTTATTATTTTTGCTGTATTACGCTTCAAGAACGGCATAACATACAGTGCCGATACACAAATTATGTGGTCTTTTACGACAAAGCGTTCTGAGAGATGCATATTTAACACTGAAACTTGTTTTTATTCTTTTATATTTATTGTGACCGTGAGAGCCGTAAAATTATTGGCCTCATGTGGCTCGTTCGGCCATCGTGCATCATCGAACACTTTGCCGTAACCGCAATTCTGTACTTTCACATTCACCAATGGAGGACTGGATGTCTGATGGAAAAGAGGATAATGACATTGATAAAATTGAAGGCTGCAGAGGTCCCACAAGTACCGTAGCCTAGACAGTAGCTATCTCAACGGATATTTTTTTTATATACAGACAAACAGCACGTTTATTAATTTTGGGAAAACACAAAAGTCAGTCTTCAGATCACACAGTTCGGTAGTAACTTCGGTAATTTTTTTTAATGAATATAGTATACTGGGTGTCGCAATTCAGCCTTGAAATACGCGAAACGCGCGCCTAGCGCACGTGCTGAGCAGCGTGGAGTTCTCGCCTGAGTCGCAGAACTTGTGCTTTGCCACGCGTTTCGTATATTTCAAGCGTCAAATTTGCTTCGCAATATCGCGGGATGTAACTAGCGTATTGCGATGCAATCAACTCAATTATTTATGTGATTTGTCATGCTATAAATTGCTGAAGAGATAACATAGCGTATCCGTTTAAAAACACAATTTTGTGTTACAAAACACACGTACTTTCCTTTTTGAATGCTTCAGAATATTTACATTCAACGGCCCCCTGCCTTACATTGATACGGTGAAAATCGTTGTACAATAGCTGTTGTTGTTCCAGAGATATTTTGGGTGGTCGAGATAAAGGGTAGACCCTTTATATTGCAAATCGTATTATCAAAGAAAAACTGTTTTAGAGGTTTTAACATAATGTAAATGGAAAGAGAAAAAATATCATTTAACTGGATTCTGCTGTAAATAAGTGGTGCAGGTTTCTGATACTATTAACCGTTTTCTTAATATTTTGTAATGAAACTAATTTTTGGAAGAGTACAGTATTTTTAATGAGACTGAGACCACATTACTACTGCAAGGGACTTAAAAAGATGAAATGATCAGCTACTCCTACTCACTAGGCCTCCAGTAGCTCTCCACTTCGTTTGTCTTACTCGTCGTCCGGGCCTTGCTTTCTCCGTCTGCTCTTCAATTCAGTAGCCTTATCCGAAGTCTGAATACAGGTATTCAGAGTTTTATTTTCAATAGGTATAAATAATATTTTATATTGCATTTGTGATACTGTTGGGCTTCTTTTTCTTATGGACGAAATATAACCTCCTCATTCCAGCATTGCATTGCGAATGCAGTGTGTGTTCGCACCTATTCCTTTTGAGGAACGTCTTCTACACTTACAGAAATCTCGCTTTGATGTAGGCTTCTTTTATCAAAAACACTGCTATCACCTCTGAACACTTTTGAGTCAGTTGTCACAATCCTGAGAATACTGGAAAAGGTAAGAGAATTTAATCTTCATGCTCAAACGAGTGATAGTTAAAAACAGTAAAATCTTTTGACTAACTTTTTCCACGGTGGAGTGGCCGAGCACTCTAAGGCGCCTTGCTGCAGAGCGCGCGTTGCTCGCCGAGCGAGTTTCGAGTCCTCCCGCGCGAGTTGTGTGTGTTGGCCTTAGTATAGATTAGATTAATACATGTTCCATAGATCATATATACGACATTTCGTAATGATGTGGAACGTGTCAGTTTAGTTCATGATGTATACACATGACAATATGTTAAATATATATATATATATATATATATATATATATAATTTTTATCTAAAAGTTCATCTACATTGTAGAAGGAGTTGCCATTCAAAAATTCCTTTAATTTCTTTTTAAACGTTAGTAGGCTATCTGTCAGACTTTTGATGCTACTTGGTAAGTGACCAAAGACTTTTGTGGCAGCGTAATTCACTCCTTTCTGAGCCAAAGTTAGATTTAACCTTGAATACTCAATATCACCCTTTCTCCTAGTGTTGTAACTATGCACACTGTTATTACTTTTAAATTGGGTCGGATTGCTAATAAGAAATTTCACGAGTGAATATATATATATATATATATATATATATATATATATATATATATATATATATATATATTGTGAAGATGCAGTGAAGATCCCTAAATAAATGTCTGCAGGATGCCCTTGGGTGGGCTCCAGCAATTATTCTGATTACACGCTTTTGTGCAATGAATACTTTTTACTCAATGTTGAATTGCCTCAGAATATAATCCCATATGAAAGCAATGAATGAAAATAGGCGTAGTAAGCTAATTTACTGAGTGTATATCACCAAATTTTGCTATGACTCTGGTAGCATAAGTAGCTGAACTGAAACGTTTCAGGAGATCTTCAATATGTTTCTTCCAATTCAGTCCCTCGTCGATGCAAACACTTAAAAATTTTGAATATTCTACCTTAGTTACAGATTTATGTTCAAAGTCTAAATTTATTAATGGTGTCATTACATTTACCGTATGAAACTATATACTGGGTTTTATCAAAGTTTAATGAGAGTCCATTTGTAGAGAACCAGTTAATAACTTTCTGAAAGATACCATTTACAATTTCATGAGTTAATTCCTATCTGTTTGTCAGGTGTGATAGCCATACTTTTATCATCAGCAAAAAGAACTAGCTTAGCATCTTCGTGAATGTAGAATGGTAAGTCATTAATATATATTAATAACAGCAAAGGACCCAAGACCGAACCTTGTGGGACCCCATTTTTGATAGCTCCCCAGTTAGTGGAATTAATTGTTTCATCTATATCATGTGAACTGTTTATTTCAACTTTCTGCACTCTTCCAGTTAAGTATGATTTAAACCATTTTTGCACTGTTCCTCTCATAAGTTTAGTTAGTTTAAGTTGTTCGTAACCCTAGGGACTGATAACGGCAGCAGCCCCTTAGATTTACAAACAGTTAAACATTTTGAACTATACTGGATTCAGTGAACCAATACAAGTGACAAGCTGTCACATATAACATAAAATGCAGAAACCATCCAATTAAAGTTGTTTGGTTTGTGATCCAAACTTGAAGTTAAGCGTAATGCCACATCACAATGGGTGTAAGTTTTGGCTGTTTTCTGGATGGAAAAGTGCGCCATTAGCTCACTTCTTCATCACTCTCACTTCCGAGTGGCTGCCTGCTGAGCGCGACAACGACTGTGACGTCACGGGAGCCCCGAGGACGGTCGAAAGGATGGTTCCAGTAGGTCAGCTGTTGTGGCAAGAAGCGCTTGTTATGCAGCTGGCCTGGCTTCATGTGGCCACAGCTGGCACCGTAAAAAGAGGCGGCGTGTGGCACGCCAGGGCCTCACCGCAGACCGGCGACGCTTTGAAGCGCTTTTCCCTGCTAATGGCGACAGCGAGACACCGCGGGCAAGCAGCTCTCGCCGCTGCGCACTGTACGTCCGTACCTCCGCACAGGCACGCCCGGGGTGCCGCAAGTCTAAAGCCAGCAAAGTACTTGCGCGTGTGGCTAAGGCCGGTATTACACTATCAAATTATTTCTCAAAGAATTGGACAAAGTAAAATTGGACGTAGTGTAATGGGAACGTCGTCCAATATTTCATCCAATCTAGGCCTCAGCCTAGATTTGATCAAAGAAATCGCTCGTCTTCTGTTTCCTGCAGTGAGAAATGTGACCGCTTGGAGCGCTAGTAGTATACACCTTCCTTTATTTTATTTGGAGGTTAAATATCTGACATTACTTGGACATAACGTTCGTATTCGTAAACATGGCTAGTAGTGGAATGTTTGTGTAGTGTTTTCTAGCAACAACAAAATTAAAAAAAAAAATCAGATGGGGCGTTGTATAACAGGCAACATGGCCAATTCACACTGCCCGTCAAGTCAATTCGCGTAGCCCAATACCCTGCGGCAAAAGTGAGGTTGAGTTAGAATTCGTGATGTAAAAAAGTCATTATATACTATCGGAATTGAAGAAGTAATACCCCTAAATCTTATTTACGGCCGAAACAGAATTTAGAATGTATGATTTTGGTAACTTGGCGTGCTAAGTGCTGGGAAGTGAAACACCTTTTAAAACATCGACATCTGTTTGCAAGCGAATCTATGTACATATAAATACGTCAGCCAATTTTTGTAAGAAAATAAATGGAGCCTATTTACTTTATCAGCAATGATTCCCCCCTTACATTGTAAATAACGTCATAAACAATTTAGATTATCCTCTTTGTCAGTGCTCACACTTTCCATTTAAAACGTTATTTAATGAAACTTGCTTTATCAACTTAACAATCTTATTCGTATACACTGTTTGAGTTAGCCTTTTTGTTACTCTATTACAAACTGTGAAGGATGAAGAGCGACAAATTAATTAGCAGTGAACGGTCTGGCTGTTCTGCCGACGGCATAAAAAAAGGAAAATCCTCCCGGTCCCGTAACAAATTTTATTTATCCCGCTCTGACACCCACGGTTTCATCCAAGTGCGTTTCCTTTTCTTTTTTTCCCTCCTTCTCTTCTAAATGCAGACACAACACAACTGTAGTATAAACAATAGCTGAGCATTACACCGCCATTTTGAAGCAAATTTGACAAAATATTAGATGATAGTGTAATACCCCTTTTTGCGTTTCATCCAATTTCTTTGTCATAAAATATGACCAATATTTCATCCAATTTTTTCGTCCAATTCTTTGTCCAATAATTTGACAGTGTAATACCGGCCTAAGCGACGGCCATAACGGCGACAACTTTGTGTTCTCATAATTTGTAGTACTACCACAAAACCACTGTGGCCTGCTGATATGTTTCTATTTCACGCTGTTTCCGGTTTTTAACCTGACGCGTGCTTCGTTGTTGCACGGAACCCTTGAGGGGAGAAAAAAAAAATGTCAATACCTCAAGATGCCCCACGAAGGCGAAACGCGCAATAAATAAAAATATGAAAGGTTTCAGAAATTACCTCAACCAGTCGCCTTTTTTCTTCTTAATGAATATTTATTAAACCATGACCGGTTTCAAGCTACCTAGCAGCTCATCATCAGATAGTATACATTTAGTGCAAATTACATTTGTATCTGTGGCAGAGCAGAAAACGGGAAAAAGTAAACACTAATTGTGGTATGTTACACTGATTAATTACAATATAAGTTCGTCTTCAAGATGTTACAGTTAGGAGTTTCACATTTTCTATGTCCATATGAGTTCCGCTTTTGGATAGCATTTGACAACACTGCCCTTCCATCAGCACACCACAGCAACTCCCACGACTTTCAAGTGGTAAAATAAAAAAAATAGAAAAACACGTTTTAAAAATATGAAAGGTTTCAAAAACGAAAATGCCAAGATCGCTAATATATAATTTTATTCCGACGACCGCTTTCGAAGGTCTCTGCCATCATTTTCTGGGCTATAAATGTTTACAAAACCGTCATCTGTTGGAAAGGACATGACGGAAATTAAAACGTACGATGTCATTATCATAAAACGAGTAGATACATCAGTTACGTTGACAAGAGAAAGATGGCTTACATTTAGAAAAGAGACATACCTTGCGACGTCACCCAGTTGTTTAAAATAATTTAAAGTGCATAGATGCACGATGTCACTGTAGATGAAAAGTACGTGTGAGTATAAGTGACGATAAGATACTGGCGTATGAAACATGTCGAAGATATGAGAAAACTGCGTCAGGTGGCAGAACCAACTGATGTAATGTTAACACGAACAACAAAGAGGTTAGTTAACATTATGCAGTTTCATGTGAGAGGAAAGTGGGAAGGGGCATAGGAGAATATTTATTGCGGTTGCACAGATTACGAAACAAATAGTTAGTAAGAATTTCAACTCAGATATATGATATCTAGGTTCATGTCGTATTTTCAGTAGTTGCTATCGAGCATGCCGCTACAGCATCCTCCTGCAACCGTGACCCCCTCGACACACAGGTTGAAAAAAAAACAAAACAAAACAAGAAAACGACCTACGCCAAAGGGCGAGCAACACGCGACGTCATCAAAAATAAACGCGCAGATGGTATATAACGCCTTCCAGACATTCGGCAAAAGGTCATAAAAAGCGGTGCGATTGTATTGTAAGTGTGTTACGGTAAGCATCTTTGACAATTACGTCATATCCGAGAAAAATAATAGTAATTACTTTTTCTCCAGCTCATATATGGGTAAAAGATTAATTTCAGGACATGAGTTCGTTATTACAATATATAGTTGAAAAAGGCTTTACACAATAAAACTAGTTTAAGTTAACACACACTGCAAATCACATGGTAGTTCGACTTTAAAATCATCCTTAGGTTCTTGCAAGATGTCTTTGTCTTACTAGGTACCAGAACTATTGCTGTCCAATAGACTCGTGAGATTCATTGGACATGGATGATTTGAAGTCCCATTTTTCTCCACAAAGTTGACAACACGTTCACCTTCTGCATTGCTATGGTCTGTGGTGAGAATAGAGAGCATTACTCAAGTATAACAGAATTTCTAGAAAAGTTCTTCGGTTCTTCGAATTCTTCGTATAGGTGTCCAATGGGCATAATCTGTAGGACCTTGATTTGCAGCCAAACTGTCATAAGTAAAGACCTCTGAAGTGCCTCGGAAGCTCATTCACCATCTTATCTGTAGTTTCATTCTCTTCCTCGCGTAACAAGATAGGAAACGTTTCCATAAAGAAACAAATGCAAAATGTATCTTCAATTTTGTCAAACTCTGAGTGCGAAAATGTTGAAGTAGTTACAGGCAGTACGAACAAAAGTACGTTTTCATTGACGAAAAGAAAATGAATTCTTCTGTATCTTGGAGATCTATCACTGTGTTCTAGGTCTGAATGTCAACAATTAAGTCAAGATAACTTCCTTGAGTTTGCGGTGTAGAGCCTGTCGAAACCTAAGACTTATATGGTAAACCTGTTATCCCGACTTTAAAAATTCAACTACTCGAATGACGACACAAACATCACACCCTTAAGAGCGTGAATGGTATCGTGGAACTTGTTACCCACTATCGACTGTACAGAAGTGGGGTTATTATCATCAAATGTCATCGTTTGAAATTTATGTCCTCGAAGTCGTAAAACAACATAGTCCATTAGTAAAACCGTAAAATTCTGCAATTTCCGTAATGTTATGGATAAACCGTAAACTTTGGCAGGTGTACACAATGCTAGCCTCTTGTAAAATCCCTAGAAACCGGGGATAATGATTCGCAATTACCCACAACGTAGAACTATTTACATCTCGCTCTGGCATCTTATAGGCTCCACCTCCATCTATAGACTACTTTTTGCAGGTATAGACTAACCAACAGTCCCATTTTTCTTTTCATAAAATGGGATATCCTCAGAGCTGAATGCATATGTAAATATGAAGTTCCGTATCACGTTACAAAGTCACTTTTAAAAATTCACATTTAACTGCAAAGCTATTGTACATTGGTACCCCTGGTACAGTTTTCTGCACTGTTTAGAGATGCAGGGTTTTGGAAATCGTCGTGGAACAAGAAGTCAAACTGAATACAACTCACCAGGTAAGACTTGCTTGGTGCAAAGGCATTCAACACTGGGTACTCACCTGGAACAGAAGAAACCGAAAAATAGTTACAGAACATGCGTATCGTTAAAACAGTCATTTAAAACATCAGCTAAAACAAAACCATCATCAGACCACATCCCCACACAATAGTGACAGCTTTTAAGCAGATTTCATCAGTAAACTGTGTAACACCAGCGGGACACAAATTCAATAATTTTACACATACTGCAGTCTGAGCAAAGCAAGGCGAACGCAGCGCTCTCTACTGGTTGTTTATGGGGTGGCCACAGATTAATGGTTATGTTTCAGTTGTCGTTTGTGTGTCAATGGCTTTAACGACGAACATTGGCAAATTATTGCTCGTGCCACTTATGAAGTGCAGATGTAATTATATTTGTATGTAAACATACAAATGAAATCCATAGGGAGACGGATCTAGTAGCTCATTAACGTCTCGCATCGCCATATGGCAGTGATTTTCAACCTTCTCGACACCCTTCCAATTACAAATATTCTAAAAAAACCCTGAACCCCTCTACACGAATTGTGACAAAACTATGTTCGTTATCTCAAAGGCAATGAATGTAATGCTCTGTCTGTTGATAGCCGCGGTGGAGTAGCCGAGCGGTCTAAGGCGCCTCGCTACGGAGCGCACGGTTGCTCGCCGTCGGAGGTTTGAGTCCTCCCTGCGGCAGGGGTGTGTGTTGTCCTTAGGTTAGTTTACCTCAGTTTACGTAGTTTGTAAGCTACGGACTGATCCCCAAGCAGTTTGGTCAGATAGATTTACAAATATTTATGTCGGTTATTTTAATGGAAGACAATTTTTACTTATTTCCGACAGAAATTTATATTTACATAACGAGTGTTTCGAACGTAGGCAAGATTCATAACCGAATTATGCCGATTAAGAAAGCTCCCACTGTATAGACAAATTTTAAAAATATCTTGGAGTTAATTATTGCATCTTGTACATTTATCTTAGAATTGGTTCCTGAAAACGGTTTTCAGACTTTGCGCTTATTCATCGATAACACACACACAAAAAAAAAAAAAAAAAAAAAAAAAAAAAAAAAAAAAAAAAAAAATTGGTTCTATTCAATTCAGAATTAATGTTAAATAACGAGTTATATAATTTTAACAAAAAGTATATTTCTCTTTTATTAGGCCTTTATTTTTGTATTGTAGTCAGAGGTGCACTGGGCTGGTTTTTCAGTGGCGCAAGTACTTCCTCGTGTGATGGCGACCCCCATGGGGGTGGCGACCCGCAAGTTGAAAAACACTGTTCAAATGTTTGTAAATCTATCGGACCAAACTGCGTGGTCATCACTCCGTAGCTCACAAACTACTCAAACCTAGGTAAACTAACCTTCGGACAAACACACACACCCATGCCCCAGGGAGGACTCGAACCTCCACGGCGAGCAACCGCGCGCTCAGCAGCGAAAAACACTGTGTTAGAGGAACCGCAACCTAGAGCGCGGTATCCTCTGCATCCAGTAACATGTCACATTTATTCCAAACAAACGAATATTCAGCATGGTGATGTACAGTCATTTCAGGGTGATGAAGTCCAGACATAGGTTTAAATACTGCCAAGTTCCCCTGACAGCCCGTAATAAAGTAACGACTATGTTTCGCTAAATTTTCACGATACATAACACACTTGGTCCGGAATCGTAGTACACTGCCTTGACGAACTTTCTGCTAAAACACTGTCTGCTGGATCGAAGCACACTGTCCTACTGGCGGTACGTCCCCACAGTCTGTCATTCCGCTAGAGTTGCGCGTACTAGTTCCGAGCGGGAGCGATCACTTTAGTTCGCGGCTGTGCCGCGAACTATGTCGTTCTTTCAGTTCGTCCGCTCCCAGTGACGGCTGAGCGGCGTGGTCTGCGCATGTAGGTGGAGGGAGAAGTTCCCCCACCTAGCTGCTTCATGCGCTTGCTGCTTGAGCCGCTAACGATATCACGCAGATCAAAAGAAGCAGTTTGTGGATAATTTCTCGCGTTTAAGTTTAGAGTTATCTCTATATCTTGGTATTATGGAATGTATTAGTCAAATATTGCAGAGTGCAGAATATACAGAAATTTTGTAGCACTGAACTATTTAATCAAGCAGGCAGACGCTCACCTCGAAATGGCTCTCATCAACAAAAGACAAACACGTGATTTTTATTCCTGCTGCGCGCCCTCTCGCTATTGCCCGTCGGTCTTCGGAAAAGAATCCAACGAACTAAGAAGCGAGATACGTTTGGCATAATAATTCGCGACCGTTAACGCATGTTTTAGTTCGCGACCGATTGCACATATTTTAGTTCGCGACCTCGCGACCGATCGCGCATATTTTAGTTCGAGAACCGGTAGCTCTGCTTTTAGTTCTCAGATTGACCGCGAAGTAGGTCGCTCTTTTTTAGTTTAAAATGGATTTATTTATTTATTTAATAGGTCATTGAAGGAACATTTGTGGCAGTGAACTATGAAACTGCAGCTGAGCTGCATCTCAGCCCGAAATGACGGTAACTGGCAGAAGGGAATCACGCGATTCTGTGCGCTCTCGTTTCCTCTCGCTGTGCCCCGTCACTGTTCGGAAAAGGATCGGACGAACTAAGAGGCGAGGGATCTGCGCACTAGTTCGCGTAGTTCGCCTATGGGAGCGCTCTTTTTAGTCCCCTTAAAACAACAACAACAACAACAACAACAACAACAACAACAACGGAGCGCTCTTCCGAACTAGTTCGTTCGCGAACTACACAAGACTAGATTCCGGCAATCAGATTTGACACACGTGGTGCAGCTCGTAACACGCGGTCTCTGACGGGAGTGTAGGAAGTGGTATTGCGTTTGCTGTCACCATCGTATCTTTTAAACCATCCCTCACCCCCACCACCAACACCACTACCAACCCTAGAAAGAGGGGACGGCTTGGCAGAGAGACCACCCCCCACCCCCTACTTTCTCCATGTACAGGGTACGGATGGGAAAAACCGACCGGTTAAAACCTATACCGGTATTTTAGTTTGGAATAACCGGTTTTTTCGGTATTTATTTGGTGTCGGTTGTAACCGGTTTTTTTAGTTATTGCCAACAACCAGGTAAAAAAAAAAAAAAAAAAAAAAAAAAAAAAAACGGTATGACTGCTTCCTGTAGGAGTGGTTTAAAATGTGATTTTGTAAATAGTATTAAAAAGTTAAAACTAGTAGACCGGCAGTGTACAAGACTTGCCTCCGTCTGGTCATGCGGCAGTTCCTTGCTGTCGTCGCCAGACATCGGTTGTGTCTTAAATGGCACCATCCCGAGTGTGGAAATAGTTTACGGTAAGAGAAGGTAAATTCGATTCATATACCTATTATGTAAGTGATGTACTATAAGCTTGGAATAGTAACTTTTAATGTATTATCACATTGTTATGATAACAAGTTTTATAATAATGTGATTCCTTGAAAGCAAGGGGCTTTTTTAATAACCAATATTAGTTCCGGTAACATTGATCATGTGGTGCCTCGCGAGGTAGCCGTGCGGTCTGAGGCTCCATGTTACGGATTGTGCGGCTGCTCCAGTCGGAGGTTCGAGTCTTCGCTCCTCCCTCGGTCATGGGTGCGTACGTTGTCCTTAGCGTAAGTTATATTTAAGTTAGATTAAGTAGTTTTTAAGTCTAGGGACCGATGACCTATGCAATTAGGTCTCATAAGAACTCACACTCATTTCAACATTCTTTGATCATGTGGTACACAGCTTTCCTAGTTCAATTTGCGTAAATTTACAGTGACAACAATCACACTGTTAGTCGGAACTGTGACTTTATTTTTCGATATACTTCTGCAGCACTGATTGAAGTTCATTTACTGACTAACTTATGCATATATTGTATTTATAACGAGATATTCGTATGCGCTGGCTCACAAGTCCAACTTACGGAGTGAATGGCTCAATATTCGCAACTGCCGGATGGAACTACTAGGCCAGTAAATCTGTATGCTTCGTATATCGTCTTCTACGGACTCCTGGCTAGGCTTACACACACTGAAGAAGGTGTAGTATTGGGAGGGGATCTTGCAAAATATGGAAAGAATAGTGATTTGTCGTATAACGTAAATTTACCTAAATTTTAACCAAATTTCGTAAGTTTCGGTTTCGGCCGAAACTAGAAGAACTGAAAATTCGATTACGGTTTCTGTTTGGGCCGCAAAATATGTTTCGGTCGAACTATACTGGAAATAATAGCAATAAACAACGGAAAACCGGTTATTAAAAAAAAAACGGTTATCTTGAGCAATTTTTACAGTGAGGTTAAACTGGAGATGAAAAGAACCGGTATAACCGAAAACCGGTTGTTTCAGCAATAACTGCCATCCCTAGTACAGGGTAGAGACACGCAGCCGTGTAGCTCGGTCACAGCGGCGCCGCAGTCGCGTTTAGTGCACAGTGTTTTGCATGTCCAGAGCTGGACTCCCTGACACTCGCCGCTGCTGGACCCCCGGCGCGCCGTGTCGCGCCCAGCCCTGCGCCTGCTGTGCAGACGCCGCTGCCCACCCTCACCCCCTCCCAACCCCGTCATTATTCCACCCTCACCCCACCCACCCCCGCCATTACGCCCGCCATCCCCCTGGACCTGAGCAGCTGTCTTCAGCCACAACGCTGCCGCCCCACGGGGCGCCGACCGCTGCGCTGCAACTGCCTCTCTCTCTCTCTCTCTCTCTCTCTCTCTCTCTCTCTCTCTCCACCTCCCACCCTCTACAAAAATAATCACGCCTGCTGTTCACGCTATCTTGTAATTTGCTAAACTACACGGAGCTACAGAACGATAGTTGCATTTTGTGCAGATTGAGGTCTTACATTTCCCCAATGTCATTTTCTCCTGATACGTATCTAAGTGCTACGTCTTAATTTTATCACGCAAAATAATAATAATCGAGTAAATTGGAAAATCGAACAAGTAAATCAGTCGTTCATCTGATAGTAGCAAAAAAGAGGCGAGACCAAACAATGTACTGCGGGACAACAAATCCGTATTAAGCGGACTTTTGAATCAACACTAATGAAGTTAATTATATCCATAGTAACCGGTTGATCATTTAAAGTTAGGTACAAGGAACATATGGTAGTCTGCTTTTGCATGTGTATCAAATAACTTCTTACATCTGTTCACGTGTGCACATGGCACGGAAGAGACGCTAATGTGATGATGGTAAAGCCGAAACGCGTCATTTTTGAGGGCACACTATACACGAAGTGTGACCTATAATAAAGAATTTGCGAACTAACCAGCTTCATGGCAGTACTACCTAATCATTTCATCATGGTCGCCTGTCTCCTCAATGACTTTATATCCCATTTAAAAAGAACATATGGATGCCTTCTGACAATAATTTCGACAAGTCCGCTACGCATATCCGCAAAACTGGCCACTCCTTAAAGCGGATTGAAGATGGCCTTTAGATTTTGCATAAACCGGATAAGGGAAGAAAGTTAGATCTGCTAGAACAGCTGGAGATTAAAATACATAACGCAAAAAGCGATGCCGGCCGCGTTGGCCGAGGGGACTGCGGCGCGTCAGTCACGGTCTGCACGGCCACTACGGTCGGGGGTTCGAATCCCCCATCGGGCATGGATATTTGAGCCGTCCTTAGTGTTAGCTAGTTCATAAGTTGTTCATAAGGGACTGATGACCACGTAGTTAAGTCCCATAAGCTATACAACAAACATTTGAAACATTTTGCTAAAAGCGACGTTTCATTAAATCAACAAGTTCAAGGTAATACATGCAGCTTTTTTTTTTAACTTTGTGGACCTATTATAACAAAAGTCGTTTATTTTAAATTTCAACCTCTGTCTTATTGTGCAAACGATTTCGTGACACCTGAATGTACCCACTAGCTTGTGGATGATCTTTGGAATTTAGAGGTCTTTGTTTTCATGTGCATACGTGCGCCCTAGTCGTGTTGTTGACTCGGTGCATTTCGCTAGTATGCGCCGCCAGTGTTGGGTTCCGATTTGAATCCTGACGAAGCACAGTATGCTGAGGACCTTTCTGCGCAGACACGATTACAAGGGAAGTAACCACGTTTTCTTTTATTACGTTTTAGATTTTTATTGTCTCAGGTTTTAAGATTCTTGTATAGATTATCTGATGATGAGGGCTTGACCCTAGAAACGCGTCATATTTTAATGTTTTTACACGGTTTCTGTCGTTGAGCCTAATTAACAAAAAAATTAACTAATGAACTTACATGGCCACTTAATTATTCTCGCCGAGATGTTGAATGCTGATCATCCGAAATGCGTCATTTCACTACACTATCAAACCTTATTAGTTATCCAAACTAAACCATATTTGGCTTCCATCGTTGGCCGAATGGATTTTTTTCGTCTAAGCAGTAATTTATAGCTGCAGCCACGCTGCTGACAGTGCAAGATACAGTACCAAGAACGACTGGAATTGTTACCAAGTAAGCGAATGAAATAAAACTAGCGGATAACCTGTTGGATAGTGATGTTTTCATTTAAATTCTGCGTGGAATCCTGCTCTCTCACTTGTCCAAAAACAGGGGGACTAAATTATTGCTACCTTCATCAATAGGCTTCTTCTATGACAAAGTCGTTATTCTTTTAATTTTTTTTCTTCGAGATCAGATTTTTAAGGCTTCCTCTTGAAGCCTCCTTAAAACTATTAGATGCCTTGATTTGCTCAGGCCACGTGACATGTGTTAAATAAATTCTCCGCATTACTGTGTCCTACAGGTTCTACAGACAACGTGTAGTAAGTTCCTGAAGAAACCATATCGATTTTCAACAACGCGGAGAATTAACTTCTGCTGTCTGTTATTAAAGTAAGAGGTTAATCAGTTGTGAGCTACTTCTAGTATTCCATTAAGTTCCAACTTCTCCAACAATATTTTGTGATCCACACAATCAAACGCCTTTGTTAAACCAAAGAAGACGCCTAATATCTGTAGCCTATTATTTAACCCATCAAGTTCCTCACAGAGAAACGAAAATATAGCTTTTTAAGACGTTGAAGCACTTCTAAAACTAAACTGTACGTTTGACAACAAATTATGTGAACTGAAATGACCAATGAAGTAAATCGCAATTTGCGATCAGTTATGGCTTCACTGTACTAGGTTTAGATGTAATACCAAAGGGCGGCGAATGAAAATTTGTGCCCGGCCGCGATTCGAACCCGGGATCTCCTGCTTATTAGGTAGATGCGTTGGCCACTCCGCCACCGAGGATACAGTGACCAGCCCCACTGCAGAGGACTCTTCCCTGCACGTCTCCCGCCACACACAAATATCCATTCGCCACGCCACGCCACTCCAAATAGACTGTGGTATAGGAAAGAGACAACGCGTCGGACGGAGATTTGGGTGTGGCGGGAGACGTGCAGGGAAGAGTCCTCTGCAGTCGAGCTAGTCATTGTGTCCTCGGTGGCGGAGTGGTCAACGCGTCTGCCTAGTAAGCAGAAGATCCCGGGTTCGAATCCCGGCCGGGCAAAAATTTCCATTCGCCGCCCATGGTATTACATCTAAACCTAGTACAGTGAAGTCATAAGTGATTGCAAATTGCGATTTATTTCATTAAAAATGAACGCTGTAACGTTGTCAAAAATATATAATTGAAATGATCAACTTATCTTGAATATACAGTCTTGAAATTAATAATAATTAAAAAATATACTCTGGGTACTTCAAAGTTTTCATGGATGAATGGGCGTTGAATTTCACAACGTAACAGGCTGAAGCCCTGCCACTGGTGGCAGCAGCTGCGGTGGCGGAGGGCAGTGACCCTCCTGAATGCGCCGCCAATCACTTGCAGCGATTCGGTCGCCGCGAAAGCAATTTTGCGGACAGGCGGCAGGGGATTCCCCGAGGGGACGGAGGGCTGTAAGTGTCGCGCTGCGATATCGATGGGTCGCAGTCGCAGCCGCAGCTGCTGCTACTGCGAGGTGCAGGCGGCGAGGGTCCGGGACTTCCCCACGCCGTAAGCGCCTCTCTGTGTGCAGAAGGGGGGAGGGGGGGGCGGTGGAGGAAGAGGGAGGGGGGAACGGGCGCCTGATGGGATTACGGCTGGGCTCTGCTCGCAGAGTCGCGCCTGGAATGCGCGGCCGCTCGTGCGGGGATTGTGCGCGGTGCGCCGTGCACGCGTCACTGTTTTGCTGGGGAGGCCCGCGCTCCGTTGTTCCCGTCGTACCGACAAAACAGGCCTCGGCGCACGAGTTTATAACACACGCTGCATTGTGCGGCCGCTTCCAGCAAGAAGGCCGGAACGGCGGTTGCCAGGATTCTGCAAAGGTCGACGCGCTGCCCAAACCCGAGAACATTAAACCGCTTATTTAAATCCACGTCTTTGCTAGGTTGTTTGCGTATCAGTCGACAAAGAGAAATCGTACACCCGGCAGTAGCAGTGTAGTCACGTGACCGGGAGAAGCCCACTTCCGGTTGTTACTAGTCTTCAAATCTTAAAATGTTTGTTAAGCTTATGGGACTTAACTACGGAGCCATCAGTCCCTAAACTTACAAACTACTTATGAACTAGCTAACACTAAGGACGGCACAAATATCCATGCCCGAGGGGGAATTCGAACCCCCGACCGTAGTGGCCGTGCAGACCGTGACTGGAGCGCCTCAGTCCCCTCGGCCACCGCGGCCGGCGTTACTAGTCTTGTGAAGTTCGCGAACGAATTAGTCCGGGAGAGCGCTCCCACAGGCGAACTACGCGAACTACTTCGTAGATCTCTCGCCTCTTAGTTCGTCACCGGCCGCGGTGGCCGAGGGAACTGAGGCGCTCCAATCACGGTTTGCACGGCCACTACTGTCGGGGTTCGAATCCCCCTCGGGCATGGATATTTGTGCCGTCCTTAGGATAAGCTAGTTGTTAAGTAGTTTGTAAGTTTAGGGACTGATATCTCCATAGTTAAGTCCCATAAGCTATTGATTTGATTGTTTTGATTCTTTCAGGGAAGTCAAAACAGTCTTGGTCTAACCCGCCACTGCCCGCACCGAAACTAAGTTTATTGTGCGGTATCGCTCCCAGTATGTCTAGTAAAGCCAACCAATGCCCTTGAACAGTGCAAGGAGTCCCTTTACCAGTTCTTTATTAGACACAGTTTCTTCGGGTCTGGTTGTCCCAAATGTTCTGTGCCTTTTACTCTCCAATGCAATGCATTCGAAGAACAGATGTGATGCAGTTTCATCACCGCCCATAAGCTATACAAACATTTTAATTTTTTTCTTAGTTCGTTTGCTTCTTTTCCGAATACTGACGGGAAACAGTGAGAGGGCGCGAGAGCGCGCAGAATCGCGTAATTCCTTTCTGCCAGTTACCTCCATTTCGATCTGAGATGAGGCTCAGCTGTAGTTTCATAGTTCACTGCCACAAGAAATCTATTTCAAAAATGAAGTACTACGAGTACTCTGTATGCAAAGTAGTTGAATACCATTGTATCACCCATTCGTGTAAATAACTAGTTTATTTGCCTAAGTATTTGATGTCAAATTGCCCAAAAATACGGGTAATAGCACACGCTTTGGCAACACTGATTCATTATATAAAAAAGCTGTCATAAGAAAAGCTCTTTTAGTAGCGGTAACAAAAGCCAAAAATAGCGGGCGAACTAGAAGGAGCGGACGAACTAGGAGCAGCGGACGATTATACCAAACGTATCTCGCTTCATAGTTCGTTGGATTCTTTTCCGAAGACCGACGGGCAATAGCGAGAGGGCGCGCAGCAGAATTAAAAATCAAGTGTTTGCCTTTTGCTGATGAGCCATTCAAAATGTTTGTAAATCTATCGGACCAAACTGCGTGGTCATCTGTCCGTAGCTTACAAACTACTTAAACCTAGGTAAACTAAAGGACAACACACACACACACCCATGCCCCAGGGAGGACTCGAACCTCCACGGCGAGCAACCGCGCCCTCCGCAGCGAGACGCTTTAGACCGCTCGGCTACTCCACTGCGGCTGATGAGCCATTTCGAGGTGAGCGTCTGCCTGCTACATTACATAGTTCGGTGTTACAAAATTTGTTTTGATGTGTTCTGCACTCTGCAATACCTGACTAATAAATTCCATAACGCCAAGATATAGAGATAACTCTAAACTTAAACGCGAGAAATTATCCACAAACTGTTTCTTTTGGTTTACGTGCTATCGTTAGCGGCTCAAGCAGCAACCGCATGAAGCAGCTAGGTGCGGGAACTTCTCCCTCCACCTGCAGACCACGCGCAGACCACGCCTCTCAGCCGTCATTGGGAGCGGACGAACTAAATGAGCGAACTAGTTCGCGGCAGAATTGCGAACTAAAGTGAGCGATCCCGATCGCGAACTATTATGCACAAGTCTAGTCGTTACCTGACTGGCGGTCCATACACAGATAGCGATCGCATAAAGCGCATATCCGACACTCGTGACTGCTCGCCGTAAAAATTTATTGGTAACGGCAAGGAGAAAGCGTGACAATGCTGAATACCGAGTTAAATGTATGTTCGAAGCCATTTGCATGTGGTGCAGCGACCCTTGAAATGTATGATAAAATGAAGAAACAGCGATCAGTCACAGACAATGACGGAATAAACGAATGCTGGATATTTCAGTAACGGTACAGACAAAACCAATAAGTCTGGAGCAGTGTTTTTCAACCCGGGGGTCGCGACCCCCAGTTGGGTGGCAAAGTCTTGTCCGGGGGACAGAGGGGGGGGGGGGACGCCGTCACAGGAGGACCATGTAACATTCATTATAAGTCGAACTAATCGTAGTTTTTAATACACTGTGTTAATGATGAATATGCGCGAAGTCAGAAAACTGTTTTCGGCAACCAATAGACAGGTAAATCAACACGATAAAATAAGTAACCCTGAAAAATTCGAAGAAGGAAGCTGATCTCTACACAGTGTCCGCACAGTGGAGCCTTTCTTAATAAGCATAATTCTCTTCTGAGTCTCCCAAAGGTCGTACACAGTCAAACAGAGTAAGTTAAATCAAGTATTTTATCCATTTCAGCAACTGTTCAGGATATAAATTAATAACATGCAGCAACGAGTTGCTTGTGATTATTTATTTTGATGACCGGTTTCGGGCACGTGAGTGCCCTTCTTCTGGTCTATTTTAGTATTGTTGCTTAATGAATGTACATGCTAGTAGGAGAATCAACGCTAAGTGCAGAGCTTATGCAATAAACTGGTCGTCAAAATAAATAATCACAAGCAACTAGTTGCCGCATTTTATTAATTTGTAAGTTAAATCAGTAACAACATATTAAGATGAATGTGTACCGTAGACTAGTGATTTCTTATCACATTTCTAGCACATGTGTGAAATATCTAATGCACTCCTGACATTAGCTTTTACGTATTTCAACTGTAACATTTTTAAGCGCTGTAAATGAGTCCCCTGGACCTGAGGATATGCATTCAATGAACGAAATCGGCATGCTATATTTTTAAATAAATATTTCTATAATAAACACAATTCTGAAAATTTTTAATGTTATTGACAATGCTGTGGTGGTCTGGACACATGTCTCGTAATAGAGACATCATGCTGATAATGGATATTCTGTAACCGAAATCGATTTGTAACAAATAAGACTGTTTGTGACTGCTCCCTGTTTTCTTTTAATTTTACAAGTCGAGCGTGATCCAACTACGGAAGAGTCGGATTCAAGTTTCAGCCCGAAAGAAAATGAATTGAAGAATACGCAATGTAAAACACATTGACGACACGAATAAATGTGTTATTACGTAGCAGTTTCTGAGATTAGAAATAGGTTTCCGAATACTTCACAGTTTATGTCGCACCGAACTTAAACATTAACAAGAAAAAATATTGTGGTCCTATGGTAATTACTTATAAAATATACGAGAGTAAAAGAGTCATTATGAACGAACGGCATTCAAATGTTCAAATGTTTGTAAAGCTTATGGGACTTAACTACGGGGTCATCAGTCCTTAAACTTACAAACTACTTATGAACTACTTACGAACTAGGACGGCACAAATATCCATGCCCGAGGGGGGATTCGAACCCCCGACCGTAGTGGCCGTGCAGACCGTGACTGAAGCGCCTCAGTCTCCTCGGCCACCGCGGCCGGCAACGAACGACATTACGCAGTTTTAAGCGACTCATGTATCAGACTTCTTTCGGAAAAAAGTGCAGCACAATTAAAGCGGCAAGTTGATTACTCATATTAGACGTGAGGTGGTGTGTTGTTTGTGAATAAATGTCAGAGTGATGGTGTGAAGCCGGCCGCGGTGGCCGAGGTGACTGAGGCGCTCCAGTCACGGTCAGAACGGCCACTACGGTCGGGGGTTCGAATCCCCCCTCGGGCATGGATATTTGTGCCGTCCTAGTTCGTAAGTAGTTCATAAGTAGTTTGTAAGTTTAGGGACTGATGACCCCGTAGTTAAGTCCCATAAGCTTAACAAACATTTGAACATTTGATGGTGTGAAGAGACTACAGCAAACAATAAGGCCGTAGCGTGCTGATTGGTACCATGTAGTTGGTACAGTACCATGGCGTACGCTCTTACTATACGTCATTCCAGTTTCTTGAGCGAAAGCACGGCAATATTGGTCAGATCATCTTTTTCTCAGCTCGGTAAGGTAATATTTGTCTGTTTATTAGGTACCCAGTTATGTTTTGTTATGCGGAATAATGACGCGACTGTTAGCCACCGGTGTGGTTTCAACTTAACGCTGATTTCCGAGTAGAACAACATGAGAACTCGGCCGATATGATTGCCCAGAATCAGGTTCACGATTCACAAACTTTCCAGAAATGCGCCACACTTTCACATGGTATAACATAACAAGAAAACACACGTGGCATACCAATTGCGTCGCGTCATACCCTAAGAAGCCTTTCCATGTATCTCGTAGTTTTCGCGTAATAACACTCTAAAACCACATAAATAATTGCGAATAAATTTTCATAATTTGATTATAATTAATATCTAAGATTGTTATAATAATTATAATATTTAAAAGGAACTATCAAGTTCCGTTATTTCATACGAAATACTATTTTTGTCATATTTTATATAGAAACACGTGTGAGTATAAGCGAATAATTTACTACAGAATACTTTACCTGGAAGTGCTTTCAGGATCTTTTGTGGTCCCACCCGTTAGCTGCAAAAGTGTTACTGTAAACGAAACAGGAATGACTCAGTCGTGTGGCAGTAGCTTGCACATTGCAAACAGGATGTACGTGTAATGGCCTGAAAAAGCAGGATGAGGTTTACACTTTCAAGATGACAACATGGTGTTTGCCATTTCCAGGAAAATGGATGATGATATCAACAGTGTGGCTGGCATTCCGACATCAAGTATGGGTACATAAAAAAAAAGCACATTTAACCCGAAGAAAGTGACTTGTCCGTAAACATTTAGCAACAAACAATCATTATTGTCACTGTCGCCGGACATTTGAAAATTTCTAAGATGAGTGTCTGTTGGCCTGAATGCTTCTGCTGGTCTCACATCTGCGGTTGGGGAAGATGCCTATACCAAGTCCGTCAGTACAAACGTAAAGCTATATTTCCCTAGCAAAACACTTATGTATTAGCGCAGATTGAAGAGTCGTATTAAATTTTCTACCAGGCCTGGATTCGAATCCAAGTCGTCGTCTTACTAGGCACTTGAGTTAACCACTATGCTTCGCCTTCGCGTAAAAAAGTATCCTGAAACGCCTCCTTCCTCGTCCTAAATTCTCATCGCTTCCGTCCAAATTATTTTCGTTCTCAAGTTCGAACAACAATGCAGACTCCACATATCTATTAGAATGGCACAGAACGATACGAAGACGACCGCGTCAAACCCGGACATAGGCCTATTTACATTTCACAGATTTCTTCCAAGTCTCAAGCACGTATAATGTAACTATATACAGAGTAGTGACGGAAGACTTAACGCTCAGTTCGTCAACGGTTCCAGATATCCAGAGAGGAGGGGGGGACGGCAATTGTTCAAATGTTTGTAGAGCTTATGGGACTTAACTACGGGATCATCAGTCCCTAAACCTACAAACTACTTATGAACTAGCTTATACTAAAGACGGCAAAACATCCATGCCCGAGGGGGAATTCGAACCCCCGACCGCAGCGACCGTGCAGAAAGTGACAGGCGCGCCGCAGACCGCTCGGCCACCGCGGCCGGCGTTCGGCAATTGATAGTACTCAAAAGCGGCACGTACTTTGGAACATAATAACAAATCATAACTATTGTGCCATTCGAGATATTTAAGAATTAGATTTTTTTAAATGGAACGATGTAATTTTCATAATTGTATTGAGAAGCTGTTGGAAAGAGACAGTGAAACAGCGTTTGTTGATGTACTGACGATGAAACTTTTTGGGTAAGTATTCGGGAAATGTACTACAACTGGAAAGCAATGCGCCCGGGCCGCGGCGGGGCGGACGAGCGCATTGAGGCGCTATGTTCCGACGCGCGAGGCCGTTCCCCGTCGGGGGTTCGAATCCCCCTCGGGCAAGGTTGTTCGTATCGTCTTTAGTATAAGGTAGTTCATAAGTAGTTTGTAAGTTTAGGGACTGATGACCCGCAGTTGTCCCTCAAGCTTCACAAACATTTGAACATTGCGACCGGATTCGGCTGTGGTCCAGAGAAATGACAGCGGAAGAATAATTAAGACGAAACTTCCTGGTAGATTAAAATTGTGTGCCGGAACCGGGACTCGAATCTGGGACCTTTGCCTTTCGCGGGCAAGCGCACTACCGACTGTGCTATCCCGACACGACTCACGATGCCGCCTCACAACTTTACTTCCGCCAGTGCCTCGGCTCCTACTTTCCAAACTTCCAGGTTCGAGTCCCGGTTCCGGCACACAATTTTAATCTGCCAGGAAGTTTCGTATCAGCGCACACTCCGCTACACAGAGAAAGTTTCATTCTGGAATAATTAAGACTTTTCCTGACAAAGGTAGGACAAGCCTGAGAAAATTAATAGAGTTCTTTCTTCTACTGATGTGACTACAGCTGAGTATCACTATGAGGTTTCTGTTTCCGGTTTGAGCGACGGAGAAGGTTTAAAAGGGAAACCCTGCGTCTAAACTGTAGTTGTTTCCAAAAAAAGTTTTCAGAGGTGTTCGTAAGCCACACCAGGAGCATTTGACGTATATCCAAGGATAAAAATCACAGCTGATCCTGTATCTATGTTGTGTAGGAAATTCTATAAGCGTATTTTGCTGCAATGTAACTACCAGGCCTGGCGCGACAGCTCCTACTCTGGCCGCATTGATTTGCAATGTCACCACTCTTTTACGGAAAATGTTAAGGTAAAAGAACTACATCACTGTAACTGTATTGCCAAGAGTTTCTGAATGCAGAAGTAGTTAAAAAGTAGATGGTTCAATGAAAAAGAAAGACCTTGCTTCAAAAAGGCGGTCGATACAACAGATAAAACTCTTTACATCACATCAAAGGAAGTATCCCTTACAATACTATAAATTGCCGAAAACCTCGTTTCGATATTTGGAAGCTTTCACGGAATAATACGGTTGTTTCGTCTTTACTCGAGATAAATCAGCTCCCAGGCCACAGGAAGGGAAAGGCGCGCCACTTGCATCAGGAGTAATTTTTATGCCTCAAAGTACTGTGCCCGTTTGCGAGCGACGCCTGTGTCTACGGAATTCTGTTAGGAGGGTCAAACGCAGGAATCTGCCAGATTATGCGATTCACTGCCTGTACTGGTTTACGTAAAATCAGTGACAAAGAAAACAAACTTGAGAAGGGAGACATGACATGACAGGTAATACTGTCGTGCTGCTACACGAAGAAGAAATGCAGATGATAAACGGGTATTCATTAGACAAATATAACACAGTAGAATATGTGATTACATTTTCATGCAATTTGGGTGCATAGATCCTGAGAAATCATTACCCAGAACAACCAACTCTGGCCGTAATAACGGTCTTGATACGCCTGGGCGTTGAGTCAAACAGAGCTTGGATGGCATATGCAACTTCAACAAGATACCACAGTTCATCAAGAGTGCCGGCCGCGGTGGCCGACGGGACTGAGGCGCTCCAGTCACGGTCTGCACGGCGACTACGGTCGGGGGTTCGAATCCCCCCTCGGGCATGGATATTTGTGCCGTCCTAGTTCGAAAGTAGTTCATAAGTAGTTTGTAAGTTTAGGGACTGATGACGCCGTAGTTAAGTTCCATAAGCTTTACAAACATTTGAACATTTTACTACTCACTCCTCCGTGCTAACCTAGATCTGTAGTGGAGAACGTGTTGTGCTTTGTTTATATAAAAAAAAAAAAAAGGTGGTCGTGTCAATTGGTAGAAAAACTTAAAGCTTTGAAAAGAAACGACAATGGTGGCGCAAGATTATAACGTCGGGAAAACAACAGTTGGAGATTGGAAAATGAACGGCAATGAAATTGAGAAGTGGTGTTGTCAAAGAGCAATCTCGACTGTATGGGAAGGTCGGAAAACCATTAAAAAATGTGATTTAAAAAAAAAAAAAGTAAGTGAAGCTTTGTTCTAACGGTTTACTCAACAAAGAGATAAAGGTGTTTCCATGTCGGGACCTATTTTGCAGGAAAAAAAGGTTCGTAGCGAACGAAACGAAGGTGAACCTGAGACCTTATCACTTTTCTTTCGGTGTCGTCTAATGTATTTTAACGTTATATTCAGTTCAAATGGACTCTCATTAAACTGTGATAAAACCCAGTATATACAGTTTCATACAGCAAATGGCATGACACCATTAATAAATTTAGACTTTGAACATAAATCTGTAGCTAAGGTAGAATATTCAAAATTTTTAGGTGTTTGCATTGACGAGGGACTGAATTGGAAGAAACATATTCAAGATCTCCTGAAACGTATGAGTTCAGCTACTTATGCTATCAGAGTCATAGCAAAATTTGGTGATATAAATCTCAGTAAATTAGCTTACTACGCCTATTTTCATTCACTGCTTTCATATGGGATCATATTCTGGGGCAATTCAACATTGAGTAAAAAAGTATTCATTGCACAAAAGCGTGTAATCAGAATAATTGCTGGAGCCCACCCAAGAGCATCCTGCAGACATTTATTTAGGGATCTAGGGATACTCACTGTAGCTTCACAATATATATATATATATATATATATATATATATATTCACTCATGAAATTTGTTATTAACAATCCGACCCAATTCAAAAGTAATAGCAGTGTCCATAGCTACAACAGTAGGAGAAAGGATGATATTCACTATTCAAGGTTAAATCTAACTTTGGCTCAAAAAGGGGTGAATTATGCTGCCAGAAAATCCTTGGTCACTTACCAAGTAGCATCAAAAGTCTGACAGATAGCCAACTAGTATTTAAAAAGAAATTAAAGGAATATCTGAATAGCAACATAGATTGTCAAGTATAGACAAAATTTACTAAACTGACACATTTCACATCATTACGAAATGTCGTATACATGATCTAAGGAACAAGTATTAATCTAATCTAATCTTGTTCGCATATTTAATAAGTTTTCTATGTTCAGACAAATGTTTCAAGCTTTTTTTTTGTATTATTTTCCGTGTTATCCGACCTTGCCGCGGCCGGTTTAGGTCGGATAATCGAGACTCTACTGTAGAACGTTTCAGCTGGCCGCTGTCAGTACGACGTATTATTCCGCATCCCGCGGACGCGGTGACAATGGTGCGTCGCTCCCCTGGCGCACAGAATTCCGCGGCACGCGCTACCCCCCCCCTCCCCCCCTCCAGTAGCTCGGCAGGCTGCGGCCACAGATTCACGCAGCATTCCCCTCCCCTCCCCTCTCCCCCTTCAAGCACCGGCGGGCTTTTATGCGGCCGCCGCAAAGTTGTCGGTGGCGTGGGGACGGGCGCGGGCGGATCTGCGCATTACAGCTGTCGCGTGTTTGACAGGGGGGCGCGGGCTGAGTGTCTGTTTAACGGCCGGCTAAATGGGGTGAAAGTGGATCTCGTATTAACAGCCGCCCCGCGCCGCGCACCGGTACAGTCGCTCCCGCTACCAGCAGCCACCCAGCGCTCGCAGCACAACACAGACCGACATGGGCTGCCTGTTACACAGCAAAACGCCGCGTTGAACAGCACTACGGTTAGCCACTAGCAATAGCATCATTTCTTTCGTTCTTCACGTACTGTGCGTGTGCGTTTATGTGTACTAGTATTGCCTGTGGTCGAAAATTGACCAACAGTGATAACAATGGTCACGGGGAGTAAAATTTTACGTATCGTGTCGGCGGCCTCGCGTGATTATGTTGGCAACATCAACAACACGATAGAAAATCTTTACCCATCTGTTCGAACCACATAGAATGACTCGATTAGTGTATCGTACAGACCATGATGTAAACAAATGATGCTGTTCCTGCTTTATGGTTGACAGATTCTTGTGTGCACCCCTGTCCGCTCAGTAAACATAATTGTTAAGCTTAAGGGACTTAACTACGGGGTCATCAGTCCCTAAACTTACAAACTACTTATGAACTACTTACAAACTAGGACGGCACAAATATCCATGCCCGAGGGGGGATTCGAACCCCCGAGCGCAGTGGCCGTGCTGACCGTGACTGGAGCGCCTCAGTCACCTCGGCCACCGCGGTCGGCCCCTCGTAAAGCGAAGATTCCATGACAAAACATCACCGTTGTCAATCGATTGGCTAAAATGAAGACTCACAGGATTCTCACTATTCAGCATCTGTTGCCAACATTATCGTAGGAGGCCGCTGGGATATTTGGTAAAATTTAATCGGCACTGGGAGGTATGAAACGGTATCTTTTACGTGTTAAGGAAAATTCCTGACACAATAACAACAAATAAAAACGGAAGTATATACTCCTCATGCAATTTTTTAATTATATTACTTTCATTAGCCTAATATTTGTTCGTATATTTATACAACGCCAAGAAGTAATGTTATTTCGATACTGCGATATTCAGAATTCTGGAGCTGACAACATGTCGACTTCGTAGTTCCACCCGTGCACCGCTACATGCCTCTCCTGGCGCATCATCATTTATATCGGCATTCTCGACTTCATAGTTCCACCCGAGCACCGCTAGATGCCTCTCACGGCACATCACCCTTATGTCGGCATTCATAAGAAAACATCCATTTCCTTTAACCACTAATAATCACTGCGAAAATGAAGAATTTGAACGGCACAAGAAAGTGAGTTGCGAGCACTGCATGTTACGATATTCACTTATTTTAATACGTTATTTTAACCGTCCGACAGGCGCGCGTATGTGTCAGATACGAGGCGACAAGTTTCGTATCCTTTTCTCGGAAAGTGGGAGAGTCGGAAATCCCCCTCTTTGTGTTAGCCTCCTCTTTTACAAGTTTGATGTTTGTGTCTTTTTAAGGTTTATTATCAAGAGGTATCTGCAAAATAAGCGTGAACTCCTTGGCTGACTAGAAAGCGCACCTATAGGAAAGTTAATATTGCAGATGCGCTGCATTACAGCGTCTTTGCTCGAGGCGAATAGCCAATCAGTGAGCTTATTTTTGGAGAATGTAGAACTTGATCCAAGCTGTAGATAGGAAAATTTCTACTTCCTTTTACCACTTTTAATGGCTAAATGCACACATAATATTTATATTCGAGAAATCTAAGACAAACAATCTTTCGAATTATGTAACTTTCATTTGCCTTCTTGTACGAATAAATTAGTAATCTGCACCACAATTTTCGTGTTAGCGTATTTATATAATGATGCGCTCCTGCGATTGTAGGGTGCTAAACAGAGAGCTTACATCGTTTATCATTATTATTATTATTATTATTATTATTGGAGTCTGGTTATGCCTCTCAGCGTTCGTCTGGAGCATAGTTTTACTAGTCAATGCTAACATTGATGCCTCGCCTGAGCCGGCCGCGGTGGACGAGGTCAGTCTGCGCCAGGCAGTGCAGCGGTGAGGACGGACTGTTTACGTCCCGCCGCCGAGTCTGCTGCTCGCGTGTGTTTACGTGGCACAGTCGCCTTCGCTTGCGTAATTTACTTAGAACAAGAATGGCCCACTCCTGGCGAAAATCAACATTGAAAATCAGTTTTTCGAATGAATATGCACGACCGAAGGCACTTGAAGTCGAGCAATTTATTAGAGACGAAGTGAAGATTGACTGTAACGATCTTATCGGCATCCACTTCTCTATAGTGAGCAGTGTAGTGTATGTGAAGCTTACCAGCGACGCCGTCTGTGAGAAGACTCTAAACAGATCAAGAAATGGACTCAAATTCCGTCACTCAGATGGAAATATCGGTGAAGTGACTATCGAACACGCAGGTCTTGGACTACGAACAATTAGAGTGTTTGAACTTCCGTTTGAAGTACCTTCAGACGTGGTTGTTTCTGCGCTGCGCCCTTATGGGAACGTTATTAGCCACATGGCCGAGAAATGGGCTCAATTTACAACATATCCGGTATTCAATGGGGTGCGGCAGGTACGCATTGAATTGACCAAACACGTGCCATCTTATCTATATATTGGAGGGTGCCGAGCCATCATAATTTATGATGGCCAGCCGAAGACGTGCTCCGGTTGTGGCCAAGAGGGTCACGTTCGTTCTAGCTGTATGCAGCGCAGAATAACGCAGTTACCACCTGGTGATGAGCAGATCCCATCGGCATCCACGACGCTCCCATTGACATATGTACAGGTTCTTCAAAATGAACGCAGCCAGCAGCCTGTGACAACACCACTTGAAACTATGCCAAACACGGTAGAAATTCAGGGCAACGAGGACAGGATGGAGGCTACACCTGCGCCGGACCCTGAACGTCACGTGAGGAAGGATAACGAAGTGTCTCCGAAGGAGGGAACAGATGCCGCCTCTATGGTCGTGCCTACCGCCGCCTTCGTGCCAGACAGTCAGAATACCCAGACTTCGTGTGATACTGAAGTACACGTGCGAAAACAACGGTCACCACAGAGAAGGAAGAAACGTCGGCTTGCTCCGTCTGATATCAGCCGATCACAATCTAATGATGAATCCCAAGACCTTCTACCATTAGAAGACCCTAAAGTGGAACTTCCTGCCTCACTCCAGGCGGAAGCGGAATCAACACGGCGTATGTCTATAACTCCTACTACAGATGATGACCAGCAGTCAGCCATTCGTCAGTCGTACACCGACGACACATCAATGCATGTTGACTCACCAGGGGCTTCAACTGACGACCAGCGTCCAAGCAACGCAGCATGGCACGAAGATGTTGAAGATAATTCATCCACAGCTGACGTAGCAACAGATGTTGCTACTAAACTAAATGTATGCTAATCGATGAGGGTTTGGGGAAGAATGTGCTACCTGAGCTTCGTGTTACAATGAGCATCCCTGCAAATATGGCACAAGGGCAGGCTTACAGAATTGGATCTATCAACATTAATACAATCCAAACGCAGATAAAGTTTCAGTTATTCCGTGACATGATGCGGGCGTCAGATCTAGATATTGCCCTTCTACAAGAAGTCCGCCTCGAGTCATTTCCAGATATTTCTGGTTATGATACATATCAAACGCCATCTTCTTCCAACGGTAGTGGGACGGCCGTACTTCTGAGAGAAGGTATTGTCTTTGAAGACGTCACTTATTTACCATCGGGCAGGGGCCTTGCTGTGACATTCCATGGTGTCCGGATCATCAACGTTTATGCTCCCTCCGGCACGGACAAACGAAGGGAACGCTCGCACTTCTACTCAGAAGAGATAGCTCCACTGTTTGCAGGTCAATACGATCACATTATTCTTGGAGGAGACTTCAACTGTGTGCTCGCCATAAAGGACCAAATTCCTCATTTTACCACGTGCCAAAAACTTAAATTACTTATTCAAGAACTGGACCTGATAGACACATGGGAGCATAAGCATGGTGATCGACCTGGATACACTTTTTTCACCAGCCATTCTGCGAGCCGTCTGGACCGAGTCTATGTCTCCCGCGGACTCACTACGGCAACACTTGATGCCGAGCTGTGGCCTACCGCCTTCTCGGACCACATAGCCTACATTTGTACTGTTTCTCTTCGACGGCAGGGCGTGTGGCGAAGTCGAGGTACTTGGAAGTTAAACGTTGCACATCTTAAGGATCCCGAGTGCAGACAGCATATAGAAGCGACGTGGAACAACTGCCAGAGACGTTTTACGGCATATCCTTCAACGATTCGATGGTGGCTCGAGTGTGCTAAGCCAGCTTTGCGTCGCACGTTGGTACAGTATGGACGTGACAAAATGAGTTGGCATCGACGAACCATGGAATTTTACTTTACGGCACTCCGTGAGCTTGCTAGCCAAGCACCGTCTCCTGAACGACATATTGCAATTCAGCGGATTAAGGCGAAGATTACTTTACTTATGCGCCGCCGTCTTGAGGGAACAGTGATACGTGCGAGATGTCAAGATCGAGTCGCTGGAGAACCTCCTTCCATGCATCACGTTATTCGAGAGAAGCAACGGTGTAGAAGAGCGCTGGTGCACGCTATTGATACCCCAGATGGTCGTCGACTGACATCTCAGAATGACATCGCCGCTGCTTTCGTGGGTCACTATCGACAGTTGTATGCAGAAGAAGATCAGGGTGCTATATCAATGGAAGAAGTGCTCGACTCCATGCCTGGTACTCTTGATGGGGAGTCTGTGCAGACCCTTACAGATACGATTACTGCTGATGATCTCGCTGACGCTCTACGCAAGGGAGCAACAAACAAATCCCCAGGCCCAGATGGCCTCCCGCTGGAGTTCTACCGCGCCTTTCAAGACATCATGGCTCCTCGCTGGATAGAAATGTATAAAGAACTGACGATACCTGACGTCCCACTCCCACCTGCTTTTGTCGAAGGCCTGATTATTCCAGTCCCGAAGAAGTCCAGGGGACAAAAAGTGGAACATTTTCGGCCGTTAACCATGCTGAACTGCGACTTCAAGATTTTTACCAGGATCCTCGCTTCCAGACTCCGGCGTGTCTTGCATCAAGTCGTATCTACGGATCAAACATGTCTTGGTGGCAGAAGTAACATCCAGACAGCACTAAGTGATTATCGTGACATCATAGCCTTGGCCGAGACTTGCCGCATACGTGGTGTCTTAGTGTCCGTAGACCTGGAGCATGCTTTTGATAGGGTGAGTCATGACTTTCTTGAAGCAGTGCTGTGAAGAATGGCGTTTCCTCCCGCCTTTACACACACCGTCCTGCGGCTTCTCCGATGCGCCACCTCACGTGTACTGATCAATGGACGTGTGGCAGGCACTGTTACCATTTCGCGATCTGTACGACAAGGCTGTCCGCTATCGATGATTCTTTTTGCCATTGCGCTTGAGCCATTGTTACATGGACTGCGATGTCGACTGTCTGGGATGAAGATGAGGGACCGGTCCTTTATCTGTCGCGCATATGCTGATGACCTTCTGTTCTTGGCTCAATCACGGGACGAAGTGCGGATAGCACTAGAATGGATTACCAAGTATGGAACTACTGCGGGCAGCCGTATGAATCTGACCAAGTCTGCCGCTATGAACATTGGCAGGGGTCTTCCTGAAGGAAGCGTGGCCCCGCTACAATCAGTGGACAAGCTCAAGTGTTTAGGGATAACCTTCACGCGCGACATTCGACGAACCTCGGCAGTCAACTACAAACGCCTTCTTCAGGTACTACGAGCTAACGTCCGAAGCAATCTACTACGGTCGTTAGACTTAATACAACGAGTTGCTTTCGTGAACATCCATCTGGCGTCTAGGATACCGCACCTGGCCCAGATTCTACCGATGCCGAAGACGATGGCAACAAGACTGCTGGCTGTGTTTGGATACTTCGTGAGCGCCGGCCTTATCTTCAAAGTCCGTTATGAAACATTAACTCTCCCCCCTCGAGACGGAGGTCTTGGGCTTGTCAATGTACATGTCAGAGCGTCTGCCCTTTATGTCAGTACAATGATTAAGCTGTGGAAACATCGCCAGACCGGAATATCTGGGATTCTGATCGACGAACTTGCTCCTATATCTCTAATGCCGCCCATAGCAGTAGCGCATATCTCTACCCATCTCTCACATATTAAGACATTTTTTATAGAATATAGTTACGTCCATGAAGACTTGCCCCATACACGGACTCCAACGACACGTGATGTGTACCGCATAATGATGAAGGGCCACACCCGGAATTGCGTGGAGAGACGACATCCAACAATCAGATGGCCCGTGGTCTGGCGTTCTGTGCATCATGCCCTCCTCGATACAGATGCTCGTGCTACCTGGTATCTGGTTGTCAATGGAAAATACATGACGCGACATCGGCTGCATGCAATTAAGATGACGGACTCTCCACACTGCCCTCAGTGTCACGTGTTAGACACTGATGAACATCGGCTGATGTGTGGACCTGCTGCAGAGGTGTGGCTGTTCGTAAAGAAAATACTTGCCTTTCTTTGTCGTACAGCTCCACACACTATTGAACCGCAGTCACTTCTATTTCCGGACGAGAGCTTTTTTCCACGCACAAAGACTAATGCAGTGAACTGGATCAAAGGCCTATCTATATATTATTTGTTTCACGATCGAGAAAAGAGTGTGCTTGATTTTTGGACGTTCCTCCAAGATCGTTCCTCCAAGACGTTCCTCCAAGATCTACTACATAATTCAAGACACCGACAATACTATGCCAATTTTCTGGGTAGTGTTTTCCTGGATCCTCCCCACAGCTTGGGTGTGCCGGGTATGAGACGATAATATTAGTATGAATGATCCCTCGGAAGAATGAACCTATGTAACGGATGAAAACAATTTATTCGAGAAGACGTGCCCGGAACTCGCGCGAGGAACAGAAATTCAGCTAATATCTATCCGCATATGGTCGGTGTGCAGTAACCATTTATGTTTGTTCCGCCGGGAGGGCGGTCTTATTTATGTTCACTATCAGACGCTATTACTGCTGCACTTCATGTAGAGATATTTTACTTCCAGTGAAAATCCTCACAAAAGAAGGAGATATTTTTCTTTTCCTTTCTTTTATTTTCTCTTTCATTGATATATATAGAAATAAAATGAAGTGCGTAATTAGAAAGAAAAAAAAAAAAAAAAAAAAAAAAGAAAAGAAAAAAAAGGTGACTGAGGCGCTCCAGTCACGGTCAGCACGGCCACTACGGTCGGGGGTTCGAATCCCCCCTCGGGCATGGATATTTGTGCCGTCCTAGTTCGTAAGTAGTTCATAAGTAGTTTGTAAGTTTAGGGACTGATGACCCCCGTAGTTAAGTCCCATAAGCTTAACAAACATTTGAAGTATTACCGATCAACCGATGACGAGATGACCGATGACGAGAACAAACATTTGAAACATTTTTGCCTCGCCTGATGTTAGGCCTGTTGCTTCAAAACTATTATCCACCGAATTCATGAGTCCATATGTGTCTCTTTGGCATTCTCCCGTCCGTTTAACATGTCCACACTATCTCAGCCTGTTCGCTCTAACTGCTTCATCTCTACTTTTACCTTGATTTCCTCATTATGGACACCCTCCTGACATTTTTTTCCATCTGTTAGTACGTGCAGTCATTCTTGCTCTTTTCATATCTGTAACCTTAACCTAATTAATAAATTAATCTCTATTCACCCAGCTTTCACTTCAATTCAAAAAAGTTGCTCGAAAGATAAAACTGTGCACTGCTAACTTAGTCTTGGTGCCGACTTCCCTCTTTCAGAAGAGAGCAAATCATAGTTGAGCTCTCGTCACTGCATTAGCTTTGCTACACCTCGATTCCAGTTCTTTCACTATATTGCCAACCTGTGAGAAAATACATCCTAATTACCTGAAACTGTCCACCTGTTCTAACCTTGTTCCTCCTATTTAGCACTCTGTTTAAATCTCTTTCCCACGTACATTATTTTCGTTTTTGAGATGCTGATCTCCGTATCATAACCCATACACCTCTGATCGAGCTCTGAAATATTAGATTGCAACCTTTCAATCGAATCTGCCATCACAACTAAGTCGTCCACATATGTGACACTGCTTAGTTTCTTTCCACCTACTTTAATCTCATTCATCTATTTAATATTGTTTCAACACGTGATCCATAAAATATACATTTTAAGGCAAAAAATAAAAAGGAATTATTCGAATGTGCCGGAATTCAGAATTTTTTTTTTATGTTATCGTGTACTCGTACAATGATAAACTAACTGCCTTTTACGTCACTTGTCAACAAAACGACCTTGTTCTTGAAACATTTGTTATTTATCTTTTAATTTTTCCGGCATTTTTATGTTGATCCACACTAAATGGTTCGAGTCCAAGGCGCAGTGAAAATTAATGTTCTAGCATTGGCGAGAACGGCGGTCAAAATCCAGTCAATATACTTCGATGTAGACTTGCTTTTTTCGTGTTATTTGTTTTGGCTATTTTTCTCAGCAGCCGAATAACTTAAATTGTAGTAGTGTAGGAAGGAAAACGCCTCAATGCATGCCGCAAGTTGAGTATTTATTTACCACACAGCCGTGTTTCACTTTATGTATGAGGCATACTTAGTGGGTGACAGGTCTACTTAGTTATTTCTATTGCAATCACATTTTCACGAATTGGGACTTTCTACACACACGTTCTGCGTGAAAAGTGGACGTTTTCGCTAGAAAATGTGCAACATTTCAACCAGGTTCTCCGGTTACAATACAACTAACGAAGTAGACGTTGGTCTGACACCCAATAAGGATGTAAATAACGCAAGCTACTTCTGGGCGATAAAATACACCATCCCAACATGCAATAAGTCGTTTTTATTTCTGAAGTATTACAATATATATTCCTTTATTTCGTTTTATTAGGTAAAGTTATTTTTAAGGGAAGTTTCTGAACGGCCAGTTTCGACTTCCATACCCGTCCTTCTGCATTTCAAGCTTGTTCTTGTCGTCGACGGGACGTTAAAGCAAAACCTCCTCAATACATCGACTACGGTGAAAGGCCGACAGCCTGTGAGACTGCGGGCTGTATATATCTGTCCTCACTATTTTATTTATTTTTATTTCTGTAAGTCATTTAAAGGTACCTCCATACTGTAAACTAAGAAGCAAAAACGTACATATGTTACATGTCTGGTAAACTTAAACTGTTGTGAATTTGGGAAACTTACAACTGTTACAAAGTGCTGACAACACTTTCAAACTCTTGTAAACACACATTCTGCTTTTAAAAAATAAGTCTATACAACTGCAGTTAATGTTTCTGCCGAGCGAATTCCTTGAAAAGGAGAAATTAAAAAAAAAAAAATGTAAGTGAAACAGTGGATAGCGAGAGAAAAAGATAAAAAAAAAAAAATTACACAATTGCACTGCAGGAGCTACACTGGGAAGACGTAATCAAGAAAACACTTTGAGAATGGGGAGCTAAACATTTCAAATCACCTACATATTTAATAATACATAAATTCGTCGCCGCGGAAGAATAGCCGTTCGCACTAAGACTGCGGTACGCGCGGCCGTTCACCGTCGGAGGTTCAAGTCCTGCCTCGGGCATGGATTTTTGTCCTTAGTATAAGTTAATTTAAGTTACTGTAAGTTGTCTGTAAGCTTAGGGACTAATGACCACCGTAGTTAAGTCTCTTAGATTTACAAAGATTTGAACATTTTGAACTTCATCATATTCGATATTTCAGGAAGCCCTACATCTACGTCACTGTCTACATAATGAAACACTGAAGTAGTTACGTGTTGTTTCATGGTTAACATTACCTGTTTAGAGAAATTATTGCAATTAAGAAGAGAAAATATTTTCGTAGTTCTTTCATATTACGTTGGCATGTGCATCACACACACTGCATCACTGCAAAAAATTATGTATATTAGTTCGAATCCTCCCTCAGGCATGGATGTTTGTGTTGTCCTTAGTATAAGGCAGTTTGTAAGTTTAGGGTTTGATAGCCACGCAGTTAGGTCCCATAAGCTTAACAAATATTTGAACATTTTATTTTCTGAAATGTCTCATAAAAAGTTTGTATAAATACTCGTACCTGCACTTGTGGATAAATCTAGAAATGCAGCGTGCTAAGCACCTAACTGAAGCAGTGTTTCATTATGCAAATCATGAATGCCATTCCTACCGAAGATCGTCTCATTTATCGCAACAGATAAAAGCTATTCCAGCACGCAGTAAAATAGGTACTCGAATCTTACAGTGTACCATTTCACGTATTATTCCAGACTAAAGTGGACCAAAATATAAATCACATAAGGAGTTAAAGAAAGTTAGGTAAGAGTGTAAATAAAAACATTTCTTTCACTTATGCATTTCCATAAATCGTGTAATCCACCTAATTTCTTCGTCATCATCATCCGCAGTGAGCAACTTGGAATAGTAATGATTGCGGTAACTTTTTATTTACATGATTCTAACTGCTTATTTTAGTCACTGTGCTTTGTGTTAAGAAATATTTCGCATTTTTCATACTTGCAGTGTAATACCGGCCTAAGCGGTATATCAGAACGACTTGGCAGTGCGCATGCGCAAGTTGCCCAACTCCGCCGTGTTGTTCCTAACTGACCATAAACTACAAACTAGAGACAAACCTTCCCTCTACTAGCTTTTCAGACTCGCGATTTCAAAGAACGATTGTAAACAGCTCGAAACGAAGTCAAACTTCGAACTGAAAGCGGTTCTCAACCGAGTTTGTTCGAGTTGGTTGTCACTGTGAAGGCACCTAAAGTGAATTACAACAGAAATTTTTTTTCACATTTTCGGATTTTTACCTCCTTATAAAATTTGCAATTTTCCGAATAAAATGATATGTATATATCACTTACAGACTAACATCAGACGTATTTTTTAAATATAAACTACAACGTTTGATAAAATTTTTATATCCGTTACTTCAAAATATAGTAGGTAATTTTTTATACACAAGCATGTGCATTTCTGTGTGATTTAGGTTAAATTACGTTTTTGTATTGGTCGCACTGTCAGAAACAGTATCATATCATTTAATAGTAGGCTATAAACATGCGTTTCATGTTGCAGTGCTAAGTCTTTCCGAGGAAAAGTGGCTATAATGGTTGTAAGTCTTATGGGACTTAACTACGGGGTCATCAGTCCCTAAACGTACAAACTACTTATGAACTACTTACGAACTAAGACAACACAAATATCCATACCCGAGGGGGGATTCGAACCCCCGACCGTAGTGGCCGTGCAGACCGTGACTGAAGCGCCTCAGTCCCATCGGCCACCGCGGCCGGCAAAGTGGCTATAGATAGGTAAATCAGTCACTAAGTAAAACATGACGCAAAAACGAAGTGTTTTTAAGAAATGTAGGTGAAAAGAAAGCGGGCAGTACAATCTGTCTACTTCAATAGACTATCAACTGATGAAAAAACGCTGGCCGCGGTGGCCGAGGGGACTGAGGCGCTACAGTCACGGTCTGCACGACCACTAGGGTCGGGATTCGAATCCCCCTCGGGCATATAAATTTGTGCCGTCCGTAGTAGTAGCTAGTTAATAAGTAGTTTGTAAGTTTAGGGACTGATAACCCCGTAGTTAAGTTCCATAAGCTTAACAAACATTTGAACATTTGATGAAAAACCAGTATACAACCTTTGCCCTCCTAGACCTAATTCGTGACGAGATTACAGCAGTACCCAATACTGAAACTTCTAACAGTCATGAACATTCCATCCCAGCAGCAGTAACGGATATCACAAAACCTATTTACAGAGGCCTGGCAAAACCTTAACTACTGAAACAGTGTCTGCAAGGTCAGAATCAAAATTCCAATGAGTCGTTCAATAATCTTACACCACTGGCAACTAAAATTGCTACACCAGGAAGAAATGTAGTTGATAAACTGGTAATCATTGGACAAATATAATATACTAGAACTGATATGAGATTACATTTTCGCACTATTTGGGTGCATAGATCCTAAGAAGTCAGTACCCAGAACAATCACCTCTGGCCGTAATAACGGCCTTGATACGCCTGGGCATTCAGTCAGAGCTTGGATGGCGTGTACAGGTACAGATGCTCATGCAGCTTCAACATGATACAACAGTTTATCAAGAGTAGTGACTGGCGTATTGTGACGAGTCAGTTGCTCGGCCGCCATTGAACAGACGTTTTCAATTGGTGAGAGATCTGGAGATGTGCTGGGCAGGGCAGCAGTCGAACATCTTCCGTATCCAGAAAGTCTTGCACAGGACCTGCAACTTGCGGTCGTGCATTATCCTGCTATATTGTAGGGTTTCGCAGGGATGAAATGAAGGGTAGAGCCACGGGTCGTAATACATCTGAAATGTAATGGCCACTGTTCAAAATGCCGTCGATGCGAACAAGAGGTGACCGAGACGTGTAACCAATGGCACCCCATACAATCACGCCGGGTGATACGTCATTATAGCGATGAAGAACACGCTCTTCCAATGTGCGTTCACCGCTATGTTGCCAAACACGGATGCGATCATCAAGATACTGTAAACAGAACACGGATTCATTCTAAAAAATGACGTTTTGTCATTCGTGGACCCAGGTTCGTCGTTGCGTACACAATCGCAGGCGCTCCTGTCTGTGATGCAGCGCAAGGGTAACCGCAGCCATGGTCTCCAAGCTGATAGTCCATGCTGCTGCAAACGTCATCGAACTGTTCGTGCAGATGGTTGTTGTCTTGCAAACGTCCCCATCTGTTGACTCGGGGATCGAGACGTGGCTGCACGATCCGTTACAGCCATGCGGATAAGATGCCTGTCATCTCGACTGCTAGTGATATGACGCCGTTGGGATCCAACACGGCGTTCCGTATTGCCCTCCTGAACCCACCGAATCCATATTCTGCTAACAGTCATTGGATCGCGACCAACGCGAGCAGCAATGTCGCGATACGATAAACCGCAATCGCGACAGGCTATAATCCGATCTTTATCAAAGCCGGAAACGTGATGGTACGCATATCTCCTCCTTACGCGAGGCACCACAAAATCGTTTCACCAGGCAACACCGGTCAACTGCTGTTTGTGTATGAGAAATCGCTTGGAAAATCCTCACCCGCCTTGCGTGATGGCGGCAGCCGCTACGTCGGCCAGTTGGAAAGCCTACCGTCAGCGAACTGCGTGTGAGTGAAATGGCTGTCAGACAGAGACGCAGCTAGTAACCATTTAATTACTACACGTGACTCTGTCACAAGAGTGAATAAGACCACGGATGCGTCAGCGGTAAAGACATATCGGGGGAACACTGCATTTTCAAAGAGAACACATTTAAACCGTTTTATTCGTCATAGCTTCAGCCAATTGTATGTATAAATACTCCCAAATTTAGAAGTAGCAGTCACTTGGTCTTCTGAATCGACGATGCCCAGGAGGTAGCCGTCAATTCACTGGCCTAATCGTTGTGCCCAGTCTATGTCAGCAGTACATACGGGTAGCTGCCAGAGGCAGCTAAGAGATGGAGTCTGGTCGAGGCCATACTTCACACTAATCAAAACAATGTTCAAATGTTTGTTAAGCTTATGGGACTTAACTACGGGGTCATCAGTCCCTAAACTTACAAACTACTTATGAACTACTTACGAACTAGGACGGCACAAATATCAATGCCCGAGGGGGGATTCGAACCTCCGACCGTAGTGGCCGTGCAGACCGTGACTGGAGCGCCTCAGTCCCCTCGGCCACCGCGGCCGGCCACTAAACATCATCTGGAAAGATGGTGATCCGCTGTGCTGACGACTTCACACCTCTATGGTTGCTGCCTGAGGCCAGCGCAGTCTTCAGTGGTTGGTTACTAAAGGCCAATGTTCCTGTCGTCGAGTTAGCACTCTGGTGATAATCCGGCCAGCCGGTGTCCCGAGTCGGGAACCAGCACGACATCCGACTTCAGAGGGGTCCCTGCGTGGATCCACTGCCCGCTGCATAACCTGGTGAAGGGACAGAGCACTTCACAATAACAGTCTTTGCATCGCTTCCCGGCATCGCGGCGCGGCGCGGGCACTACCATCATACGAAACACCAAGGTTGCAGCTCGAAGGCGACGCCACCTACTGCTCTAGCTCCTGTCGAGCTACCGCCTTCATCAAACTTATGTATGTTATGGAATATAATGTGTCAACTATAATTCTGTTTCACTAGCGTCCCTTGGCGCTCCAACAGGTTCCACGCCTCATCCTGACCTAAAGCTGGGAACACACCGCTCGGCCCCAGCAACATGTAAATTTTACTACAGCTGACTCTCACTAGATTTTAATGGCTGGTGTTCTGGATACGGAAAATAAAAGTAGTAAGATAACATTCCCCATGATAGATTGCCCGAATTCTCGAAACGTACGGAGGTTGATCAGTCCCTGCAAGTAGTAGTATATCTGATTAGTGTTTCTTATACGCCTCAGTCGAGATTACTGGTATGTCCGCTTGTTTCATACGGTATCTTTTTCAGTACTCATGATTTGGGGTGATAAATTAGCACGTTTTTGAAAATTGGCATATTTTCGAGAATTGTTGGGTAACTGATGGTACTCTTACAAGCACCAACCTTTCTCGATCTTGATCCTCGCGGTCTGAGGCATCATGTCACGAACAGCGCGGCCGCTCCAGTTCGAGTCCTCACTTCGGAAAATCATTTTAATTTGAAACTTTTCTGTTACTCCTTGTTTGCGTCATAAATGTAAGATTGTGGGCCCGCCTTGATGCAACCACTTTTTGTTTAGATACTGATACTAGATTCAGCGGTAATCCCCCATCAGTGGGTGTTTCTTTACTGTATACGAATACAGAAATAAACAAAACTGTGAAAAACATTGTAAGGGATACACTTCCTTTCAGCTGTAGCATTGTGTAAACAGTCATTATCTTACCTTTAAATCATTTAGTTACTGCACATTCCACACTGCTTCTGTCCTTTCTTTTTGCGAATATTGTGAACTATACAATGTTGGTGTTTTTACAACCTTGTGTTTGAGTATTGCTTTTATTACAGACTATCTATATCTACATCTACATAGATACTCCGCAAATCACATTTAAGTGCCGTTCCATTCTCTAATAACGCGCGGGAAAAAAGAGCTCCTAAATCGTTCCGTTTTCGATCTGATTTTTTTTTTATTGGGATACTCGTGTATTCCTATGTAGGTCGGTGTTAGCAAAATATTTTCACATTCAGAAGTAAAAGTAGGTGATTGAAATTTCGCAAATAGAACTACTCGCAATGAATAACGTCTTTCTTTTAATGATTTCCACCCCAATTCGTGCAACATTTCCGTGACGCTCCCTCCCCCCCCCCCCCCTGTAACGTGATAAAACAAAACGAGCTGCCCTTCTCTGAACCTTCTCAATGTCTTCCGTCAGTCCCACCTGCTGAGGGTCTCACACTGGCTCCAGGAGAGGACACACAAGTGTGATGTAAGCAGTCTGTTTGGTGGAGCTGTTGCATCTTCGAAGCGCTCTGCCAATGAAACGTAACCTTTGGTTCGCCTTCCCCACAATATTTTCTCTCCAGTCCAAGTTGTTCGTAATTGTAACTCTTAGGCATTTGCTAGAATTTACGACCTTAATGTTTGATTGGTTTATCGTGTAATTGAAGTTCAGCGGATTTCTTTTAGTGGTCAAGTGTATTACTTCACACTTATCATTATTTAGTGTCAATTGCCAATTTTTGCACCATGTAGAAATTTTGTGTAAATCACTTTGTAGTTGCTTTTTATCCTCTGTTGACTTTACTAACCGATATACCGATATACGATCATCCCCGAACAATCTAAGGGAGCTATTCAGATTGTCTCCTAAAAGGATACTAGTCTGTACGTACATTAATTGGACGGTTCTCTGGAGGAACTGGAAGAGATGTCGCCGCGGCAGAATAGCCGTGCGCACTAAGGCGTCTTCCTGCGGTAAGCACGGCCGTTCACCGTCGGAGGATCGGATCCTCTCGGGCGTGTGTGTGTGTGTGTGTGTGTGTGTGTGTGTGTGTGTGTGTGTGTGTGTGTGCGTGGTGTTGTGTTTTAGTTCATCTAAGGCAATGAACAGTGTGTTTTTGCAAAGGTCTGTGTATTCGTTCGTTTTTATTTTCTTTTATGGCATTTTGAATGTAATAATTTTCCCCTATTGTGAGTTTGCGTTGTTGACTGTTCCTGTTTTTCATTATTTGTAGGTCAGTTTCCACAGTTGTGGTATGGTGGTCCACATTTATCAAATATTCTGGAAAGGTTCGTTCTTCAGAGCTCTTGTATGCTCAGTGTTCGGAAAATTCCTGCATGTCTGTCTAGTGTAATGTGACTGACAGTAGTTATAGGTGAGTTTGGATATTCCTGAATTACTGTATTTTCTGTGATGTCAGTCTTTGTTGCACTTTGTTTTTGTTTTTAAAGCGTTTGGGACCCCTTGCTTCAGTAACATGTTTCCTATTTTGTGTACTGTTTCATTACTGTAACTTATTGTGTTCCATATGTTTCTGTTTTATGGTGTTGTGTTGTCGGTATGATCTGCCCCTGTGTTTTGAGGTCCTCCACTTGTACAGTTATGTGCCTGGCCATTGGTATTCTTTCTTTTTTTATCCTTTGCATGGGTGTGTGTGTGCTGTCCTTAGCATAAGTTATAGTTCGTAAGTCTAGGGTTCGATGACCAAACCAGTTTGGTCCACAGCAAAACTTAAAGTTGATCCTAAGCAAATCCTAAGCAACAGGAAACATTGATAGCTGTGGCTCGGTAGCACAGTGGTAGTGGCAGATTATGAATTCAAAAGTCGCAGGTTCGATCCCCGCCAGGCACTGGCATTTTTATCTATTTCTTCCACTTCTTTCACCTCTGGCAGTGTTGCTGATGCGAAAAAAGTCGAATAGCACCGTGGTTTGCAATCCACGTTAAACTGTAGATCCCGCCACAACCGGATAAGTTTGAAGGTCGGAGGAAGGCAACGGCATACCACCTACATCTACATGGGATACTCTGCAAATCACATTTAAGTGCTTGGCAGAGGGTTCATCGAACCACCATTATACTTCCATTCCATTCTCGAATAGAGCGCGGGAAGAAAGAACACCTGAATCTCTCCGTTCGAGCTCTGATTTGCCGTATTTTATTCTGATGATCATTTCTACCTATGTAAGTGGCAGTCAACAATATATTTTCACATTCGGAGGAGAGTGTTAGGGACTGGAGTATCGTAAGTAGCCCACGCCGCAGCGATAAGCGCCGTTGTTGTAATTAATGCCATTCCAGATCTCGTATCATTTCCGAAACGCTGTCTCCCCTGTATCGTGATAATACGAAACGAGTTGCCCTTGTCTGGACTCTTTCGATGTCCTCTGTCAAACCCACCTGATAACGATCCCACACTGGGCAGCAATAATCAAAAAATGGACGGACAAGCGTAGTGAATGCAGTTTCTTTTGTATTTCTGTTGCATCTTTTAAGGGTTCTGCCAATAAAACGCAGTCTCTGGTTCGCCTTTCACAAGACATTGTCTACGTGTTCTTTCCAGTTTAAGTCTGAAGTAATATTAATGCCTAGATATTTTGTGGAGTTTTCGGGCTTTACTTTTGATTTATCTTGTAAACAAAATTTAAAGGATTACTTTTCGTACTCATGTGGACGACTTCACACTTCTCATTATTTAGACTGAATTGCCAATTTTTACGCCATGCTGATATCTTATTCAGATCGTTCTGCAATTGGTTTTGATCTTCAGATGATTTTACTAGACGGTAAATGACGGCGTCATCTGCAAACAACCCAAGAGATTTAAATCGTTTATGTAAATAAGGAACAGCAGAGGACCAATAACACTACCCTGTGTAACGCCCGATATCACCTATGTTTCAGTCGATGCCTTACCATCGATTACTACGAACTGTGTCCTCTCTGACAGGAAATGTATCCAATCGGACAGGAAATCCCTTAATCCAATCGTAAACCTACCAACAGGAGCATGCCCAGTAAACCAGATTGTCGGCTGATTTACCTTAGCTGCAGTACAACCGAATTTCTGGCACAAGAGTAAATAAATATACGGACACGGCAAGGTCAACACACCGACTTTCCACTGGAAGCGGAGCGCGGCGCACAAAAGCTGGCAGGATGGGAAAAGACGGACAGAGCCATGCAGCGCGCTGATAAAAATACGTGGGAAGTCGGCGGCCGGCCGGCTCGCACAGTGTCCGAGGGACGGAGTTACGCGTTCCTAGAAGCACGCCAGAGACAGCCGGAGCGGAAACACCGGGGCAGGACGTGAGCTGGACTACCACCTGGGGGAGGGACAGGGGGAGGGACCACACGCGCGCTGAGGTAACATTTTGTGCGGTAATTCCGGCTGTCCGGAGGCTGGGACGGGAACAGCACGGTCTTCCGGTGCGCTATTAAAATGCCTAAAAGATGGGCAGGAGTGGGTGGAGTAGGGGACATCTGCATGCTGGCCGCGGGCAGCGGGCGCATGCAGGCCGCGTCCGGCCCGTCACCAGCGGCGGCGCCGACGGCGCTGACGGCCCAGGCTAGCCGGCCGCTGGCGGGCAGGCAGGCCTTTGTGCGGCCGCCTTCTCATGCAAATGAAGCCGCCCAGCCGCCGCAAGCCGCCTGTCGCCGCGCAGGTCGCGTCCTCGTATCAGACCGAGGGGACACGCGCTGCCACTCGCCCGATTACTTTACTTCACACAGTAGTCTTGTGTAGTTCGCGATCGAAATAGCTGGGAAGAGCGCTGCCACAGGCGAACTACGCGAACTAGTTCGCAGATCCCTAGCCTCTTAGTTCGTCCGCCCCTTTTCCGAAGACTGGCGGGTAACAGCGAGAGGACGCGAGAGCGCGCAGAATCGCGTCATTCCCGTCTGCCAGTTGCCGTCATTTCGAGCTGAGATGCAGCTCAGCTGTAGTTTTAGTACCGGTAGCAAAAGCCAAAACGACGAACGAACTAAAAAGAGCGACCTACTTCGCGGCCGAGCTGCGAACTAAATGGAGAGCTACCGGTCGCGAACTAAAATATACGCGATAGGTCGCGAATTAAAATCATGCGCATTGCTTCGCGAACTAAAATAATGCGCAATCGGTCGCGAACTAAAATTATGCGTTACAGGTCGCGAACTAAAACATGCGCGATCGGTCGCGAACTATTATGCCAAACGTATCTCGCTTCTTAGTTCGTCGGAATCTTTTCCGAAGACCGACGGGCAATAGCGAGAGGGCGCGTAGCAGAATTAAAAATCACGTGTTTGCCTTCTGCTGATGAGAGTCATTTCGAAGTTCGCGTCTGACTGCTAGATTACATAGTTCAGTCCTACAAAATTTCTTGTTTGAAGTATTCTACACTCTGCAATATCTGACTAATAAATTCCATAATGCCAAGATAGAGAACTCTAAATTAAACGCGAGAAATTTTCCACAAACTGTTTCTTTTGGTTTGCGTGATATCGTTACCGGCTCAAGCAGCAAGCGCATGAAGCAGGCGTGGGGAACTTCTCCCTCCACCTGCAAGCGCAGACCGCTCAGCCGTCACTGGGAGCGGACGAACTAAAACAACGAAGAAGTTAGCGCTCCCGATCGCAAACTATTGTGCGCAAGTCTACCACACATTAAGTAAGCTGGAATGAAACTTTCACTCTGCAGCGGAGTGTGCGCTGATATCAAACGACGTTGCTTGCAGTGGCCATTTGAGCAGCAGCTGAATAGTATGTATTTTTACAATAGTCTTTGTAAAGAAAACGCCTTTTGCTACTGCAAATGAAAAGTTTTTTATTTTTGTAATTCACCCATACGCGTTTCGCCTTTGTCACAAGGCATCACTAAGTGTCAGCACTTGCTACTCCATATCAGTCTCTTTACGGCGACCAGGTCGAAAAGTTTCACTGTTGTTGTTGTGGTCTTCAGTCCGAAGACTGGTTTGATGCAGCTCTCCACGCTACCCTGTCCTGTGCAAGTCTCTTCATCTGAGAATACGTTCGGCAATCTACATCCTTTTGAATCTGGTTGCTATATTCGTTCCTCGGTTTCCCTCTACGATTTTTACCCCACACACTCCCTTCTAATGCTAAGTTGACAATTCCTTGATGTCTCAGAATGTGTCCAACCAATCTATCCCTTCTCTTAGTCAGGATATACCAAAAACTACTTTTCTCCCCCATTCGGTTAAGCACCTCCTCATTAGTTACGTGATCTACCCATCTAATTTTCATCATTCTTCCGTAGCACCACACTTCGAAAGCTTCTATCATCTTTTTATCTGAATTCCTAATCGTCGACTTTTCACTCCCATACAATGCTACACTCCAGACAAATGCTTTCAGAAAGGACTTGCTAACATTTAAATTAATATTGGATGTTAACAAGTTTGGCTTCTTTAGATACGCTTTTCTTCCCATGGCCTTTCTGCATTTTATATCTTCTTTACTTCGGCCATCTTGCTACCCAAATAACAAAATTCATCTACTACTTTTATTGTCTCATTACCTAATCTAATTCCGTCAGTATCGCCTGATTTTCTGACATTGCATTCCATTACCTTCGCTTTACTCTTGTTAATGTTCATCTTATATCTTCCTTTCAAGACACTGTCCATTCAGTTGCTCTTCCAGATATTTTGCGGTCTTTGACACAATTACTGTGTCATCGGCAAACCGCAATGTTTATATTTCTTCTCCCAGCACTTTAATGCCCTCTCCAAATTTCTCCTTCCATTCCTTCACTGCCTGCTCAACGTACAAATTGAACAACATTGTGGAAAGGCTACAACCCTGTCTTACTCCCTTCCAAACCTCTGCATCCCTTTCTTGCCCTTAGAGTCTAATAACCCCTGTCTGGTTTTTGTATGGGTTGAATATAACTCTTCGCTCCCTATATTTTGCATTTTTCTAGTTCCTGGCAGATTAAAATTTTGTGCCAGAACCGGGACTCGAAACTGGAACCTTTGCCTTTCAGGGCAAGCGCTGTTCCACTGAGCTATCCCGACCCGACTCACGGCTCCCCCCACACAGAGGCGAGGTACTAGCAGAATTGAAGTTGTTTAGAGGAGCCGCGAGTCGTGCCGGGTTAGCTCAGTCGGTAGAGCCGCTTGCCCGCGAAAGGCAAAAGTCCCAGGTTCGAGTCCCGGTTCTGGCACACAATTTTAATCTGCCAGGAGGTTTCAGTGAGTGAGCTATTCGGGAGAATCTTCCTCATCCGTCTTGGAAGGCAACTCCAGATTTGAAACGTCATACCAAGCAAACAATTTGAATTTCGAAGATGACACTCCACGACCCATCAACTTATGCGAGTCGTAGAAGCCACACTGGCCTTTAATGCCCTTTCTACACGGGAAGTGAGAGCTCTCAAGATTACCTATGACGCACCGGTCATGTACCTTGTAGGCGGGTCTACTTGCACGTTTACGAACGCTAGTAAATTGAATAGAATGGATCCTATTCTCACCTGTATGGAAGTGCTTCGCGCATGCGCAGACGACCGAGTGGGGAACCAAGCTGACAAACGAATCCAAGTCGCGAATTTGTTTGAGAATGTCTCCTGTTCAGAGGAACGTAGTTTTTCGACTCAGTCGTTCTAATGTTCAAATGATTGTAGAGCTGATGGGACTCAACTACGTGGTCATCAGTCGCTAAACTTACAAACTACTTATGAATTAGCTAAAAATATATATCCATGTCAGAGGGGGGGATTCGAACCCCCCGACCGTAGTGGCCGTGCAGACCGTGACTGGCGCGCCGCAGTCCCCTCGGTCACCGCGACCGGCCGACTCAGTCGTATTTTAGGAGGTGATACTATAGAGGAATTGCATCAAAAATTTCATATAACATGAGTATGAGATATAGCAGAATGCCAAATCAAGACTTTTCACTGATTTATCCGTCGGTTCTTGGTAGTACATCACACTGACTTCAAAGTACAATTTTGTGTATGTTCTACACGTTCATTTCCAAGTAGTTACCTGTTTTTCTGCTTGCTTCGACATATTCAGACTTTACACTACGTCGAAAAGCGGTTATTTAAATAAAAGTCAATATGGTGATCTACCAAGAACCGACGAAAGATTCAGTCAAAATATCCAAATCAGTTTGTTGTACATACCAAGAGATTTATCTCAGTACACAATAAAAAATTTGATACACGTTATACGACAATTTAACTGCAAATCGAGTTTATTACTATCTTCTAAAATATTTGCTATTTTTCCTAAGCCATGCTGTAGTTAACAGATGAAATATTTGTTTTTGGTTAGCATTATTTGAAGATTTATCACAGTGAAATGTCTATGTATAGACACCTGAGCTTGTCCGTCATATACATAGGCGTATGTTATCGCATTTTTCATTGAGGACGGTAACACATCTGATCGACGTAGTTACCCATGAACTGCACCAAAACAGTCAAATACAGTTTCACAGTGGCAGTCTAAAACACAAATATTTTAATCATCACAATAATCACAATATATCTTACAGTTTCGAAAAGTGATCTTAACTCTGCGATTCATTTGCTGTAAATTGACAAAAAAATGTTTGCTAAGCTTAAGGGACTTAACTACGGGGTCATCAGTCCCTAAACTTACAAACTACTTACGAACTACCTACAACTAAGGACGGCACAAATATCCATGCCCGAGGGGGGATTCGAACCCCCGACCAAGTAGACACGAGAAGCAGACGACTCGACAAATGCGTACCGTTTGAACGCTTCTTTGTAGTTCGACGGTCTATCGCAAGGAGCGCTGCAGCTGACAACGACTTTCTTGTGCGTGTTGCACGTCTCGTACAGAAAGGGCTTAACAATAGCGTAATGCGGTGTATTCGTTTTCGACGTGTGACACAGAGGCCTGCACTACCAGCTTTTCCACAGAAGTCTGCTCTACAAGCTTTTCCACAAAGGCATCTTCCTGACCTACGTACGCCTGTCTGAAAGTTCATGGGCGAACACTTGTCGTCAGAGTGGATACCGGAACGTCGACCACCAGAGACACCTTGGCCGGAGTACCGCAAGGGAGCGTACTTGGCCCCATTCTCTACACTGTTTACACAGCTGATCTGCCATCTCCAAGAGTCAATAGAGCAATGTACGCAGATGACACAGCGCTCTTCGTACGGAGTCTGTGGACAGTAGCAATACACCGGCGACTCCATCAGGCACTCCTTGACCTCGAGCGGTGGGTCGTGTTCGACGCCGCCAAGTCACAGGGAATGGTAGGATGGTAGGTACTGTCGCGGCGACGTCCTCCGGCAATTACAAACCTGGTCCTTTTCTGGGCAACATACTAAACTGACAACCACCGCTAAGTACTTGGGAGTCACCATCGACAGCTTACGTGGAAGGACCGCATTGTGGGGGTTCATCAGAAGACTTCGCAACGAGCAGGCGCGCTATATCCGCTTATCAATGAACGACCTTCTTTACCAGTACTGAGTGGATTACTTCTCTACCGAATCGGCATTCGACCTTCGATGGACTACGCATGTGAAGTGTGGATCAATGCAGTCCCCACAGACATAGAAAAGCTGCACAAGTTGCAGGATTGTAAATTTATTTAGAACCGGTTTCGAGCAATTATTGCCATTCTTCAAGTATATAAATTATGCCCTGTAGAATGAAACTTACACTCTGCAGCGGAGTGTGCGCCTATATGAAACTTTCTGGCAAACTAAAATTGCGTGCCGGAACCGGAACTCGAACCTGGGACCCCTGCCTTTCGCGGGCGAGCGCTCTACCGACTGAGCTATCCTGACTACTCACGATGCCGCCCCACAACTTAAGTTCTGCCAGTACCACGTCTCTACCTTCCAACTTCACAGAAGCTCTTCCGCGAACGCGAGACGTGGTTCGAGTCCCAGTTACGGCACGCAGTTTTAGTCTGCCAGGAACGATTTTTATGCCCTATAGGTTTACACAGAGCATTTTGTGACCACACAAAATGCTGTTTGTGAAACTGCTATAGGGCACAATATATATATATATATATATATACCTGAAGAAGGGCAATAATTGCTCGAAGCCGATTGTAAATAAATCTACAACCTTGCAACTGGTGGATGTTTACTTTTCCAACTTAAACACTAATTTTATATATTACATTTATTACGCCAGGAATGTTCGAAATTTCCCAATTTCTGATTGTCCATAGCTGTTGATCATAGAACGAACTCGAAGACTTGAAAGACAATGAAAGAGACCGAAGACCTACTTGACGATAAGTAGTATCTGTGGGTGCTTGTTGCGGTGGACAAGTTGTCGTGACTAAAAGCACAGGCGCCGCTTGTTAGATAAGCAGCAGGTGTCCACGCCGACACCTTCAATCGGCTGCACATTCCCGCCCTCAGCGGTTCCTGGTGTCAAGCTTTGTCAGTGCCAGGTGCCGGCCTCAGTGCTGGCTGGTAATCGCCGCCAGAGCTGTTGAGGCCGCTTTGTAGGCTGCCAGCAGACCTCACTGCTGCTGCCGTATGCCGCACGCCCGTCTGCTCAATGGGACAGGCCGTCACTGCCCCGTCTGGACGGTCTACCCAGGAGCAGGTTTTTACAGCGCAACACGCCAACAAAGCCGTACCGTAACGCGTGTTACTGGACACACTCCACATGCGAGAGTTTTTTTAGTTTCGTGTGGAAAAAATCATCAGACACTGATCACCTACTGCTGGATACAAGCTTCTTCAATCTTCTCCACATACATTTCAATCTTTAACTGTTCGCATTCAGCTCTGTTCTAATTCATCACTTTTTCACTCTGTATTGCCATATCTCGTCAGGTTGTCTGATTTTGTTAAGAGGAAACCAGTACTTAATCTTGTCCGTACAAATCAATAGCCCGAGCCCCATTTCTGTTTCGTATAAGAATGTCTCACGGCTACAAATGCGGTTCTCACACTCTTATCAGTTTGTCTTTTTTTGTGTACCTTCTAGTTATGTCCACAACTCGTTGGAAACCACACTGGACTCGCATTCGGTAGAACGGCGGTTGAAAATCGCCTCTGACCTCTGGCCAACTAATTTTGCGGTCACTGCTGCTGCCTTTCTTCAATAATGGAATGACCTGTGTAACTTTCCGGTCTTTGGGTACGGAAAGTTCGCTGAGCGAACGGTTGCATATGATAACGAGGCATGGGACTATTCCATCAACATGCTATTGGTATACTGTCGGTACTTGGAGACGTACTTTTGTTAAATGATTTAAGTTGCTTTAATACTCCAAGGGTATCAACTTCTAAATTAATTAATCATCTTACGACATTGGCGTTTTCCTTTTGAAGATAATTATTGCTGCTTCTAATTCTATATTATGTTCTCCCGAGAAGGGACGGAATAGTCTGGAGAAAAAGTTATCATTTTCCTTTGCTTTCAATTTGTTTGGGTTACATACTTGATATTTTGCACTCAATAAAAATTGGAATCATGTTACACGGTATTTAAAAAAAATCAAATGTTTGTAAATCTATCTGACTCAAATGCTGGGTTATCAGTCCATAGCTTAAAAAACTAAACTAAGGTAGACTAACCTAAGGACAACACAAACACCCATGCCCGAGGGGGGACTCGAACCCCCGACGGCGATCAGCCGTGCGCACCGCAACACGGCGCTCCAGTACGCACGGCGAATTATTGAAATTCTTGTATACTACCACTTCGTCAAATATTTACTACGTTCCTCAGCGAGCTCTAGTTGGTATGTGGTCGTATCTCGCGCAAATATTATCTGAGGATGCCTCCTGTACGCGAAACGCGCCTTCAAATTATAAAAGGCCGGTCGCAGTGGCCGAGCGGTCTGCGGCGCGCCAGTCACAGTCTGCACGGCCGCTATGGTCGGGGGTTCGAATCCCCCCTTGGACATGGATGTTTGTGCCGTCTTTAGTATGAAGTAGTTGATAAGTAGTTTGTAAGTTTAGGGGCTGATGACCCCGCAGTTAAGTCCCTTAAGCTTAACAAACATTTGACCATCGAAATTATAATATTATGCAAGCAAGGCTGTTCATCATACCGCGCACGGCAGTGCGCGGTATTAATATGTTCGTAAACGGAGCGTGCGAATTTGAGATTCTTTACGTGCACATATCTCAGGTTCTATACATCTCAGAGTGAAGGGGTAAAGTGTTCTGGATAGATCTTGGCCTAGTGATCATTTTTGTAATTATTAGAAGAATGGGTATACAATAGCCATTAAAGTACATCGTCAAAATTTTCAAAGTTACACACTTCCTGGAACCCATACAAATTCAGAAAATCAGTTGGCTTTTGTACATGACGTATAGTCTATGGATTGGCTTTAAACGGCTTACAAAAGCACAATTCATTCATGGGCGGTTCCTGGGAAAATCTAAAATAAAAAAAAAAATAAAATAAAAAAAAATAAAAAAAAAATTTGGGTACCAAAAAACGGATTTTGCGGATGGTCACTTCGATACTTCCTATTCACTGAAAATCTTCGAAATTTTTAGCATATGCTCTTATGATGATATTCTCGAGGCCGTTTTCAAAACTTTTCGATATCGTTATCCGTTACCGAGATCCAGAGGTTGAAACCTATCATTGTTTTGCACAAAATCACAAAACCAGGTTTTTAGCCGTTTTAGAACCATGAATCGCAAATATCTAAATAACTTACCACAGAAAATTGTTCAAATATTTACAATACAGCCTGCAGACATTTATCTATAAACAGCATTTTTCAGTTTTCGTAAATCTTAATCCGTTAGGAAGATACGACCGAAAAACCGCGATATTTTGCTTTTAAAAAGTGCGTATTGTGCTGAAAGACGGCGTTAGGACAGCTCTGAAACTTACCATGCGATTTGAAAAAAGGTACTCGGCGAAAAAGTTTGATTTTTGTACATCTTAAAGATTGAAATCTTCGGTCGATGAAGGGGTGATTTTTGGTTTACTTTAGTTAATATGCACTATCCGGTTTAGTGAATTGTTGTTGTTGTTGTGGTCTTCAGTCCGGAGACTGGTTTGATGCAGCTCTCCACAATACCCTATCCTGAGCAAGCCTCTTCATCTCCACATAAGAACGGCAACCTACATCTGTCTGAATCTGCTTACTGTATCCATTTCTTGGTCTTCCTCTGCGATTTTTTCCCCACAGACTTCCCTCCAACGCTAAATTAACAATTCCTTGATGTCTAAGAATGTGTCCTACCAATCTATCCCTTCTTTTAGTCAAGGTATGCCAGAAATTCCTTTTCTCCCCAATTCTGTTCAGTACCTCCTCATTAGTTACGCGATCCACCCACCTAATCTTCAGCATTCTTCTGTAGCACCATATTTCAAAAGCCTCAATCCTCTTCCTGTCCGCACTGTTTATCGTCCATGTCTCACTCCCATACAAGGCAACACTCCATACAAATGCCTTCAGAAAGGACTTCCGTACACTTAAATCAATATTCGATGTTAACAAATTTCTCTTTTTCAAAAACGCTTTTCTACCCATTGCCATTCTGCATTTTATATCCTCTGTACTGCGCCCATCATTTGTTATTTTACTGCCCAAGTAACAAAACTCATCTACCTCCTTTATTGCTTCGTTTCCCAATCTAATTCCTTCAGCATCACCTGATTTTCTTACACTGCACTCCATTACCCTAGTTTTGCTCTTGTTAATGTTCATCTTATATGCACCTTTCAGCACACTGTCCATTCCATTCAATTGCTCTTCCAGGTCCTTTGCTGTATCTGACAGAATTACTATGTCATCGGCAAAACGCAATGTTTTTAATTCTTCCCCCTGAACTTTTATTCCTTCACCAAATTTCTCCTTGCTTTCCTTTATAGCTTGTTCAATGTACAAATTGAATAACATTGGAGAAAGGCTACAACCCTGTCTCACTCCCTTCCCAACCACTGCATCCCTTTCATGCCCTTCAACTCTGACAACCGCTGTCTGGTTTTTGTACAAGTTGTAAATAACCTTACGCTCCCTATAATTTACTCCTGCTTTTTTCAGAACTTTGAAGAGTTTATTCCAATCAACATTGTCAAAAGCCTTCTCCAAATCTACAAAAGCTAGAAATGTAGATTTGCCTTTTCTTAATCTATCTTCTAGGATAAGCCGTAAAGTGAGTATTGCCTCCCGTGTTCCTACATTTCTCCTGAACCCAAACTGATCTTCCCCGAGGTCGGCTTCTACCAGCTTTTCCATCCTTCTGTATATAATTAGCGTTAATATTTTGCAGCCATGACTTATTAAACTGATGGTTCTGTAGTTTTCACACCTGTCTGCACCTGCTTTCTTAGGGATGGGGATTATAACATTTTTCTTAAAGTCTGAGGGTACTTCACTTGTCTCATACATCTTACACACCAGGTGAAACAATTTTGTCATGGCTGGTTCTCCCAGAGACTTCAGTAGCTCTGAGGGAATATCATCTATTCCAGGGGCCTTGTTTCGACTTAGGTCTTTCAGGGCTCTGTCAAATTCTTCTCTCAGTACAGTATCTCCTATTTCATCTTCATCTACATCCTCTTCCCTTCCTACAATATTGTCTCTGAGTTCATTTCCTTTGTAGAGCCCCTCTATATATTCTTTCCACCTTTCAGCTTTCCCTTCTTTGCTGAGAACTGGTTTTCCATCAGTGTCCTTGATATTCATAGAGCTGTTTTTCCTATCTCCATATGTTTCTTTTATTTTCCTGTAGGCTGTATCTATTTTTCCCCTATTTATACATTCTTCTACATCCTTGCATTTGCCTTCTAGCCACTCCTGCTTAGCCATTTTGCACTTCCTGACAATCTCATTTCTTAGTCGTCTGTACTCCATTTTGCCTATTTCATTTACTGCATTTTTATATTTTCTCCTTTCATCGATTAAATTTAATATCTCCTGTGATATCCAAGGAATTTTTGTAGATCTTTCCTTCCTACCTATTTTGTCCTCTGCTACCTTCACTATTTCATCTCTCAATTTTACCCATTCCTCCTCTACTGTTTTATTTCCCCCCGTTTCTGTCAATTGTTGCCTAAAGCTCCCTCTGAAATTTTTAAGAACCTCAGGTTCCTTCAAATTATCCAGGTCCCATCTCCTTATTTTCCTACCTTTTTGTAGTTTCTTTAGTTTCAGCCTACAGTTCATAACCAACAAGTTATGGTCAGAGTCTATGTCTGCCCCTGGGTATGTCTTACACTGTAGAACCTGATTCCGAAATCTATGTCTTACCATTATAAAATCTATCTGATATCTTCCGGTGTCTCCTGGTCTCTTCCACGTATACAACCTCCTTTTGTGATTCTTGAACCAGGTGTTTGTTATAACTAAATTATGTTCTGTGCAAAATTCTACCAGGCGGCTTCCTCTTTCATTCCTTTTGCCCAGACCATATTCACCTACTATCTTCCCTTCACTTCCTTGTCCTACTACCGAATTCCAGCCTCCCATAACAATTAAATTTTCCTCTCCCTTAATTGTCTGAATAATTTCCTGTAGCTCCTCATATATTTCTTCGATTTCCTCATCATCGGCAGAGCTAGTTGGCATATAAACCTGTACTACTGTTGTCGGTGTTGGCTTCGTATCTATCTTGACAATGATAATGCGATCACTGTGCTGGTCATAGTAGTTTACCCGCATTCCTATTTTCTTATTCATTATCAATCCTACTCCTGTGATACCCCCAACTGATTTTGTATTTATAATCCTGTACTCACCTGACCAGAAATCCTGTTCATCCTGCCACCGAACTTCACTAATCCCCACTATATCTAACTTCAACCTATCCATTTCCCTTTTTAAATTTTCTAATTTTCCTACTCGATTAAGGGATCTAACATTCCACGCTCCGACCCGTAGAATGCCAGTATTGTCTTTCCTGATGATCACATCCTCCTGAGTAGTCCCCGCCCGGAGATCCGAATGGGGGACTATTTTACCTCCGGAATATTTTACCCGAGAGGATGCCATCATCATATGTTCATACAGTAGAGCTGCATGTCCTCGGGAAAGGTAACGGCTGTAGTTTCCCCTTGCTTTCAGCCGTTCGCAGTAGCTGTGTGGCAGAGCCACATTAGCTGATGTTACAAGGCCAGCTCAGTCAATCATCCAGACTGTTGCCCCTGTAACTACTGAAGAGGCTGCTGCCCCTCTTCAGGAACCACACGTTTGTCTGGCCTCTCCACAGATACCCCTCCGCTGTGGTTGCACCTACGGTACGGCTATCTGTATCGTTGAGGCACGCAAGCCACCCCACCTCGGCAATGTCTGTGGTTCATGGGAGTGGTTAGTGAATTATTGCAACATATTTTAAAGAGTTTGCAGAGGTAAAAACACATTGCGTATACTTCTCGTATGGTTGATTTTAGGTTACACACAGCTGCGTATGAAGTGTGGATAACATATCGAAATTTTATTTGGAGTTTAGAGCAGAATGATATGTGGGTCCTTGAGATATCGGTTCGTGAATGATATCACGCGACAGTAATAGGTTCGAAAACGCTATTTCTGACTATGAGGTAACGTATCTTGAGGAATATGAAATGACTGAGGAATGAGAATTGAGGCAGCTGGTTCCACACTTGTGTGTCAGAACGTATTCGCCTTTTCTGTGCTCCGGCAGGAGCATTTTTCAGCTGGTATATATTATTCTTGCCGGCCGCCGTGGCCGAGGGGACTGAGGCGCTCCAGTCATGGTCTGCACGGCCACTACGGTCGGGGGTTCGAATCCCCCCTCGGGCATGGATATTTGTGCTGTCTGTAGTATAAGGCAGTTTATAAGTAGTTTGTAAGTTTAGGGACTGATGATCCCGTAGGTAAGTCCCATAAGCTTTACAAACTTTTGAACATTTATATTATTCTTCAAACTGTCTGCTTCACGAGCTGTAAAATGGAGTGGAAGTAATTTTATTTACTCCTCCACCTCATGCTCCTGAAACACTCCTGGTGTCGAGTCGCTGCGGTTTTCCAGACAAAAGGCGGTCTGACGCGATATTAGGTGTTCCAGTGTCAGCATGATTTGTGTGTGCTTCGAGTGAACGTCGTAGCAGAGACGGTAACACGCTTTACACGGCGGACGGTGGGCACGCTGAATGAAGCGGTTGGAGGCTGGCGACATAAAGTTTTGAGGAGAGAGGAGAGGAGTGTTGTTATAGAGCGGCACGTGAGCGGCCGCATACGCAGCCCAGCCAGTAGCGGCTGTGCAGGTGATGTGCGGCCGGCGCCGGCCGTAAACTTCAGCAGGACGCGAGGGCGCGCGCGGTAGCGGGCGGTTTATACACGCCGCCACACCGCGCGGCCGCTCCACGCAACAAGAACAGCGCGGCGAGCAGGTACAAATGGGGGGCGGGCACTAGTGATGTGTGGCGAGCAAGAGCGCGAACTACGGCAAATAGTTACCAGCTCCCTCGACTCTTACAAGGGGAACACCAAGTATGGTACCCGATGGGTTGCAGGTATGTTGTGAGGGAATTCCTCCAGACCATCAACCTAAAAGAATTTACTTTTTTGGAATAATTAATGCTGCAGCAGTCACTTTTTACTAATATTTTTATTGGCACGACGCGTTTCGTTCACATGGCCCTACACATTTAAGTAACATATTACTTTTTGTTTTCGTGATTTCCGTGTGAGCCAAATAAAGGGTTAAGGTATTCAGCAGCATCTAAAAATAACCCTCAGTCCACAGTGTAAAGAAGTGAAGAGAACTCAAAAACTACCACTGTTTGCATTTGTATGCCAGAAATTATGCATCACACATTTTCTCTCGCCTGCGTAAAACTGTTGACGGCTCGCGACGATAACGTCGTATAAGCGACACAAACACTGTAAAGTATCGAACCGTATAGAATCAATTATCTAAAAAACTAGACTTTACTCCCTGTAGTCAGAATGTAAAGGTAGAAACACATCTTCAACATCAACGACGCTAGCGTGAAGATAAACAATTTTTTTATTTCATTTGTTAATATAAAATCAGTTTGTATAATAACAGTGAGGTCAACGCGAATTGTTGATCTCTTCCAAAACTTTATAAAAATTGAATAGTCACTTATTTATAAAAGGGTATTGTTATTCACCAAAATAAACACATTAGTATATTTTGTAGATAATGTTTCTTCAATTACCTAATAAATAAATCCATTTTAAAAATAAAATACTACGAGTACTCTGTATGTAAAGTAGTTGAATGCCAATGTTATATCATCCATTTGTGTAATTAACTCGTGTAGTTGTCTATTTGATGTTCAAATGTTTGTTAAGCTTATGGGGCTTAACTACGGGGTCATCAGTCCCTAAACTTACAAACTACTTATGAACTAGCTAATCCTAAGGACGGCACAAATATCCATGCCCAAGGAGGGATTCGAACCCCCGACCGTACTGGCCGTGCAGACCGTGACTGGAGCGCCTCAGTCCCCTCGGCCACCGCGGCCGGCTCTATTTCATGTATAATGGCCCAAAAATACGGGTAATAGCACACGCTTGGCCAATTCTCATCATTAAAAAAAAAAGGCTACCATGACAAAAGAAAGAGCGCTTACAGCAGCGGTAGCAAAAGCGATAAAGAGCTAATGAGTAATGATCTGTCTCGGAAATGGGAGCTGACGACCTAAACAGGGCCACCTACTTCGCGGCGGAGCTGCGAACTAAAAAGAGATCTACCGGTCGCGAACTACTATGCGCAAGACTAGCAGGCAGGCGCGGGAGGTACCGACGGCATATGTGATGAGGCAGGCCTCTTTGTGCCGCGGCGATAACTATACAGCAGCTGAATGCCGAGGACCAGCGCCAGGATTAGCGCGGGGCGCCGACCACGACTACCTGCAGTCTGCCGGCTCATTACCACGCTGCAGCGCCACCGCTTCCTCCTCCACGTGCCATGAGAGGACAGCTTTTTAGCAAGCGAAGCCAGCTTTCGTAAGTAGTAGCCTCTTGTATTTGTTTCAGTCTCCCCATGTTCATACGTATTGAAGGTTTTGCAGGTTTTGCAGCTCCGCCCGCAGTAATTCAGAAGTTTGTTGCCTTGCTTCCTCGCCCTCCTCCTCCTCTTCCCTCCCCACGCAGGCCGTAGCGCAGAGGTGGGCAATGAGCGAGCCGCGCTCTCGGAGCCGCCTGCCTGAGCAGGAGCAGAGCCGCGAGCTGCTGGCGTCCATCACGTAGTTCCTGCTGAAAAAACTAGATGGTGCTAACGTAGCTGCAGATATGCACCTGGCTGAATGCGTTATAAAATAACTTATAAAGATAATACTACAAACTCTTTAGTATCCAACTAAGAATGAACCGATTCCACTGAAAAACGCTAAGTAAGTAACTTATAAACATAATACTGGAAACTCTTTTCTAAAATGTCCAGCGCGTGCAGCCGAGACGGCAAATATCTTATAAAGATAAGAGCGAACTACGTACGCCAGCGTCCTTTGCAGCTTCCATCCCACCTGGATCTCCGCTCCCATATCCTACTATAAAACCCTTCAACTCCTCGAGCGCCACGCCCTCCGCCTCGCCTACCGCATCCGGCTCCCTTCCCCCACGCGGATCCTGTATGACCTGGTCCCATTTCCCCACCTCCTTGAATATCTCAATATCCTCTATACCACCCGTAAAATAGACTCCCGCAACCCCCTGGTCCACCCCATCCTTACCAACCCTGGGCCTCTGCCACGCCTCTACTGCGTTATACCCCCTTCCCTTCACCTCCACACCCTCCATGTCCTCTCCCAGGGCAATTTACACCGCCTCCCCCTCCCTGATGACGTCCTCCGTTACGACATATACCCGTTCTACCAGCTCTGACCCCCCCCCCCCCCATAGATAAAGGGCCCCCTCTCCCCCCCTCCCTTTCCACTCCCCCGCTTGGCTACCCCCTCCCTGCCCTGGAGTCCCTACAGCTCCTCCCTACCGCCTCCTTCCCCGCCGTTTTTCCTCTCCCCCGCGCTTCCCTCCCCCCGTCCCTTCTCGGGGTCCTGGACCGACAGTTTTAACAGTGCTACGTCAAGTGTTGTGTGCTGTGCTCCAGTGAAGTGTGTGTTTTTTAACTGCGTCCACCGCAACCAGACAAGTGTCGTACCGTGTGTTTTAATTAGTGTCTCGGTGTACTCGCCGTCCTGCGTTCTTGTCGTTCTACATGTGCTTATTAGGTCACCGTGGCTCCTCATTTTTAACTAAGTCTGATTTTGATCATCTGTCAACTGTTTGTACTTCGAATTATCACCTTGTCTAAGTCATTGTTCCTCCGTTGTTTTTTTCGCCTGTCTTGTATTTTAATTTTCATCTCATCCATGTATTTTATTCTCTCGGCTGAAGAGCAGCCTCTGGAGCTGCTGCCAGCCTACTGGTGTAATAGCTGGTGTGAAAACACAATAAAGGAAAAAAAAAAGTACGCCAGTAAGCATGCAGACCTGTAGCGGCATCTAGGATAACTACCGGCCGAGCGCGAACGGTGCTCTTTTTCCGGCCTGAGCCGGAGCGCTGCTCATTGAGCCGATTTGTGCCCAACTGGCCCCGCAGCAACAAACACACCCGCCACTCGCCGCGCTCACCTGCCAGACAGATTGCCGCGGCGTTCCCCCCGTCACAGCGCGCCGCGGCCCAGACGGACTGCTCTTTTTCCCACGGAATGGCATGGTAATGCATGCAGCGACGAGTCTCCATTAACAGTGGCAGCGGCGGCGGCACTTGGCACCGGCAAACTTATGATTACATGAAACATTCATGAGCCGCGCGGCCGCGGGATCGACAGACAGTCGGCGCAGGCGCGGCCCCGCCCGCTGCCCGCTGATGAGATGCGCCTGCGGCGGCGCTGATGGATGGACGCGGCGCGCCTATTTTTGCCGACTGTCGGCCGCCAAACAAATGGTTTGCTCAAACAAAAGGCAGCCGGGCCGCAACGTCACGCCGGCAGCCAGGGGGCAGCGGGGGGGGGGGGGGGCAGTAATGGCGAGGTGCATCCAGACGTCGACGTCGGCTGCACCGCCGCCGCGTCACGAACTTTATGAGCAGAGCGTAATAAATGTCCCGTCACGTGGCGCGCGTGCTGATTCAGGGAGCTGACGGCTACATCCGCGGACACGGAGCCGACGCGGCCACTGGGCGGCGTAATGGAAGCGGTCGGCTCTGGCCGTCACTTCTCAGGCCACCCACGGAACCACGCGCGACTCACAGGGGCCACTGTACACGGCGGAGACAATGGCAATTCTGGAAGCACTTAGGTTTGTTTCTACCATTTCCTTTCCGAAAATATTAATTGTGTCTGACTCTCAAAGTATCCTTCAAACTCTACAACACCGGAGATGGAACAAAAAAACCAACAGCTATATTCTAGATGTGATTTCGGCATATATTCGCTGTACAAATATAGGACGGACAGTTAATTTACTCTGGGTGCCCTCTCACGCTGGTATCTGCAATAATGAGGAAGTTGATTCATTGGCTAGACAAGCGGCATCCTTAGGCACTGACTTGGACCTACAACTACCATACTCAGACTTCTTATCTGCGGTTAAGGAATACGCCAAACAACAGTGGCAACGGATGTGGAACGTTTGCCAAGAAACGAAAGGCGCTTCCTACGCTGTGCTGCAACCTCGGATTTCTACGCAGCCGTGGTTTATGAAAGCTCATCTGGACCGATCCGCGATTGCTACCATTATTCGTCTTCGCTTCAATCACGCCTCTTATCCAAAACACCTTCATCGGATTAACGTCTACGATTCGGCGGCATGTGAGTGTGATCCTGAAACGGAAGCTGATGTCAACCACATCCTGTTCAGGTGCCCCAAATTTGACCGAGAACGTTTGAACTTCCTGCAGACATTGGTGAAGATGGGATATCCCCTTCCCCAGTCAGCTTCTTCCCTTTTGTGTACAAAAGACTTTCGTGTATATAAAATCATAATTAAGTTTATTAAGATCACTGTACACAATCTATAAGCATCAAGTGTGTTGGTAATATAAGGTTTTGCTTGTGAATATGTGAAAATGTTCCAACAGTATTTAAATTGTAATGTAATGCAGTTTTCGCTTTGTTTCCACTTTTCATTTTGCAAAATGTACTTCTGTTTTGTCTGTTTATTTAAATATATGTACATTTCCACTGTGTGTTGTAGATGGCCACATTGAGTTAACACTCGGAAGGCCAAATTAATAATAATAATAATAAAAAAAAACAGACAGCACCTGACTGCTAGCACATACCGAACCTTTACCGGAGAGACCGTAGTGCGCTCGCATGACACGTGTGATCCTATTCTTTTCATTCATGACGAGGTATCATTAACTTGCGTTTTCAAACTATTACGCGACAAACAAATATTAGTACCAGCACCAGCACATGTTCTGTGAGACTTCATGCAGGCACTGAGAAAATTATATAATGGCCGATTCAATTGAAAGGTTGCAAACTAGTATTTCAGAGCTCGACCAGAGGTGCAAGGATTATGATATGAAGATCAGTATCTCCAAAACGAAAGTAATGTCAGTGGGAAAGAGATTGCCGGCCGCGGTAGCCGAGGGGACTGAGGCGCTCCAGTCATGGTCTGCACGGCCACTACGGTCGGGGGTTCGAATCCCCCCTCGGGCATGGATATTTGTGCCGTCCTTAGCCTTCGCTAGTTCGTAAGTAGTTTCTAAGCTTAGGGACTGATGACCCCGTAATTAAGTCCCATAAGTGTTACAAAAATTTGAACATTTTTTTGGGAAAGAGATTTAAGTAGATTGACTGCAAAATAGCAGGAAAAAAGTTAGAGCAGGTAGACAGTTTCAAGTACCTAGGATGTATTTTCTCACAGAATGGCAACATACTGAAAGAACTGGAATCGGGGTGCAGCAAAGCTAATGCAGTGAGTGCTTAGCTAACTTCTACTCTCTTCTGCAAGAAGGAAGTAAGTACCAAGACTAAGTTAGCGGTGTCACAGCTCTATGTTTCGACCAACTTTGTTGTATGGGAATGAAAGTTGGGTGGGTACAGGCTACCTTATTCACAAGGGAGAGGTTACAGATATGGAAGTAGCAAGAATGATTGCAGGCACTAATAGATGGGAACAATGGTAGGAGGGTGTCCATAATGAGGAAATCAAAGAAAAACTGGGAATGAGCACCATAGATGAAGCAGTTAGAGCGAACAGACTGAGATGGTGGGGTCATGTTACACGCATGGGACAAGCAAGATTACCTAAGAGACTCATGAGCTCGGCAGCGGAGGGTAAGAGAATTCGAGGTAGACCAGGAAGAAAGTACTTAGATTCGGTACAGAATGATTTTGAAGTAAAAGGCATAACAACAGACGAGGCATCAATGTTAGCATGAATAGGGGATCATGGAGGAATTTATATGCTTCAGTGCTTCTATGTACAGTGTCTTATAAAGTTTAAGACGTGTTTGGTACAGGTTGGTGGTATCTATAAAACCATTTGAAAGTTTAGTGTGCTGTTGTAGTATGGTTACTGTTAATCTGATTATTAACTGTTCTGATGAGAAGACAGTCATCAAAACTGCCAAAGGAAGTATCTGGTAACATTAGTTAATAAAGTTATTGATGAGTAACATTTATGTTTAACGATGATAAAATTGATGCCCAGCTCTGAGATATCTTGAGTGATGTGACCTCATCAACCTTGAGGCCCGCCGTTCCACTCCTGGAACAGTGTTTAAGTCCTGCCTACTCCAAGATAGAACCCTTAGGGTGTTAAGGGGCTATCAATTAATATTTATGATTAACACTCAAAAATACGGCTCATCGGTTGCAAGGCTAGAGGTTGATTACTTTACCAAGGTTTCGGCTTCAACTATGGAAGCCATCATAAAAAAAAAGACAGAACATATTTTATGTAACTAAAACGCGCCACTATGGGTTACGTGTGTAGGCAGCACTGTGGGTGGTATCTAAAAGGTCAGATTGATGCCACCACCCACAGTGCCGGCCACACACGCGACCCATAGCGGTGCGTTTTAGTTACAGAAAATATGTTCTGTATTCTCTCCCTCTATTTTTTTTTTTTTTTTTTTTTTTTTTTTTTTTTTTTTTTTTTTGGGCACATGAAACTTACATTTGTAACTTCAGCATCGCTCAGTTGCTCAATAACCACTGTTTGTTCATTTAATGTAACTAAAAATGTTTTACTCCACTGATCAGTGGCGACTGGTGATTGAGATGACTGGGTTTTCACTTCTTTCAGTGCCGGATCGTGATAGTCGCACCCCCCCCCACCCCCCCTCCCCCGCTCGGAGTTCACCTCTGCGAGTGGTGCCGGGGGAAACCGCCCCGATCCCTCCCCCCCGTTACTAGATCTGCAGAATGTCTTACCTCAACTTGTTTCCGCTTTCTGCAACTGTAGCTAAGACGTCGTCCTACCAAGCTTCTTTATTTGACACCTCTCCCAAGCTTACAGCTGAGTTCAAATGTTTAAATGTTTGTAGAGCTTATGGGACTTAACTACGGGGTCATCAAATAAATGTTCAAATGTTTGTAGAACTTATGGGACTTAACTACAGGGTCATCAGTCCCTAAGCTTAGAAACTACTTATGAACTAGCTAAGACTAAGGACGGCAAAAATATCCATGCCCGAGGGGGTATTCGAACCCCCGACCGTAGTGGCCGTGAACACCGTGACTCGAGCGCCTTAGTCCCCTCGGCCATCGCGGCCGGCGGTCATCAGTCCCTCAACTTACAAACTACTTATGAACTGCCTTATACTAAAAAGGACAGAAACATCCATGCCCGAGGTCGTGCAGCGGTCGTGCAGAACGTGGCTGGAGCGCCGCAGACCGCTCGGCCACTGCGACCGGCCTTAAACTGAGTAATTTGTTTCTAAATGATACTGAACGTTGTTCATTTTTCTTTGACAATAAACGCTAAGAACATATGAATATGCACATGAACACTAAAACACAGTAAGTAACTAAAATTTTACACTGTTAAGTGACTGTAACAAAGTGAATCTGTCACGATGAGAAGACAAACTACATTCTGGTCACGTGGCACTGTAAGCAGCACGCTCTCCTAACCTCACACATGCGCAAAGGCTGCTCTCCCCATTTTTTCAGAGTTAAATATTTGTTACAACGAAGAGTATAAACGTAAGTTACTCTCAAAATCGCGTCACATTTGCAAAAACGTCCAAAGTATGTGTGGCAAGTAACAATACAAAAGTGATTATTGCTCCCGTATCTGTTAAAAAGAAGATTAAGTTAAAAACATTGCTGCCAGTCGACAGCTGACAGCGGTGCAATCTTGCTAGTTGGAGAGTAGTGACTTCGTTATTATTTACAATTGGATCTTCTGAAGGCATTTACAGTTGATGCGTCATTAATTTATCGTTATAAGATCTTTTACCGAATATGACGCGTTTTAGATGAATGTTCAAAGCGCCAAAAACAATTATGGAGGGTGGACGTTGCCTTCATGGAGGATTTGCGGATGCGCAAGGCAAGGTGCGCAGTAGCTCTCCTTCGCGACTATTCGTTCGTAACCACCAGAGGTCGAGGAGGCAGGAGCTGGAGTCTCTACCAGCATCAAATTAAAAAAAAGCGGCGATTTCCCTCGCCCCTCCCTGCTGCTCATATGCTGCTTCAGAAGAGAATTTGAACCTCAGCCGCGCATGCGCATTGCAATCCTGCGGCCGCTGCTGCCTGTAGGCGGCTGCGCTACGGTTCTTCGTATACGTATTTTCTTCGTATACGTGTTGTCTCCGCGGCGTAAATCGTTTATCTCATAAAAATACTTTGAATGTGCATAGAAATTGATCTGATAGATGAAAGAAACGTAGAAAGACTAAAAACAGTTTCAATTTAATTGTTTTTCTCACAATGAGCTTTTTTGTGGGGTTCAATAAATCAGTCAACACATAGGACGCGCTGTCACTGCTGCTGATGAAGGCTTCCATAGTTGAAGCCGAAACCTTGGTAAAGTATTAAACATAAGGAGAGGTATTGAATTAATATTTGTGCTGTGGCCGGGATTCGAACCCAGGACCTCCTCCTTACTAAGTAGGCGCTTTAGACCATTCAGCTAACACAGCGTTGCAGCCTACCTTGTAAGTAGGAGGTCCTGGGTTCGAAACCCGGCCACAGCACAAATATTAATTCAATATCTCTGCTTATGTTTAATACCTTTGGTATATCCCTTTCTGGCCTTGAATGCACAGTTGTGCGGTTCGGGTATTGGTCGCTTTATTTATTTGTGATTCACAGTAGGAAGTTCGGGCCTCCATCATACAATCGTGAATGAACTGCGGTAACGTGCGCAATATGCTTTAGTTCCATGTTTCTTGAACTATGTGGTACCTGCAGTCGGCAATGGCGGCAAGAAAGACTTGTTGATAAGGTGTTGATATCCTTATTTTGACACGTTAAACTATCATATCTCACATCCAGTTGATATTATATGATACTGTAACGTCATGTCATTTCTTTCATAGACATGTTACTGTAAGATGATGCAGGTAATAAAACTTTGCACTGAATACACAAAAGAGAGAATTGTGTGTGTACAAAATTTTTGCGAATAATTTTTTTTAAAATGAATTACTGTATGTATTTTGTATCTTAAACTCCCCTCTCTATATTAATGTCACGTCTCCTACAACCCTGGGTCTGAAAGGGATAGAGAGACAATATTGTGTCAAGGAAATGTATTATTATTGATGCTTGGTAAAGTAGTCAACCTGTAGGTTTGCAACCGATGACCTGTATTTTTTGAGTGGTAATATTTCACGAAAGGTTGCTGTCTCAACAGCCATGTTCCAAATCGTTATAATTGTAATACTACGATTACTAACTTCACGAAGTGACACGCCCTACACAGACGGAAATTGATGGGGGCAGCGGACGTTTAACACCGCTCGGGAAACGTGTCGACAGCGGTTTCAGCCCGACCGCTACAAGGACATCTAGATACGGCGGCGCGGCGCCCCCGTTACGTAGCGGCCTGGCGGTCGCGTGCGAAGTGTGGAGACTGGCTAGTGGCAGTAGCAGTGCCCTGGGACCCGGGAGTACGACTCCGCGGCAGGTCCGCCAACGCGCCGGCCACGCTACAAACGCACACACAATTAGCTGCCGGCCTTATCTGCCGCCCTCACGACCGCTCCAGCCGCTCCCCGATCACCCGCAAATTCCAGCAGCCTGCCGGCCGATCAGCGGCCAGATAACGCGGGCGCTAATAGCGTCGCGGACCGCGCGCACTGCTCACATCAGTCCCAAAAATCGATTATCTCCTCCCTCCACCCAGAGAGAGAGAGTTATTTAATTCTGATCGTTATCGCCGTCCAATTAGAGAATGAACCGCGTGCTACGTCTTTATAGAATAATGGCCGCGATATTTTCTGTCGCGCTTAATGCGATTCGCATAAATTCGTCTACAGGCTAATATTAACGACCGGTTTTCCGTCTGAACGAAAGCGTCAGTGATACAAATGAATGCTTTGCATCGAGAGACATTTGTTAAGCAAGGCTAACGCCGTCTGTGCTTGCAATTTCCCGAACTAAAAACCGATACTTACGCTAAAGGGTCTCTTCAGAAGAAAAAAAGTCTGATACAAAGAAAAATTAATAATGGGAGACTGGGTACACATTTTCAGCTTTGCCCATTCGCAGCTGAAGTCATATATTCTGTGAATATGAAAACAATAACAACTGCAGCATCATAACTGACGTCTGTTCTCTCAGATGAAGAGACATGCACAGAAAGGAGGAAGGAATCTTAGGGTTTAACGTCCCGTCGACTGCTTGGTCATTAGAAACGGAGCTCACGCTCGGATTTTTGGGGAAGGATGGAGGAAGGAAATCGGCCGTGCCCTTTGAAAGGAACCATCCCGGCATTTTCCTGGAGTGATTTAGGGAAATCACGGAAAACCTAAATCTGGATGGCCGGAGGTGGATTTGAACCACCATCCACCCGAATACGAGTCCTGCGCCACCTCGCGCGGTACGTCTGTTCATTCGGAATAGACGCCACATTTAATATATATAATAAAAATAGACTTCGAGTTTCGTTTGTTGTGAAAATACCTGAAAACGTGAAACAAAACTTTACTGGTGCACTGTTCGTCTCAGTGAGCTGAATCTAACTCTTCGTAACAAAATATACTCCCTCTCATGAACCCAATCGAGTATTAAATCAGTGTTTCCTGATAATGTATTTTGTTAAAAATCAGATTCATAATTTTTTGGGGCTACCTGTGCGTAACGAATACTACTGCCAAACCACCAAATAGTACTATATAAAAGATTCGTTGTGGTAAGCGACCGCGGTGGAGTAGCCGAGCGCTCTAATGCACCTTGCTAGGGAGCGCGCGGTTGCTCGCCGTCGGAGTGTATGTGTGTGTATTGTCCTTAGCGTAAGTTACTTTAAGTACTTATTAAGCGTAGGGACTTATGCAGTACAAGTTAAGATCCTTCAATTTATGGACATTCGAACCTTTTTTTTGTACAATGCGAATCCGCTAGTAGGCAAAATATCTAATATGCAAATCTTCGTTCATAATTAAATTTTAATTGAAGCTGATTGTCATAATACAAATAAATGGCCTGATGTAACTTGAATGACATGCCACAAGATACGCAATGGTAACTTCATTCAAACAATACGATAGTGTATTTTCAAAGAAGTTATATTTGTTTCATCAGGTTATCAGTTTCATTTCAGTACCAAAAATTCATTTCATTACTCATTATTTCTATTCTTGTTAACAAATCAACTGCTTTCATAAACAGAAAGAATTGTCGTTTAAGCACTAAATGTATCGAATGCCTGCTGGAACCAATATCGACTAAATTATGCGTAGATGTTAACAAACGAAATAATTAAAAACTTTGACATTCTTACAGAAACAGTAATTATCCAAAAAGCTTCATAAAAATTTCATCCTCATAATCTTGTTTTCTCTTTCCAATTCTCTCTCTCTTCAACATTTCCCATTACATCAAATAAAATTTGTAACATGACTCTCAACTCAATCACTACTTACTATTGCACAAATACTGACTTGCTAATAATAATAATAATAATAATAATAATATAGAAAGCAGCGCAACATCTCTGGGAGAGTGCACGCAAATGTTCCCTACGCGGTCTCAGACATTCTCATCGAACCTCACTTGTAGTGGATCAAATGTTTATCATCCTTTGAAAAGGACACAGTTTAACTGCAAAACAAGTAATGTACTGGCTCACGCCAGTGACTTAAAACTCTGATCGCGTTACACACATGTTTGCTGACGGTTGTAACACAGAAACGATTCGATTATTCTGGACATGGTTCAACGTTAAAATACTATCTACTCAATTGCCTCTAAACATCCAAGATGTATTCTAGAACAACCAATGTAAATCTCCAGAAGAGTGTTAACTGTAATTACAAATGTTCACATAATACATTTTTCCTAACACAACTGTCAGCTTAACGCCAAGCACAGAGGCGACATTTTACATGTAAACTCACTCTACCCTCCCGTCCTGACATACCTCAATTACACGCCTCTCTCCTCTTCCTGTGAATATTCTTCAGATTTCGAAGTCAGCTGGAAAATCCGCCAGAAAACATACCGAATACACACGGCTCATTTTCATTTAATTGACACAATGTTAGAAAAAACATAGCCAGCAGTAAGTGCGTTAAATGACAGGCTATTGAATTATTTGTGTTGTGAAAGTATGTTTCATGCAACATTGTAACTGACGCTTTAGTTCAATATGGGAAAAAATTGTTTTTAAGGACTTAACGAAACTCTTCATGTTGTGGTTGTGGATTATTACAACACGTTTGTGAATTGGCAGAGTAACGAAAACAGTCAATTAATCGACGAAAGAAGAAATTGGGAACACGTTCAGGATAATTGAGGCACACCGATTTATCTGCAAGTTATTTAGAAAATAAATAGGAAGTAGATAAAAATAAAGACGAAATGGCTGCAGGTAAAATATGAAGAGGTGGAAAATAAATTATCGTTGTGTTGACAGAGTCAGCATAGAGGAAAAATCAAACCAACCTTCACTGAGATTGAAAGTACTGAGAATTTCCACTGCCAACTGCAGAACAGAAAATGGATTACTCGAAAGAATGAAATGAAAATTTATAAAAAGACGGAGGAAATTGGGACGATATGAAGATACAGGGGACACATTATTACAATCAGAGGTTAACTGGAGTTCGAAAAACTAGCGATTAAATAAGGACAGACAACTTAGCTTTAGAATTTCTTAAATCAATTGGGGAACTGCCAACTAAGTGGCTACTCAAGTCAGTGTGCATAAAAAATGTTTAAATGTTTAATTAGCTTATGGGACTTAACTACGGTGTCATCACTCCCTAAACGTACAAACTACTTATGAACTAACTAAGACTAAGGACGGCACAAATATCCATGCCCGAGGGGGGATTCTAACCCCCGACCGTAGTGGCCGTAGAGACCGTGACTGAAGCGCCCCAGTCCCCTCGGCCACCGCGGCCGGCCAGTGTGCATATTCGATGAGTTTAGAGAGATATCAGACTTTAATATTTCGAAAGTCCCAGTACTCCTGAAGAAATAAGGACATAAAGTAAGACAGCTATCGTACAACCATTTGAACAGCTCATGAATCCACGTTGCTGATAAGTCGGGCTCTGCGCCGGGTGCCGTGGCTCAGCGCGCCCGGTCAGAGGACTCGACGCACTCTGTAATAAAAAAAAATCTGAGCCAACAACACACCGAACAAGAACGAACACAAACGATCAGCGTTCGCAACGAAGAGAACAACCATAGGGAAAAAAACGTGGTCTTGGGGTAAGGCGCTCGACCGGAAACCGAAGGGTCGCGGGTTCAAATCCCGGTCGGACCTCGGATTTTTTTCAGTCTGCGTTTTAACCCATCCTTCACCTGTCAATGATGTGAGGAGTCGCCAGAAACGACACGTGGTTCGGATTCCACGTTAAGCTGTAGGTCCCCTTTTCCCGGTTGGATAACTGGGGTAGGCTAGGGACACGCAAATCGCCGAAGTGGTGTCCAGTTGAAAGAGTTGCACCAGGCCAACGAGCCACACGAAATTATTATTATTATTATTATATTATTGTAGTTTTATTATACAGAAGAAACGAAAATTCAAGATCCGTTTGATGACGGAACAGTTTGTCTTTAGGAAATATCGGGTGCAATAAAAGCGTTTGACAATGTAAAAACGGAGGAAGTCGCTTGAATTTACAGCAAAAATAGCAGTTAACTAGAAAGAAAATCAGAGAGCGTAAATTACCTAGAGGAGGCAAAAAAAATATTAGAAGACTATGAACGAAGTGTTTCGATTAGAAAGCACGCAAGAGAGAAAGTAGTCTCGTACGTACTTAGTTTAAAAACGATACTTAAATTCGCAAATGGCTTTGCTATCGTCTCTGTTACAATACAGGACTCGCGAATGGAATAGTCTTATGACTGCAGAATATAAAGTAAGAGTATACTGAAGGAAGACCAAATTGAAGAGGAGCTGCGGATGTAAGATGACTGGTAATATCTCAATGGAAATTGGGGGCCACAAAATAGATTAATCTAAGTAGCCGTATATGACGGTTGAAGAAAGGACGAAACAAAAAGAACATCTGCAGAAAAAAGAAGAAATTTCTAGCAAAAAAGAACTGTTGTATTAACGAACATCGGCCTTAATTTTCGGAAGAAATTTCTGGGCCGGCCGCGGTGGCCGAGGGGACTGAGGCGCTTCAGTCACGGTCTGCACGGCCACTACGGTCGGGGGTTCGAATCCCCCCTCGGGCATGGATATTTGTGCCGTCCTAGTTCGTAAGTAGTTTGTAAGTTTAGGGACTGATGACCCCGTAGTTAAGTCCCATAAGCTTTACAAACATTTACATTTGAAATTTCTGGGAATGTATATAGAGTACTGTACTGAATCATAGGGAATGATGAACATTGGGAAAATCGAAAGAAAAGATAACTGAAGTATATGAGATGTCATGCTATAGAAGACTGTTGAAAGTTAGGTGGACATGTAAGTGATGAGTAGATTCTCGGCAGAGTCGTAAAGAGAGTGTAAAACACTGACAAGAAGAAGGGGTAAGATAATAAGATGTGGTAAGAAAGAGAGAGAGAGAGAGAAGGTGAATGGGTCAAGAAGAGTAGTGGAAGGCAGCCAAATAAATGCAGCAAGTAATTGAGAAGGTAGGATGCAAGTGATTGAGAAGGTAGGATGCAAGTGATCCTCTGAAATGGAGAGGTTGGCGTAAGAAGAATTCGTGACGCGTCGTGTCAAACCAGACAGAGATGACAAAAAAAGTAGCGTGTGTTTGTGTGCATATCCAATAGTCCCGGAAGTTATAACACGGCAGGAGGAACGCATGTGCTTAAACCTGAAGAGGAAGCCTTCGCGCTGTCGTGTTACGTCACACAGAGTAGGCCACGATCGCGCAGATGCTTGTCTGACGGCTATGAGACAGCTGACTGTGCCCCAGACGTCAGCCAATCAGCTGCGCGATCGCGGCCTACTCTGTGTGACTAGCACGACAGCGCGGGAGTCCTCCTCTTCTGAAGGTGGAACACAGAGGAATTCACGAGAGAAAGTGTGACAGCGCTCGTATAAACGCAGTTCTACCAAATCGCACAGTTACAAGGCGAGCAGGAACTTTACGGTGGCCATGAAACAGTCTGGAGGGCAGCAAATCAACAGCAAAAAACATTAAACTGCAGACGCGAATCTGGAATGCGTTGACTCGTTCTGCATCGTACGACAAACCGGTTGAAAACGGAAGGAAAAAAGGGATATAGCCAACTTGTTGCGCTCAGAGTGTAGTTTCCAGTAAAGAAAAGTTAGGACATTTTTCACCTGGGAAGTAAAATAAGTAAAAAACCTATTATGCTTATCAAATTTAAAAACACGTATCCCACTGCGTTCTGAAAGTACTGAAGTAATTTTAACAGTTTTTGCTATTTGATATTACTTCGCCTTCAGGTTTATTTCTTAAGAGGTGAAGTCTTAAGTAATACTTTTTTTTTTATAGATGCCGGTCAAGCGTGCATAAATGACCACAGCGATCTGTTACGACAATTAAAAGAGATGGGAACGAGACAAACTAGTGTCACGCCTTCTGAAATCACGTTTGGTGGAGCATTTCCTGTTGCCAACAGGAACAGGACCAACTTCGTTGTTTCGGCGTTAGCGACACCATTCATGCCATGTTTGATTTCAGTATTGTACTGGGTCCACTGTCGGCGTCAGCTCATTTGTTTGATTACTCTAGTCGCACGGGTCGTTGATGTTCCGCTCGACAGATGAAGTTGTTACGAGCGAGAAAGGAAAAGAAATGCAAAGAATCACTTTCCTGCCTACGTTGGGCTACTCTCTGGAAATACCAGTAGATTTCAACGGAAATATGGCATCGATGTATGTCGCTTTCGTCTTCATAATGAACGATCTATATCTCTGAAAGCCGAGTGTGTACCGTATTCCATGTAAACGTGGTGTATCTAACGCAGGACAGACTATTAGTACAGTCGATGTTACAGTTAGGCACTTCTTCATTTGCATCTTACCCGCAGATGCAGTATTACATTTCTGTTTAGGGTAAACGATGTTTTCTGCAACTGTATAAATTAGTGTAATTCAGACCAGACGCATTCCGCTTTAGTTTAAAGCATGATTAACTGTAACAATATATTTCTTGTCTTACATTTATGTATGGATTTACTAAACACGATCATAAAGAGCTCTCATATATAATATGGTTTTATTTTAGTCTGAATAAAATCATCTATTAGGATTACCTGACGTCTTTTATATTGCCCTCTTCATTCTTTTTTCGTTGCACTCACATTGGCACTTATGCCTGCACCACATTTTGAATTCAAACATGTTTGTAGAGCTTATGGGACTTAACTACGGGGTCATCAGTCCCTAAACTTACAAACTACGTATGAACTAGCTACAACTAAGGACGGCACAAATATCCATGCCCGAGGGGGGATTCGAACCCCCGACCGTAGTGGCCGTGCAGACCGTGACTGAAGCGCCTCAGTCCCCTCGGCCACCGCGGCCGTCCATTTTGAATTAATATTGTTTACCAAAGCCGCCAGCTACTGACCATTTCTGTGGCCTGACGGGATGCGTTTGACTTTTGTTTTTTGCCGAGCGATCCAAGGTGCCTAGCAGCAAAGCGCGCCGCTGCTCGCTGTCGGAGGTTCGAGCCCTCCCTCGGGCGTGCGTGTATTTGTTGTCCTTAGCACTCAGTTGGTTGAAGTTGTTTGTACGGCTAGGGACTGATACCAGAGTAGTTAAGTGCTATAGATTTACAAACATTTGAACATTTGTATTTTGTTTTGATTTGTAATGGATCATCGATGTCATGACTTACTTTTATGTTCTTTGGCTCGCATTGTAAGATGCGTTCATGTTTTGTTTGTATGAAAATGGTGGTCTGCTAGGAATCTCTCTCTCTCTCTCTCTCTCTCTCTCTCTCTCTCTCTCTCTCTCTCTCTCTCTCTCTTGTGTGTGTGTGTGTGTGTGTTAGTCTCACTGAATTGTGCGAGTTGGATTGTTGTTTTGTTTATGTGGTGGGTTTGGGGTGTAGGAGATTTGTCTTTATGTAGAAAAAGCAATAATAGAAAAGAAACACACATTAAATGACCAAGTAAACATCATTAACCAAACGGTATTTAAAGTAATAAAACACATAGTAGAAAAAGACAAACCTCCCCCACCCCATAGTCACTTCAAACGAAACAACCCCCCGCCCCCACATACATACTACGGAAAATAATAATATGAGCCCCGTTAAACACACATATACACACACAAAAGGAAACAAACAGATCTTCGCTAACTGAACTAAAATCACATATATGAAATCACACAATAGTCAGAAAATAACACGCACAGATTGCTTACAGACCCCTACGTTGCCAGAAACAAAACACGATCGCATTTTACATTGCGAGCCACCAAAGGCCTTAAAAGCAAGTCAACGTACACATACATATCAAAACAAAAACCAAACGCATTCCACCAGGCCACAGAAATGGAAAATTGCCGGCGACTTTAGTATACAAGATTAATTCAAAATGTAGTGACAGCATAAGTGGCACTGTGAGTGTAACGAAAAACGTATGAAGAGGGCAACTTAGGATTGAGTTCAGTAAAACTATATAATGCTACAGTTGACCACTGAAGATGGTTTTAAAAGAAGCGAAGAGCATATGGTCAGAATTAATTTTTATAGCTGCAAAAGACGGTCATTTAACCTACACAAAAAGCACTGTAGATGAGCACTGCGTCTAATATAATCGTGCAATACGATACAGCGTGGTCGTAGTAAAATCTAAAAAACTTAAAAGAGAGAATAACGAATTAGTCTATCGAAATCGAGCGTGACACATGTTTACATTTGGGGTGTGAACCGTGTCGTTTGTACTGTATCAATGTCCGCTTATCTTTTGTTGTGAGGTGTTGCCCAGAGAGGGTAACTCCTGCTGGCGTGGCGAGAATGGAGAGCAGGTCTGTTGCGAAAGGGGTAAAGAGCCTATACAGATAGGCCAGGCTCTTTAGAAGGGGCTATGAAAGGCTGTATGAGCGGAGCGGCCAAGGAGAAAAGACCTTCCGCCGTCCTTGCGCTTCCTGTGTGAGGACCGCAGTGGAGCAAGTTGCGCAGGCGCCTCGCTGCATCCAGTTTGGCTTTCAGTGCCGAAGGACATTAGGAGAACGCCGAGCTGGCAGTGGCGAAATTTTCAGATCCACCTTTCTGACGTCCGCGTCTTAATGGAACACACAGGCCGGATAATATAAGCGAGGATTTATATTAAAAAAAAAAAAAAAAAAAAAAAAAAAAAAAAGAAAAGAAAAAGCTACAAAATTAGTCTAATTCTGACCATATGCTCTCCGCTTTCTTTAAAAGCATCTTCAGTGGTCAACGGTGACAATATATATTTGGTTTTACTGAACTGGATCCTAAGTTGGCCTCTTCATACGTTTTTCGTTGCACTCACAGTACCACTTATGCTGTCACTACATTTTGAATTAATCTTGTGTACTAAAGTCGCCGGCAATGCGCCACTTCTGTGGCCTGGTGGGATGCGCATGTATTTTGTTTTGATATGTAATGGATCATCTGTATGTGTACGTTTACTTGCTTTTAAGGTCTTTGGCTCGCAATGTAAGATGCGATAGTGTTTTGTTTCTATCAAAATAGGGGTCTGTTAGCAATCTGTGTGTGTTATTTTCTGACTGTATTGTGTGAGTTGCCGTGGTGGAGCAGCCGAGTGATCTGAGGCGTCTCGCTGCGGAGCGCGCGGTTGCTCGCCGTCGGAGGTTCGAGTCCTCCCTGGGGCGCGCGCTCGCCCGTGTGTGTGTGTGTGTGTGTGTGTGTGTGTGTGTGTGTGTGCTTTTAATGGGGCTCATATATTATTATTTTCCGTAGTGTGTGTGTGTGTGGGGGGGGGGGGGGTTCTTGTTTCGTTTATGTGGTGAGTTTGGGGTGGGGGAGGTTTATATTTTTCTACTATGTCTTATTACTTCAAATACCGTTTGGTTGTTGATGATCATTTAATGTGTGTTTCTTTTCTGTTTTTGTACCCAAAGACAAAAAGAGTTCGGTTAAATATTATTACTTCAAAAAAATGTTCAAATGTTTGTTAAGCTTATGGGACTTAACTACGGGGTCATCACTCCCTAAACGTACAAACTACTTATGAACTACTTACGAACTAGGACGGCACAAATATCCACGCCCGAGGGGGGATTCGAACCCCCGACCGTAGTGGCCGTGCTGACCGTGACTGGAGCGCCTCAGTCACCTCGGCCACCGCGGCCGGCTATTATTACTTGTTGTGAATGAAATACACAAGATAACTGTGAGATACTCTGCAAATTTTTGGTTTACGAACCGGTTTTCGGGTGTTACGCCATCATCAAGTAAACATTACAAGTTTAAGTTTCAAAGATCTTAACTTGCTAAATATATAACTTTGAAAGGAGACTAGTGTTTTGGTTTATAACTAACCTGCGGGAAATATTACAATTCAAGTTGTGGTGTAAATTCCTGACGTTGATAAAATACGTGACAGTGTAATAGACTATGACGTTATTCTAAGAAATATAAAGTGAAACAATATAAATCTGAAATATGATTAAATGTGCCAACACATTCAGCCAATTTCTATTGCTTCACTTTATATTTCTTAGGATAACGTCGTAATCTATTATATTGTCACGTATTTTATCAACGTCAGGAATTTACACCACAACTTCAATTGTAATATTTCCCACAGTTTAGTTATAAACCAAAACACTACTCTCCTTTGAAAGCTATATATCTAGCAAGTTAAGATCTTTGACACTTAAACTTGTAATGTTTACCTAATGATGCCGTAACAGCCGAAAACCGGTCCGTAAATCAATAAATTTGCAGAATATCTCACAGTTATCTTGTGTATTTCATTCATGATGTATCAAATATTCTGTCAAGACCTGACGGAACAGCCAGTGAATATGATTATTACTTGTGTTTGTTATATTTATTTCAGCAGTCAATTTCATTTCTCTCCGCCCCCTTTAATTTTCTGTGACTCTTAAAGTAGAGACATTTAAACAGTGTACTCACATGCCACGGTCGCTATTTTACTTTTACGGTTTGTCTTTATTATGTATAGCTAGTTTCGGCGAAAGTATGTCGTTATTCTGAAGTACTTATGCATCAATTAAAAAATTGTACATTCGTACATTTGTTCTCGTGAATGGACAATGTGTTACACAAAATTGTAGAAACCATTTTACAAGGTTTACAAGACAACAAACAAATGTACGATTTGTTCAAAAGCTAGCAGAGGTTCAGCCCGGACCTCTTTCTTTACGCTAGGAAGCCTGTAACAACCTTAGCATTGGGATATGGATTTTCTGTAATCATTTGGCAAACAGTCATTATTCAAGTTCATTTTTGTGAAGTAATGGAAATTCAGAAATTTAATATGATTGTTTTAGTTCATGCATATGTACCTCACAATGGCGAAGTTTCGCCGAAACTAGTTATACGTAATAAAGACAAACAATAAAAGTAAAAAAGCGACTGTGGTATTTTAGTACATTGTTTAAATACGTCTATCTTAAACAATTCATTCAGTGGCACTCCTCACAGACAATGTCTGATTTTATTATTTCTATAATGTCTTCATAGGAAAGGAAGTTTATTTTAAATATCGTGTGCAGTGCAGCATGTAAGTGTGCTTACTTAGCTGCCTGTTATTAATTCTCGGCTACCTCGCGCTTAGTAAGTAACCGCTAACATTTTCCTGGCGCGTAGCATTACTGCACCTTTTACTTTATCACAGATTATTGTTGCTGTAGTAAGCGATTTTGTGTCGCTGCAACGTAACCGTCTATTAGGTCCAATCGGTCTTATGTTTAATTTGAACATTTTGGAGAAATTCTGAGCTGTCTGAAGTGGAACAGTGATAAGGCCCTTAGTGCAACACTGTGCAATTGTTTGTATATAAACGAGGGGCGTTTTAAAACTCTGTAAAAAGGCCGATAGATGCCATCACTGGCGCGTATCGAGGTCATGTTTAGTTAGCAACATCTTCGGAAAGAACGCCCACCAAGTTTCAGCTGTATTGGTTTATTTCTGTGTGTTTGGCATTCGTGTGAATCAAGGAAGTCGAGTGATTGGCAAAGAATGGACGAAAAAGAATTTAAACATTACTTTATAGAAGGCAAAACGCATCAGGAAACTAAAGAGAAGTTTGATAAACATTATGGTGACTCTGCACCTTTGATTACAACAATTTATAAGTGGTTTGATAATTTTTGGAATGACGATGTGGGCACAAGAGACACTGAACGTTTTGGACGCTCTGTAGAGGTAACGACACCAGAAATCAAAATTCTTGATGTAGTGATGGGATTATAGAAGAGTTAATGTGCGTGAGATTTCTTGTACTGTGGGCATTCGAATGAACGCGTACATCATATTTTGCATAAAAATTTGGACATGAGAAAGCTATCCGCAAGATGGGTGCCCCGAATGCTCACGCTTGACCAAAAACGGAATCGTGTGAAGTGTTACGAAGAAGGTTTGCAGCTGTTCAGCAAGAATCCGCAGGACTCGAGGGGTCATTTCGTCACCGTGGATGAAATATGGATACATTACTATACTCCTGACACCAAAGAACAAAACCGATGGGTTACCAAGGTAGATTCTGCATAAAAAAGGCGAAGACCGCTTCTTCAGCTGGAAAGGTTATGGCGTCGATCTTTTGGGATTCGCAAGGTATAATCCCCATTGACTATCAGGAACAGGGGAAAAAATTATTACAAGTGCGTATTATTCATCGTTATTGGACCGTTTGAAAACTGAGCTGCAACAAAAAACGCCGGCGATTGGCCCAGAAAAAAAGTCCCTTTCCCATCGCGACAATGCATCAGCAAACACCTTAGCAGTTGTGGTCGCGTTAAATTATTAGAAATAGGGCTCCAACTCGTTTCACATCCCCCCCCCCCCCCCACACCCTTGGGCTCCCTCGGACTACTATTTGTGCCCCAATTTGGAAGGGAAAAAATTGCTGGTGGGTCGAAAATTTCATTTAAACGAAGAGGTTATTGCAGAAACTAATAGCCATTTTGCAGGATTGGACAATTCCTATAATTCGGAAGGCATCAACAAATTAGAACAACGTTGGACGAAGTATATAAGTCTAAAAGGAGACTATGTCAAAAATAAAAAATAAAATGACTTTCCCCAAATAAGTTAGCAGTTTTTATTTTTGCACGAACTTTTCAAACGCCCCTCTTATGGGACTTCTTTGGTTATTAGTCGGTAAGCTTATAAAGTACTTGAACTTAGTTAAACTAACCTAAAGACAACACACATGCACACACGTCGCAGGTAGGACTCTAACCTCCGACGGTGAACAAACACGCGCTCCGCAGCAAGGCGCCTTGGAACGCTGGGCTACTTCACTACGGCGCATCACTATCCCGAAAATATTTCGCCACAAGGGGCTAGAAACCAGAAGTAAATAACAAGAAATGTATTTGGACATGAAGAGTCTCCTGATCTACATCTACATGGGATACTCTGCAAATGATATTTAAGTGTCTGGCAGAGGGTTTATCGAACTACCGATATACTATTTATCTCCCATTCCATTCTCGAGGAGCGCGCGGGAAGAAAGAACACCCGAATCTCTCCGTTCGAGCTCTGATTTCTCGTATTTTACTCTGATGATCATTTCTACCTATGTAAGTGGGAGTCAACACCTATCAACAATATATTTTCGCATTCGGAGTAGAATGTTGGCGATTGAAGTTTCGTAAGTAGCCCACGCCGCAGCAATAAGCGCCATTGTTGTAATGATTCCCATCCCAGATCCTGTATCATTTCCGTAATGCTGTGTCCCCGGTATAGCGACAACACGAAACGAGCTGCCATTCTTTGGACTCTTTCGATGTTCTCCGTCAAACCCACCTGATAAGGATCCCACACTGGGTAGCAATGCTCAAAAAATGGACGGACAAGCGTAGTGTATGCAGTTTCTTTTGTAGTTCTGTTGCATCTTTAAAGGGTTCTGCCAATAAAACGCAGACTCTTGTTCGCCTTTCCCACGACATTATCTACGTGTTCTTTCCAGTTTAAGTCTGAAGTAATAGTAATTCCTAGGTATTTGGTGGCCTTCACTTTTGATTGATTTATCTTGTAAACAAAGTTTAACGGATTTCTTTTCGTACTCATGTGGACGACTTCACACTTCTCATTATTTGGAGTCAATTGCCAATTTTTACACGTTACTGATATCTTATTTAGATCGTTCTGCAGTTGGTTTTGATCTTCAGATGATTTGACTAGACGGTAAATGACGGCGTCATCTGCAAACAACCTAATAGAGCTACTTAGATTTTCCCCTAAATCGTTTATGTATATAAGGAACAGCAGAGGACCAGTAACACTACCCTGTGGAACGGCCGATATCACCTCTGCTTTAGTCGATGCCTTACCATCGATTACTATGAACTGTGACCTCTCTGACAGGAAATCCCCTATCCATATACCATAACCACGTAATTTGATTAAAAGCCGTTTGTGAGGTACGGTGTCAAAAGCCTTCTGGAAATAAAGAAATACGGAATCGATTTGCGAACCCTTGTCGATAGCACCCATCACTTCGTGTGAATAAAGAACTAGTTGTGTTTCGATGATGAACGATTGCGTTGGAAACCGTTAACGGCGTTGTCTGTTAAAAAGTAAATGGAATTGTTAATAGTGACTGGTTACTGTTTTCTTATTTGCAAGAATCGATTTGCATAATGTCAGCAATATATGGCTGCTAATTTGTGATTGTTATGGCAAGGTGTGGGCTGGTAAAACGGTATCAGCTTACAGCAAGGCCAGCTGGTTTGTTCAGGTGGGTGGGCGCTGTCGATTTGGACAGGTCGCGACTTCGCAGCCGTGGGCCGCTAAGCTGATTAATAAGGCCGGCCAGACACAGTCCTGGCCAGTTGGCGTCCGGCCGCCGTGGAGACCGGTGCGTTGCGATCGCTCGCAAAAAAAGGCGCGCTATTTTTACACAGCCGCTGACTTATGGCGCCAAATCCTGCCATAAGACGCGTCACGGCCCCGCTGAGTTATACGCACACCGCTTGCGAAGCCGTACACCAAAAAATTATGCGCCACTAAACCGTGCGGAGAAATACAAGGTTGTATGGCGCGTCGTTAAATAACATTCACGAGCTCTTTGAAATATCTGCTACCGCCACTGCATTTCACGATTTAAAAACATTTACTATCGTACGGATGAATAGGAACTTTTAGAGTTACTGCAGGCTGGAGACCGTTACTTCTTATACAGTATAAGTAACGATCTAGCTAATGCTACCTTTCGCGAGTAGAATAGTGCTGTAATGGTAGCCTGACGTATCGATTTACACACCTTCCCCCGTAATTTTCCCTCTCAAAGGGACAATACCGACAGGAGAGGGACTAGACGGAAAGAGGGGGAGGGGAGCAGTAGGGGGACAGAGAAAGGACTAAGGAGGAGATGGACTAATTTAAGATTTTAATAAAGACAAGGTTCGTCTGATACGTTCGGTGAATGGTCTCAGGAAATAAACAAGACTTACAAACAAAATACCTTTAATGTCATACTTAGCGTAATGCACATTAAAAAAAAAGTCACGGCTTTGTATCAGAAGCTTATACCTTTCTCGATGAAGATACTGACAGCATTCGAGAGATATTCACTAAACGGCATGTACTGTAATACATATGGCTTTCCCTTCAGACATATCCGAAAGAACACGCACCAATTTTTGATCTTGCAGTTGTTATCAATCAAGAGACAACTGAAAACTTTGCTGCTCAGTGGGGAATGAACTAAATCAGTGGGTAAAGTTGAAAATTTGCGCCGCGGTGGAGTAGCCGTGCGGTCTAAAGCACCTCGCTGCGGAGCGCGCGGTTGCTCGCCGTGGAGATTAGCGTCCTCCCTGGGGCATGGGTGTGTGTGTGTGTTTGTTCGTCCTTAGGTTATTTTACCTAGGTTTAAGTAGTTTGTAAGCTACGGACTGATGATCACGCAGTTTGGTCCGATAGATTTACAAACATTTGAACATTTTATGTAACCTCCTTGTAATAGAGTCGCAAACGTCATCGCTCTCCTTCAATCCGAATTTTTTTATACTTTGACGACTTTCAACCACCATATCTTCCACCCCCTTATAGCTTCGGCATGGAACTGCTGTAGTGTACAACGGGAGACTTCGGTCAACAATTACACTCAGATTTTTTTAAATTTGCGCCGAGTCTAGATTGGAATCCGGGTATGCTGCTCCCTAAGCAGTAGTAGGAAGTTAAGGTCTAATCTTCCTTCCTCTGAAGAGTGGTTGTATAGGCATGAGTTGTTCCAGTAAATTAAATAAATTATTGTATATTCTTGACATTTTTCAAGCGAGGGGGCGATCTAAAGTATTTATTAAAATTCAGTGCCGAGATCGTTTGTTGAATAATCGTAGTTGTATCTTCAGATCTGTAACAAAATAGCACTTCCAATGACATAGTGCTTCATGTCAAAGATATAAAAGTCACATACATATTTTGAATGTACAGTGTTAAGAACATATAAACTAGAGGTTATCGCCATTGACATCGATTGTACAGCTGTTGGAAACTGTCAACAAACGAAAAATCTTAAAGGTGACTGCAGTTCAGCAACGGTGGAACACCATCAACTTGTGTACAAATTTCGTCCTACCATTTGCATAATACGGTTTATTACGTAAACCACCATGCTCACTCGGCCCGTGTGTGGCGTTGCTCCAAAATTTTTATCTTTTCGTCTTATAAATATTACAGTTTTAATATTTTAAATTTTATTCCATGACATGGGGATAGCTACATATGGGCACTTGATTCTGTTTTTAACAACTACTTTTGTGTTGACATAATTTGTAAATCTTCTGAAAAAAGGCAAAATTATTTTTGCCGAAACCTAGGTAAAGATTTACATGATGAACCATATTACGCAACAGGTCGGCTGAAATTAGTTGACAATTTATTGCCAACAAACGCTTCTCGTGGAATCGCTGGTAGCACTCAGTTACAACGGCAGTGCTTTGCCGGAGAGGGTTCGCTTGTTGACATGTTCCTCAATTTGTATGCGCGGGCAAATCATCTTCGGCGGCGTGGTTTGTAAAATATGGTACCTTCCACTGAAATTTTCAGATGCATCTTGTATAGAGGATGATTCGAAAGTAACTAACTATACTCACTTAGTGCATGTACAGTTAGCACCAGAATAAGCGTAAAATCTTAACGCTTTATATGAAATTGCTTTGTTTGAGAGTTATGCAGAGTGCTCATTTGAAGTGCATAAGGAATGACACGAAAATAGTTCTTCACAGAAAGCGACGGCACGAACGGACCCGGAATTCAAAGCAACTACATATATACTCCAGAATGAAATTTTCACTCTGCAGCGGAGTGTGCGCTGATATGAAACGTCCTGACAGATTAAAATTGTGTGCCGGAACCGGGACTCGAACCTGGGACCTTTGCCTTTCGCGGGCAAGCGCACTACCGACTGTGCTATCACGTCGTGTCGGGATAGCACAGTCGGTAGTGCGCTTGCCCGCGAAAGGCAAAGTTCGCAGTTTCGAGTCCCGGTTCCGGCACACAATTTTAATCTGCCAGGAAGTTACATATATACCGTACATTTCACCCAGAACGTATTCCAAGTGAGGTCTACAATGATGTTTAGAAGGCGAAGGAGACGTCCTCGATGTCTCTTTGTCATGGACGTATTGCAGGCTCCATTTCTTTCAATCTGCACAGCCTTTTCATTTCGTTGCTATACTTCTGCTACATTCTCATTCCCAACACCACACACCAAGTTCTCAAGACCACCCAGAAGGTTCATATGGAGGGTTTTAAATGCCAAAGGTAATGCGGGCCAAGCTGGTGGTGCTTCAGTGCCTGTCCACTTGTAGGGATAGCAGAGAACACTGCTACCCGACTGTAATGTGCGGACTCGCCGACGTGCATAAAATGTAAGGTCTTCAATGTGCCAGACAGTAAAGAGCTGTGGAATATCGCGCGGTCTCAGTAAGTGATTGTCCACTAAACATCACATCACATCCAAGTAACGAAACGATGTTGACGTCTTCATACTTAGACCGGCAGGAGTCGGTGAGAGCGGTGGTGGAGCTCCGCACTTCACAGGTGTCTCAAAATGATCAAATGTTTGTAAAGCTTATGGGACTTAACTACGGGGTCATCGGTCCCTAAACTTACAAACTACTTATGAACTACTTACGAACTAGGACGGCACAAATATCCATGCCCGAGGGGGGATTCGAACCCCCGACCGTAGTGACCGTGCAGACCTTGACTGAAGCGCCTCAGTCCCCTCGGCCACCGCGGCCGGCTCACAGGTGTCTCATGCCTAAATTAAATTTTGAAACAAGACAGATACGCTCGCCTCAAATCAGACAAGATGATCAAAAGTTGAAATGTTTGTAAATCTATCGTACTCAACTGCTTGGTCATTAATCCGTAGCTTAGAAAACTACTTAAACTAAGGTAAACTAACGACAAAACAAACAAACAGGCCCGAGGGGGGGGGGGGACTGAACCCCCGACGGCGAATGGCCGCAAGATGATGAATTACCCCCACAAAGCCATTACGTTAATTGACGCACAATTAAGATGTCAGAAATCTGTTAACAAAATATAACGATCAAGGAGGCCACGCCTAAAATAAGAAGTCCAATATAAACAAATATTTGTAAATACTAACATTTTAAATATGTTCATTTGCACATAATAGTGTACAACAATGGAATGAAATAAAAATATAGGGTCGCCACTAACAGAACTCCGGATAAATTGCGACAGAATCACTGCCTTAAAGTACAAGTTACTGAACCTGCTTACAAGAGAAAAACGTATACAATAAAATGGTGCCCCGCTAAGCTCCGATGCGCAAGGCCGTTCCCCGTCGGGATTCGAATTCTCTTTCGTACATGGATCTTTATGTTGTCTTTAGTATGAGGTAATTTCTAAGTTTAGAGACTATTGCCCCGCAATTAAGTCCCATAAGCTTAAACATATGAATAAAATGGTGTAGCCTGAATTTAAAACGAACAAGGATCTCACAAAATATTAGGGAATGATCTGTGGGAACCAATCAGTCATGATGTGGGGAGGGATCGCTGCAAGTAGCATCAGCCATAAACGATTCATGAGTGGCCAAGAATGAAACATACGTGACAGCCATAGAACAGTGGTGTGGCAACTGCCAAAAATTTTCTAAAATTAATTATTTTTATTGTTTTCATGTTTTAAACAGGTCAGCACCGGAAATATGAGATAGAGCACAAGTAATAAGTCACAACGTAACTATTATTTGCCAAGCACAAGTGAAGGTGACAATGGGTCGCCGACGTGATGCCGCCCCTGCGACCGTGTGCTGCTTAGTGCAAGCCGTTTTAATGCCGCCGCGACCAGCTTTGATGCTGCCGCTATTGTTACTGCTTTGTTTATCAGATCAGCGGCGCCACAGAGTGGAATCTTATGAACAACAATAGTGCTATTTTAGTTCAATTTTTACACATAGAGTATCATGTTAATTAAACTGTAAACACCTTTCTCTTTGGCTAGTAACATAGAAGCTACTTAATTACTTTACGACCTGATTATATACACTCCATTTCCACAACGTTGCTCCTCTTACACTTTCCAATCAATGCGAGCCTACTCGTTTTACTTCTTATGCAATTGTTTTCGTAGTATAATTGTTTAATTTACAAAAAGAGTAAATATACGTAATAGTTTAATAAATTCAATAAGCTTTATTTTAAAAAAAATTGAGCCCCCCGGAACCAAATCCTCTGTGCGCTACTGTCCGTACTAATGCTGGTTGGCCGTGATACTGTGAGAGGCGCTTGTTGTTGTTGTTGTTGTTGTGGTCTTCTGTCCGCAGACTAGTTTGATGCAGCTCTCCAGGCTACCCCGTCCTGTGCAAGTTTCTTCATCTGAGAATATGTACGGCAACCTACATCCTTTTGAATCTGCTTACTATATTCATCCCTCGGTCTCCCTCTACGATTTTTACCCCACACACTTCCTTCTAATGCTAAGTTGACATTTCCTTGATGTCTAAGAATGTGTCCAACCGATCTACCCCTTCTCTTAGTCAGGATATGCCAGAAACTCCTTTTCTCCCCGATTCGGTTAAGGACCTCCTCATTTGTTACGTGATCTACTCATCTAATTTTTATCAATAAAATTCTTCTGGGTGTGAAACCGCGTCGTCATTTTATAAATTCCACCGACGTTTCGGCCACTGTTGCAGGCGGCATTCATCAGGGTCTGTGTCAGACACAGACCCTGATGAATGCCGCCTGCAACAGCGGCCGAAACGTCGGTGGAATTTATAAAATGACGACGCGGTTTCACACCCAGAAGAATTTTATTGATAGTGACAACAGCCGCGGAAGCCTACGTTTGCATTTAATTTTTATCATTCGTCTGTAGCACCCCATTTCAAAAGCTTCTATCATCTTTTTATCAGAAGTCCTTATCGTCCGCGTTTCACTGCCATAGAATGCTACACTCCAGACAAATGCTTTTAGAAAGGACTTCCTAACATTTAAATTAATATTAGATGTTAACAAGTTTCGCTTCTTTAGAAACGCTTTTCGTCCCAAAGCCATTCTGCATTTTACGTCTTCTTTACTTCGGCCATCAGAAGTTATCTTGCTACCCAAATAACAAAATTCATCTACTACTTTTATTGTCTCATTACCTAATCTAATTTCTTCAGCATCGCCTCATTTTCTGACATTACATTCGTTTTATTCTTGTTAATATATATATATATATATATGTTCAAATGTTTGTAAATTTATCGGACCAAACTGCGCGTCATCAGTCCGTAGCTTACAAATTACTTAGACCTAGGCAAACTAACCTAAGGACAAACACACACACACCCATGCCCCAGGGAGGACTCGAACCTCCACGGCGAGCAACCGCGCGCTCCGCAGCGAGACGCTTTAGACCGCTCGGCTACTCCACCGCGGCCATTCCATTCAATTGCTCTTCCATATCCTTTGCAGTCTCTGACAGAATTACTATGTCATCGGAATGTTTTTATTTCTTCTCCCTGAACTTTAATGCCCTCTCCTAATTTCTCCTTCCATTCCTTTACTGCCTGCTCAGTGTACAGATTGAACAACATTGGGGAAAGGCTACAACGCTGTCTTACTCCCTTCCCAACCTCTGCGTCCCTTTCTTGCTCTTCGACTCTAATAACCGCTGTCTGGTTTTTGTATAGGTTGAATATAATTCTTCGCTCCCTATATTTTACCCCTGCTACCTTCATAATTTGGAAGAGTGCATTCCAGTCGACATTGTCAAAAGCTTTCTCCAAATCGACAAACGCTAAAAACGTAGGTTTCCCTTTCCTTACCCTCTCTTCTAAGATAAGTCGTAATGTGAGTATTACCTCCCGTGTTCCTACATTTTTCCTAAATCGTAACTAGAAAACTGACATAACCTGTTTCCGCTGGCTCGCACTGCTCTTAGTTGCGGTATGCTTGGCAAATGTGTCCTTACGCTCCCATATGTCTCCCATCTGTAACGTGAGAGACGGCGGCTGTGCGATATTGCCACCAGTCGCTGCTTATGGTAATGCTGGTACGCGTTCGTGGAAAACTTGTAAGTTCTTTGTGGCATCGTGACAAACTACACCGATCCACCAAACGGCCGAACAGTGCGCGTTCGCCTCTCAACGAGTCCACACCAAATATAAAAAAAGAGTCTAATTCCCACTTTGCTTATCGTCTGACCGCCGTTTTCCAGCCGATGACCAAACGGACCTAACTATTTTCTCCAGTGAAGACCGTATAACACCAGAAATTCAGGTTCCTTCTGCCACTGACAGACTGGCGTACGTGGAAATAAAGAATTCTGGCTACTCTCGCGCCTTCGTGTGGCCATTCTGATATCGCGGAAAAAATCTGTGCGGTCTCCAGGCCGCGTACCCATGCCGAGACTGAACTTTGGTAAGTTTTGCGAATACCGGGACTTCCGCGGGTTGTGTGTGGTCAGCGGGAAGCTGACGCCGCCAAACGGAATGCCTTTGCCGGCAGGAGTCCGAACGCTGGGGTTGGAACACTTGCGAGGAGTGACACTTGCGGCAAACCCCGGGCCCTTGGGGTGGCTAATGGCTTTTCCTGGGTACAGGCACACCAAGAAGTCTATGGCAACGTATTTCCTCGTTTTCCTTATAGGCTTGAACGAGGCCACAGCACTGTACTTGTTCCCACAAACACTGGTTAAAATGATAGTTGCAACCAGCAATTTCTATTTCCCATCCACAAAGAATGAAATGCAGTTTAATAAACATGCTTTTCCCTTCGCGCTGGCAAACGCCAGTATTCGATCATTCGGTCCCGTGTTATCATCCGCAAGTAAAAACTTGCTGCCATCATTCATCACTAAATCACTTACGTGGAATAATATTCCTCCAGAATCAGTGGGATCTTGTGAAGTGCCCCTAGACTTTCGTCTAAGGCGATGAAAAGACTGTTTCAAACTTCTGGGCTATGCTAACGAAGTTACAAAGTCGTAGCCACTTCTTCAAGGCAAATTGTTGAAACTGAGGCATCTGCTTCTTTTGCCCGCTTCTTTGCGCAGGCTAATTGTTTCCTTACTTCATTTGCTGCTACATCCGGAATGCAGAAATGACCACCTTCTACTGAAACATCGTTATTTTTTGTAGATAGACTTCCTTTGCACTTGTCCTTTTTCTCGTTTGCACAGCGCCAATGGGTCACTTCCTGTTTGTTTGTGTACTCTACAATACACTGACATCCGTTATATATCAGTAGTAGCTTTCCTTTTGGGGTCTCGGTGAACTCCATTAATTCAGAACTAAATTACGAAACACTACTTGCCAGTCAGTGGTCAACCGCAATACTGAACTCCTATTGGAAGGCCTTACAGACTACGGACTGGTGGGTGGGTGGGGCGGGGGACAGCGAATTTTGTGCAGGAAATGCAGATTAGAGCTTAACGTCCCGTTACTAGAGACACAGATATGTTACTCTGTGCTACTGCTCCACCTCGCTCGGTGGGCCTTTCCCTGAATTAGGCACAGGTAGCGGCTGGAGGGCGCGGTGTTTCCCTGCTTCTGGAACACCCTGTTCACTACCTGCAGCGTCCGGGTCTCCCCGCAAGTGTTTACACATTCCCTTTCCCCGCAAGTGTCACTCCCCACAAGTGTCACAAACTCCCGAACGCCGGCCTCTCCAAACGCTGCCACTCCAATGAACCCGTCCTCTCGACCTGTCTGCATTTGTCCCGCGTGTTCCAGGCTACCACCGTGAGCGGCTCAAGAAACCCTCTACCGTTCAGTTTGTGGGACAAGAACGCAGGCCTTTACGGAGCCAGGAGCAAAATCCACGAACGCAGAAGTATATTAAGGTCATATCCAATTCGACTATCACCCTTCTGACCGTCCATGAGATTTCCGCATAAATGTTATTCATCCCAATGCAAAATGAAAGAGCTAAATGACGAGTTCGTCAACTAAATAAGGTTGACATGTAACGTAGTTGTCGTTGTTCTAAAAATGTAAGAAGCAAAGACTGGAAACAGGCTGCCGCCTCATAAGATCTAGATCTACATAGATACTCTGCAAATCACATTTAAGTGCCTGGCTGAGGGTTCATTAACCACTTTCATAACTTTTCTCTACCGTTCCATTCTCTAATAGCGCGCGGGAAGAAAGAACACCTAAATCGTTCCGTTTTCGATCTGATTTCTCTTATTTTATTGGGATGGTCATGTCTCCCTAAGTAGGTGGGTAATAGCAAAATATTTTCACATTCAGAACTAAAAGTCGGTGATTGAAACTTCGCAAACAGATCACGCCGCAGTGAATAACGTCTTTCTTTTAATGATTTCCACCCCAATTCGTGCAACATTTCCATGACGCTTTCCCCCCGTAAAGTGATAAAACAAAACGAGCAGCCCTTCTCTGAACCTTCTCAATATCTTCCGTCAGTCCCGCCTGGTGAGGGTCCCACAAGGGGCAACAGTACTCTAGGAGAGGACGCACAAGTGTGATGTAGGCAGTCTCTTTGATGGAGCTGGTGCATCGTCTAAGCGTTCTGCCAATGAAACGTAACCTTTGGTTCGCCTTCCCCACAATATTTTCTATGTGTTCTCTCCAGTCAAAGTTGTTCGTAATTGTAACTCCTAGGTATTTGGTAGAGTTTACGACCTTAAGGTTTGACTGATTTATCGCGTAATTGAAGTAAAGCGGATTTCTTTTAGTGGTCATGTGTATTACTTCACACGTTTCTTTTAGTGTCAATTGCCAATTTTCGCACCAAGTAGAAATTTTGTCTAAATCGCTTTGCAGTGGCTTTTGATCCTCTGTTGACTTCAGTAACCGATAAACGACAGCATCATCCGCGAACAGTCTAAGGGAGCCATTCAGATTGTCTCCTAAATCGTTTATAAACACGAGGAAGAGTAGATGAGCGTTCAGGTACGCGATATAGGTATCCTCAATATCAATGACATCGTCGTCTTCAACGTGAATATGAGTGTAACGATGTAAGAGTAAAATAACTGCGAAGACAGTAGTGGAGTGAGTGCTGGTAATTCACTGTAGCGCTTGTGTAGTCCCAATTGTCGGCAGGAGGAGTGTTGCAGTGGGCTGCAGCGGCCAGCCTTGGCTTGCAGGGTCACTGGGCCGAAGGCCAGCCGGCGGCGGCGCCCACTGCAGCTGGCGTGGCGCGCTGGCCAGAGTGCATACGCAGCCGATGATACCGTCTCAAAGCAATACTCTCATCTCCATCACTTAACAGCCCAGTATAACGGTCGTTGCGTACCAACTGGCGCCATTCTCCCCAAGATGAAATATCATTTAAAGACTTCAGTCTTCTAGAAACGCTGTGCACCCGAAACTTGAGTACAATGTTCATTTGATGCAATCGATGCCAACTTCATATACCTACTATATCACTACTTTAAATAATGTCCTGTTTTCTCTCTGAACTACGTCAATTGCTGTAATGACCGCAAACCTGGTGTCATCCAGTCTTCTATTAATCTACATCTACATATAAATTAATGAAAAGCAGCAACCAGTTGCTTGTGGTTATTTTTAACTTTAACGACCCGTTTCGGGTTCTTGAGTGCCCTTCTTCTGGTCTCTATACAGACAAACAAGTGCATTGGTATACAGTAAAGGCTATAGAACGTACAAAAGTCGGTTACAGAAATTTGAAGCAGTTTCGAACCAAATAGATTGTAATAAAGATAAGTTCATATAATGGGATAAAATTAACACTTACATTTTTGTACTGTTGCTTAATGATAAATCAGTCGCTTAGCAGATTAAAATTCAGTAGTCTAAGAATAACACTGATAAGTGGCGCCATAGGCGGAATATTTCAGAACTACCAGCTGACACAGTAGTAGGATGCTTAGAATGTCACTGTCAGGGCATCTGTCAATATAAAGAATTTGTCATTGCGTCTATGGCTTCAAATATTAATAGGGATAGATTGATGAAGTGATTATCAAACAACAAATAAGTTAAGGATGTGGGTTAAAAGTTTTAAGATGCGTGAACTAATGTGCAAAGAAATGTGAATGGTTTCAGTAATATTAACCTAGTGTTACAATTCGTACATCTAGTCAGACAACTGCAGGGAGTTAAACAGTCAACTTGCTAGAAATATACCAAAAAGGATAATCATATAGAGCAGATCATGTTGCTTTAAGATACAATAAGAATAAGTGGTGGCTGGTTTTCTAAAAATAAACAACTCACTATCAAAATGGTAGTGACTATTGCATAGTGCAGTTTAACAAAATGGTGGCATAAAATAGCCTATCTTTAATATACGGTGGGGGGGGGGGGGGAGAGGAGGGAATAGTTACCAAAAATTACAACTGGCATATGTATCCAAATATTTATGGGGTGGGAGGTCGTTAGAGTCGTGGAAAGTGGTTGATGACTGAGTGAGGTGGTGGTGGGATAGTGGGAGGGAAAAGGAATAGAGGTAAGGAACCTGCACATAGAGGAAGTAACCATGGAAAGTTTGAGATCTACATACATACTTCGCAATCTACCGTAAGGTACGTGGCGGAGGGTACACTGTACCACTACTAGGCATTTTCTTTCCTATTCCACTCCCAAATAGAACGAATGAAAAAAGAATGTCGATATGCCTCCGTACAAGCCCTCTTTCTACTCAGGCTCCCCACTCCACTCTCCTGTATCCCAACTCTTGTATCCCCTCTTGCCCCATTTATCTCCCCCCCCCCTCTTGCCCCTCTCCCCCCTCTTCTCCATCTCCTATTTAGTCTCTGCTCATCCACTTCTGTCAGTCTCCTGCTCCTCGTAATTTGCCGCAACATATCCTGCATTATACAAGCTGATTCATAGTAGGCGTGGGTGTGCAAGTATTGTATAAAATGTTTAATGAAGTGCTGGTTGATATTAGTGTGTTTTTGAGTTATTGAACAGCATATCATTTTTGTTAACAATTACATTATGGGCCAGTAAAGGCTTTTAGCATGTTATGTCGCCTGCATACCAAGTGATGCCGCTTTCTGCATCCTACTGTGCTTGGTTGTTTCGGCATAAAACGACTGTCTTCACATAATGTTACGGATAAAAGCCTCTTCAACCCATAAGATACAGGAACACCTTAAGCCTGCCAAGGACGCTCGCAAACCATTCGAAAAAGCTACACTGTACAAGATCCCGTGCAGTTGCGGAGATGTTTATGTGGGTATTGTACCACCAAAAGAACTGTCGCAAAACATTTGGAAGAGCTCAAGAGCAATTGCAGAAGAGGAGAAACGGAACGATCAGCTGTTGCGGAGCATGCTTTCCAGCCAGATAACCGCGACATTCACTTCGACGAGACGCAAGTACTGCGGCCACAAGCTCATACTATGAAAGGCTTTGCTGGGGGGGGGGGGGGGGGGGCATTTGAAATCGCCAAACATTCGATTAATTTAATCGTAAGGAAGACGGCATGAAACTAAACGGTGGCCGGTGCTGAAGAAGAGGTGTACCACCCGTCCACTAGTGTCGTTGCAACGGCGATCGGCGGCAGCGGACGAAGGCCAATTGCACTGATGTCTTCAAAACATGTGACGTCACGCGCGGACACCGAACTGGCAGTCAGTAGCGAGCCTGTGTGTGTGTGTGTGTGTGTGTGTTTTGCACTAACACCGTTTGAAGAGAAGGCCTGTACGCTGCAGTGCCACGTCATGCAGAGAAGGTCCACCACCACCTAGAGAGAAGGCAGCGGCGCTCTCGTGTGACGTCGGCATAGTGGGCCGTGCCCCAGCGGCTATCCAGTCAGCTATGCGCGCGCAACCTACTCTTCCTGACGTCACACGAGAGCGCCGCGGCCTTCTCTCTAGGTGGTACTGGTTGGCTGGCTGGCTGGCTGGCTGGCTGGCTGGACGATGGGGCACGGCCCACCGCCTCGCACCGGCCAGCCAATGAGCTACGCGATCGCGAACTACTCTGCGTGACGTGGCACGTCAGCGAGCAGGCCTTCTCTTCAGACGGTGTTGGTTGGAACTGCAATCCTACAGACCCCCCGCCACCCCCCCCCCCTCCCCGAAAGATGTACTCCGCAGGCGAGGACGAAATGTTGGGTTTTGAGGACAAATTCAACTGACCACGCGTAACAGCCCGGATAATTTCAGTAGAGAAAACAAATTTATGGCTCCGCAAATTACTGATAAAGGAGGGGGAAAGAAAACGGGTTAGGAAGGAAAGGATTGACAGTGGCTGCATTAGGGCATTGAAATTAAACAATGGCGAGAAGTGAAAATGTAAACCAATCTGGGTCTCGAACCCGGATCTGCCGCTTCGGGCCAGTGGTCGCCTTAATCACTTGGCGACTCGTGCTGGCCTCCTGTCCGCATCACACTTCCATGTTGCACGCTATGTTTGTAGCGCCCCTATCGTTGATGCCCTTTTACACTCGCCATTACGGGTTCCCGTGTGAGGTCAAACGTATTACCGCATCTGCGGTGAAGTACGAGAAGCTAACGCCATCTTCGCATGTAAATATTATATTGGGTGTGGTGTGTGTTCTTTCGGACATGTCCCAAAGAACAGGAACCACACCAGTATATATAAAAATCCTATCCGTCGAATAAACGTTCACCACCTGGTGGTATTTGTGGAATATTAATTACGACGTCTCGGCGCTGGACGCAGCCTGTATAAAGGCCTAATGAAATGGGAGCGTTCGGTCAACAGCTGTAATCCGATCAGAACTCGATATACCGATGAAATGATAAACGCCACCTGGAAGCCTGGAGTTTCCGTCAGACGTACGGGTGTAATCTGACAGCAGAGGCCGCTGCCAGTGGGCCTTTACTGCTAGTGAGCGCGCTCCACGAGGAACCAGTTCCAGGCTTTAGTCGAGCTGTCGTTCACACCCTCGCTTCAAGACAGCTCGTTAGTCGGGCACGGCTGCGGCACCGCTTCTGCCGTTTCAAAGCGCGGATTACAACAGTCACTGTGTGACTACCTGGGCCGTAGTTCGTAGCCTCTTGTAGATTTTCGTCCATCGGCGCTCTCAGTAACGACTGGTTGAAATTTCATGGGGGCAACACTAGTCTACTACTAATAATTTAGGCGACACGTAGAATTGTAGTTCATTGACACTTTAACGTATCACCAGTGCTCAGCTGTCCCCTTTTATGTCCAGCGTACACAAGTCTCATCAATAACAGCGCTAAACCCGGTACGGACCTTCCACGCATCAAAAATACAATTTACATAGGTCGTGTGTGGAATGCTCCTGACAAACGTTCTCCGCAAGTACATGCAGCGTGGCACGAATATTAAGTATCAGTTCATAGTCACTGTAGAGACATTTTATACACGACTAACGCAGAGGAGATTTAACGTAATTTTTTTAATCGGAGTTCACAGTTAGATGGAGTGTGCCTTCTATTAAACACGAAATAAGACTCATCACATGGCGTGAAAGTACACCTATTTATACTAGTTGAACAATGTCTCTGAAAATTACGCATTTTTCATTAGATACATTAAACTAATTACGATGGAAAAGTAAACAATTGCATGGAACTGGCTACAGTAACAGGTAGCGTAAGTAATACTGTGTAAATCAATACATAAATCTCGGATATATTAATGATGTTTCACTTTCATATATATTTAAATATGTTCCTAAAAAATAATATTGGAGTAAACGGTAATTATACAAAAACTAATGAAGGTACAATATCCCTAACATACGTACTTTGATATTACGCAGATAGAATTTACTTAGCCTTGACATAAATGCTAATTAGTATACTATCTGACTTCCAAAAGCCGGCCGCGGTGGCTGAGGGGATTGAGGCGCTCCAGTCACGATCCGCGCGGCCACTACGGTCGGGGGTTCGAATCCCCCCTCGGGCATGGATATTTGTGCCGTCCTTAGTTGTAAGTAGTTCATAAGTAGTTTGTAAGTTTAGGGACTGATGACCCCGTAGTTAAGTACCATAGACTCTACAAACATTTGATTTTGATTTCCAACAAACGCCTCTGGCATCAACTACACTCCTGGCCATTAAAATTGCTACACCACGAAGATGACGTGCTACAGACGCGAAATTTAACCGACAGGAAGAAGATGCTGTGATATACAAATGATTAGTTTTGCCGCGGTGGAGTAGCCGAGCGGTCTAAAGCGTCTCGCTTAGGAGTGCGCGGTTGCTCGCCGTGCAGGTTCGAGTCCTCCCTGGGGCATATGTGTGTGTGTGGGTGTGTGTGTGTGGTGTGTGTGTGTGTGTGTGTGTGTGTGTGTGTGTGTGTGAGTGTGTGTGTGTGTGTGTGTGTGTGAGTGTGTGTGTGTGTGTGTGTGTGTGTGTGTGTGTGCCCGTAGGTTAGTTTACCTAGGTTTAAGTAGTTTGTAAGCTACGGACTGTGACCACGCAGTTTGGTCCGATAGATTTACAAACATTTGAACATTTGATTAGCTTTTCAGAGCATTCACACAAGGTTGGCGCCGGTGGCGACACCTACAATGTGCTGACACGAGGAAAGTTTCCAACCGTTCTCTCATACACAAACAGCATTTGATCGGCGTTGCCTGGTGAAACGTTGTTGTGGTGCTTCGTGTAAGGAGGAGTAATGCATACTATCACGTTTCCGACTTTGATGAATGTCGGATTGTAGCCTATCGCGATTGCGATTTATCGTAGCGGGCCATTGCTGCTCGAGTTGGTCGCGATCCAATGACTGTTAGCAGAACATGGAATCGGTGGGTTCAGGAGGGCAATACGGAACGCCGCGCTGGATCCCAACGGCCTCGTACAACTAGCAGTCGAGATGACAGGCATCTTATCCGCATGGCTGTAACTGCAACCTAGCCACAAAAATAAGTCGGGTGCGGTCAAAGTCAGACATACTGGGGAAAACAGCATTAAATCTTACCACTGTACAAGATCGTATTGTGTATGAACAAATTTGCAATATGAATTTTCATACAATACCGTTATGAATGGATTTAAAAATATTTGTGCTGATATTTGAAAGGTGTTTTCCTGCAACTAATATTATTTAATTGAACCAAGTACAATATTTTATTTGATTACCAGGGTCTGTAGTGATTAACCGAATGAGGTGTAAAAGTTTAATAACTGTTCACACATTCTAATTTAAAACGCTATCAAATTTTAATCAGTATGAAAGCAAGGCAACATTGAGGCAAAATAAGGAAGAAAGTTGTCAAGAAATAAATGGTTAACAAACTAAATAAATCGGGATTCAATTATTGTAGTTTTTATCGGGAGCATAAATTATAACCCTTATGAATCTTATGAGATCTTTATTTTCCATAGATCGCATATATACACACTGATATTACATTGACGATTAATTTCGATTACCAAATCTTAATTGTCCAGACATGGTAAGACATATGTTTCAGATGAGCTGACTTGTCTTAGAATGCCTGGACAATTAAGATTTGATAATTACTTTTAACCAGTCGAAACGAGTCATAAATATAAAATCAATGTATATAAGCGATCTATGGCAAATAAAGATCTTATAAGAGATTCATAAGGATACATCCCAGATCGCATCATGTATAAAAACCCGTCGGCCGCGGTGGCCGAGGAGACTGAGGCGCTCCACGGCCACTACGGTCGGGGGTTCGAATCCCCCCTCGGTCATGGATATTTGTGCCGTACTTAGTATTAGCCAGTTTGTAAGTATTTTGTAAGTTTAGGGACCAATGAACCCGTAGTTAAGTCCCATAGACTTTACAAACATTTGAACATTTTATAAAAACCCGAATAAGATATCAGGTAATTATAATAAATAACCGCAACGCCTGTCGTAAATGTCGTTGCATCAGAGATTGCTATATTTCTCATCGAGCGAAACCTCGAGAATTGGAGAAAATTATGATTTCAGTCTCTTATATAACTATTAGTTGTAATTTGTTTTTTATATTACATGCACTCTAGAAGAGATTTTAGTCGATGTTTCGCAGACCTTTTTTTTCTGTTAAAATCGAGAGTGTATTAGAAACCCAAAACATATCGTTGCGATAGTACCAATGAAATTCCCTCGATCACAGGCTCATGGAAAGAATTCAACATATCCCGAGATTTTAATCAAATAGCTTGGTTATGGTATATCGCCCAAAATTTGCGACTGGATAGGGGATTTCCAGTCAGAGAGGACACACTTCGTAGTAATCGCTGGTAAGGCATCGACTCGACTAAAACAGAGCTAATATCGGGCGTTCCACAGGGTAGTGTTATTGGTCCTCTTCTGTTCCTTATTTACATAAACGATTTAGGGGAAAATCTAAGTAGCTCTCTTAGATTGTTTGCAGATGACGCCGTCATTTACCGTCTAGTAAAATAACCTGAAGATCAAAACAAACTACAGAACGATCTGAATAAGACATCACAATGATGTAAAATTGGCAATTGACTCTAAATAATGAGAAGTGTGAAGTCGTCCACATGAGTACGAAAAGAAATCCGTTAAACATTGTTTACAAGATAAATCAATCAAAAGTGAAGGCCGTAAACTCCACAAAATACCTAGGAATTACTATTACTTCAGACAAACTGGAAAGAACAGGTAGATAATCTCGTGGGAAAGGCGAAGCAAAAACTGCGTTTTATTTGCAGAAAAAATGCAACTACTAAAAAGACTGTATACACTACGCTTGTCCGTCCTTTCATGGAGTATTGCTGCCCATTGTGGGATCCTCATCAACTGGGTTTGACGGAGGACCTCGAAAGAGTCCAAAGAAGGGCAGCTCGATTTGTATTGTCACGATTCAGGGAGACAGCGTTACGGAAATGATACAAGCTCTGGGATGGGAATCATTACAACAATGGAGCTTAAGCTGCGGCGTGGGCTACTTACGAAACTCCAATAGCCAACATTCTCCTCCGAATACGAAAATATATTGTTGACTCCAACTGACATAGGTAGAAATGATCATCAAAATAAAATACGAGAAATTAGAGCACGAACAGAGAGATTCAGGTGTTCTTTTTTCGCGCGCGCTATTCGAGAATGTAATGGGAGATAAATAGTATAAAGGTGGTTCGATGAACCCTCTGCCAGGCACTTAAATGTGATTTGCAGAGTATCCCATGTAGATGCAGATTTCCCGATTACTGTTGTAAACTGCAGGCCTAGTATCTTGTCTACAGGCTGATAATTCCGACTAACCCTCAGTCATCACCCCTCCTCAAGTTAAAGAAAGTTCATCATTTGATTTCAGGAAATCGAGAGTCGACTTTACTTCCACAAGTGAGGAGCATCGTTTCAAATCGTATTAAGTCCACCCGTGGACAAAATTGAGTTTGATGCATTATTGTACAGTTTACATAGCAATGTTAGATGTTGTCAAATCAGAATGTAATAAATCGGATTGACTAACAGCGTAAATTACGTCTGTAAAGTAACTGCTGTTTCAAATCGTATTCAGTCGACTGTAGTGTGTGTTTTAAATCATATTGTGTCCAGCGTGAAGCAGTATTGTCATTTTGCTCTGTTGGCTATGCTGACAGTTGGCGCGCTATTTTCAACAATGCTAAGCATTCAACAATCACAGTTATATCCTGAGATTTCGCTTATGGAGGAAGAAATTGTTGTTGGTGATAATTCAACAGGAAGCCGATAGAGGGGAAAGAATCCCAAGCATGCCCATCTACTTAAATCTGAGGTATTTAATGTTATTCCATAAAGAAACAAAAATAAATGCTTAGTTATATATTAACCAAAGTAATGGGTTTTTATTTGTATATTTCACAAATTATTGGATCAAAGCATACTAAGTCCATCACATTTTATTTTACTTTTTCACGTGCCTAGAAGTACACCTCAAATAAAACAACAGCAAAATTTTGAACTTTGTGAAATGGTCCTCAGGGTACGAGTAATTAGTTTTTTGCTTCTCCTGTAAAATTTAGTTTTTTTGGACATAATACGATTTGAAACGATGCTCCTCAAGTGCTTTCGTAAATGTTTGCGAATGAGTCAGTGATACACACACACACACACACACACACACACACACACACACACACACACACAACACACTCACTTGCGGAGAGAGAGATATATATCTGTGTGGGTTTATAAGAGTATTTCAGTTATGCAATTTTTTCCGACAGCTTTCCGAAGTTCACAACTGGTTAGTATGTCATAATGAGAAATCACAGAGGTTTTCCTGAAGTCGTAGAAGTTGCTTCACACCTGCGAGTTCCCCAAGGTGAACTACTGGTCTCTGGTGGGACGGTGAACGGTTGCAGACAATGAACCGTGCCAGCACCCCTGACAGGCGGCAGTTAAGATCGCGGCGCCCAGTTAGCGAAATGCCACGCCGGAACAGCGGAGAGAGTAAGCCGTGAGCTATCGGTGAAGTACCTTCTGCGCGCCAGGCATCTACGTCAATGGCGGAAGGGATTCGAGGCGCGGCGGTGTGCGGTCCACGCCGGGAAGAAAGGTTCTCTAGTACATGGAGACCTCTAGGATCAATTATCCTCACCAGGACTGAGTAGTTCGTTCAGCAAAGCCAGAGAACCAAGAACACAATGAAAAACCAGAAAAAAAAAAGACGTTCACCTCGTTCGTTAAAAACGGATTCGGGCATCTCCGACAAAACAGGCACTATCAGTAATTGTATATGTGCCCCCAACAGGCAACAGACGATATCAGTGCGGACGCATTAATACGCTCGATCCCTTGCCGGACTCTAGTATAGCCTGTGAGCAAGAGGAAGTGATGGGCAGGGGGAACCAACACCGTGGTGTACTACAAGGTGGGAATGTGGGTTGGGAGGCAAGAGTAGTGTAACCCTAAATGCTTAAGGCGACAGCTGCGCCGAACCGGAAAATCAGGTTGAAGCTGCATGGGCATCTGTACCTGTACACGCCATCCAACCTCTGTTTGACGCAATGCCCAGGCGTATCAAGGCCGTTATTACGGCCAGAGGTGGTTGTTCTGGATACTGATTTCTCAGGATCTATGCACTCGAATTGCGTGAAAATGAAATAATATATTTGTCCAATGAATACCTGTTTATCATCTGCATTTCTTCTTGATGTAGCAATTTTAATGGCCAATAGTGTACTTACGTCTCCCTCTGGCATCTTACAAGCTCCACCCCATCTACACACTACTTACTGCAGGTATAGACTTACCAACAATCCCATTTTTCTTTTCACAAATTGGGGTATCCTCAGAGCCGAATATAAATATGAATAGGAACAGGAAGTTCCGTATCTCGTAAGAAAGTTGTTTTTAAAATTCACATTTAACTGTAAAGCTGTTGTTTATTCAAAGCCTTGGTACAGTTTTCTGCAGTGTTTCGAGTTGCAGGACTTTGGAAATCGCCGTGGAACGAGAAGACAAACTGAACTCACCAGGTTATAGTTGCTTGCTGCAAAGGCATTCAACACTGGGTACTCACCTGCAACAGAAGAAAGCGAAAATTAGTTTCAGAACACGGGTATCGTTAAAACCGTCACATAAAATACGTCCTTTAAAATATCAGCTAAAACGATACCGTCATCAGATCACATCCACACACACAATAACGATAGCTTCTAAGCATATTTTATATGTAAACTGTTTAACACAAGTACGACACAACGTCAGTAATTTGACACTTACAGCGTTCAGAGCAAAGCAAGGCTAACTCAGTGCTTTCTATTGATTGCTTATATGCGACATATTCATTGTTTATGCTTCTGTTTCAGTTGTCGTTTGCTTGTGAATGACGGTTAACGACGACTTCGAAAATGATTTCTCGTGCCAGTGCAGGATATTATTAAATTTTTAGGTAAATACAAGGAAGTGATATGGATATGGATCTAGTATCCCAATAACGCCCCGCGTTGCCATATGGCAGTGATTTTCAACCTTTTCCAGTATGCGACCCCTTTCCAATTAAAAATATTCTGGCAACCCCCCTCAACACGAACTTCGTTATCTCAAAGGCAGCGAATGTAATGTTCCTTCAGTTGCTACAGTTTTTTAATTGTTGGACGCTGTTTTTAATGTGTATTTTTCGAAATAGAAAACAATATTTTATATTGTTTCCGACAGAAATGTATGTTTTTGCATAACGTGCGTTTCGAACTTAGGGAAGACCCAGAGCCAAATTGCGCTGATTAAAAACGCTCCCACTGTATAGACTATTTTTAAAGAAGTAGATTCTTTAAATTTTCTTGGGATTAATTAGTGCATTTTGTACATTTATCTAACGAATAATTCCTGAAAACAGTTCTCAGATTTTGCGCTTATTCAGCGTACGTCAAGCATACTTATAGAAAGGTCTGCTAATGATATTTTATTGAACAGTAATAAATGGTTTAAAGCCAACTCGTTGACAAACTTTGAAAAGACTCACTACATGCAGTTCAGAACATGTAAGAGATTTCCCGCCAGCATATGCATTAAGTATGAAGAAGAGCAGATAGAAGAGGTTGACAGTATTAAATTCAGGGGATTACAGCTTGATAATAAATTCAGTTGGGAGGAGCACGCCACAAAACTGCAGAAACGAGTCAACAAATTTGTACTTTCCATACGAGTGTTATCAAACATAGGAGACAAAATTAAAAAAGCTTGCATACGTTGCTTACTTTCACTCCATAATGTCATATGGTATAATATTTTGGGGTGACTCTTCAAGTCAGTCAAAAGTCTTCAGAGTCCAAAAGCGTGTAATAACGTATTATTTGTGGAGTAAATTCACGGACGTAGAAGCCTCTTCAAAGATTTCAATAATTTACCATCAAGTATAAAACATTTAGCCACAAATAAAGATCAGTTTAAGAGGAACCTAAAAGACTTTCTAGTGGACAACTCCTTCTACTCCATTAGTGAATTTCTAAATTGTACCAAATGATGCAGGTATCGGTATTCATACTATATTAGTATTATATTATCAGCACAAAAATATATGTATCCGTATTTATATTATTAGTATTATTTAGTATTCAGCTTTTAAATTTTGTTTCTTGACATGTTCCATGTCCACGAGGATCTCCTCAACATGGATTTACGGAACGAAAAACTAATCTAATCTCGATAACACACTGTAATACATAAATAATCTACATTATATTCAATTCCGAACTAGTGTTAAACAAGGAATTGTATAATTTTAACGAAACGTATATTTCTCTTGTATTTTTGTATTACGGAACCCTTTGTAGAGGTCCACTGGGCTGGTTGTTCAGTGGTGCCAATACTTCCTTGTGTGACGGCGACCCTCCGATCAAGTCTTTCCGACTCCCCCAGGGGGTCGCGACCCACAGGTTGAAAACAATGGATTAAGGTATCTTACTTTTCACGCTCGGATCCTTATTACGTTATACTCCTGACTAGTCCCCGCCTGGAGATCTGTGGGTTTTATTTTACGTACGAAATATTTTACACAAGGTCCGCTTATGGTGCATTGCTGCGCAGCGTGGGTTTCTTTCCAGATGTGACTGACGGAGGACATAGAAAGTTTAATGCTCTCCATAGTGGATGGTTTGGGACGCAGCTGATTCGATTATGTAGATGGATGAAAATACCAGCAGCTGTATTCAAATTCTTTATTAAATTCTGAGTGACGGGTTTCGGTGTTACATTACATCATATTCAGGCTCCCGTTGTGCGATTATTATTAAAAACACATTGGGATAGGGTAGCCATTAAAACCAGTAGCCAACTTGGCAATTGACTATAAATAATGAGAAGTGTGAAGTTATCCGCGTAAGTACGAAAAGAAATCTGTTAAACTTTGTTTACAAGATAAATCAATCGAATTTGAAGGCCGTAAGCTCCACTATATACCTAGGAATTACTATTACTTCAGACGTAAATTGGAAAGAACACGTAGATAATGTCGTGGGAAAGGCGAACCAGAGACTGCGTTTTATTGACAGAACCCTTAAAAGATGCAACAGAACTACAAAAGAAACTGCATACACTACGTTTGTCCGTCCATTTTTTGAAGTATTGATGCCCAGTGAGGGATCCTTATCAGGTGGGTTTGACGGAGGACATCGAAAGAGTCCAAAGAAGGGCAGCTCGTTTTGTATTGTCTTGATTCAGGGGAGAATGTTCAAATGTTTGTAAATCTACCGGACCAAACTGCGTGGTCATCAGTCATTAGCTTACAAACTACTTAAACCTAGGTAAACTAACCTAAGGACAAACACACACACACCCAATGCCCCAGGGAGGACTCGAACCTCCACGGCGAGCAACCGCGCGCTCCGCAGCGAAACGCTTTAGACTGCTCGGCTACTCCACTGCGGCGATTCAGGGAAGACAGCGTTACGGAAATGATACAGGATCTGGGATGGGAACCATTACAATAACGGCGCTTACCGTTACGGCGTGGCCTACTTACGAAACTCCAATCGCCATTATTCTTCTCCGAATGCGAAAATATATTGTTGACTCCCACTTACATAGGTAGAAATGATCATCAGAGTAAAATACGAGAAATCAGAGCTCGAACGGAGAGATCCAAGTGTTCTTTCTTCCTGTGCACTATTCTAAGATGGAATAGGAGATGAATAGTATAAAGGTAGTTCGATGAACCCTCTGCCAGGCACTTAAATTTGATTTGCAGAGTATCCCATGTAGATGTAGATGTAACTTTCTCATCTCAGATATCTCTGGAACTGCAACAGATATTACAAAACGACTTTCACGGTCATGACCATATGATAGGAGCTTATCAAAGTAAGTAAAATAAGGTAGTGTAACACGCAAACAAAAATTTGTAACACAAAATTATGCTTTTGTAAATCGGTACCCCATATTATTTCGTACGTAAGCAATAGCATGAAAAGTCACAGAAAGAATACCATTGGCTGCATCGCAATGCGTCAATTACATCCGGAGAATTTGCGAAGGTAAGTTGACGTTTGAAATACATAAGGCGCGCTGCTAGCGCATGTCCCGCGACAGCCGTGAGTCTCGCTTTAGTATCTGGAGTGGGAGACTGTATACCGCCCTCACTGCAGGACCAGCAACACCGACCGCTTACTTGTAACCACCCGAGACAGTAACCATCTTCACCAAAGCCCAAAGGTCTTCCTGTACGCGGTGAGATACTTAAGCTAAAGCGATTCCCATTTAAAATGAGAAAACCATTTTGTTTCCACACTCCGTCCAAGGGCTTTGTCTCCATAGGGGGGGGGGGGGGGGATTTCTGGCTGTCTCCTCTGCTGTGCCCCCCTCTACTTAAACAGATGATGATGTCGGAAATGATTTTATTCCCTTGGCACTCCATTTCTAGCGTCCACAGCTCCACTCACTGTCTGCAAACGAGAAAATGACGATATCTAAAGTCAAATAACAACATTGAACCACTAATGAAAAAAAGATAACCCATCAATAAACACATAGCAAAAAAATCTTTGTAAAGCTTATGGGACTTAACTGCGGGGTTATGAGTCCCTACACTTACAAACTACTTAGCAGCTCTGATTCGTTAACTTCTCCTGGCGAATAACAAGTTCGTAAGAGACCACTCTGCCATTTTCAAGGCGAAACTGCAATGAGAACGCAATGTGCAACGATCTTTAAAACCTCGGTTTTCAATTAGTAAACAGGAAAGACAACACACATCGAGCAAGCAAGCACACAGTGACGATACGACCAAAGATGAAAACGCCCAGAATATAGATAATAAAACATCAGCTCTCGACGGATGAGGTCGGATTAATTTTGTACCTTTTTGTCTTCACAAGTGAGAGGGCAGGATCCCGTGCGGAATTTAAGCTAAATCCTCCATCCATATTCATAAGGTATTCATAAGGTTTCAGATATGTCGACGAGACTTTTGCTGTTTGGCCTCACGGTAGTGAGAACTTGAATTATTTTTTGGGCCATTTAAATTCAATCCACCCCAACACCCGTTTCACAATGGAAGTGGAAAAGAATGGCTGCCTTCCCTTCCTTGATGTGTTGGTCAGGAGAAAGGCAGATGGTACGTTGGGACGTGCTGTGTATAGGAAGCCAACTCATACTGATTTGTATCTGCAAGCTTATAGTTGTCATCACCTAGCTCAACGTGGAGGGGTTCTTCGAACCTTAGTTCATAGGGCTCACGTCATTTCTGTCCGGGAAAGTTTGCCCACTGGGCTGTCCAATCTAGAGATCACTTTTAGCCGAAACGGCTATAGTGAAGAGCAGATTAAAAGAGCGTTGTGTTATCGACCACATGTGCAACGGGCTAGTGATGACAGCACAGAGTTGGCACCCACTTCAGTGGCCTTTCTGCCATACGTTGCTAGCACTTAAAACACCATCTAAAATTACGACACTATTGGTATTCGTTAAGGATGATCTCGGTTTGCGCAAGGCGGGAGTCTACCGCATCCCATGCAGCTACGGCATGTCATATGTTGGTCAAACTATTAGGACTGTTGAGGATCGTTGTGTTGAGCATAAACGTCACACACGTATTGCAACAGCCAAACAAATCTGCTGTGGCCGAACACCGTTTTGACACAGGTCACCCTATGGATTGCATCAAAACGGAAATTTTGGCATGCTCTTCCAGCTACTGGAACTGTGTTATCAAGGAAGCGATAGAAATAAAACTAGCTGACAACCTTATGAATAGGGATGGAGGATTTTGCTTAAATTCCGCATGGGATCCTGCTCTCTCAATTGTCAAAAAACTCAGGTACAAAACTAATCCGACCTCAGCCGTTGAGGACTGATGGTTTATTATCGATATTCTGACAGTTTTCATCTTTGGTCGTGTCGGCGCTGTGTGCTTGCTTGCTCGGTGTGTGTTGTCTTTCCTGTCTAATCATTGAAAATCGTGCACATTGCTTTCCTCAATGCAGTTTGAAAATGGCAGGGTGGTTTCCTGCCGAAATATAAGCCGACGCCGAATTTCATAACTGGCTGCATACCCGTAAGTTTTTCGTACTCATCGACTAACTTATACCAAAGACAGCACAAACATCCATGCCCGAGGGGGGATTAGAACCACCGACGGGAAACGGCCTCGCGCATCGGTACATAGCGCCTCAATGCTCTCGGCTGCTCTGCCGCGACGATAAACACGTAGCAACTGGAATACCAATATTTAAAACAAGAAACCAACGAACGTCTGCAGCGACATAATTAATATATCTCTCGTGAGATAGGGGAGCTGTGGGCCATCACTTTGCTAAAATATTTATTACGGTTAATTTTGAACGAAGGCGATGGTAAATAACTACAGCGCAGCCACAAGGTCGGGCTAGATTATAGCTCTGAAAAATAAGAGCGAGCAGAGTTATTTGAGGAGCGCCGGCCGTCCATACCGGCTGTCGGGCAAATTAGTCCTTTGTTCCAGCCGCGAGAGCGGCCGAGGGGCGCAGCGGCCGTCTGGGCGTGCTCGCCGCCGCTAACGAGAGTCCCGGCCGGGCATGCGGGGATTTGCATCGCCTGCATATGCATGAGGCTGCAGCGCGCAGGTGTCATAGCGCACGGTCGCGGCCGTCTCAAAAACAAAACCGCCAGCTTATCCAGCCACATGGGATGTGCTCCGCACTCGGCGCGCAGTACACAGCGCGCCACCATAAGGTGACCACACTAAGGTCTTCTTCTTCTTCGGTCCATGTGACTGCAACCTGAGGTTGTGTCCCAGTCTTCGTATTGTACCTTCTACCACCGTTTGTCAGTTTCCTACATGAAGCTGGTTGGTTGGTAGTGTTTTTAGGACAGAGGGACCAAACTGTGTAGTATTTCTGGCTTAAAACCATCATATTAAGATTGAAGTATTGCTTCAGTGCAGCCGGTTAGGACCAGTAGGCGACAGATGGTAAAGGCTGGTGAGAACCACAACAGGTGGTACAATAGGTCGGGTTCTCATGGGAAAGAGCACTGGCAAATTTCCCCGAATTCTAGGAAAGTCCCCGAGCGGCAGGCACTGGACGCCGATTGGCTATAGCCAAAACGCATTCATATTTTTGTTAATATTTATTAAACCAATTATTTATTCAATGACAAATTCAATTAAGAAAAACCCCTCAAAGTTAAGCTATGCCCTGACATATTAACAATTGCTAATTCAATAAACAAAATTAATTAATTTAAGATCGACGAAGCACGGCGGCCATGTTTCCGCGCCAAATTGTGGCGGGAAGACAGTCTTGCATCGAGCCGCCACACTTCAGTTCAGAACAGGCAGTCGGAAGTAACATGTGAGTTCACTACACGCACTCTGAGGAGTAACATGCATACGTAAGCGGTCATAAAACATTGTTTAATCGTAGCAACGCGAAATGACTTTATATTTACTTTAATTTAAGGCTCATAACTGCTCTCTCACTTGTCAAAAACGCGGGATGTTATTATGCAATTTGCTGGTTTTCTGCTTACTTTAAATAAATCAGCTGGCATTCCGAACTACCACAGTTTCAGTCCGTAATTAGATCAGTTCCTGCCAATAGTTTAGCAATTTCAGCCTCATTCAAGATCGACCTGCGTGCTATTATCTGCGTGGGGACATCTACAGAAGTCGTCAAGTTGGTGAACGTTCAGAGCCTCTTCACACAGTGCAGTGGGGCAGTGTAAAACGAGCTTCACAAGGGGCACGCGCAAGACTAAAAAGGGGGAGGTCAGGATGGTGAGGAGACGTATTTGGTGCCGGCGGTTGTGTAGAGTTGAGCGCGGTGGTCGCAGTATTGGCCGTTGGCTCGCCTCAGCCTGACCGTGGCAGTGCAGTGGCAGCCGGCAGGGCCGGCCAGATATTTATCGGCTTAATTCCGGCCGATAGCGGCTGTGTGCCTGTGTGCCTGCGCCCCCTAATTCAATTACACACGCCTGCCTTCTGCCAAACCCGCCCCGCCGGCCTTCCACTCGCTGACCATTCGCAGGAGGCCAATAGCCAGCCGCATCAGCTGCAAGTCTCTGGCAGATTGGCTCCAATGAAGGAAAGCGAGGTTAAGCTTTCATGACCACTGGACGATGAAGTTAATACGCAGCTTTACGAAAGGTATCCTCCCAACACTGAAGCAACTTAAGAGGAAAGCTCAGTCTCCCATTTAGTTTACGTAGGGTAGGAACAGCAGAGGAGCAAGAAAACTACTTTGGGGCCGGCCGCGGTGGCCGAGGGGACTGAGGCGCTCCAGTCACGGTCTGCATGGCCACTACGGTCGGGGGTTCGAATCCCCCCTCGGGCATGGATATTTGTGCCGTCCTTAGTATTAGCTAGTTTGTAAGCAGTTTGTAGCTTTAGGGACTGATGACCCTGCAGTTAAATCCCATAAGCTATACAAACATTTGAAAAAAAAAAAAAAAAAAAAAAAAAAACTACTTTGGGGAACGCCAGCTACCAGATCTGTTTTAGCCGAAGCCTTTGAATTAGTCTTGCGCATAATAGTTGGCAGCTCTGTCGCGAACTAGTTCGCTCTATTAGTTCGTCCGCTCCCACTGACGGCTGGGCGGCGTGGTCTGCGCATGCAGGTGGAGGGAGAATTTCCGCCCCCTAGCAGCTTCATGCGCTTGCTGCATGAGTCGGTAACGATATGACGCAGTCCAAAAGAAACAATTTGTGGATAATTTCTCGCGTTTAAGTTCAGAGTTACCTCTATATCTTGGCATTATGGAATTTATTAGTCACATACTGCAGAATATAACAGAAGTATTGTATCGCTGAACTATGTAATTCTAGTTGGCAGACGGTCACCTCGGAATGGCTCTCACCGGCAGAAGTCAAGCACGTGATTTTTAAGTCAGTCTCGATATTGCCCATCGATCTTCGGAAAAGGACCAAGGAGCGAGGTACGTTTTGCATAATAGTTCGCGACCGGCAGCCCTTTTTTTAGTTCGCGACCGGTAGCTCTCGTTTTAGTACTCGATCTGTATCTCTCATTTTAGTTCTCAGCTCCGGCGCGAAGTAGGTCACTCTTGTTAGTTCGTCAGCTCCCATTTCCGAGACAGATCGTTAACTCGTTAGCTCTTTTTGGCTTTTGCTACCGCCGCTGTAAGCGATTTTTCTTTTGTTATGGTAGTTTTATAATGAACAGTGTTGCCCAAACGTGTGCTATAACACGTATTTTTGGGCAATTAAACATCGAAATGCGAATAAACCAATTATTTACACAAATGGGTGACATAATGGTATTCAACTACTTTTAAATCATACTTACTTATAAAAAATGAAATAAAATTTTAAATGCAGTATTACTATTCACCAAAATAAATTCAGTTTAAACATAAAATATTACGAGTACTAACTCAGCTCGTAATGACAGTAACTGGCAGGAGAGAATCACGTGATTTTGTGCGCGCTCGCGTCCTCTCGCTGTTCCCTGTCAGTCTTCGGAAAAGGAGCGAACGAACTAAGAGGCGACGAGGGATCTGGGAACTAGTTCGCGCAGTTCGCCTGTGGGAGCGCTCTTTCGAACTAGTTCGCGAACTACACAAGACTACTTTCCATGAATTACTTTAGATTCCAGAGATCCATGTTGAGATCCTCGTGGATGTGGTACATGTCAAGATATAATAATTCGTCAATGCAGCATGTAATATTTCTGGCTTATAGCCATCGTATTCACATTTGAGAATCGCTTCCGTATAGCAGATTACAACCAGTAGCCGACAGATGGTACAGGTAGTGTGAGAAGCCTAACGGGCGCTATCAGTAGGTTTGGTTCCCGTGGGAAGGAATGTAGAAAAGATCCCCGAGTTGCCTGTACTTCACGCAAGCTGATTGGCTGATGTATAACGTGGTCGCCTGCCAAAACGCGATCGTATTTTCATCAATATTTAATAAACCAATTGTTGAACACAGGTAGAATTCTGAGCAGGGGAGCCCTCAATGTTAAGCTATGCCATAATAAAATTAAAAATATAAAAATCAATTGTAAATGAAAACATAATACTAACAAGACGGCAGACAACGGGCGTCGGCCATGTTTTGGCGACAGCCGGAGCGAGAGAAGCCGACGTGGGTGGCGAAGTTCAGTTCAGATTCGGCGCTACACTGTTAACACGTACAAGTTGAGATCTGGTGTCCAGACGGTGAACAAGTAATACTTCAGATTTGGTGTTGAACGCTGAGCGGTTGATCAATTCGGGTTCGGCAATATTGTACGGTCACAGCAGATTAATGTTTTATTTAATATCTATGAGCTTTAGTGCAGAGACAAGGAACAATATAGTTAATTATGTGCAGTTTGCTAATTTTCTGCGATTATGACTGATAAATTAGCAGGCATCCCATCATCTTCAGTTCATCAATTAAAAAAAAAAAAAAGTTCTCCGATATACACCATAATATCAGCCTCAAGAGCAAGAACCAAAGACCTGCGTGCGCTGGGACAATTACAGAAGAAGAAGACGACAGGTTGTGAAATAACTCTTAGAACTGATGCAAGCTACTCAGAGCGGTATCAGCAACTAGACGACTGACATGTTCCATAGTCTTGTTACAACCGAGAACAAGTTCACGGTGTCCATAGTGATATGGAGGAGGTTCAATTATAAGAAATTAATAAGAGAATAGGTAGGAATATTCGCCTATGGTGAAAGTAGGGAAAACCAATAGCTAGCTCTCGCAATTCTAATATCAAGTTAAACGCACCCCTACCTAAATCATCTTTTATTTTTCTTATACAAGCTGTAAGCAGGAGGAGTTGGCCACTAGTAAGTTGTAGCTATTTTTTATTTATTTCAAATGTTCAAATGTTTGTTAAGCTTAAGGAACTTAACTGCGGGGTCATCAGTCACTGAACTTCTAAACTACCTTATACTAAAGACGACACAAACATTCAAGCTCTAGAGGGGATTCGAACCCCCGACCGTAGCGGCCGAGCAGACTGACTGGCGCGCTGCCACCGCGGCCGGCTTTATTTATTTATTGATAAATTATTGAAATTGTGTGTTCCTCAGTTTTGGGCCCCTTTTTCAACTAAAGTAAGCGCTTTTAACTCCTTGAGAAGATCTTGTTCCTTGTATGTTTGAACTGACCTGTTTGTTGAAAAAGGGAATATATCATTTACGACAAATTTCATTAAGGAATAAATATAGTGAGACGCAGTAGTTAGTATACACAGTTCTTTGAAGAGGCTTCTACAGGATGTCCGTGAATGTACTCCGCATATTATACGTATTACAAGCAAAATATACCATATGACATTATCGAATGGTAGCAAGCAAAATATGCTAGATTTTTTTATTTTTATGTCACCTGCGTCTGCCAACACACAAATTGCAAATGCAAATTTGTTAAGGCATTTGTGTGATGTGCTCCTTCCGACTGAACTTATAAGCAAGTTGTAGTCACAGGAATTTAATGCTGACAACCTGTTCTAGCTGCTCTTCTTCACACTTTATGCATATGCTGGATGTAAACCTCTTACACGTTCTGAACTGCATGTAATGAACCTTTACAAAGTATAATATCAGTGAGTCGGCTTTAAATCATCTATTAATGTTCATGAAAATATCATTAGCAGACTTTAGAACTAAGCTCGAAATGCTATTTATTACAGTACTTGTATCATATGCAAACAAAACGAACCTTGCTTCTGACAGTGCAAATGATGAATGGTCATTGAGCTACACAAGAGAAAGCAATGGCTCTAATACGGTTCCTTGTGGAACATCACATGTATTTCTTCCCAATCTGAAATGTGTCTTCTGACAGGTAATCTGCAATTCAATGACATCTAAGGCAATATTTCATAATCACGCTATTTAATTAAAATCCATTTGTGAGGTTCTTTACCTTCTGGAAATCTTCAAATATGAAATCCTCCTGAGATCCCTTGTCGATAGCACTCACCACTTCGTGAGAGTAACGAGAGAGACTTTCTGTATCCGTTTTACTGTGAGTCAATATTTCCTTTTGTACCAGGTACTTCATAACCCTTCAACTTTTTATATGTCCGAAAACCCTGCTACAAATCGATGTAAATGATATAGGCCTGTAATTCAGTGGATTATTCCTATTGCCCTAATTCAACATATTTGTGATCTCTGCTGTAATACGTTGACACCTACCGTACTTAGAACGGCCTGTAGCACCAATATCTTGGGCTATATAACTGCTGAAGGAAGGCAGATACAAATGACAGGTAGTCCAGACCTGTGACAAAGGGAGAGTGCCGTAATAAAATCCCGTGATTTTGACAGCAGATTTGGCACTTACGTGAAATTACGAATCAAATGATATCGGTCGCTGGATGATCGGCCCAGTACCTTACAAGTAGTATAAATTAATTGCCGATTTAATCGCATAAAGTGAATTTTCCCCGACAGGTAAGGACCTCCACAGGCTTGGCTGACACCTTGACTCCCTACTGGCGGGGAATTTACAAATTTATCAAGACCCATTTAATTAATACGGGAATGAAGCAATATGTCGTACTCTTGAAAGTGCCGTTTGGGTGTTAGTTTAAATTCGCTTCTTCCTCACCAACGGCGGAGGGACACACGCCTGTGCGCCGTTGGGCTGAAGAACCGCTAGTCCAGGTGTCCCAACCGCCTAGGGGGCCAACCCTGCCCGCACGGACCGGGGGAAGTGCGCAGAAGGCGCGGTGTCAGGTTGGCTGCGGAGCCTCACTTCTCGGCGGAGCGATACAGTGTCCTGGATTGACGGACATAAAAATGACGGGAGACGCTCCCGACGCCCCAGTCGTGCGCAGTTCTACCCAGTGCTAGTTGAGCGCAGTCATTATCATCTGCAGGTGGACTGCCGCCATGATGCACAGGAGCGCAGACTAGCAGAACCTAGTGATCATGAATCGTACTTCGCGCTACGGTTCGGTGTAATAACCAGTTGGATAATATTTATCGGTTATGTTTCCGACGGGACGAGGAAACACGTTCGCCAATCAACGGGCGGAAGTGTGCAGAATGTTACCGGTAGGACTGTAGCCGTTGCCCCTGCCTGGGCTGTTCCGTTAACTCTAATGACTACCAATCTACGTAATGTGTTTCTCAGCGCACTCTCTCTCTGCTAGGGGTCGGGCTATTCCAGGTTAAATGATTTTACTGTTTAATTGACTTTCATTCTGTCTTGGTCCTGCAGCGAGATTAGTTATTATTACTTCTATATTTGATTACGAAAGTAACCGTCTTTCATGTGTAACAGGCTACCTCACATTCCTCTTGCTTGAAGGAACAATACCGACAATTATATTGTTTGCTTACTTCGTCTTTAACTTTTCTATTACTAATATCAATAGCACTGAAACCCTGCATTCGATGCCAGCCACGGTCAGGCAGCAGCAGAAGTATAGGTGAGATGTTGATCGCCACTTCTCCAGGGGGAGCAAGTAGCACAAGTAGCAAGCAGCCATTTCCATCAAACCGAACATTCCCACCAGACAACCCACGTCTACAGGCTACTACTCCGAAACTGGCCCATAGTCGAGCCGCGGCGGTGTGGCCGAGCGCATTGAGGCGCTATACTCCGAAGTGCGAGGCCGCTCCCCGTCGGTAATGGATGTTTGTGCTGTCTTTACTATAAGTAGTTTGTAAGTTAAGGGACTGATGACTCCGCAGTTAAGTTCCTTAAGCTCTACAAACATTTGAACATTTTTGAACCCATATTCGAAGAGTTGAAATAAATTGAATTATTATAAAGAGACGACGCGGAAACATTGAAATCGCCGGTAAAAAAGAAAAAACAACAACAACTTATGCACAACACAGATGGAGAAAATGTAATAAACACTGAAATGATGGAATGTGTACTGTAATTTATTCATAACAGACACATATTCCCAGTAGGGTGGTGTGGCGAAAGGCGTCGTTGCATAAAACTACGTAGCTAGGGGCAGCTGAACCACTCACTGAATGTAATAAACCACAATCAAAATTACGGCGGAGCAGAGAGGTGAAGAGGAAGTAACATAGGATGCCACCGATGTTATCGACCAGCGAACTGCAAGTTACTGCACCACATCAAGTATTCTCGAGGTCTGATTACACAACGCTGAGAAAGTTACGGGCATTAGAATGATAAACATCGGTAGGTGTAAACAGGGCGGAAGAGCTGACAGGCTGCGCAAGGCTGAGTGACGGCCGCTGTTTTTGTTATGCAAACAAGTGCCCCCCCCCTCTCTCTCTCCCTATTCAACATTATCGTGTGCCACCAGTACAGGGAGAGCTGGTCGCAGCCATCTGCTGGGCGGAGAACGTGCAGGTGGTGCGGGATACATATTCATGACACGCCAGGCCACTCTTCGCTGCGGCGATACTCATCGTCGACTCAGCCTGACGTCACACATCTCTGTCCCTGCGTGGCAAACAGCTGGGACTGACCTATAAAAAGCACCGAGTCGGTACAGGTCTGGTGCATCTTACTCTAATTACCGTTCCAGTGACCTGAGAGTATGCCCGTATCTACAGCATGAGCGTCCAAAGAGAGAAAAAGAAAAAAAAAGAGCAAATCACGTTTGCGAAATATGAGCTAAACCCTTTAATGCATAGTGTATCTGATCAGCTACATATCTTATTTTCTCCATTATCTCTCAAACTGATCAACATTTTACCACAAATTCATGTGTAAAGAAGGTAAAGCAGTCTACAATCTGAAGATTGGTTTGACCACCACAGTGCTTTACTAGATATGGTCCTGTTTGGAGGTGGTATGCCGTTGCCTTCCTCCGACCTTCGAACTGATTTACCCAGCCAGTTATAGGAAGACCTACAGTTTAACGTGGGTTTCGAACCACATGAACAATACTGACAGAGATGAAAGAAGTGGAAAGTGACAGATAAAAATCCTAAGACCTGGCGCGGATCGAACCCGTGACTTTCGGATTCATAATCTGCCACTCTACCATTGTGCAACCGAAGCATGCTGGTAGCTCAACCTAGAAATTACATATTGCAGAGCGCTGCTGAATCAACAGCCGCATTGAGTTACTCACAACATGTGCGTTTGCTTACTTTAGTATTCCTCCTTTGCCATGTAAAAGTAGGCAATCACATACTACTGTTGCATTTACTTACTTTCTGGGAAGATGAGAGGCACAATAGTGACATTTACGGCATTGGTTACATCATGGAAGCACTATATAGCTCAACAGCGTTGAACTTTTTGTTGCAAGTAGTGCGTAATAATCTTAAGGATTTTTTTTCCGATTATTTTCTCAGAATATATGCACTATACATTAAACATGGTAATTTTTATAGCTTCAAATAAAAAGTCATGCATTAAAGGGTTAAACTTATCTAATGATACGTATCTAATGATACAATTGATACATGGGGTAAATGTATTAAGTATATGCAGATGCTTCACAAACATTGTTAAAGAAGAGCATCCACATACGTTGCTTTTCAGGGTTCAGAACCTCATCGAGATATAAGGAAAGCAGAACCATTATAACAGAACTTAGTCAATAAATTTGTTTCTCCTAGATAAGGAGTCAAATATAAATATAACCTATTGGAATAAGAAAAGACCTAAATCCATATATCACAACCAACTAATTATTAGTTGGTTTTCTTGATTAGCATGTTCAGGCAAATAGAAATAAGGATTCCAGATAAAAATTTAAATCACAGTATCTTGTCTTTCTACGGTACGCTTGTGGTGAAATAATGCCTGTATGTTGCTCTGAACATTACTCAAGTTAAGTGAGAACACCCCATGGAGATTCATTGAGTAGGTTTGGAAATAAGAGTTTTGAGTTTGATTTACTATAGATGGATGTTACAGAAATACGGGGTAAAAAGTGTTTGAAACTGGAACTTGAAGCTACTGATATTACAGACAGATCCAAAGTTTACCTGTGTTTCAACACCACCTGACAATGTAATAAAGTGACTGCATTCATGTTTCTTATTGTTTGTTTGATATTGTGAGTTTTATCTAGAGGAAATACTCGAAATGTATTCGAATGGTACAAGAGGCGTCAAGATAGATGGGCGGTAGGTTGAATCCCTAAGATTTGCAGATGACATGGTGACCTTCGTAGAAAATCAAGAGGCACTGTCTCGATCTAAATGGAGTCCGTGCTGCTTATGGCATTAAAATTAATAATAAGAAAATACAAAACATTGTCGTAGGTTTAATAAAAAGTGAGAATTAAGTAGGTTTCAGATATAGAGCGGGCTAAAATATCAAAGTACTTTGGAAATTGGATTAAGGAAGACATGGATTGCCAACAAGACATCAAAGTGAGAATGGTTCGCCGGCCGCGGTGGCCGAGGGGACTGCGGCACGCAAGTCACGGTATGCACGGCCGCTACGGTCGGGGGTTCGAATCCCCCCTTGGGCATGGATATTAGAGCCGTCTTTATTATAAGCTAGTTCATAAGTAGTTTGTAAGTTTAGAGTCTGATGACCCCGTAGTTAAGTCCCATAAGCTCTACAAACATTTGATCATTGAGAATGGCTCTGGCGAAAGAGGCATTTCAAAAGCAAAGGACTCGTAACTAGTGGTTTAAATAAGGAATTAAGGCAGTGACAGGTAAAGTGCGTAATATGGAGCAGGAACGTGGACTTTGAGAAAGAAAGTTGAGAGGAGAATTGAAGGTTGTGAAATGTGGATATGGTGTAGAACGGAGAAGACCAACTGCATTGATAAAGTCAGGAATAAAGAAGTACTGAGAAGTTTTGGTAAAGAACGAAAGATGCTGTTGACGGTGAAGAATAGAAATCTAAATTGGATAGGCCACAATCTGAAACGAGATTGCCTTCTAGTAGAGGCAATTGCGTTCCGGGAAAGAGAGAGCAGAGGAAGGTACCAGGTGCTGGATGACGTCAGCAGGCCACAAGGAGGGAACCGAGGAATGGAGAGAAGAGCAGAGCAGACGACAGAAGCACGGACGGCTATGCAGTCAGAAACTGCCGCAAGGCAGATGCCCAAATGATGATCATGCCACTGTGAGTGTATTTTGACATTTGAAATACAACTTTAGTCTTCCGTCTCCCATAGGTTTTATATATGTTCCTATTTAGGAAACCCAACAAAGACTCTGAAATGCTTTAGAAAGTTTTTTTCCGATGCGCATTCAGAAGTTTTAGTCAAAATGATGATCCAGACGACTGTGTGAAGACTTCTGACGACGATTCCACTGACAGTGACAATGTTAAACTTTAAAAACGGGGAAGGTGGCAGAGTTTCAAGCAACAATGAAGACGATTATGTTGGAATGAATTGAACGTTTTGCCATAATAGTAAAATTCAAATGTTTGTATAGCTTATGGGACTTAACTACGGGGTCATGAGTCCCTATACTTACAAACTACTTGCGAACTAGCTAACACGGCCCGAGGGGGGATTCGAACCCCCGACCGTAGTGGCCGTGCAGACCGTGACTGGAGCGCCTTAGTCCCCTCGGCCACCGCGGCCGGCTCATAATAATAGCAATGATTGGTGCGTAATTGGCTTTCAGCCACACTTGCAACCAATTGAAAGTTATCCTGACGGGGGTGAGGGGGAGGGAGGACGGCATTACTTTGCCAAAGCAGTCTCATAGTGATTGGCCTGATATTAGTAACAACTTGTTTGAGCTGTCTTGAAAGCAAATATGAGCAACTGATTGCTGTCATCTTCTACACAAATCTTTGAATGTTACATCGCAGTACCACATAGTTGAAAATTATCTCTATATTTCACTTCGAATAAAACTACTTTAATGCAGGTACATTTTCGTTTATTATGAAGAGTATGTTAACATCGAAGTCTCCTGCCAGTACACCGCGCAACATCATTATATTCACAGTAAATAAGAAGTGTTTGACTTTTCTGAATATGTGTTCACGTAATTTTGTCATTACCTTTTTTGGTAGAGCATAATGTCTTGATTGCCGTGTCTTTCACCGGTTTCTGATGACCATCTGCATGGCGCGGCCAAAGACGTCGCTCTTCTTTGACTCTTGTCTCTGTTTTCTATTCATTATTCTTGATTATGCCCTAGACTGATGAGCTATACACAAGAATTGGCTGAATGAGGTTTTGTAACCTGCCTCATTCGCAGGTACAGTATTATAACTTGCCTTTATAGTTTTTCAATTAGAGTATGAATCGTTTCGGACTGAAGCGCTTTTTGTGCATGCACACATATTTTGTATTTGAGAGTTTCCAGTCATTGGCTATAAATATTGTAGAGTCGAACCTTAACAGTTTGCCTCTCCGCCTACACATGCGCAGCTCGCTTACGTTGAGTGCCAGCTGCCAAACCCTGCAGTAAGCGTTGCACACCCTTCTGCGCCTCGCAACAGTTTTCTCGGGTTGCTGCTTACATGTACGCAACAGTATTCTCACGATCAGCCTCACGGAAACTCATACTACCAGTTGTTATACAGGCAGAGTAATTATAAAGTGTATGAAGTCGTTTTTAATTATTTTATACAGGTAAATATCTAAACATAACTTAATAAATCATACGCTGCAAATAATGTTTTTCCTCTTGAATATGGTGCCGGCAACTTAATTTAGTAAACCGTAGACAAATTCGTCAAAGAGCATAGTCACTAAGAAAGGCGGTGAACCAGAGAGAGAGAGAGAGAGAGAGAGAGAGCAAGCATTTACTGCCTTAGATATTTGCACAAAGACATTTATGTGGCAAGTTTGACGTCACGATGTCAATCGACAACAGCATAGTGAACTGTTGCATCTCTTTGGAACCAACTTCAACGCTGAGAGAACTGTCGATGGTGTCACCTGCAAGGACGCATATCACAAATCCGTTTGACAACGCGTATATCAACTTTTGACGAGATAATACTCCTTCACATTTCAATGGTGTACGAATGCAGTTCAACAAGACATCACGTCACTTTATCGGTCATGTTAAAGTGGCCATTTTTTCCCCGAGTTGTTACATCCGGGACAGCGTCTGCATTCCAGTTTTACCGTACAACCTCAAAAACTGGCGTCAACGCATCCATTTAGCTGTCGTTAATGTCACTCTTTGGTATCTTTGGTTCGGGTAGGGGCCCTGTGACAGAGGATGTAAACATAAAACATTCATATGCACTGCAAAAATACTTAGTGTTCGTTTTTAAAATACTGTTTAATAGGACTGCAGTCTCTTTATCATTATCAAAATTATTGGCTTTATCATTGGATACGTGCTGCTGACCGTAGGAATTGACAATTGTTTCAGTGTGACAGCGCGGATACGTCTTTTGGTTGAGAAATACACTGTCATTCGTGTTCCATACCCGATTATTGACTGTGAGGAACACAGGTCAACATTGTGTCCTTAACTTATTTCCTTAAATCTAAAAGCAAAGATTACATAGTAAATTATTATTTCGATGTTCCAAATGGGTGATACTGTTTTCTGTTACTGTTCAACGACCAGAATACTTTCAGTGTCAATCTCTACTTTATTACGAAATGAAACAGATACGACGCATTTACGCAGCACGTAGTTTTCAGGTTGTAACATATTTGACATGGTTCCTAAATTGCAATATTAATCATTTTACGTTTTATGGATGACGTCGAATCACGCTAGGCAGGGCAGATATTATTTCTGCATGGTGCAAATATTGCAAAATGACCCTTAATAATGAGAACTACAAGAAATCCACTGAACTTAATTTACCCTATAAATCAGTCAAATCTAAAGTCCGTAAATTCAACTAAATACCTAGGAATTACAATTACGAAAAACTTAAATTGCAATGAAAACATATAAAATATTGTAGGGAAGGCGAACCAAAGACTACGTTTCATTGGCAGAATACTTAGAAGATGTAACAGTTCTACTAAAAACGCTGTGTACACCACACTTGTGCGTCCTATTTTGGAGTATTGCAGCGCATTGTGGGATCCCCACCAAGTGGGACTGACGAACGATTTAAAGAAAGTTCAGAGAAGGACAGCCCGTTTTGTATTACCGCGTTAAAGGGAGAGAGTATCAAGGAAATGATGCGAGAGGTGGGGTGGAAATTGTTGAAATAAAGGCGTAATTAGTTGCGGTGAAGATTATTTGCGAAATTTATTTCACAAATTTTCTCTTCCTAATGCGAACATGTTTTATTAGCACCCGCCTACACGAGGCGACACGATCATCTTAATAAAATAAGAGAAATTAGATCGAAAACGGAAAGATTTAGTTATTCCTTTTTCCCGAGCGCTGTTAGAGAATGGAACTGTAGAGAAATATCATAAAAGCGGCTTGATGAACCCTCTGCCATGCACGTAAATGTTACTTGCAGAGTATTTTTGTACATGTAGATGCAAATGAAGTAATCAAAGCATTTCCACAAGAATAATAAAGTTGAAAACTCCAAGAGTATGTTGTTTCTTCAAAGAGTAATATATTGCCCTCTATTTCGAGTTATATTGTTTAAAAAAATACATATCTTAAACTACACACTTTCTAAAGTAGCCTATTTCCTTCCCCAGCGTTCGAGCAACCTCTCCAGCTAATTTCTATAAAATCGGTTCAACGATTTAATCTTGGAAATGTAAATAGAGTTTATATCGTATTTGTAACAGGCTTTAAAATTAGAATTTTCTATATTCCTTCAAACCGTCTTGATTGCAATTTTTTTTATTAGTTAATGACGCGTTTCGCCCTTTAGCAGGACATCTTTAGATTATCTGCGTGACAGAATTACAAGGCGGAATTACAAACGGTTATAATGGTATATGGGCTTATTTTGTGTTAAGAAGACAGTATAAATGGTAAACAAAGCTTACAATGCGCTCTCCGTGGTGTGACACGTACGTTATTGCGGTGTTTCTATTTTCTTGGAATGTTTTTTTGGTTTTCCTTGTGGCCCTACAAATGTTCGGGTAGCAACGAATTACAATTGGAACATACTCGGTAAAGATGTGAGAAACATAAAACCGATTTTTAAGATTAATCGCATTAAGCGCATTGTAAACTTTGTTCACCATTTATACTGTCTTCTTAACACAAAATCAGCCCATGTACCATTATAGCCGTTTGTAATTCCGCCTTGTAATTTTGTGTAAATTCTGTCACGCAGATAATCTGAAGATGCCCTGCTAAAGGGCGAAACGCGTCATTAACTAATAAAAAATTTGCAATCAAGATGGTTTGAAGGAATATTGATTCTAACTGATTGCTGTTGTACACCGTGGATTGGAAATCATTTTATTAGAATTTTCTGGAGGGTAAAAGCTCTCCAATTCACTCATTAACCGTATTGGTGCGTTGTCGGATTTTCAAACCAAGAAGCGATCATCTCTGGCAGTGGTGGGGGGTTCACGCCTTCCCCACAGCAGTGCGCATGCGTGTAGGCACCAGTCTGCGGCCAGTGCACACTAACTACTGATTAGCAGAGGTATTTATTACTCATTGTGCTCCAAACGTGCGACTGTATGTAGCATTGTGGCGCACCTGCTGTGTCGATTATAGATCGCTCATTGAAACGCATGGCCTCATTATTGTCAACCAACGCCAACGTCTTGAATAAAACAACTGATATTCCCTTTAAAATTTCGACTGCATCATTCAGTTGTCTGCCTGAGAGTCAGTATCCGAGTAACGTTAAGTAACAAACCATTTCAGACATTTGTCGCCTGGCCTGCCTTTGCTTTCGGACAAACTACTCACAGTAAAGATGCTGGGTCAGTTGTCTACAGTTTACAGAAATTCGCGAATTTACCGACGCTTTAAAACCAACTACGACCACCCAGAAGGACTACAGTAACATTTTACGTGACGCCAGTATCGTAAATACAGTGCTAAACTTTGCAGGAGGAGTCTCTTTTCCTTCAACAATCTTAAGGTTCTCTCATGAGTGTTTTAAATTACGTTGAAAGTGGCCACAGTACTAATTGCGCCGTTTTATTTTCTAACTTCTCAAATTAACGCGGTGAAACGTAATACGAGGGTGCGAAATTTCAGTTCTGAAGCCACCAGTTAGTCTAAAACTTTGGTCGCCACAACCCCTTTATCAGAATATGAAATAATTCCCCTTCCTCATCCCTGTCACTGTTCGAATAATATCTTTACACATGATACCATATCATATTATACATACCAGTACCATAGTTTTGCGGTATAGCACTTTAATTTTGTGCAGCGTCTTTCTGCTGAGAAGTACCACTGCAGAAAAGATCCATCCACTGATATTTCCAACAAATTCCCCAGTGTATCTGTCTTCAACCAAGTCATGTACGCTGCTGGTACTTACCTTTGCTAATACGTTTTTCGCGTTGGATTCTCGCGGATGAATCAGATGACGATGTGTAAAGGTGTTTTGTAGGATTAAATAAAATACTTACCTTACAATTAACTACGAAACATAAATATTTAATAATCGAACGTGGGAGCTGTAACACTTTTCAAGAAATTCAAGAGCCCGCCACAAATAAAAACACAAATCACGTGTGTCTATCCCCACACCTCGAACACCTATGCGCATTCGCGAATCTGACAGCTTGGACGCGGCAGAAAAATTTCCGAGTAGTGTCTGCTAATTAGATTGTTAGCTGTCATTGTTTATACAGGAAACAGCCAAGGTGTATAGACAAGGTATGGTAGCCGTAATGTCAAAACAAAACTAGCGTTCAATTAGATCTGATGTTTGTACTAATACTGAGAAAGGATGTTAAAAAAAATACTGATACAACTATTTGGAGTATGTAGGCCTGCGTTATTGATAAATATAAACGCCGCTTACCGCTTTCAGCCTTGTACAATTCTGAACCTAGCTCCAGTGTTTTGTAGAAAATAAAATTTATATGTAAACCGAGATCGGCAGCTGCCAATTTTCGATTGCCAGTGTCGAGCTGGTGACCGTAAATTTCGCACTCTGTACTACGACTCAGAAACAATAATCATCATTAAAAAATTAAACAAATTTTTGCACTAATTTTGTTCTGGTTTTGTGATCCGATTGTCCTGCGTTATAACATATTTAAGATGGTGTCACTCCTGTAACGCAATCTATATTTCACTGTACCGAACAAGAAATGAAGACATGGGGATAGTACTCCGATGAGAATAATCCACTTCCGTGGACTTCGGCAGTTGAAAGACGAACTTTCTCTTTGCGCAGGCGCACTGACGTTGTCTCCGCCAGTCCTGACCTCCAACAGCGTTCTCAAAACCGTTTGCTGCTGATGCGGTGATTGTTCCAGAATTACACTTTTAATGCCTTGTTGGGGCAGAAAGTGGCTCTTACTTTCTTCCTCTCACTTTCGGGGCAGTTGTTCTTCATTGGCGGTTGTTCATTTCGCTTTTGCCATCAGAAATGAGTCTATAGCTCATTTGGTGGAAACATCTCCGTATTTTTTGTGCCATTTCACATGGACGACAATTTGCATACAATGAGGGACTCGACTCATTAGAAAGGTCTCCTTTGTCCACGGCAACTGAGCAGGATTTTCAATAGGACCATCGATGTCATCTGTAGTGTCATTTGCATGCACTGAAATGTCACACTACTGATTCCTCGAACCATTTTTCACGCATCAGTCAGGTTTAACTGTGTTGCTCCAGTCGCTGAAGACTTCATATTTCATTCCTTTACTCATTATCGAGTGAAGTTCTACATTCAAACTATCGATATACTGTGTCACAAGAAGCTGAATGTACCTCCAAAACGCTCAGAGCTTTATGACTCGCTACGCCACTTAACTCTCTTCAGAGCTTAAAGATTCGCCCGCCAGTCGATAACACTCTTCAGCGAGGGGCGTTTGAATGGGAAGAGTCCTAGCTAACCCGGCGATAGTAATAACCGAGGAAATTACGAAAGACGTCAACGTTGCTCATGTTTCCATCAAGTGCAGTATCAGATCGTATCGCATAATGAGGTATAAATGCAAAATCTCGAAAGGAACATAAAGTTAAAATTAGCGTTTTGAGCCATCGTACTAGGCTGCGAAGTCACGTTAACAGAGCTTGTCATTTGCTATCGGTATGAGGTGGTCAATGAAACTAATCAATATATAGTTTCCGATTTCGGTGCTGAGCAGCCAGTACTGTTGATTATTAATCATCATACAGTAACAATAAGTGAGAGCTCTGAAAAGAAGCTTACGACGGTATGGTGAAAAGTTCATCTAGGAAAGTCTACGAAAATACTTGTCTTTTTTTGTTTTAGACGCGTCTTTCCCAGAGTCACGCTTTTTCAATATGGTAGTTGTGGTGTCGCACAAGTACAAAGTGCGCGCCACCTACTTTCGCCGCGCGCCGCCAGGCACGCACGGCGCGGCGTTCTCACGACGACAGCCACGAGCGCCCTCTGCTGCAACCCCGCTCGTGGCCACCACGGAAAGACATCGAGCACTTCGGACTGAGATAGCAACCAGTGTGGACTTTCGTAATCAGATAGGCACGATTGAAGACTTTGCTATCGTACAGGCACTAGGCAGGCCTCTAACAAATATGTATCAACATTCTGCAGTACTATGTAAAAGTTAAGTATTGTTACATTCTGTGCAATATATATCTTTCTAATTTACTCGAGTGTTTATAGTTTCTGGCTGCTCCCCTCCGTACCTGCACCAGCGTGCTATTTTTGTTCCGGTGTCGGGCTCATTCCACTCGGCCACCGACACCTACGACGAGGCTGGGACACAAAAGCGGCGACGAAGTTGGGACACAAAAGTAGTTATTCCTCATTTGGAAACAGTGATCAGGTGTTCTATGGACAAGACGCGTCTCACTTTTATGTATCTTACATAACATGAAAACGAGAAAATACTGAGTGTCGCCGGCCGCGGTGGCCGAGGGGACTAAGGCGCTTCAGTCACGGTCTACACGGCCACTACGGTCGGGGGTTCGAATCCCCCCTCGGGCATGGATATTTGTGCCGTCCTAGTTCGTAAGTAGTTCATAGGTAGTTTGTAAGTTTAGGGACTGATGACCCCGTAGTTAAGTCCCATAGACTATACAAACATTTGAACATTTTTTGAACTGAGTGTCACTACAGTGCCTTGAGCTCAAAAGCTAATGTCTGTAGAGAATAATGAAAAATATTAAAAAATAATGAAAAATAAAACAAGAGCAAAATATACTATGATAGTTCGGAAAATAAGTTCCGTAAAGAATCGAGTACATATGCCGAAAGCAATTCGTTTCACAAAAAGCTGTAACAGTTACACTACCTGTCAACATAGACCCCGTAATTTTACAGGCTTGGTGTCCGTTTATGTAGTTCTTCGTTGCCGATAATGTTGTGAACCATGTAGTAAATTGTTGTTTCACCTCTTCATCAGTGCTTATCAGCCGGCCGCGGTAGCCGAGGTGACTGAGGCGCTCCAGTCACGGTCAGCACGGCCACAACGGTCGGGGGTTCGAATCCCCCCTCGGGCATGGATATTTGTGCCGTCCTAGTTCGTAAGTAGTTCATAAGTAGTTTGTAAGTTTAGGGACTGATGACCCCGTTGTTAAGTCCCATAAGCTTTACAAACATCTGAACATTAGTGCTTATCACCAAGGAACGATTTCAGAATGATAAATTTTTAAAACTTTATACAGACTTAGCAATGAATATATTTGGCTGGCAGATCACTTCCTCTCCAATAATCACGAGTGACACTAGAGATGCGAGCGGTGTTTTTCCATTATCGCCATAGAAACGCAGTACCCAAGATCTCACCTATGTAATACCCTAGCTGTGCTGATAAAACACAAACGCTCTGGAAGTCCTTCGCTGTCGCCGCTGTCCACCTCTGGAACAAGCTCCTCTCCTCCTTTCACACTATTCGATGTCCTGGTTTATTTCAGAAAAAGTTGAATCAGTTCCTTCTGTTTTCCTCTTAGATGTCCTGCAAAAAAAAAAAGTGTACGGGCAATTTTCTCTGTCAGACAGTGAAGCCAGTACATATCTCTTCACCCCGTTCATTGCTGATCCTCTTCTTTCCTTTTAAGTAACGTCACCTCCTCTTTCGTTATATTCATAATCTACGCCATAGTACACTAAAGTTTTCCCCCCTTTCCACCCCTTTCTCCATGCCCATTACTGCTAGCACTCAAAATTACAACCTTAGTTTCTTGTGAATCTGATATTTTTGTTTTATTTATCCAGTAAGAATATAAACAGTGTACATTTTATATCTGTAGCGTTTGAAACTTTAAATTTTCTAAATGTAGTGCGGCTACCGTGATATATGGGACGAAAAAAGTGGATCTCCTGGCTAGAAGTGAGAGTGCATGAAAGTCCAAAACTTGCTAGATCAAATAAATGAATGAATAGCTAAAAATAAATAAACAAACTAAACTCAAACTCTTCTAGGACACACAGCTGCCAGTTTCGTATTTGTATACTTGAATACTTTGTTTAAGAGACTTGTATGAAATGCAAGATTACGGATGTGTTTGGTGTCGAACATGACAACATATAATTATATACACCAGTCGGCGGATTGCCGTCATAGGAGGCAGTTGCACTTTAAAACAACCATTCCGGGCCGTGTCTGCATACTACGGGTTCCGTAATATAGAAACCTAAGGCCCAAGTGAAATGTATTTTATGTTAAAAGTATGTAATGGATTTACATTAATTTTGAATTGAATAGAACGTAGATTGTTTTGTGGTAAATACGGAGAGTTAACGATGAATAAGCTCAAAGCCTGAAAACTTCTCAGGAACCAATCGACAGGTGAAATTGAAATGATCGTATTGCTTTCCGCGGCTGGGATATCCCCAGCAGGGTTCGGCTGTCTGCAGCAAATATTTCTATTGGCGCCGCTTCGGCGACTTGCTTCCGACAATGATTATGAAAGCGATGATTAACACAACACCCAGAACCCTGGCGGAAATCGAATTCGGGCCCCTTGTATTGGTGGTCATCGACGTTGTCACTGAGCTACGCAGACGGACAATCAATAGGTAAATGAACAAGATACAGTATTTAAATCTAAGCAATTCGAAAAAGATACTACTCGCTCACAATTTGTCTATTCTATGGGACCTTCTGACTCATACCTGAAATGCGAAACAATCGTTGTGAAAAACTTATATTTCTCTCTATAATTAAGTAAAATAAACTATCCGTCATGTCTTGGGGACTTTCTGGAACATTCTAGGGGTAGAACAACAGTTTTAAACGGTGGATTACGGAGGGGTCAGAGCGATTACCCGAGGCTTAGAAAATTATATTTTCAGGCAACGGCATGAGTGGTGAGGGTGTGATTTAATACATAGTCTCAATAGGGGCCTACCAGATCTACTTTACATCATGGCCACCAAGCCTTCTGCTGCGATAGCAAGAGTCAAATGTGCAAGGCGGAGTGCGGCCGCACATGAATCAGTCTTACTAAGCCTATGAGGAAAGGAGAAGGCGAAGGTCGGAGGTTTAGGCCCATTTTTAGTGACCAGTGTCACTAATACAACGTGCGATATGAGCAATTTATAATAATGTCTCGTGTTATAACAAGACAACTTTAACTTCCCAGCATTCACTTCAACATTTGAGTTTGTAAATGTGAGAATAATCGTGTGCGTTAATGACAAATATTTATTACGTATACCTCCTACAATAAGGGCAGCCATTAGGAATATCGAAATAAATATGTCAAAGACTTTGTTAATGGGTCTATGTTACTAACAACAGTCCATATGTATCTGAAATTGCAGAATAATGTATTTTGAAAAGCGAAATAAAATGCAAATATATGATGGTGAAATTAGTTACAACGTAATCCTAATTTTTCTTCGAGAAAGTTTAATTTGTTACGCTTCGAATCTATTCTTCTCGAGCTATCATACCTGCTAAATATCCCATCTTATACTCTTACGTTTGTGTCCTCTCCCCACGTACCACCATCTCGTACCAAGAAAATTATTCCATCATATATTGTACGTACAGCTTTCATGAATTCGTCTCTTTTAGTCAGTTACGCTTCCGTTTTATCAGTCTTCCTATAACTAAACTTCATTATAATTTTGCTTATAAGATAGTGAAATTGATACACTCGTATTTACGAATGCCTCTAGAATTTCGAAGTCAAATTTGGCATTGATCTTACTCGTCAATGCGTCCTACCTTTTTTGTGTTTTTTCATAAATTTATATTACTACAGTCAATATCGTTTTTATTGCAGTAACTCTTTACGAATGAATCCGTTAGTAATGAACTTCTTGTACTGTCCAACACGAGAAACTAGTTCACCATAATTTAACAATTTAACTACTAAATTAGTGTTATTGACTCCCACCTACATAGGTAGAAATTATCATCAGAATAAAACACGAGAAATCAGAGCTAGAAGGGAGAGATTTAGATAGTCTTTCTTCCCGCGCACTATTCGAGAATAGTATAATTGTGGTTCGATGAACCCTCTGTCAACCGCTTAAATGTGATTTGCAGAGTGTTGTTAAAATGTCTGTTAAACTTAAGGGACTTAACTGCGGGGTCATCAGTCCCTAAACTTACAAACTACTTATAAACTAACTGATACTAAAGACAGCACAAACTTCCATGCCCGAGGGGGGATTCGAACCCCTGACGGGGAACGGCCTCGCGCATCGTAGTATAGCGCCTCAATGCGCTCGGCCGTTCCGCCGCGGCTTGCAGTGTGTACCTTGTAGATGTAAAAATTGGTATAATGCCCTCTATTCCGAAAAAGACACAAAACAACGCCTAACAATTTACAAGAAAGTTGTATCAAGAGAAAGAAAATTAGATTCGTTGCCTTTGAGACCAAAATAATTTTGTTAAGGTAAGTAATAATGACGAGGGTAGGGTGGTCGCACTTTCAAAATGTATTGTTCAAATGTTTGTACAGTCTATGGGACTTAACTACGGGGTTATCAGTCCCTAAACTTACAAACTACTTATGAACTACTTACGAACTAGGATGGCACAAATATCCATGTCCGAGGGGGATTCGAACCCTCCACCGTAGTGGCCGTGCAGACCGTGACTGGAGCACCTTAGTCTCCTCGGCCACCTCGGCCGGCAGTCGCACTTTCGAAAAGATTGAAAAACACTGATATTACACATAAGTTGCTCAAGCAGGAGGCGAAGTAGTGAGAACTCCATGCTCGGACAATATCAATAGGATTTTTTATTCATGTTAAGCAGAGAAATTTCTCAGAGAATGTGCGTTTGCTGTGAGATCAAAGATAACGTTCATACGGAATGTTGTCTTTAATTCGGGTAGCGATATCAAGCTTTATTTGGTCGGTGGATTGTGAACTATTCCATCGAGGTAGTTTCCGAGCACAAGGGTTCAGTGTTGCTGACACAGATGAACTGTGCCAGAGGTATTTTAACACTCGCTGCGGCTGACGCTATCCTACAGTGAGCGCGGACGCTTATAAAGCGTCAGCCGCAGCGAAAGCGTTAAGGGTATATTACACGGAGCGTATTTGGTCGCTAGTCGCTGGCGAATTTGGACGCAGCTGCTAAATTCGCTCCGTGTAAACGAGGACAGCGAGCAAAGTCGCTCCGAAACGCGACCGTCTCAAGTTGAAGGGTGGGCTACTTTAAGACGCCGGTCGCTGGCGTTTCTGGTCGCTCGCAAGAGTTGGTAGCCCCGAGTCATGTACAGGAGCGTGTTAAGTAGCCACCAGTCGAGTCAAGATACCGAATGAAGTCTAAATGCTGGCGATGTGTTTCTCGCAAGAGAAACAATCTACAACAATCTACCAAAACAATGTACAACAATCTACCAAAAATCGGAAAAGTAGGGGGGGGGGGATGGATAATAAGGTGGATTGGGAGGAGGGATAAATATAGTGCTTCTGCAAATCTTTTGAGAGAATTATTGTATGGAGATCCTTCTGCCTAAAGAAATATAATGAGGATGATTTTGTTTTCATGTGTTTGGTATCCACATCCCCCAAGTGATCTTCAGTATTCAATTCGTCATTCGCCAAACAGTTGGTTAAATAGGGTGTCTTTAAGTTTAGCATTTAAATAATCATTTTAATGTCCCATAATACCGGAAAAATCTGATAAATTTCCAGAAATTTGACTACAATTCGACCTCATATATTGTTTGGAGGGAAATAGAACTGTTTGGTATCACCTAACCTCCAAAACAATTTGTCATATGCTACGTCACGTTTCAGTTGTTTTTCCGAAGACGCTAGCGTCTGAAGTCGATGCGTGTCATTGCGTCAGCGTATTCATTCGCGGTTCGCCTATACGCCGAGTGACAACAGACGCCAGCTACTAGCGACCAAATACGCTCCGTGGAATATACCGTTTAGCAGAGCAGAGATCGGGCAGGTGCAGTGGCAACACTTGTACCGCAGTGTGATATGAACAGCTGCGGCAGTGAAAGCGTGCAGCGCCCGAGGCGAAAGGCAGGATGGGGGGGGGGGGGGGGTCGCCCTGACCTGTCCCACGTGCACGGCGCGTGGCCGCCCGCTGCCTGCGTGGCCTTTTCCGCCCCAGCGCCTACGTTAACCTCCGTAAGCAACGTTCACCGCAACCGCGTTGTAAAGTTTACCAATCTCTTTCAAGATAAGGCCGCGTCCTGTTATCTTCGAATACCATGAGATTCAGGCAATCTTGCGCGGACGAATCGAGCAGTGTACCTCGTCATTACTGAATATTAAATAATACCCAGCTGCCAGGTCACACTTTGCGCCGACAACAATTTTTCTCGAAAAGTTTCGTTACTTTTTTCTTTTCCTTGTCGGCAAGTCAGTAATGAATCCAAGGCGTAACACATATCTGCAGGTTATTTTTTCTTCTTTTCTCCCAGCCCAACACTCACAGTCTAATAGGAATACCGGGATTATTCAAACAAAGACACAGCGAATTGTGTTGCTGCTAACGAAGAAAAGATAATATATGCCACGGTGGAATAGCCGAGCTCACCAAGGCGGCTTGCTGTGGTACGCGTGGCCGTACCCCGTCGGAGGTTCGAGTCCTCCCTCGACCATGGGTGTATTTGTCATCCTTAGTTTAAATAGTTTGTAAGTCTAGGGACTGTTAACCTAAGTCGTTGAGAACCATAGGATTACAAACATTGGAATTTTTGAAAATATATTAAAATGGAGACGAAGTTTATAGTTTCATGCATGTGAAGAATACCCTAAGTGAAGGGATCAATGTCAACTGAAGTAGTCGACAACAATATTTCAGTTCCTAATTTCAATTTCAAAAAAGTATAAATCTTCAGTTTCCGAGTTTAGAAAACCAAATTGTTTTGACATAATTTTATTTACCATACAGTCTGTTTAGAGCACGTATTTCATGGCACAGAAATATAAATGGCGCTAGCCAAGAGCAACACGATGAAGTGCGCTCCCATAATCCCTTTTAGAAAGTTCTAGAGCAAGCAGTTCTAGTGATGACTGTATACTACGTATGTGGTAGGTGTCAGAAGCAACTACACAGCAACACAATGTGGTCGAGCACTGATAGTGCCGTCAAAGTTGTAGACCCTATACTAAATAAAAATAAAGAAAAGCACAATTATCTATGAAAATTATTGGGTAAACCCCCACACAAATTATTTGAAGAGCTTAACTCGAATGTATAAAACAGATTCAGACATCTGATTAAGTTACAAATGAGACCATGTGCTATATATCTCCCAATAAGTATGCAAGCGAGGAAAAGAAAGGTATGCAAACGTAAACGTTGGAAAGTGTAACCGTAGTCTTCTGCAGCCCTTGTCGCTATCAAGAAAATTGTTCAGGGTGAGATACCGCACTGTCAATGTTTAAAACTGTCCGAAGTTTCTGAAACTGTTAAACTGGCCTTCGCTGGTCAGTTTTAAGGATTGGCAATACGGTCTCACACCCTGGAGAATTTTTATTCATACACTAACATGAGAAAAATTGTTGCATGGCGCTACGTACTATAATTATCAAACACCCAGTAATTTCCGATTTCTTTCAAATTGCTATTTTGCCTATCTGAAACATAGATGTATACAGCTATGACTATTACATTTGCCCCGGTCTATGCGATTGGTAATACCGATTCGTTGGACACGCGAAATAAGTTAGTGTTTCAATGAACGCTAGGCCTCTATGTTAAGTGAAAGGTGTAAGTAAATACATTCTGCTAACCACAGTACAGTGTGTGGTGTAGGGTACTTCGTGAACCGTTATGAACCCTCCACCCCTCTGCACTCTACTCTCCTTTCTCATACTTTTGGGAAAGTAGCGAGGGTGAAATATTGTTGGATAAGTTTTGTGTGACCTTTAATATAACTTTACCTACATGAATTTTCGCTAAATATATGTAGGAGAGAGAAATATATAGGTTGTACAAATAAACCATATCGTTATGAGACAGCGGTTTGATTAGGAGGTTGCGCCCTCAAAGGACGAGCCAGTGACGGAACGCACTGATCTTCTTTAGATGTTCTCTACTTCCTCATCAATCCTACCTGGTAACAGTGCAACACTGGCGAGTAATATTGAAGTATCGGTAAAACGATCCGCCTACGTCGGGGTGAACTTCCAACGAATCTCAGTCTGCCAGTAACGTTTTCTCCAGATAGTTTTGAATTTTTAAGTGGTCTACAGCCAAACTTCTAGTTCGTAGCCGACAGAGTCACTACTTCCAGTATTTGTTCCTGTAATGTTTGGTGGTAAATTGTGTTCAGTACGTTATGGTTGCTAATGTTGAGAATCAACTGCAGATTCCTGCGCCACGTTTTCCCTGTGAGTCTTATTACATTTTCTAGGGTTGCGTCTTTTCTGCTCATCCGCGAATAGCGTCGTATATGTCTAGGTTTTTACACTGGCTCATATGTGTGTGTATATGACTGCTCCCAGTATTGAATTCTTTAACAACGTCGTAGTACTTTATTTTGTTATGTAGAAAAAAAATTTGTGCCGTTAAACAGTGCGAAAGAGTGCTAACATTAACAGTGAAGAACATTAAAATGTGATGAGGAGCGAAAAACCAGCCATAAAACGCCCCGCCCTGAGGATGTGTCAATAGAATGAAACACAGGCGGTGATAAATAACCGCCTCTTATCGTATTTGAAAAGAGAAAATAATTATAATAAAATAATAATAATAACAATAATAACAATAAAAACATCTTAAACGATTAGACCAAGAGACGCATATAGTAAGTAGATTCAAATGGATGTAGGGTGCCGTTCTTATGAGGAGATGAAAAGGCTTGTTCAGGATGGAATAGGGTGGACAGCTGCATCAAACCAGTTTCCGGACTGAAGACCACAACAACAACAACAACAACCTAAACGATTTAAAGCAACAACAGGCAACATGGATAAACAAATGAGACAACCCTTTATATGAAAGAAAAACAAAAAACAAAATGACACGTATCCGAAAGAAAAGATTCCTGTTGCTGAAAATGAAGGTGTGGGAGCACCACAACCTCACGCTTTATGACTGCAGATAGAAACTGGAAATGACGATATCAACTTCAAAATTTTAGATGATAGGGCTATACAAAAGAATTATCATACAATATAGTTCACAAAACTGGATTTTTGTTGCTGTCGAAGGTTTATGTTACATAGAGATGTGTAATCTGATAGTAGAAACAAGTGCTACCACAGATGATCAAATAAAACCCGCACTTCATCACAGTTGGATTGATGTTCCATTTGGCATACCGTGTACCTCCGGTGAGCCGTCAGTGCCGATTACATCTGATTGACAGCTGTCCGTCACCCGACTGTCATGTCCCACACGCAGTTACTCTCATCAACTGGAAATGCATGCATTTGCATCTCGACATACAACGGCACCTCGTTAATTAAGCTGGCAGTTACAACTACCACTCGCCCCTCCAGGACCACAACGCCTGCTGTGGAGAAACGCCGAGAAGGTGATTGTGAAAAGCTCACCGAGCGACGTGGCGCAGGACAATGGTGATTCAAATACACCTCCAGCCATCCAGATGTAGGTTTCCCGTGATTTCTCTCAATCACATCAGGCAAATGACGGGATGGCTCCCCGTTTATTTTCCATCAATACGAGGTTCGGACCTACGTAACTCGCAACAACTGCACATAAAGTCTGAAAAATCTCGTCACGATTCCTGACGGCGATTAAACTTTGCCCATTCACCCGTATAATTTTATGAAGAGGTCTACATCTAAATCCATTCTCCGCAAGCCACCCGACGGTGTCTGGCGGATGGTACTTTGAGTATCACTATCAGTTCTCCCTCCTATTCCAGTCAGGTATTGTTCGCGGAAAGAAAGATTGTCAGTATCTATCTGTGTGGGCTCTAATCTCTCTAATCGAGTAATCAATATAATCCCTGCCTACACCATTAGAGATCATCCCAGATATCGGCCTCTTTCCGCAATATTTGGATCCTTGAATAGTGTTCCTTCGGAAATCACTCTCCAGACCAAATCACGCCTCATCTGTGAAAATAACATTTGCCTACTGGTCGACGGTCCATCAGCGTTGGTGACTTCACTCGAGACGTTCTCTTCTGTGAAGACGCGTAAGGGGTACTCGTACAGTACGTTTCCCGCAATTACGGCCATTCTGCCAAAGCCGTATGTGCACTTTTTGCCTGGATACAGCTTTTCTAATGACGCAAGGAGCTCAGAGGAAGTTGCCATGCAGTACTGTGGAGATGCGACGTGTCCTTAGAGCCAAATGACGGCCATCTCTTTCTGACGTCACAAGGCGGCGGCCCTGCCTTGTTTTCGGGATGTAGTTTCGGTCTCAGTAAATTGTGTGAGTGTCCCTATAGGTAGAGAGAATTTTTTACTTTATATTGCATGAATTTATTAGCAGATTTTGTGCGCGAGTCGGCTAGGCATCTCGCCGACGGTAAAGGCCCTTTCCACCGCGGTCACACTATGTCACGTTACGTAAAGTACACATTTTTCAAAAGATCTGTTTCCATAGATTTAAATGGTGTAGTTCACACCGACCTCGCAGAGACTCGCAGAAGCCACAGACGCCGATAAACGAATCTGCAGGATCGCTCCGAAACCGATCTTCTCAAAACATCTATCGACGTCTGTGGCCTCGCGCATGCGCACTGGCCCACTACCTCGCCGCGCGCATGACCACACCTGTCGTGCAGTTTCGTGCTGTAACTCGTTACACGAAGCTGTATTGCTATTTTCGTTATTTCTTATGGAGCAGTTAATTGAAGCCATAGAACGCGTCCACTGCTGTGGAATACAGATTCGGGAGGAGTATAGAGACAGCAATTTAAAGGGTACAGCATGGGGGCGAAGTAGCAGAGCAACTGGAACAAAATGGTAAGTAGTTCTTAATTGTACAAGTTCAAGCTTAGAAACTTTCGTAATAACCCTTCATAATTGTGTATAGTTTAATAATATTAACAACATAAATATGTGATGTTAATATTTACTACGTTGACTTTAATATTAGCATAAACTTGCATTATTTATACCCCTTAATGAACAGCCCAAATTAAATGTATACGAAAGTAACTCAACAAAAATTACCTATCAAATAATGTTCTCCTGTAGTTGGTGTCTTTTTCACTAACATCGTCGCTGATCAATGTTAAGATCTCTTCATACTCAGGTTTAGACAGCGGAGAGTATATTGTGAATCTGTCATCATCTAGCTTCAAGTCTTACATACTCGCCGCACTGTTCCAGTGTTTGGTTGATTACTAAAACTTTCCGAGCTATTATGTCGTGGTCTTATGGATTTATTAGTGAAGTTTGAGTTTATGTAATAAATCCACAGGACCACGGCATCGTAGCCCGGAAAATTATAGTAACGTTGACCTTTCCGGTCGTGAAAGTTTATCTTTTATTATAATCAGTCTTGTATCACGGTGTGGCTAGTAATAAAGTCCCCATAATAGTCATACCAGATTTTATTCAGACGAAACACCTACCCGTAACAATTTAATATTTGAGGTTTAGCTGCGAAGGGACTACGTCATCTAGAGCACTTCCTACAAAACAGGTAGGAGGAACGTCTACACATCGGCTCACAAGTCTGGCTCAAAGCTGGGTCAGCTTAATCTGCAGGTCTCGAATGAAGACTGTGGGCTGGTAAATCCGCACGCTCCCTATACCATCTTCTACGGACTCCTAACTACGGCTGTCTCGTCTCCTAGAAACCAACAACAACATCCTAACCACGCCTACACTTTCAAGATAGTTTTAGACAATAGGAGAGGGTTCTTGCAACTGTCACCACCTACGAGAAACAACGGAACATTTCAAATTAAGCCATCAAGCCACATCGATTTGAGTGTGTCCTACTTCCATTCTTCCTATGACCCTCGAACGTAGATAACCTTTTTCTGCGCCATACAGCACCGTCAGTGAATGTATACACAGCTATTGTTGATTTCGAGTTATCCAGGTTGATATGTGCCATGACTTCATCGATTAAATTGTGGTAAGTGACTGCAATGCCATCTATCGTACTGAACAGTACGACCACCTGTTGACAGCTTGTATTATTATACCGCGAATAAGTCTCAGGACAAGGGGACCTGGGGAAGTTGTCCTGTGGTCAGCACACCGATTTCGGTTGCGGGGGAAGGGGGGTTGACATTTCACATCTTCCTCTGGACATCCAGATTCAGGTTTACCGCGATTTTCCTACATTGCTCTAGCGAAATTCTTGGATGGTTCCGTCAAGCGAACGGACGACTTCCTGCCCATCCTCAACAAATTCCGAGAAATGCTCCAATGACCACGTTGTCGATGGGGTGTTCAATCATCCTCCTCCTTTCCCTCAGGACGGGAAAGTAGCAGTAAGTGTAAATAGATCTCGAGTGGATAAAATTCCACGAGCTTTCGGTCAAGCACTAAAAAATCAAATGTTTGTAAATCTATCGGACTCAACTTCTAGGTTATTAGTCTGTAGCTTACAAATTACTTAAACTAAGGTAAAATAACCGAAGGACAAAACAAACATCCATGTCCGAGGGGGGGGGGACTCGAACCCCCGACGGCGAACGGCTGCACGCAGCGCAGCACGACGGTCCAGTACGCACGGACAAGCACTCTTTGGCCATTGTCAAGTGGTATGACTGCCTGGTGGCTGCTAGTACGGGTTACATACACTAGGTGCCGGTTGTGACGTCACTGGTGCCCGTGACACCGCCTTATATGGGCAAGCGTTGAGTCGGTGTTCGATGCGCTAGCTTTAACTCTGCGACCGCTGGATCCCACGCCGCGCTGAGCTGCAGGTCGCCGCCGTCTCTGTTGAGCGTGTTATCAGTTGTTTTAATTTCAATGGCTTCTTTAATAATACAGAAGCCGTTAGTGTGAGCCACGACGGTGGTTTCATCAAATTTGTTGCGATGGCCGTTTACTAAAGCACGCTCAGCTAAAGCAGATTTGTCAGGGTATCGCAAACGATAAAACCTTTCATGTTTCCTGCGTCGTTCAACAGTTCGTACTGTTTGTCCGACGTAAGACTGGCCACACTCGAAAGGTATCTTGTAGACCCCAGGTGTTCAGAGTCCTGCTGCGTCTTTGACTGTTCTCAATAATTGCCTCATTTTCGTCGGAGGCCTGAAGACTGATTCAATTTGTCTTGCAGGCGGCTCATTTTGGCCGATACTGAAAAGAAAAAAAAGGGAAATTTCTTCTCTTCTTTCTTGTCAAGAGGAATGGTATCGCCGCGAGACAATGCATTGTAACACACAGCCGTACGTAGGTTTATTTTTGGACACCGGTATACGTTATTCATTTTTGCAGTGGTGTCAGAATTTGAGGCTGCCTGTTTAGTGTGTGCTTTTAAATGGATACAAGAGCTACAAAAGCCGCGAAAGGCCACTACTCGCAAATGAGGTGGTGCAGGGTTATCGACCGATATGCAGGGAGGTCGCTCGGCGTAATGAACTTGACCAACAGAGTTCTCCTCGCTAGCTGCGCTTCTGACATGCTATTCTTCATTCTGGCGCTGTCCTTGACCCCTGTGCACGACTTAACAGCATCGTCTATAGCGCGACGTCGACAAAATCTATTTTTGTTTTGGTTGGCGCAAACTCACCATAGTTCATAGTTATCTGATGAGTTTGCATGAAACAAAATTTTTCCCTGAAAAGAATTTAAGTAGTTAGGCGAATGATTCATTGAAAATCGTTACCAAATGTCATAAAACCGAGAATTCAGAAAATACAAATTTCGTTTCAGTTAATAAAGACAATTATGCAAAAAACTGCCTTTTCTGGAACTTAAAAACGGACGATAAGGAAGAGCCATCCAGGCACAACTACTGTACACCAAATATACACCAACTCAATATTACATGATAATAAAACAGCATTTACAAGTTAACACAACGTTAAATTATGGGAAAGATATTAGGCACCGGAGAAAAAAAAAGTTCAAATATTTGTATAGTCTATGGGACTTAACTACGGGTCATCAGTCCCTAAACTTGCAAACTACTTATGAACTAACTAAGGATGGCATCCATGCCCGCCGGCCGCGGTGGCCGAGGTGACTGAGGCACTCCAGTCACGGTCAGCACGGCCACTACGGTCGGGGGTTCGAATCCCCCCTCGGGCATGGATATTTGTGCCGTCCTAGTTCGTAAGTAGTTCATAAGTAGTTTGTAAGTTTAGGGACTGATGACCCCGTAGTTAAGTCCCATAAGCTTTACAAACATTTGAACATTTTTTGAACATCCATGCCCGAGGGGGGATTCGAACCCCCGACCGTAGTGGCCGTGCAGACCGTGACTGGAGCGCCTCAGTCCCCTCGGCCACCGCGGCCGGCAGGCACCGGAGAACAAAACCCATTGCGGAAATATATGGAAACCTTTAAAAGGCGGTTACAATGCATTGCGAAAAATGCAACCCCTGGAGTTCGTAGAAACAATGAAACCAAGCAGATTAATCCCCTAGTTTTAAAAAGAGAGACCATCAAATATTGATGAAGCAAGGGAGACACATGTCTGATGCGCATGAGCGAATAATACTTTGACGTTTGCCCGAAGGAAAAATTAATTTATTTTAACGGTCTCCTTTACAATTTTTCAATGATCTATAGTATAGCATACATTGGTGTTGTTTGTAATTCTATCGGACCAAACTGCGTGGTCATCAGTCCGTAGCTTACAAACTACTTAAACCTAGGTAAACTAACCTAGGGACAAACACACACACACACACACACACACACACACACACACACACACACACCCATGCCCCAGGGAGGACACGAACCTCCACGGCGAGCAACCGCGCGTTCCGCAGCGAGACGCTTTAGATCGCTCGGTTACTCCACCGCGGCAGTATAGCATACATTCCAGTCTTTCTTGTCTCCTGTAAACTTCACTACTTAACATTAAGGGGACCAGGATGCTTCAGCATAGTTACAGCCAGACCTCTTTTTCTGGTCAGAGATTCGCACATTAATCAGTTGCCCTTCATTAGGCAAAAGAAAACGAGAAACTTGGAGAAAAGTGGTCTGTTATCTGAAAAGTAACCGCAGTAACTGTTAATGCACTTGCACCACCGTCAGAGAAGTCGGCTAATGAAGGACACACGATTGTGCCCATGTGTGCAACACAACAACGCAACAAATGAATTGCCACGAATGTTTTCCACCAGGACTCCGAAAATATGGAAATCGCATCGGAACTGTTTGGAGCAAGTATAAGGTCTTCGCAGCGCAGCTTCTGCAATTTTATTACATCGACCGTGGCAAAATTTGGGTGGGAATTGTCCTTCAACAGTTTGGTCGTTCAAAATGTTCAAACGTTTGTAAATCTATGGGACTTACCTGCTGTGGTTCTCAGTCCTTAAGACGCAGTCTAAGATACACAGTCGCGACACTCACAGCTGTGAAAGTTGTTACCAACTGATGGTTGCACGCTCCTAGTGGTGCGCATGGTGCCGTAAGAGAAATGTTTGTCTGTAATTACTTTTCTATGTAATGAACCAAATAGTTACTTTTGAATCTGTTTCTGCTGTTTCACTAGAGTTAGTATCGGTATTCTTCCGATTTTCTGTGATACTCCGTCCCTGAAAGTATCTGCAGAATGACATTTCTGGTATTTCCCTGTGTAGGAAAATGTTATAAAATCGACAGCACACTTAAAATGCATTATGTCGGGGCGGAAAGCGATAACAATGTACTACTTTCGGCGATGGATATTCAGACAGAAAATTCTGAAATAGCATTATTTTCTTTGAGATAAACATGCAATATCTCTTTCTTATTGATCAACTGTCAAGTGCCGTAATTTCAAGAACATCGTAAAGTATGCTATTAACATTCGACAGTCATAGAAACTGTTTCAGGATATTTTCTTACAAATTTATTAGGCCTGTATGAACGTAAATGAATGGCATTTTTTCAACCATGTACTGATTAGTAAGCTAGAAGACGTGCTTTGGTGTCATGGGTGGAAGTGATGACTTATCAGTCGTTAAGTGACTGCATTTCTGCCTGGGTCGCTATGTAAGTGCACGTCCCTCGCGCAGTCTGGTAAAAACATAGTCGACACTGGCCGTTTGACCACTTTCTCCCTATATAGGCTCTCTATGCTTAGCAAGTCGGCGGCGCCACAGAGTGGTGGAATCTTATGAATGCCGCCAAAACCTACGAACAATAGCGTTATTTTAGTTTCTATTTTACACATAGTCTCATGTTAGTTATAAAATCGGCACGCTTCTTATATTTCTGGCAGCGAAAAATAAGAACCCTTTACCATTGATAAATTCTACGCTAGAGGTGCCTTCATGAGGGAGGTGGGGGCATCAAGACGCAAACTCGAAGAAGAGGGCGGTGAAAATGAGTACTTTTGGCCAGCGTGGAGGGGGAGGACTTTGTAAAACAATTTACAAAAAGTGAAATAAAAGATATTTAATTTTAATACTAAGTGGCAAAATCATTTTTATTAGGTAATAAACTAGGAATTCAGGACCTATTTTCTTTATGAGTGCCCCCCCCCCCCCCGAACCAAATCCTGGCTGCGCCACTGCTCAAGGGCATGGATGTGTGTGTGTCCTTAACATAAGTTAGTTTAAGTATAACTACGTAGGCTTCCGCGGCCAGAGTCAGATGACATAAAACTTTTCAGGGTGTTGCATCGCGTCGTGATGTAAAAAGGCTATTACTTTAATAAACTACGTTTCGGCCAACGTTACAGTGGCCTTCATCTGGGTGTACTGATGTGAGCTGGTTGTTGCTATACTTTATATTTACTTTCAATTAGACATTACGTCATAATTAAAAAAAAATCAGCGATGTTATTGGTGGATTTTTGGCGGAAGAATGGAAACTTTATTGTGATAGGATGCTGAGATGGAGGCAAGGGGGTTAGCCGTTTCCTATTGCTTCTTGCATAGCGAGACATAATTGGTGTTCATTAGTTTAAGTAGTTTGTAAGGCTAGGGACTGATAACTGCAGCACTTAAGTCTCTTAGATTTACAAACATTTGAACATTTGGAAATCAAACTTCAAAACACGCGCCGCATATTTAGCCAGTTCTGTGACCAAACTGATTAATGAATGTGACGGCTACGTTAGATGTACACAGTTGCCAGAGCAGTCCCATGAAACTGCGCCCAGCTGCTACAATACATCTAAAACCGGTTCAATTTCTAACTTAGCTTTGACATTGGTACCGATAGATATTTCCAACTGAGCTAACCTCATCTTGCATCATGTATCGCAGATAGCAAGCGCAACGCTGATGCTCTTAGTATCCACCCAGACGGTCTGCCCTTAAACTCGCTGCTATTCATTAGCTTTTCAGTAGCTTCCTTCTGCCAATATGTGGGTATCGTGACCAAGCATACTGATAACATCGCGACCAGACATCTCTCACAAAACGGGAGGTGAGGTCAGCTCTTTTGTGGCGGTGTTGAGGAGGGCGGCGACCGTGGCGTTTCGGTGGCCAGCGTCGCGTCATCGTCAGATAACCCGCAGCTATCTGCCAAGGTCGACGGCCGGCAGCGGGCGCCCGCGGTCACGGTTCAAAACCCGCTGCACGCCCGGCGGGCCGGCGGATTTCCTCGCCGCTGCACGCCTCTGTCCGCACGTAACTCAATTTTCGGTGCGGGAATGAGGATCCTAGCATTAACATGTACGCCGAAAGTGATTGCTTCAGCCGAACGTATTCTAAAATGTGTGTAGCAAGATGAATTATGCCCGCCTAAATAGCCCACTAAATTCAGGTATTTATGAAGTTCGTTAAATACTCTTTCAGCCTCGATTGAATCAAAGTTCTGCACTGTGTTTCTTAATTCTTTCACAAGAATGATATACGGTCTAATATGTGTATTGCATACAACATAAAGGTAAGAAATAGGCATTCACAGCTGCAATGTATTACCCCTCAAATCCAAGTGGTAATGCGGCGGTAGTGTGAATTAACTTAGTAAATAGGTACAGCCGACTTACGGCATGTATTGTGACGTCGCCGTGCAAGCAGCAGATCAGTTTAAAGGAAGACATAGAGGCAGTTCAGAGGCGAGCAGCTAGATTTGTTACTGATAGGTTCGACCATTGCGCGAGTGTCACGAAAATGCTCCGGCAACTCAATTGGGGATCGCTAGAGGAAAGACGACGTTCTTTTCGTGAATTTCTGTTGAGGAAATTTAAAGAGCCGGAATTTGAAGCTGAGTGTAGTACGATCCCGTTGGCGCCTACTTATATTTTGCGTAGTGACCACAGAGACAAGATAAGAGAAATTAGGGCTCGTACGGAGGCATATAGGCATTCTTTTTTTTTCCTCGTTCTATTTGGGAGTGGAATAGGAAAGGAAATGCCTAGTAGTGGTACAGTGTACCCTCCGTCACGCACCTTACGGTGGACTGCGGAGTATGTATGTAGATGTAGAAGCGTGACAGTTGTAAACGGAAAATATATTTCAGGACAGGCTTGAGGTTTTGAGGTTAACGTCAAAACTTTGTTGATCATGAGAAAGAGGAGTCATCGGGCCTGTGGAGAAGGCAACGGCCGGCCGCGGTGGCCGAGCGGTCTGTGGCACGCCAGTCACAGTCTGCACGGCCGCTACGGTCGGGAGTTTGAATGCCCCCTCGGGCATGGATGTTTGTGTCGTCTTTAGTATAAGGTAGTACAAAAAAAATGTTTGTAGAGCTTATGGGACTTGACTACGGGGTCATCAGTCCCTAAACTTACAAACTACTTATGAATTAAGTAACACTAAGGACGGCACAAATATCCATGACCGAGAAGGGATTCGAGCCCCCGACCGCAGTGGCTGTGCAGACCGTGACTGGAGCGCCTCAGTCCCCTCGGCCACATGGCCGGCTATAAGGTAGTTCATAAGTATTTTGTGAGTTTAGGGACTGATGACCCCGCAGTGAAGTCTCTTAAGCTGAATAAAAATTTGACTTTGACAAGGCAACGGGAATTGCAACAGACCTTTCTCATATCGTGTAACAGGAAACAATTTTTTAAATTTTTATTTCTTTTACTGTTACGAATCATGTAAAGAAATACCAATTTCCCCAAAACTACTTTTTCACACAGAATTCATCTTCCGTGCTTGCAAGGGAAAACCTGTCTATAGGATATAGTTTAAAATATTTTCAAAACAAATGTGTTTTTACAAGTGAAAAAAACTATTCAAATGTTTATAAAACTTATGGGACTTAACTACGGGGTCATCAGTCCCTAAGCTTACAAACTACTTATGAACCAGCTAAGACTAAGGACGGCACAAATATCCATGCCCGAGGGGGGATTCGAACCCCCGACCGTTGTGGCCGTGCAGACCGTGACTGAAGCGCCTCAATCCTCTCGGCCACCGCGGCTGGCTTTTACAAGTGAACGACGGAAAATAATTTCATGGTACTGTATTGGCTTCTTAGGGGCAAAACGAAGTATCGGAATGAAATCAGCAATTTGTATATTCACATGAATTAATACCGTAAATAAATTTTGACAAAGAGACAGTGTGCAAGAGGTATTGTCAAATACAGTGACCGGCAGAGTTTCATTATTGTGCATGCAGGAAGTGACGTGTGTTTCATTCGGGATTCACATCTCGTACATCGGATTATAACTCCCAAATAGACGGCAATAATTCAAAACTATGGACACCCCAGCAGGCTTACCTCTAACACGTATTTTCCTTTATAATAATGCCCATATCTCAGTAAGTAAGATAATACGCCAGTCTGAATTATTAATTACTATACTCAGGTTGTCTTATTCACAAAGTCCCTCGTCCATAATCATTCGCTGGGAATCAAGCATTCACAATTCAGAACGGGGGAGTTCGAACTTTTGAAACAAACTCTAAGGTGACTGCCAGATCATAAAATTAATACGATGATTAAAATTAAGCAGCGAAGGATTAAAAATACAATGAATTTAAATGAAAAGTAACAAACGGCGTTCAGTTGTATTCCACAGAATTCTTGAACTTTTTAAATCTGTCCGGATTATCACCTCATCAATTGCTTTTCAAGAAAAATGTTAGTATTATGTCAATTAGAAATCTTAACCAGGGATTAATTAATGGTGCAATATTAGTAATGACTCACTTAGGCCAGTGAATCATCACAGTTTATTGACCCTGATGCCCGGTGGCTTTGAGGTAAAGCGTTCGACTGGAAACCGAAGGGTCGCGGGTTCAAAACCCGGTCGATCTTGGATTTTTTCAGTTTACTTTTTAGCCTATCCTTTACCTCTCAAAAATGTGAGGAGTCGCCAGAAACGACACGTGGTTTGGATTCCACGTTAAGCTGTAGGTCCCCTTTGCCTCTGTCGGATGCCACGGGTAGGCTAGGGAAAAGCAAGTCGCGAAGTGACGTCCAATTGAAAGACTTGCTGCAGGCCAATGAACCACACGAAATTACTATTATCGAATCAGATAAAACTGAGCTAATACCCCGCATTAAACCCACACCTTCTGATGTAACCATGCCTTTCAAATTAGCAATAAAAGTAGCCTTCGCTAAGACCATAATTAAAGCACAAGGTCAGACGCTTCAAAGTGCACGTTTATATTTACTAGAACCTGTTATTTTTCGCATGGATAGTTATACGAAGGGACATGACCCAGCCGCAGCGGATTAGCCGTGCGCACTGGGGCGCCGTGCTGCGGTGCCCGTGGCCGTTCGCGTCGGGGTTTCGAGTCCCCTCCCCTCTCAGGCATGGGTGTTTGTGTTGTCCTTAGGTTAGTTTACCTTAGTTTAAATAGTTTTATAAGCTACGGACTAATAACCAAGCAGTTGAGTTCGATGGATTTACGAACAATTGAACTTTTTCTTAATTTATTGATGACCTCGCAGTTTAGTCCCCTTTAAATAACAACAGCAACAACAGTTATACGTGGCTTTTTCACAAGTTCGCTCATTCAGTGACATCTATATTTGTGCTAAAGGCACATACAGCCAAAGAAAAAACTATGGTCATGTTATAACTACTAACACTGTTTTCAAAGAAGTTTTGTAAAATAGGTTTTCAAAAGTTAAAATGAACATGAAAAAGTAAATATCTGATTTTTGTGTGTTTTACAATTAATAATATTGTATTTAATTATATAAATTTTCTTACAATGAGACTGATATTTGTTACTACTATTCAAAGTTTATTATCTTTTATACGTATGTATTTGCATCTGCCTTTTCTCCATTACTATCTTTCAGATCTGTGACTGATCAGGATAGCCGCGGCGGAACAGCCGTGCGCACTGAGGCGCCGTGCTGTGGTGCGCGCGGCCGTCAACAGTCGGAGGTTCGAGTCCTCTCTCGGGAATGGGTGTATGTGTTGTCCTTAGGTAAGTTTAACTTAGTTTAAGTAGTTTGTGAGTTAACGACAAAAAAACAGGCAGTTAAGTTTCCTAGATTTGCAAACATTTCCTGATCAGGATAGTGTGAATTATTCGCACGGGTCAATTTAATTTATTGTACTGTATCGAGATGCTGGTTATCATTTGTGTGATAAAGTAAGATACGAGGCGCGCTCAGAAAGTAAGTTCCGTTTGGTAATAAAATGAAATTGTACACAGACGCAGAAGGAATTTTTATTGCACAAAATTCTACATCTCTTAAACTACTTTTCCACATAACTGCCGAAATTTTGTAGGCACTTGTCATAGCGTGCCACAAGTTTTTGCATGCATCCTTCACAGAAGGTTGCCGCCTGTGTATTCAACCATGTGGTAATAGCTCTTTATCATCGTTGAAGTGTTGACCACCATGGACAGATGTTTGTAGAGCTTATGGGACTTAACTACGGGGTCATCAGTCCCTAAACTTACAAACTACTTATGAACTAGCTAACTACGGACGGCACAAATATGCATGCCCGAGGGGGGATTCGAGCCCCCGACCGTAGTGGCCGTGAAGATCGTGACTGGAGCGCCTCAGTCCCCTCGGCCACCGCGGCCGGCCAAAGACAGATGTCCGAGCTGTATGGAGGATGATCAAACAGGTCCCATTGAAATTTACGTAAGAATTGTTTGGTCACATTCGGTGTGTGAGGTCAGGCATTATGTGAAAAAAAAAAAAGTCTTTTGACAGTAATCCTCTTCTTACACCTAAAATCTGTCCTTGGTGGACTACACTTCAACGATGATAACGAGCTGAAAGAACGTGTTACCACATGGTTGAATACACAGGCGGCAACATAGTGTGAAAAGGCACACAAAACCTTGTGCCATGCTATGACAATTGCCTACAACATTTCAAAAAAAATGTTCAAATGTTTGTAAATCTATCGGACCAAACTGCGTGGTCATCAGTCCGTAGCTTACAAACTACTTAAACCTAGGTAAATTAACCTACGGACAAACACACACACCCATGCCCCAGGGAGGACTCGAACCTCCACGGCGAGCAACCGCGCGCTCCGCAGCGAGACGCTTTAGACCGCTCGGCTACTCCACCGCGGCACAAAATTTCAGAAGCTATGTAGTTTAACAGTTGTAGATTTTTGTACAATCAATATTTTTTCTGTATATGTACCCGTTCGTTTTATATAACCAAACGGAACTTAATTTCTGGACACGCCTCGTATTTTGTTGTCCCAAGTCGTTTATTTGAGGTTTAAATGGCGTTTACTTGGAGGCATAATGGGGCTATCGTGTAGTAATGAAAAGTCATTCTCGTTGCCCTGTAATGTGGCAAGAAACGAAATGTCAACATGTACGGCAGGTAGGGTGAGGCAGTTGAACACGCAGATGGTGTAGTGGTAGTGGTAGCGGTGGCGGTGGCGGTGCGCGGCGTTTAGCGCAGCGAGCGGAGAGCCGGTGTGAGGGCAGAGCACAGTAGAGGCAGGCAGGCAGTTGGCCATCGCCACAAAGGGTGCGGGGCGCCGGGGGCGGTTCGCGGAACGCCATTGACGCCGGGATGAGGCTTTTGCAGTCGCCGCTTTGTGTACGCGGCACGGGATTTCCAGGCCGCGAACGCCCGCGGAAGCCTCGCCTCTTCGCTTCTCATCTCGCAGATGAGTCGCTCCCACACCGCAGCCTGAAAGGAGCGAAGCCGGCCGCGGCACGTGTTGCTCCTTATTGTGCGCGCTCCACTCTGTTTATTTTCACCGCGTTCCCTCTTTCGAGGACTTTGGTGGTTTATTTTGGGGGGTACCCGACGACTACGGTCATTACAAATTCCAAATATTCCAACACCGCGACTGTTGCAGGACAAGCCTCGCAAGGACCTCGCCCAGCCAGCAAACCACCGTCCGATATCTCAAACTTTCCCTAAAGAATATACGCCGTATGTATAGAGGTTATTACTATTGTTGTGAAGTGTGAATGATGTGTCTGTCAGATCTCGTGAGTTGAAGTTTATTAAGACACGCTGTTGTGGCGCCGGCGCAGCAGAGAGCGTTAAGCCTCCCGCTTCCGGGACGGGGAATCCGTCAGGCAAGTTAAAGACGAGGGTCGGTGTATGGGCCAGCCTGGAGGTAGCTTCTAGGCGTTTCGTACATTCCACTGCCGGAATACTGGCTTAGTACCCACGACCGCCTCAAGAATTCGCAAACATATAGAAAACATTCACACAGAGTTTCATATGTTTTCAGCTATATGCAGACATTTGAGAAAACACATGGGGATTAATGGGCTGGCGGTAGGAAGGGCGTCCAATTACCCCTTAGAATCTAACCTCGCCACGGCATTGGTAACCTTCGCGTCAATGCCTAACAAAGACAAGGTCAAGAAGACAATGTCGTTGATGTTGTCTTCACTCCGGAAAAATTGATCCTGCAACTCCCCACGCTATTCTATCTTGTGCAAGCCTCCTCATCTCCATCGAGCGAGGTGGCGCAGTGGTAACACACTGGACTCGTATTCTTGAAGACGGCGTTGCAAACTTGCCACCTGCCATCCTGGTTTAGGTTTTCCAAGATTTCCCTAAATCATTCGTGGCGAATGCCAGGATGGTTTCTATCAAAGGGAATTGCCATTCCTTTCCTTATCTCTGACGAAAACCATTCCAAGGTGTCCACCGTCTGCAATGACCACAATGTCGACGGAAGGTTAAATCCTAATCTTTCTTCCTCCCTATATCTCTGGGTAACAACAGCACCCCATTTTCATCTGAACCTGCCTTTCAATACAGCATTCCTTCAAGTCTCGCAGTGTCCAAGGTGTCCACCGTCTGCAATGACCACAATGTCGACGGAAGGTTAAATCCTAATCTTTCTTCCTTCCTATATCTCTGGGTAACAACAGCACCCCATTTTCATCTGAACCTGCCTTTCAATACAGCATTCCTTCAAGTCTCGCAGTGTATCCTTTCAATCAATCCCCTCTTTTATTCAAGTGGAGCCACATTTATCCCCAATACTATTCATTACCTCCTCATTTTTACGCCATCTGCCCATCTGATTTTCAGACTTCTTCTGTACCACCAGATTTCAAAACCTTGTATCCTATTCTTGTCTGAACAGCTTATAGTCTACGTTCACTCGTACACAATGCTACAGTTCAACATTAACTAATGTTCTTCACACTGACATTCTGCATTTAATATATTCTCTACTCCGAAAATTAGAAGTTGTTATATCGCCCAATTAAGAAAATCATCTATTGATTTTAATGTCTCATTTCGTAATCTAATTCGTTCAACATCGCCTCATATAATTTGATTTCATTCAACTACCCTTCTTTCGCCCTTGTTAACGTCCATCTATTACACGCGTTTTAAACACACTGTCCATTTCGTTCATTTGCTCTCTCAGGTCTATTGCGGCCTCCGACACAATTACACGACTTATGATTTCTACCTGAATATCCAGTTATAAAATTAGAACGTCATATACATCTTCACATGGCACTCCGACGGCTTCAAAACAATTACCGCGATTCCACTGGACAATACGTCATAGCTGTTAGACACTATTTCTATTAATTTCTGTGGTTGTTCAAATGTTTATAAAGCTATAGGACCAACAGCTATGGTCATATATATATGCGCGGGCCCGAGGGAGAACTCTAACCTGAGAGTGGCTATCGAGTCCGTAGCATGGCGCCTTAGAGCACTCGGCCCATCCCGTGCGTCAATTTGTGGGGTACTCTTGACCGAGCATTACACGGACCACCATTTCAGCTACTCTAGCAAAATTTAAAGTCTTCCTTCCACTTGTAAAATGATAAATGTCCCCGCGTCGAAGGTTGGAGTCCTCCCTCACACGTGTTTGTGTGTGTGTGTGTGTGTGTGTGTGTGTGTGTGTGTGTGTGTTTTCTCTTTAGGTTAGTTTAATTTATTTTTTTGTAAGTCTAGGGACTGATGCGTACAGTAGTTTGGTCCCATAGAATAACAAACATTTGAAACTTTTTAGTTAAATGTCAAGGAACAGGGTGTGAAAATCAGCGTGAAATTATTTTACTTTCAAATGTTCCTTTACGAAATAATTCATTATTGTTCGAATCTCGGGTTTTACACAAATCATTGCAGGGGAACAAGAGAGATGCCCGCACTCCCGAGAGCACGCGTTACTCGTTACTTGTTTATTACTAAGCGATGACTTATTGTTACGTGGCATCAATCTGGTAACACTGAAATGTGGCGTGATTCGCAAACATTCGAAACTACTACCGGGTATATAAAACTCGTGATGGGAAGGTCAGTCCCGAGGTCGTGACAGACAAAAAACAACCTCTCTGGTGCGGCCGTTTTATGGCGTCAAACGCTAAGCGACAGGATTCCGATGAGAACAGCATACCTCACCGGGAAACAGTCATCTGAACTATGCCAACTCGCCGCATATTTTCCGGCGTCGAAGCTCCAGATTTACATTCTGAAATAATCGTTAGACTGGCAAAAAACCAGTGCTCGGAAGCCGGGCGCCGTGGATTCCTGTTTCCACAATGAGAAACGGGCGCATAGTTGAAATAGTGTCGGGCGGAGCTCGAAAGACGTCAGAGTAAGAAAAAGAAAGGACGGTAGAGAGGGGGCAGAAAATCCGCGGATCGCATTCCATGGCGGCTGGAGGAGGGCTCGTTAGCGGCGCCGACGCCGGCTCCAGGAGTCTGTAATGAGAGCCCCGGGGCGCTGACGCGTTTTATGGATGGAGCCATGGCGCGCAGATGCCGAGATAAGGCGCTGAAGGGCGACCACACAGCAGCGCCACGCCCACCAGGCGGCTCCCACGCCAGTCACTCACGGCGGAAGACGCACGACCTGGCATCGGCATGTCTCATTCCGCGATACACATCATACCTGTCACCACTTTGTTGAATACCGTTCCCTGGTCACAACTGAACCGCGGCTGGTGCTTCAGATGACTGGGGGTACACTGCTTTGAGTGCCGGGTCTTTAAAGTGGCGCTCCCCCCTCCTCTTCTTCACCCCCCTCTCCCCCCCACACGGTGTGTCGATGTTTCGGCGACCCGCCCCCTCCTCGGCGACGAAACAGACAAAGATATATTTTCGTTACAAGATCTTCAGAATGTCTTACCTCCACTTAAGCTCGTGTGAAGAACACTGAGCCGGCCGCGGTGGCCGAGGGGACTGAGGCGCTTCAGTCACGGTCTGCACGGCTACTACGGTCGGGGGTTCGAATCCCCCCTCGGGCATGGATATTTGTGCCGTCCTAGTTCGTAAGTAATTCATAAGTAGTTTGTAAGTTTAGGGGCTGATGACCCCGTAGTTAAGTCCCATACGCTATACAAACAATTGAACAATTGAAGGACACTGAAGATCACTATGTGATTGAAATCGATCTGTGTTTTATTTAAAAAAAAAAAAAAAAAACATTAACGGCCAATGCTGCGAAATACATCTGGTGTGTTCATCATTGTGTGGTCGTGGAGCACCTCCAAAAAATGGAATCTTACCTCCACTTGTTTGCGCTTGCTTCAACTCGAGATGAGGCGTCGGCGTACCAAGCTTCTTTATTTCACACTTTTGTTCCAAGCTTATAGCTGAATAATTTTCGCCCACTTTAGGTTACGGTAGTAACACTAAAAGTGAGCCTTTGCGATCGTCTTTTAACAGCTCGAAATTTAAATGAAAATAACGGCTTAACTATTCATCTGACACGAAAATTGAATAACCGAATTTGTAGAGGAGAAAATTCCTTACAACTTTGCTCTCTTGCGTTTTTTTCATTTCTTGTAGCGTTTCAAAGATATTTGCAAAAATAACGGCTATTTTGGGATGTATGTATGTATGTATGTCCGTAACGTGTTCCTGTTTTTAAGACGAACCGACGAACCGTTCAACCGATAAGCACCAAATTTTACAGACATGACTGTAGGCCGCCAGAGACCAGAACCTCCCTTCTTCAAAATTTTCGGACAAAAAATACGGTAGTAATACAACAAAAAAAGGCGTTTGTAATATAATTGTAATTGCAAACGAACCGTTCATCTGACACGAAAATGTAATAACCTAATTGGTAGAGGAGAAAATTCTCTACAACTTAGCTCTCTTATCTTTTTTTTTTTTTTTTCATATCTCGTATCGTTTGAGACATATTTGCAAAAATAACGGAGATTTGACACCCTCCATGGAATTAACGAAAACCAGCCGTTCGTAGATGTCACGTGACATTCCTTGCCCAGAACTGTCTCTGGCATACGCCATCTTGCGTTGCGTATATGATGATTTTCTTATTGCAACTTACACGTTGTCATTTCAAAGCAATGGCGCACTGAAGAATTAACAAAAACACATCGTTCTTCGTACGATAAATGATAATCTAGTGTCTACAAATGTCATATTAGCATCAATTAACAACGGCCATCAATAGTAAGAGATTAAATAACTCATATTTTGATTGATAGTCGTAGCGTAGTGGGCAAGGTGTTGGGCAATGACGCTAAAGTTCGGTGGTTCGGAACCCGCCACTACCTAATTTTTTCCTTAAAAGTGTTTCAGATAGTCTTATTAATTAATTTATTATTATTTAGATTATTATTTTGGTCCAAAATTTTTGCAATAACGTATAAAACTACAAATCTAAAGTGGGCCGTAAAACATTTCAGTGCGATTTTTTTTCTAAAAGGTACTGAACGTTGTTCACTTTTCTTTGATAATAAACACCAACAACATACGAATATGCACATTAACATTAAAAACACAGTAAGTAGGTCTCCAAATTATTAGACCATGAGGGCCACATCTCACAACTGGAACTCCAAGTATGGTACCAACGAATTTTGATGGATCGCAGGTATGTTGTGCGGTAACTCCTCCAGACCACCAAGCTAAAAGGATTTGTTCCAATGCGCCTTGGTTTCCACGAAAATCGCGATCAAAGTCCAGCGCGTAACAGCTGTTATATGACCAAAAATATTCAACTTTTTTTTAACACGGGTACAATATTCAGTGAAAACGTGAAATAATCTTCATTACCGTTTAGAACACAGAATAAGTTATGGAATTTGCCGTTTGAATACACAGTTCACGTTTTAATGTTTCGAATTTATGTTCAAATGTTTGTTAAGCTTATGGGACTTAACTACGGGGTCATCAGTCCCTAAACTTACAAACTACTTATGAACTACTTACGAACTAGGACGGCACAAATATCCATGCCCGAGGGGGGATTCGAAACCCCGACCGTAGTGGACGTGTTGACCGTGACTGGAGCGCCTCAGTCACCTCGGCCACCGCGGCCGGCTCGAATTTATGTTCACGTACATTGTCATAGAATTCATCAACCTGTGCAACATGCTGTTTTCTTAATGACGACGTTTGTTATTTTCCTCGAGCACAGCAATACAAGGTTGGATATTTCAACTGTGCAAACGAAAACTTTCTCCTATTCACGGTCTGATTTCTGTACATCCTTGAAGTTGACATTCGCCGAAAAAAGACAGAAAAAGCACGATTTCTCGTAAATATTACAGCGCATGTCGTCCCCTTTTCAAATAAAATATAATATTCATACACCAAATAAAAGTAGACATTTTAACGATTCCGGCGAGGTATAAAATTTTGTGTCCCAGCCTCGTCGCCGCTTTTGTGTCTCGTTTCCGTCGTAGGTGTCGGTGGGCGAGTAGAAAGACCGACAAAGGAATAAAGGATGCACGCTTGTGCAGGTAGGAGGTGACCAGCCAGTGGGACAGCAGAAACTAGAAACACTAGAGAAAATTAGAACGAGATATCTATTTCATAGAGACTTAGTAATACTTAACTTTTACATAGCTCAGTACTGCAGAATGCTGATACATAGTTGAGCTAGAGGCCTGCCTAGTGCCTATCCGATACCCCAGTCTTCACTGGTGACTATCTGATTCCGAAGTGTTAGCTGGTTCCTATCTCAGTCCCAAGTGAACGATGTCGTTCAGTGGTGGCCACGAGCGGGATAGCAGCAGAGGGCTCGTGGCTGACGTCGTAAGAACGCCCCGCCGTTCGTGCATGGCGGCGCGCGGCGAAAGTAGGTGGCGCGCACTTTAGACTTGTGCGACACCACATAAAACATCGATGTTCGTCGTGCGAAGTGACCAGAATATGAGCTCAAAGTCGGGGGTCAATCACCGAGCGAGGTGGCGCAGTGGTAAGACACTGGACTCGCATTCGGGAGGACGGTGGTTCAAATCCACCTCCGGCCATCCCAGATTTAGGTTTTCCGTGATTTCCCTAAATCGCTCCAGGCAACTACCAGGATAGTTCCTTTCAAAGGGCACGGACGATTTCCTCCCCCATCGTACCCCGAAAATCCGAGCGCAAGCTCCATCTCTAATGACCACGCCTCCTTCGTACATTATGAAATGGACAATGTACTGAGAACCCTCCGTCACGCACCTTTGAGTAGGGATGGGAAAAACCGACCGGTTAAAACCGATACCGGTATTTTAGTTTTGAATAACAGTTTTTTCGGTATTTATTTGGTGTCGGTTGTAACCGTTTTTTTTTTTTGTTATTGCCAAGAACTGGGTGAAACAACCGGTACGACTACTTCCTGTAGCAGTGATTGTAAATGTGTGTTTATTTATCTATTTTTTTAATAATAATCTGATGAAGAGTGACTGAATGTGTCGAAATCGGCCATTTTAGTAAATGAGTTTTGTTGACTGCTTTTACTATTGGATATTAAAGAACAGAGTGTTGTTAGCTCCTCAAAACTTTAAATGTATTATTTTGCTATGCTAACAAGTTTTATTAATGTGATTGCTTGGAAGTGAGGGGCTTTCTTAATAACCAATATGGGTTTAGGTAACATTAATCATGTGGTGGCTCGCGAGGTAGCAGTGCGGTCTGAGGCTCCATGTCACGGACTGCACGGCTGCTCCAGTCGGAGGTTCCAATCCTCCCTCCTCCCTCAGTCATGGGTGTGTATGTTGTGCTTAACGTAAGTTAGTTTAAGTAGTTTGTAGTAAGTCTAGCGACCGATGACCTAAGCAGTTAGGTCTCTTAAGAACTCACACCCATTTGAATATTCTTTGGGTATGTGATGTACAACTTTTCTAGTTCAATTTGCGTAAATTTACACAACAATCATACTGTTAGTCGGAACTGTGACTTTATTTTTCAAAATACTTCTGCAGCACTGATTGAAGTTCATTTACTGACTGTAACTTATATATATGCGCTGGCTCACAAGTCCAACTTAAGGAGTGGTTGGCTCAGTATTCGCAACTGCCGGATGGAAATACTAGGACAGTAAATCCGTATGCTTCGTATATCATCTAGGCTTAAACACACTCAAGAAGGCGTAGTATTGGGAGGGGATCTTGCAAAATATGGAGAGACTAGTGATTAGTCGTATAACGAAAATTTACATAAATTTTAACCAAACTTCCTAAGTTTCGTTTTCGGCCGAAACTAGAAGAACCGAAAATTCGATTACGGTTTCTGTTTCGGCTGCCAGTTAAGTTTCGATCGAACTTTGGTGGAAATAAAAGCAATAAAGAACCGAAAACCGGTTATTTAAAAAACCGGTTATCTTGAGCAGTATTTACAGTGCGGTTGAACTGGTGATGAAAAGAACCGGTACAACCGAAAACCGGTTGTTTAAGCGATAACCGCCATCCCTACCTTTGAGTGGATTACGGAATAGGTATGTAGACGTAGATGTAAAGAATGGTAGCGGTATTAGGTAGGTTAAACCGAGCAGCGAGGCGAGCATTAGAGACGTGGCTACGTGGGAAGCGGCAGCCCCTGGCCGTGGTCGGAATGCAGGCTGTGGGCGCGCAAAAAGCCGGCGACCACCCAGCGCTGGCGCTGGCGAAGGCCGCGGGCGCTCTGCTCTGCTCTCACCTCTGCCAGCGGCCGGTCCACCGCTGCTCACTGCTGCCGGCTACACGCAAAAACTAACGGCCGCCCGTACAAAGGGCAAGGCCAGCAAAAAAATAACATGTCACAAAGGAGGCGTGCCAAGTGCGTGTGTCGACGGAAAATGCGAAATTTTAAACGCTGCCGGCCGATCGATCAATATCTGACACTAGAGAGCAATTTCACCGCTCCGAAAGAAATGGGATATTTCAAACGCACTGCTCAAAACAATTAGTGGATCAGGGATTAGCGGGTACATGATATACGAGGCGCGTCCAGAAATTAAGTTTTATTTGGTTATATAAAACGAACGAGTACAGATACAGAAAATATATTGATTGTACAAAAATCTACAACTGTTAAACGACTTTCCTACATAGCTTCTGAAATTTTGTCATAGCATGGCACAAGGTTTTGTGTGCCTTTTTCATAGAATGTTGTCGCCTGTGTATTCAAGCATGTGGTAACATGTTCTTTCAGCTCGTCATCATCGGTGAAGTATTGTCCACCAAGTACAGATTTTAGGTGTACGAAGAGAATTACTGCCAAAAGATTTTTTTTGTTTTGTTTTTTTGTTTTCACGATAATGCCTGACCTCACACACCGAATGTGACCAAATAATTCTTACGGAAATTTCATTGGGACCTGTTTAATCATCCTCCATACAGCTCGGACCTCTCTCCTAGAGACTTTCAACTCCTCTTACACCTACAATCTGTCCTTGGTGGTCAACACTTCAAGGACGATAAAGAGCTGTTACCACATGGTTGAGTACACAGGCGGCAAAATTCTGTGGAGGATGCATGCAAAAATTTGTGGCATGCTATGACAAGTGCCTAGAAAATTTCGGCAGTTATATAGAAAAATAGTTTAAGAGTTGTAGAATTTTGTGCAATAAAATTTCTTCTGTGTACAATTTCATTTTATTACCAAACGGAACTTACTTTCTGGACGCGCCTCGTACATACAGTAACTTACTATATTGAGATGTTGGTTACAATTCTAGCTCATGTCTGACACATCTACATGGGATACTCTGCAAACCACATTTTACTGCCTGGCAAAGGGTTCATCGAACCACGGTTCTTCTATTTTTTTCTCCCATTCCATTCTCGAATAGCGCGCGGGAAGAAAGAACATCTGAATCTCTCCGTTCGAGCTCTGATTTCTCATATTTTATTCTGATGGTCATTTCTACCTATGTAATTGGGAGTCCACAATATATTTTTGCATTCGGAGGAGATTGTTCGCGATTGGAGTTTCGTAACTAGCCCACGCCGCAGCGGTAAGCGCCGTAGTTGTAATGATTCCCATCCCACATCCTGCATCATTTACGTAACGCGGTTTCCCATGTATCGTGACAATACCAAAAGAGCTGCCCTTCTTTGGACTCTTTCGATGTCCTCCGTCAAACCGACCTGATAATGATCCCACACTTGGCAGCAATACTCCAAAAATGGACGGACAAGTCTCTTTAGTAGTTCTGTTGTATCTTTTAAGGGTTCTGCCAATAAAACGTTATCTCTGGTTCGCCTTTCCCACGACATTTCTACGTGTTCTTTCCAGTTTAAGTCTGAAGTAATAGTAATTCCTACGTACTTTGTGGAGTTTGCGGCCTTCACTTTTGATTTATTTATCTTGTAAACAAAGTTGAACGGATTTCTTTTCGTACTCATGTGGTCAACTTCACACTTCTCATTATTTACAGTCACTTTCCAATTTCTACACCAAAGTTATATCTTATTTAGATCGTTCTGCAGTTGGTTTTGATCTTCAGATGATTTCATTAGATGATAAATGACAGCGTCATCTGCAAACAACCTAAGAGAGCTACTTAGATTTTTCTCTAAATCGTTTATATAAATAAGGAACAGAAGAGGACCAATAACACTACCCTGTGGAGCGCCCGATATCCCTCTGTTTCAGTTGATGCCGTATCATCGATTACTACCAACTGTGTCTTCTCTGACACGAAATCCCCTATCCAGTCGCAAATTTGGGGCGGTATAACATAACCAAGCAATTTGATTAAAAGACGTAAGCAAGATAGTTTCCTGTCTTTGAGTTTTACGTGTCGTTAGTAAGGGAGAGGCTCTATGGGGCAACCATAATAGTAAAAAGTTATTCTCGTTGTCCTCTAATATGGTGTATGATAACCTCGGACAACCAGTCTCATGGACTGTATGAGGTTATCAATCAACTGTTGAGGGATGCCGGCCGCGGTGGCCGAGGGGACTGAGGCGCTCCAGTCACGGTCTGCACGGCCACTACGGGCGGGGGTTCGAATCCCCCCTCGGGCATGGATATTTGTGCCGTCCTAGTTCGTAAGTAGTTTGTAAGTTTAGGGACTGATGACCCCGTAGTTAAGTCCCATAAGATTAACAAACATTCGAACATTTTGTTGAGGGATATTTGGCCATTCTTCCAGGAGTCTAGTTTCTAGCTCAGCAACCGCCGTGTGAGGTGCTGTTCTGGCTGCAAAGCAGCGGCAAACGGCATCCCAAACATTCTCAATCGGGTTTAAGTCCAGTGAACAAGCTGCCCACCCCAAACATTCAAGTCATTCACCTTAAGGTACGTTGCCCACCAGTGCATCTGTGGCGACGAGCGTTATTGTCCACCAGAAGCTACCCATCTCCTATTGGACCAACGTAGGACAACAAAATGTGGAAGTATCTTGTCTTAACGACGTAGAGGGTCGTACGTCCGCCAGTACTGACTCGAGATCCTAATTGATCAACAAATATGCGTCCTTCAGCTGGTGCACCATCTGCTACAGCGATTATTAATAAGTGGCTTAAGGATCTTAGCTCCATAGTGGCGTTACACCGACTAACATTGATCTTTGTTCGCCAACAATCACGGCTAGGCTGATATTACACTATCAAATTTTCTGTGACAAAGAATCTCTGACAAAGAAAATTGGACACTGTAATATGGAACTTTTGTCAAAGTTCCCTTTCGTCAAAAATTCTTTGATCAAATCTAGCAGCTCACGGTAGGGTATGATCCAAAAAGCGTTCGTCTTCTGTTGACTGCGGAGAGAGAGATGACCGCTCGAAGCGCTAGAATTGCAATACCAGTTTTTAACGCACTGTTTGAAAACATGACCGTAAAATTCGTGAGATTTGTCCCCGCAACAACGAAATTTCTGCAGTTGTACGAGGATGATTACTAAAACAGCTGCATCGAGCCGAAAGCTAGAAGATAATTGCGGAGTTCATTAGCGATCAAGTGGGGACTGCTTGCACGGCAGACGACGTAAAAAACAAAGGTAATGGACCCCGCACCAGTTCCGCAGTGGAGAAAGCAAAAGTATATAATGGCACAAAACAGAGGTTCCAATCATTACGATTTAATCGTAATTCTTACGAAAATTGTTTAAAATTACGAGTTTACTATTGGAGTGCTTAGAATTCCGATTTCCAGGTTTAAATAAGAATTCACGGAATGTATGACATTAACTGTGAATGGGTAAAGTTGAAAATGTGTAGCCAGCCGGGATTTGAACCCGGGTCTTCTGTTTTATAGGCAGTTGCCACTGGGGACAATGTGTACTAATTCCTGTGAGAGTAAGTACCTAGGAGTGCCTCCGCACCGGAGAAACGATCATTGCTGGTCATCAGCAAGTTGTATAACATATATGTGGTGTCTGTTGTTTCGGAAATGTCAAAAAGAACAGACACATATATAACTTTCAAATAATAAATCGATGTCATTTTTTTCCGTCGTCAAAACTCTGTTCCTTTCGAATTCGTTTACGTGATCATCGACAAAAATAATCACCTGTACTGACAGTAACTTCAACGAACTCGAAAACTGCGTAATACGGCATATGGGATGAGTCCAAAACGGCGTGCCGTCGTTGAATCTGGCAGCAGACAATGAAAATGCAGCATGTTACTTCACTCGCAGCTGCGCATACAAGAAAAATCGTGAGGTGTATGGGCAATAATAAACAACGTTCATCATATATCCTAGTTCGTTAATGTGTGTTCAGAAGTTGAAATTGTATTAATTTAATTTTTTTTATTGCATCGTATCAACTACTATAGAGATTACGTGTGTCTGATGTGCTGTGCCGAAGTGTGTACAATAAACGTTTTAAGAACTCCACTGCCACTTCAGGTTCGATCGATCGTTCTCTCTCTCTCTCTCTCTCTCTCTCTCTCTCCCAGTTCTGTAAGTTTCAAAAAATAGGGAAAATGATTTCATTGGGCCCACTTACATGCTGGAAGAAATGTAGCTGGAGACATCAAAATTACACCTGAACACTCATTCAACTATCTTAACCTGCACTCTTACTGTAATTGTGTGCAATAGGGGAATCGCAAAAAGATGATCGGTTCTGACGAGAAAATGATTAGTTATTTTTCTCCCCCCCCCCTCCCCTCAATCCACACATATTCCTACTGTACACCGAGCGAGGTGGCGCAATGGTAACACACTGGACTCGTATTCGGAAGGATGGTGGTTCAAGTCCACCTCCGGCCATCCAGATTTAGGTTTTCCGTGATTTCCCTAAATCACTCCAGGCAAATGCCGGGATGGTTCCTTTCAAAGGGCACGGCCGATTTCCTTCCCCCATATTCACCCCAAAATCCGAGCGTAAGCACCGTCTCTAATGACCATGCTGTCGACGGGACGTAAAACCCTAAACTTCCTTCCTTCCTATTGTACACGTTCATGTAGTAATATGCTGCCCCTGTCATCTGCAACCTTACAGAAACTATTTTTACATCTTTGATGATTTCTTATTCAGTTATTCCCTTTGGACCAGTTCCTACCCGTCCCCTTCCCGCTCATACATATTAGGTCGCATTATTATTTCTAATATTCAAAAGTACGAATCTCTGCTACATACGTTTATCCTGACAAATACTATTTACGAGAAGTATTTTTACATACAATATAAATTCCCTGGGATGCAATGGATTCCAACGACATTTTTATGCTTCGAAATTAGTGCTACAATGCGTCTTTTGTTATTAATAAAGACTTCGAATGCACACGAATGAGCTACACCTATCTGGAAAGAAGAGGATTGTGTAATGTCCTCAGTTATTGCTACTCCCAATCTTTACGAATGTGGGAGGTACCGGTAAAAGGAGAAATTTCTGTTACATATTGTGATATTTCGTGGTGTCATCGACAAGCTTCAGCTTTTGCTGAATTTATTTGAAGTTGTGCAGACAAACACCAGTTACCCTCCATGCTTTAAATAATGAAAAACTACACCAGTTAGGGACGTTTATTGCTTATCACAACGAATTTCGAGGATTTATTCGTATTTTCTAGTGCATTTTGTACAGAAGACTGACACACTTGCACTGCAGTTTTCTCTTTAGGTTAGCTACTGAATTTCGGAAAATCGGACAGAATAAATATTAAGGTGCTTGTTTTATCCTGTTAGAAACCATAACTTTTTTCTGTCGGCTTAAAGATATTGTGCCTCTTCCATTACTCATAATATGCAACATAATAATCGTGACTTAGGCCTGTGTACAAAAACCAGTGTAAGTGACGATTTTTCTGTTGTGATATCCAGTTTAATGGAGCAGAAACTACTTGCAAGTATAGACATACGTACTATTTAGTATGTAAGAAAGTTGCCAAGATTTTATTATTTATGCTACGATTTTCCTCATTACAGTAACCTCAAAAAACTATATCTGTGAAATAGCTGCATAAAATCACACATGGAAACGTCACGATGTATTTATGTATACACATGCACTAAAAGAGAGAAAAATTCTCGAAATGCGTTGTGCTAAGCGTAAAAATACATAATGGATGTAGTTTTCAGTATTTAAATGCACGAAGAACACAGTTATAGGCCACCCAGAAACATCCGATTCTGATGAACGAAATGAAGTTATGGTACACTGAACTTCAATCACTGTCATTAAATATATTTGTGAAAGACAAGTGTGAAATTAAGAATAATTTTGAACACAGAAACCACTGAAAAGCGGCCTGCATCAAATTTGCAGGTCACTTCACAGAAGAGACTCATCACCTTTTTAAACACGACCACAACCAGTAAGAATAATTCGTGGACAGCTAATACCCGATCATCACAGTGCAAAACAACAGAAGAGAGCCACTACAATAATACTAAGATACGCTACAATCCCAGATTGAACACATTTTTTGAGGTCGGGGGTTCGAATCCCCCCTCGGGCATGGGTATTTGTGCCGTCCTTAGTGTTAGCTAGTTCTTAAGTAGTTTGTAAATTTAGGGACTGATGACCCCGCAATTAAGTCCCATAAGTTATACAAACATTTGAACATATCATATATCATTGAAATTGGTATTAACAATGCAATACTTGACATAAAAGTTTTCTGGGTATTGTACCGCGTCATGATGTAAGGATATTATTTTAATAACCGACGTTTCGGCCAACGTTACAGTGGCCTTCATCTGGGTATACTGTAACGTTGGCCGAAACGTCGGTTATTTAAATAATAGCCTTACATCATGATGCGGTACAATACCCAGAAAACTTTTATGTCATCTGACTCTGGCTGCGGAAGCCTACGTAATTATAAATGCTATATTTGTCCCTCGTAAATGTCGAAATGAAAAACAAAATAATCTGAGGAGATGATTCACAAGTTGAAAAAAAAAAAACAAAAAAAAAAAAAAAAAAAAAAAAAAAAAAAAAAAAACCTACACTATAGCGTATTCAAAGCCGATCAAAATCTGTATATCCTTGGGTAGGTTTGCTCCTTAGTTTTGGGGTATGGTAAGGACCGACCGAATATTCCGTTTTGGTCAGTTTCGGCTAAATTTTGGTTTCGGTCGTACTTTCGGTTTCGGCCAGAAATCAGCAGAATCTTCGGCCCGAAACCAGCTTTCGTGAACTTACGGATGAAGTCGGGTCGTGTTCGACATGGATTAAGTAAACAGTAACGCTTTTCCTCAGTTGGCGGCGCGTCGTTTAACTACTAGGAGTCTTTCCCCGAGCGTAAAAATTGTGACTATCTTGTTTGCTGTTCGTTAGTCTCGCTAAAACTCGAGAACGACTGAACCGATTTGGCTCATTTTAGTCTTGAAATAAGTCTTGTAAATCCAGGGAAGGTTTAAACGGCGATGAAATATGGAAATTTGTCCAGAAAAAGAGGAAAAGCGGGAAAAACTGAAACAGCTTTTTCCAGTGGCCTACCAATACCGTACGTCCAATTGCGATAAAATATTGTACATTTCATGTTTAAAGCAAGAGGAAGAATCGCAGCAAATAAAAATTTGGAAAAGTCGCCCGGAAAGTGGTAAAATTTAGGAAAAACCGAAACCGATTTTTTTTCTATGCATAAAAATCAATTGCCACATTGTTGTAAGAGCAGCACTTGAGTACAGCTTGACACTACAAGGTTTGTATGAAATAAATTTCTTGGAAAATCTACCGGAAAATTGGAAAATTTGAAAAAAATTGAAAATGCGTTTTTGATTGAATTCAGCATTATAGTTGACTATTCGCACGACGGAGAGGGATAATTCTTTTTTTGTTTTGTTCATTATGGTCTTGGGAAAGTTTTCAGTGAAAAAAGGGGGACATGTACAAAGGAAAGTCGAAACATTCGAACCAAGTTCCTTTTTCAATGTGTTTCTAAATGTACTGACACTATAAGTTAAGAACCGTTCACCCGATTGCGATAAAATTTTGATTATTTGACGTTCAACGTCCTAATGAAGTAAAAATTTGCGAAAGTTACCCGGAAAATTTAAAAATTCGCGAAAAACTGAAACAGCTTTTTTCAATGGGATATCAATATCATTCGTCTGATTGCGATAAAGTTTGTTTACTTGACGTTTAAAGCTAGAAAAACGTTCTTATGAAATAAAAATTTGGAAAATTATCCCCAAATTGGAACATTCGGAAAAAATAGACATTTTTCTATAAAATATCAGTCCCATTCATGTCATTACGATAAATGTTTTCCACATTTATCACTGTTTAAACCTTCCCTGAACTTGCATGAATGAGACACGAACATAATCCTGAACATGTATGCGTGATTTGTCCACTCTTTCCGCCAACTATCGAGTGGATACCCGGATTATCTGATGATGCCTTTACAAAGCTACTGGATTTAAATTAATAAGGTTTACTTTAAGAGGTAAGTAATATACGAAGTTCACCGGGTCATCTAGTCACAATATAACGCACTCGTTTCGTATAATTATATTCTTATATTGTGTTAATAACAATATAACTTATTCAGTATTCTACTTAATGGAATGGGTTTCATATTGTTATGCTGAACATTTTTATTAATTTTTTTCACTTTGGGCGAGGGGCTTTTTAATAACCAATATGGGTTTAGGAAAGATTGATCATGTTGTACACAGCTCTTACTGTTCAGCTTGTGTTAATTTACACAGAGGATGTAACGTTGTTTTTTCGATTGTAAAGTGAAGCTGTAAAGGCTACTTATGGAAGCAAAGTATTATTACTTACTGCGTACTTTGTATTGCGGTAGTCATGGCCAGGATCTGATATTTCATAGTATCTGACATATTTGCAGTAAATCTGAACGCCACCTGTCATCTACTGGTTAAGCTTATACACACACTCAAGAAGGTTTCGTGCAAAAACTAGTGCTTTGTCGTATAATGCAAATTTACTAAAACTTAATTATCTTAGTTTCGGTTTCGACCGAAACTAGAAGAGGAACCGAATATTCGGTTTCCGATTCGGCCGCAAAAGATGTTTCGATCGGAATCTAGTGTACAACAATATTAACGTAGTTAATCTTTCGAGTAAATTAAAGCAACTGTTGCATTGCAGGCCGATAACAAAATTTACCAGAATTTACCGCGTAATTTTCAATGTACATTAAACTCTATAATAGAAAAAAAAGAGGTTCTACGCGTTCTTCGATGACTGGGTAGTGGCTGCGTATTTCGGTAACGTGCAAATAATTAACTACATCAGTTATTTCTCTTCCCTGTGCAGCGTAATGAAGTCAGACGAAGGAGTAAAATTATCGCACTTGACTCTTGAGCGTGACCTATGACTTGTGTTATCGGTTGCCATGTCCATACTAATTTAATTACAAATAGCTACTACAAATAGCAGACTGGACGGGGATGAACCACAGACGAAGAACATCACGATAGTCAAGTCTACAAAACACTCAGAACCAAGTACCCCGATGCATTGTTAACAAACACGACAACTGATGTATTGTCTCATTTACAGTAGATCACACTTGCTAATCCACAGACAATAGAGGAATGGGAAAGCTTTTTTCCAAATAATTCCCGTTATCAAAAGGGTGTTACTGATTCTGAAATGACGGAAAAAATTGTGTTATTCATAACTAAACAGACCAATGACAACAAACATCTGATGTCAAGAGGTGGTTTTCGGTTACATTTAGTTTCTCCTGTGTGATGTATGTCCAGCGCTAAACACCAGTAACTTTCCTTATGAAACTACGGAGTTACAGTTTTTCTTGCTATGGCGACAAGTTAACAAGCAAATAGACCTGAAATCTACGAGAATCACGCTTTAATCCACAGCAGCACCTTTGCGTTCAGAAATGGGAATTTGTATTAGTAGATGCATTAGTGGTCAAGTATACATGCAATTTGTGCGTCTTACAAGGAAACCACATGGGTATCGGATATATTTTTTTTTATTTATGGTACGTGAAGTTCAGAACACAAATAACAATCAGCCAAAGGCATTCGATACAACTTTCAAACGTTCTTGAGAACATCGACTTTTAAGTTTTGCAAGCACCTATAATTAAAGCACTGGCAGCGAATATCGGTGTAGCTCAGATAGTAGCGTTCTGGCCTTACAACTATAGGGTTGGTGGTTCGAATCCCACCGTAACAGTTACCATTCTAACGTAATGGTAATTTTTATTTACAATTTACGTAATTTCGTTTATTCGTAATTTTCTGCGTTTTATAAACGGTTATCAATAATGATGATTTCAACAGGCACCCAGCCAACCAATCGAACTCGTGTGCAATAGTAACTTCATGGAGAATGTGGACAAATTTACACTATTTGAAATTCATTTATATAAAATATTTTGGGGTGTATAACTCCACGTGTTGTGTCAGTTTGTATTTCAAATGTTCAAATGTTTGCAGAGCTTATGGGACTTAACTATGGGGTCATCAGTCTTTGAACTTACAAACTACTTATGAACTAGCTAAGAATAAGGACGGCACAAATATTCATGCCCGAGGGGGGATTTGAACCCCCGACCGCAATGGCCGTGCAGAACGTGACTGGCGCGCCGCAGACCGCTCGGCAACCGCGGCCGGCAGTTTTTTTTTATGTGGATGTAGACGAACTGAACACCTTGTCTCCTAAAACGATGGTTAAGTAGGTTAGCTGCTTGGAAAGCCGTTAGTAGCTAGCTCACAAACTGAACAATCAAAAGACAACCGTTGTCAACTAATAGTGAAGCCAGTACTATAAAACTTGACTTTTTATTATTATTAATACCGGCATTATTAAATGTTCAAATGTTTGTTAAGCTTATGGGACTCAACTACGGGGTCATTAGTCCCTAAACTTACAAACTACTTATCTACTACCTTATACTAAGGACGGCACAAACATCCATGCACGAAGGGGATTCGAACCCCCGATCGCAGTGGCCGTGCAGACCGTGACTGGAGCGCCTCAGTCCCCTCGGCCACCGCGGCCGGCCGGCATTATTAACAACCTCTTACAAAATATAGAAAATTACGTGCATTTTTTGTAAAAATTACTATTAGATATTAAAAATGTGTAGGTATTCGAACACAACGAAGAAAAAAAAGAACTGTTACAGCGGTATTCGAACCACCCATCCTATGGTTGGAATGACACAACGCTGCCAATTTTATTTATTTGGTCGTAGTCAGAACGAAGACGGCGGGGCAGGAATTACGTCAGGCGCGAAAAAAGTAGAAATCGCTGCGAGGAAGGTCTGTATGCTGGATGATGAAATATCTCCCTGCAGTGAGCATTGTACTTCTGTTGTTCTGAATGGCAGTTTCGCAGTAAGAGCTGAATACGGCTGTCACGCGCGGTTCCATTCACAGGCGCCAGACACGGGAATAAAGAAGTTAAGGTCATTTCACACCGGCGTTGCCTATATCGAGCTACGTCTTCGGAAAGACGTTGCAGACGTAGCGCGTATCCTGACTAGAGATACGTACCCTCCAAACCGAAAGCTACCTATTACGAGCTACGTTTTCTATCCCAGCTTCGTATTTGCTCAGTTGTTGCGATGGTGTGCTGACTTCAGTACTGTTTGTGGATAGCATCAGAAATGGCGTCCAATGTGCCGTGGTGAGTCAGATAACTTCAGATAACTTATTTGCCGTGGATGGACTGTAGTTCAAGTAGCGATAGTGATGATGAACTGTTGTTGTTGTCGTCTTCAGTGTCAAATAAATAGAATTGGGTTCATCCGATAAATGATAGAAGAACAGCGTATGGCGAATACCACCACCTATTCCAACATTTACAGCTTGACGATGAAAAGTTTAAAAATTATTTCAGGCTTAATGCAGAATAGTTCAATGAAGTTTTGTCCCAGATTAGCAGCGACATTAAAAAACAGGACACAAATTACATACAATACCTCTGTCTAAGGTAAGAATTCCTTGCCCGTAATTTCAGAATAGAAAGGTAGCCTATTTGTATGTTGTTGTTGTGGTCTTTAGTTCAGAGACTGGTTTGATGCATCTCTCCACAATATCCTATCCTGAGCAAGCCTCTTTAACTCCACATAAGAACGGCAACCTACATCTGTCTGAATCTGCTTACTGTATCCATCTCTTAGTCTTCCTCACACACTTCCCTCCAACGCCAAATTCACAATTCCTTGATGTTTAAGAATGTGTCCTACCAATCTATCCCTTCTTTTAGTCAAGGTATTCCAGAAATTACTTTTCTCCCCAATTCTGTTCAGTACCTCCTCATTAGTTACGCGATCCACCCACCTAATCTTCAGCATTCTTCTGTAGCACCATATTTCAAAAGCCTCAATCCTCTTCTTGTCCGCACTGTTTATCGTCCATGTCTCACTCCCATACAAGGCAACACTCCATACAAATGCCTTCAGAAACGACTTCCTTAGGCTTAAAAAAATGTTCAAATGTTTGTTAAGCTCAAGGGACTTAACTATGGGGTCATCAGTCCCTAAACTTACAAACTACTTATGAACTACCTACAACTAAGGACGGCACAAATATCCATGCCCGAGGGGGGATTCGAACCACCGGCCGTAGTGGCCGTGCAGACCGTGACTGAAGCGCCTCAGTCCCCTCGGCCACCGCGGCCGGCTAGGCTTAAAAGGTTGGAGTAACTAAAATTCAGAAGAATACGAACATAAAAAAAAGAAAAAAAACCGTAACAAGGAAAAGAAAGTTGTACAACCGTAATAAGGACTTGATATTGCAGTCTTCCTTACACCTATAGTAGTGAACGAAAAGAACTTTCCATACTTTCTTGGCTTTCTTAACACTTGCGAAATTTTTTTCCAAGCTAAATCACGCAAGCTATCATCTCTATATTCCATTTTAGAATAGTACCACAGCACTGGATACTTTCGCACTTGGTCAATTAATGCAGATATTTCGCACAATAAACACACAAACACGCAGTAATAGAGCTGTCCAGCACAAAGCACGTGGTTTGTGGAGCAGCGTAGTGCGCATGCGCCAGTCGAGATAAGCAGCAGCGACGCTACGTGTGCTGAACAGGCGTAGCTGGAGATACGCGTATTATGTATCCCGGCTGGACGCGACGCCAGCTACGTCGGTATAAAATGCCCCATTTCATTACATTACGAGATACGTCTGCGACGTCTATCCGAAGACGTAGCTCGAGATACGCTACGCCGGTCTGAAATGACCTTTAATCCCACATTCTGGCAAGTGTCTCAGCTCTTTTGGTGACTATGTCGCAAAATATGTCATCAAGGTTTACTTATTTCCAGTAAAGGTTTGTAATGAAAATACATTGTTTAAAAAAATAGTAAACTTGCTTTCTAGAAGTGCCTCGTTATTTATTTTCTACTCGTACACAACCTACACAAAAGCACCAGGCCAAACGGACAGTCCTCTTTCGAAACACTTACTAGCCGGGTTGTTGTTTACAGTACTCTGTCACAACAGATAACTTAGGACAATGATACAAAGACGCTGTAGCTACCTATTCAAATGCGAAAACAGAAAGGCGCTATTAAAAGCACACAAAAGATGCGGTAAGAACTAGAAACACGTCTGAAGTTATATCTCACGTTAATGTTGCTTATAAGACACTTAAATACAACGAAGCTGGGTGTTGTTTATCACTCGACGATCAGCAAGTTACGAAATGCTAAAAGTCGTTGCAAAGAAACTTTCATGTCAGGGCCGTCGGTCCATCTGTCTCCTTTTTTGTTCCCTCCCAGCTCACCTTCCCAGCCCTCCACACACACACACACACACACACACACACACGCGGTGGCCAAACAGTAGCAAGAACAGAACAGCCTGACATCTGCTCATTAATTTCTTACGTCAAGCGTCGGCGTGTTCTCGAAAACGGACCAACAGAGAACCGGTTAACTGGCGCTCGGGCGTCGCTGAAAGAAATTCCGAGAAGGCATCGATGTTTTGTCGGTCGGGATCAGTCGGATATTTCGTTCGGGACCGACGCCTCGGACGAGAGTAAAAGCAGCCCGCATGTCAATATTTGTGGAAGATACGCTACGGCGCACTTCGAGACGTGGCGGGTATTGCTCTTGGAGATCGTTCCAGACTGTGGTTTTGTCATCTCCAGAGGGCTGCAACGATGACACGTCTGGCTCTGTATCTTCTTCACACTGAAATCGACAACGTTATCATTGTAAAACTCAGTGGCAGATGAAACAGACTAGCTTCTCACTCAATATATTTATTTCGCCTAATGCTGGAGTGCCGCAACAAAAGATCCATATGGCATAAATGAGGAAAAAACACAGCAACCTGAGTCAATAAAAACCGCATGTAGACCAGCATTTACGACAGTTTTCAAAATGTTCAAATGTTTGTAGAACTTATGGGACTTAACTACGAAGTCATCAGTCCCTAAGCTTACAAACTACTTATGAACTAGCTAAGACTAAGGACAACACAAATATCCATGCCCGAGGGGGGATTCGAACCCCCGACCGTAGTGGCCGTGCAGACCTTGACTGGAGCGCCTCAGTCCCCTCGGCCACCGCGGCCGGCGCAGTTTTAATAACATCAAAATATGATTAGTAACACTTCGAAAACGCGCCAGGTTTATAACCTAAACTACTAAAAAACCAAGAAACGAATTTTTGTAAAACATAATGATGCTGGGAAAAGTCGGGTAAGATAGCGAAATTAAGGTACATCACATTTTTCTTGCTCTTACAAAATAAGGTACTTCATTTATGGAAAAAATGATTGCCTGATGTCTTTCCTTTCTAATAACGCCATTAAACGTTTTCCAAGACTGAAGATTTTTTTTTAGCTAGAATGGTTTTTGTTAATGATAGTATCATTCGTCGACTTGTGCTACAGGTAGGGCAAGATGACGAAATGAACATTTCATACAGAAAATAACTTATTTACTTATCAAAAATTTCTTCTTTGCATCCCTGTAATTTAAGCCCTTACACCGAGCAGGGCCTACTTCATCAACATGTTTTTACATAGTTACGTAAAGTAGCTTCAGGAAGGCTGAACTCCCTTGTGGCGGCTTTAACAAGCTTTCCATTTCTTAACGCTGCAGTACCTCTTTCAATGATTCCTTGCTCCATTTCTGTCACCCTGTCTTTTTTATGAATTCGTCATCTTAACCGCAGACGACATTTTGGATACAGGCTTCTACATGCACACAATCTTACACAATAAAGTCTTTAAACTGTTATTAAAACATCACTAAATCCACGAGGTTTAAGCGGAAACAACTCATATTCATTAATAGAAAACTATTACTTGCATGAAACCTATTTAAACTGGAGGAAAAATTGTTACAAATACAGCATCCACTTCCAAGCCTCTGTTGTCTACGAAACAAAATGACTATGCGGTTCTATTTCAACAGACATGCCTGCAGAGCGCGCTAAGGAAGCGATGCCATTATGCATGTTGCATAATCTGTAGAGTTATCGGAGAGATTCACAATTCCTCATCTTAGATTCCTCGTCAACTTATCCGACCTTCCCCTATATATTCGAAGCCACTGAAGATACCTTGTAAATAAATACGAAACGTGTATGATAAAAGAATGTTTTATTCCAGTTGCATAGACGATTTATATAAATAAATATCTGCATATTAATGTAAGACGCGACTGTGGGGAAAAAGGGCAGAAAAAATAAAGAGGTTCTATTTATTAAACACAGAGGGACCTATTAGCATTGTTTTTTTGTATTGTGTTAACCAAAATGATAGTATACCTTATGCTACTTTAAGTCGTTTTTGGATAGCTGTCACTTTCTTTTCCTTTTTTTAGCTTCATGGGACGCAATCAAATCTCCATCCTTGAGACTACTGGGGATAGAATCAAGGTGTTCAACGAGATTGTAAATATAATTAAACAAAGCAGTAAAATGTGTTGGTGACATGAAAATTTCTGTGTCTGAAGGACATAGCGTTGGTTAAATCGTAAAAAACACGAGAAATGAACATTCAATTTGAAGCTAAATCTAGACCTTTGACATGAAACGAGTGTTTCACCCCTGTGCGTAAATGGTATACTATTTGAACACCACAAGTCAACAGTAGACAACGGCTGACATCTGTAAGCGTTAACGGGTAGTCTTTTGGTTAAGGCAACCGCTGGCGGGAATCCGGGTTCGGGCCCATTCGGGCGCAAAATTTCTTGTAGCACAACAAATTGTATAGGTGGTGCTTAATCATATTCGACGTACGCATTCCTTGTAGTCTTGACAGCTGCAGTCGCTACAGAATCCGTTTTATTATGTTCCACGAAATAAACAAGCAGAGCTCAACTACGCAACAAAAATTCGAATCATCACAATTGCTATAAAGCTTTCGAGTTTTCTACCCAATGAGTAGGCCTGAATGTCGTGAGCTCGCTAAGAGATGGAGTGGCACTCGCCGAAACGTTTGGCCATTTTCACAATCAGAGGCGTCTGTCAGGTCAAATACCATGCAGAAAGATTTCAAAGTAAAACACTTCTGGTGACAAAGACTTTTTTTATGAGGCTAAGATCCTGTGACACAGCAATTGATGTACAAAAAAAGGGTTCAGCTTTTCAAAAGGATGTATATTGAATCGGTGCTCTCGTTGTACACTCACCATCCGAAGATGCGCTGGAGAGAGTCTATCCCCTCGTTGCAGTGGTCGGTTGGCAGCAATCACGCCTGCAACACAAAAGAACACTACGTCATAACACACACACGAATATAAAATTACAGAACCATCAGTTTAATAAGTCATGGTTGCAAAATGTAAACACGAATTATTTACAGAAGGATGGAAAAGCAGGTAGAAGCCGTCCTTGGGGAGGACCAGTTTGGATTCAGCACAAATGTAGGAACAAGGGAGACAATACTCACTTTACGGCTTATCTTAGAAGATAAAGGAAAGGCAAAACTACAGTTCTAGCTTTTGTAGAAAGCTTTTGACAGTATAGATTGGAGTACGCACTTTCAAATTTTCAAATCAGCAGGAGTAAAATATAGGGAACGGAAGGTTATTTAAAACTTGCACAAAAACCAGACAGCAGTTATCAGAGTTTAAGGGCTGAAAGGGATGCAGAAGTTGGGAAGGGTGTAAGGCAGGGTTGTAGCCTTTCCCCAATGCTATTCAATTTATACATTGAGCAAGCTGTAAAGGAAAGCAAGGAGAAATTTTGAGAAAGAATTAACGTTCAAGGAGAACAAACAAAACCCTTGCGTTTTGCTGATGACATTGTAATTCTGTCAGAGACGGCAAAGGACCTGGAGGAGCAGTTGAACGGAATGGACAGTGTGTTGAAAGGAGCATATAAGATGAACATTAACAAGAGAAAAACAAGGGTAATCGAATGTAGTCTTAGAAAATCAGGTGATGATGGAGTTAAATTAGGCAACGAATCAATAAAGGTAGTAGATGAGTTTTGTTACTTGGGCAGTAAAATAACATATGATGGTTGCAGTGCAGAGGATATAAAATGCAGAATGGAAGTAGGTAGAAAAGCGTTCTTGAAGAAGAGAAATTTGTTAAATCTAATATAAATTTAAGCATAAGGAAGTATTTTCGGAAGGTATTTGTGTGGAGTGAAACATGGACGATAAACAGTGCGGACAGGAAGAGGATAGAGGCTTTTGAAATGTGGTGCTACAGAAGAATGCTAAAGATTAGGTGGTGGATTGCGTAACTAATGAGGAGGTACTGAACAGAATTTCTGGCATACCTTGACTAAAATCAGAGAAAGATTGGTAGGACACATTCTTAGACATCAAGGAATTGAGAATTTAGCGTTGGAGGGAAGTGTTTGAGGTAAAAATCGTAGAGGGAGACCAAGAGATGAATATAGTAAGCAAATTAAAATGGATGTAGGATGCCGTTCTTATGAGGATGAAGAGGTTTGCTCGGGATAGAGTAGGGTGGCATCAAACCAGTCTCCGGACTAAAGACAACAACAACAACAAAACTCAGGTACTTGCGGCCATGAGCGGGTACCTCGAAAGGCTGGACAGAGAGACGATAGAAATTGTTAAATTCCTCAAAACTTTCTGTAGGAAGGGGGAGAGCATGAAAATGAACGACATTTGGATTCCGGTGCTAAAGAAGAGGTGGTCCAGTCTTTCACCATGGGGCGATGACAACATCTGCGAATGGTGATGAAACATGTGACGTCACGCCTATGCGCTGGAACACGAAGAAACGGAATTTGGCTGCAGTTAGTCGCGAGCTAGGGTGTGATTCGGGCATCCGTAAAAGCCACGATACCTCTTGAAAATGTGCTCCGCAGATGGGGAGGAAATGTGGGGTTTTACCGCGGCGAAATAGCCGTGCGCACAAAGGCGCCTTGGTGCTGTGCACGCATGCGTTTGCCATCGTAGATTCGAGTCCTCCCTCGGCGCGTGTGTGTGTCTTTTGTACTTGGGATAAGTTAGTTTAGGGACCGATGATCACTGCAGTTAGGTCCCATAACTTGACAAACATTTAAATATTTTTTGGGTTATAATAATAAAGCAATTTGACTAAGACACAATTTTAGAGTCTACATTCATCACAATACAAGGCCAGTATGTTTTAAAAATCGCTACCCCATTCGGTTCATTTCCAGTTACTGATTTTTCGCAGAAACGTTATGTACTAACGTGAAAACTAGTGCTACTGTGTGAATAGACGTCTCACTATCAACGGCTGTTCACAGTACCCCCACAATATTATTTCATAACGTGACGCTGCACACACTGTCAGTAGACATTACGACCATAACGGCAATATCTGGTTTCCGTATTGCGTTTCTCATCTTTCTATTTGCTAGCCTGAGCCGCGGCGGAGTGGCCAAGCGCATTGAGGCGCTATGCTCCGATTCACGAGGCCGTTTCCCGTCGGGGGGTTCGAATCCCCCCTCGGGCTTGGATGCTTGTGTCGTCTTTAGTAAAAGGTAGTTCATAAGTAGTTTGTAAGATTAGGGACTGATGACCCAGCAATTAAGTCCCTTAAACTTCACAAACATTTGAACTTTTTTTCTAGCCTCATCAATTAATAGTCGACATCCCTCTATAAGGAGTGAGACGTTGAGTTTAGAAAGAGTATTATGCATTGCAGAGCTCTGGGTATGTCTTCTACTACACTTTGAAACTGTCGTATGAAATTATACTTAAATGTTTTATATAAAGACAAAAACCCGCTTAAAAGCTGCTGAATGAACAATGTTTGCACGCACGACCAGTTTCGGAATCTAGAATTCATCATCTGGCACATAATTAATTTCATCAATAGCACTCCCTGCAGTCTTCGTGTTCGGCGAACTGTTCTGAAATCTATTCTGTGTCACATGATGGAATTCTAGATTACGAGTACAACCAAACAGGTCATGCGTGCAATTAAACGTTGGTTATTCAGGAACTGCTAAGCGAGTTATTCATTTTACATAACTGATTACAGTTGCAGTTCCCCAACAAGACGAATCTGCAAATGTTTCAATACCTATTACACTTTTGTTACATATTTTACCAGATTATTATTGTTTTCTTTTTTAGCTAGATAAGGCCTCTCAGCAGGTAATTTATTGCTTAACGGTACTTCTGAACATCCATTAAAAAGTACGTTTTAGTTATTTATTTGATCTCCTCGGAGAGTTTACTGTCATCTTTTATTCACTGTTAGAATACGCCGAGTTTGGAAATGTTTGTAGAGCTTATGGGACTTAACTACGGGTTCATCAGTCCCTAAACTTACAAACTGCTCATGAACTAGCTTATACCAAACATGGCACGAACATCCATACCCGAGGGGTGATTCAAACCCCCGACCGCAGCGGCCGTGCAGACCGTGACTGGCACGCCACAGACCGCTCGGCCACTGCAGCCGGCTTCTAATAACTTCATGAAGACAATCTTCTGTATATTCATACCAAAGAACTAATCATGGTGAAGGATATTGTACTGTTCGAAATATTGAAGAAAACTCACAATGACAGAACTATGTATTAGATTTGGAGATGTCCTGCTGAGCAAGTCCTCCTGATTTATAAGTTTATTCACTGAATATAACGCGTTAGTATACACAATGCGGTGTTTTAATAAAACAAATTAATATTACAAACATTTAGATTTAACAACATAGAAAATTCAACACGGAACTTGTTTTACCGACCTATGTTACCCTTTTGTATTATGAGTAATGAGTTTATTAATGATAGTAAGAAGTCATAAAATTTATGGTGTCCAATGATTTTATTCTTAGCATAACACTTGCGTTGAAGATGTGTAAAGGATAGTGTACGAGATGACCTGACACGATGGCAGTCTTAGTTACACGAGATACGTTAGTAACATACTAAACGTGGAGTGTGAATTCTACTACATGCAATTTGTTTGCAGTCATTACAAGGTTCACAAATGGAGAAAATTTCTATGGAAATTACAATGTTGTCTATTGGAATTGAAAGACTGTGGAAAGTTCTCCAGTTACAGATGGAGTTGGGCTGTTATCCTGGCAGTACATTCTAATTCACGAGAAACATAAACCGTTTCTAAAAATACGTCAACATGATAGAGCGGGAAATAACTGTAAAGCTAAAAGACGAGCAATTCACACAAGAAACTTGGAACTGGTCTAGAGCTTCAGTCCACTAAAATTAGTAATAATTCTTTTGTATTATTAGAAAATCGTGGGCATAAGGTAATTGTGGCAATAAATCTTTAAGATTTTATGACAGCAATGTCAGAGATGGTATTGCGTGTAATATGCACTTGTATTGTGACAGCTGTCACTGATATTCAATTCAAAAAATCATCTGCTAAGAATTGGGTTTATGAAGGCAACATTAGATGCTTCCATGGGATGAGATGTGTTGGTGTTGGAAGGGAAGGTAGCAATTTGTTTTATACAGTAATGATTATGGCATCACTGTCTGCCTCATACTCAACACCAAACAGCCATCTTCTGAACTGTACGTGTTTCAAGATCTGAACTGACTTGTGAAAGATGCAGCCAAAAGGGCACACTAGAAACATTGTATAAAGAGGAGACACGTAAATGAAGGACAATAATAGCAAATTATGGTTACGGTCAACATTAGGATACTACCTTATGTTATAATTTCTTACGAAATCTTTTATGTGGATTTCCCAGAAATTTAATTTTTTAGCGTATAAGGAATATTTTCCCTTGAACCAAAATGGGACTTAACTACGGGGTCATCAGTCCCTAACCTTACAAACTACTTATGAACTAGCTAATCCTAAGGACGGCACAAATATCCATGCCCGAGGGGGGATTCGAACCCCCGACCGTAGTGGCCGTGCAGACCGTGACTGGAGCGCCTCAGTCCCCTCGGTCACCGCGGCCGGCCCCTTGAGCCACTGCAGAGAAAAAAGTGAAATTTTCTGAAGACCTTGTCCATAACAACTTCCTGTGGAGTAAATTTGTTGTAAGTGTATTTCTGTCAAAATTGTTAACATTTGTGTGAAAATTAAATTGCTTTGTTTCTTTTGGCTAATTTTGTAAAGTAAGTTGTAAGAGCACTAAAAGTGATATTAAAAAACTGTTCGAAACGTTTACTATCATGATAACTCAGAATTACCAACCATAATGTCCCTTACAGACACAAGATTGTAGGTGATGTGACATTAATATAGAGAGGAACGCTCAAGATATAAAATATGTACAGTACTTCATTACAAAAAAGAAAATAAATTGACTTCCAAAAATTTTGTACCCCATCCAATTGTCTGTTTTGGGCCTTCACTACAAATTTTTATGATCGGCACCATCTTACAGTAACGTGCCTTGGAAAGAAATGACGTAACATCACAGCATCATATAAAATCAACTGGCTGTCAGATATGATAGCTTCACATGTCAAAACTAGGATATCAACACCACAATATACGATTGTGTGATGCAGGCCCGAACTTCCTAGCGCGAATCACAAAGAAATATAGCGAGAAAAACCAGAGAACGGAACAATTGTGCGTGCAGGGCACAAAAGGGATATAAAAGTTAATTATATATTTTTGACGACATTATAGCGTTCTTTTTTAATGAAATAAATCGCAATTTGCGATCACTTATGGCTTCACTGTACTAGGTTTAGATGTAATACCAATGTGCGGCGAATGAAAATTTGTTCCCGGCCGGGATTCGAACCCGGGATTTCCTACTTACTAGGCAGGCGCTTTGAGCACTCCGCCACCGAGGACACAGCGACCAGCTCGTCACCAGCTGCGGAAATAGTTTTGCGGCTGCGAGCTTTACAGAATAAATAGGCTGTAGTTATAGGAAAGAGACAGTGTGGCGAATGGAGATTTGGGTGTGGCGGGGGACGAGCAGGGAAGAGTCCTCTGCAGTCTGGTCACTGGTCACTGTGTTCTCGGTGGCGGAGTGGTCAACGCGTCTGCCTAGTAAGCACGAGATCCCGGGTTCGAATCACGGCCGGGAACAAATTTTCATTCGCCGCACATTGGTATTACATCTAAACCATAAGTGATCGGAAATAGCGATTTATTTCATTGGATATACACTTTATTTCATTGGATATAAAAGTTTTAAGTAAAGTAATTTTTGTGAAAATGTTCCTTGTATGACGGCATGTGTTGCGAAAATTTCCAACATTGCCATGATCATATGTTTTGCGAAAAAACATTGAAAATCTTCCAGAATGTTGTCCCTCACATAATTAACTCACGTGAAAATTTTGTTTCTATTACCTTTAAAACACCATAGACTGTATTAGATTATGTAAACACATCCATTTTCTCCTGAAGACAATTTAATGCACATTTGCTGCCATCACGAGTTCTTGAGCTGTAGAGCAAAAAAGGTAGACTTGTGTGTTTTGTTGCGGAACCTTGGAAGCGAATTCAGCAGTCTGTTGGAGCAGGGCGTGGCAGCGCCACAGCTGCTGCAGAGTGCAGAGCACTTTTAACAGCACCGCGCTGCAGCTGGTGTACGGTTCCGTCCCACTCCTTTCGGGGCGTACACGCCAATGTGTCTGGCCTTGTCATGGAACACCTGGCAGTCCTCTGGCGAAGTGACACTGCAGTAATTTTACTCGCAGTCATTTAAGGTCACATCTCTCCTCACGAGAGCCGTCCTTAACCCCCTGACCGCACAATATTATTCCCACGCTTCGCGACACTTCTTGCAGTGCGGCGTAATCTGGCACTTTTCTGCGAACTTTTCTCAATCTGAATGATTGCTGCGACTGAAATTCTGCAACAGATCAAAGCTTCCTGTACCATCAAAATAAGAACGTTACATTCGTACTGTTTTGATAGCCTGCATGCATGTTAATGCCCGGAAAATACGTGTTTCAAAAACAAAGCTAGTATTTTTTCCTGATGATACAAGTATAGCTATTACACCTGACAAACAGGAATTAACTGATGAAACTGTAAATGATACCGTTCAGAAAGTTATTAAGTGGTTCTCTACAAATGAACTCTCATTAAACTTTGATAAATCTTAGTATATACAGTAAATGGCATGACACTATTAATAAATTTAGACTTTGAACATAAAGCTGTAGCTGAGGTAGAATATTCAAAATTTTTAGATGTTTGCATTGACGAGGGACTGAATTGGAAGAAACATATTGAAGATGTCCTGAAACGTTTGAGTTCAGTTACTTATGCTATCAGAGCAATTGCAAAATTGGGAGATATACATCTCAGTAAATTAGCTTACTACGCCTATTTTCATTCACTGCTTTCATATGGGATCATATGCTGGGGCAATGCAACATTGAGTAAGAAAGTATTCACTGCACACAAGCATGTAATCAGAATAATTTCTGGAGCCCACCCAAGAGGATCCTGCAGACATTTATTTAGGGATCTAGGGATACATATTCACTCATCAAAATTTGTTATTAACAATCCGACCCAATAGTGCATAGCTACAACACTATTCGAGGTTAAATCTAACTATGGCACAGAAAGGGGTGAATTATGCTGCCACAAAAGTCTTTGGTCACTTACCAAGTAGCATCAAAAGTCTGACAGATAGCCAACTAGTATTTAAAAAGAAATTAAAGGAATTTCTGAATCTACAATGTAGATGAATTCATCTAAAATGTACATTAATTTTTCGATAAAACTTAAAAAAATAAAAAATAAAAAAAAATAAAAAATAAAAATAAAAATAAAAAAACCAACAAAAATGTAATAAAAATCCATAAAATATTGATTGTCAAATGTAGACAACATTTACTAAACTGACACGTTCCACATCATTACGAAATGTCGTATATATGATCTATAGATCAAGAATCCACTCCCATGAACCACAGACATTGCCGAGGTGGGGTGGCTTGCGTGCCTCAACGATACAGATAGCCGTACCGTAGGTGCAACCACAGCGGAGGGGTATCTGTGGAGAGGCCAGACAAACGTGTGGTTCCTGAAGAGGGGCAGCAGCCTTTTCAGTAGTTACAGGGGCAACAGTCTGGATGATTGACTGAGCTGGCCTTGTAACATCAGCTAATGTGGCTTTGCCACACAGTTACTGCGAACGGCTGAAAGCAAGGGGAAACTACAGCCGTTACTTTTCCCGAGGACATGCAGCTCTACTGTAGGAACATATGATGATGGCATCCTCTCGGGTAAAATATTCCGGAGGTAAAATAGCCCCCCATTCGGATCTCCGGGCGGGGACTACTCAGGAGGATGTTGTCATCAGAATATACAATACTGGCATTATACGGATCGGAGCGTGGAATGTTAGATCCCTTAATCGGGTAGGAAAATTAGAAAATTTAAAAAGGGAAATGGATAGGTTGAAGTTAGATATAGTGGGGATTAGTGAAGTCCGGTGGCAGGATGAACAGGATTTCTGGTCAGGTGACTCCAGGATTACAAATACAAAATCAATTGGGGGTATCACAGGAGTAGGATTGATAATGAATAAGAAAACAGAAATGCGGGTAAACTACTATGACCAGCACAGTGATCGCATTATCACTGTCAAGATAGATACGAAGCCAACACCGACAACAGTAGTACAGGTTTATATGCCAACTAGCTCTGCCGACGATGAGGAGGTCGAAGAAATATATAAGGAGCTAAAGGAAATTATTCAGACAATTAAGGGAGAGGAGAACTTAATTGTTATGGGAGACTGGAATTCGGTAGTAGGACAAGGAAGGGAAGGGAAGATAGTAGGTGAATATGGTCTGGGCAAAAGGAATGAAAGAGGAAGCCGCCTGGTAGAATTTTGCACAGAACATAATTTAGTTATAACAAACACTTGGTTTAAGAATCACAAAAGGAGGTTGTATACGTGGAAGAGACCAGGAGACACCGGGAGATACCAGACAGATTTTATAATGGTAAGGCATAGATTTCGGAACCAGGTTTTAAACTGTAAAACATACCCAGGGGCAGATATAGACTCTTACCATAACTTGTTAGTTATGAACTGTAGGCTGAAACTGAAGAAACTACAAAAAGGTAGGAAAATAAGGAGATGGGACCTGGATAAGTTGAAGGAGCCTGAAGTTCTTAAGAATTTTAGAGGGAGCTTTAGGCAACAATTGACAGAAACGGGGGGAAATAAAACAGTAGAGGAGGAATGGGTAGTATTGAGAGATGAAATAGTGAATGCAGCAGAGGACAAAATAGGTAGGAAGGCTAGTCCTACAAAAAATCCTTGGATATCACAGTAGATACTAAATTTAATCGATGAAAGGAGAAAATATAAAAATGCAGTAAATGAAACAGGCAAAATGAAGTACAGACGACTAAGAAATGAGATTGACAGGAAATGCAAAATGGCTAAGCAGGAGTGGCTAGAAGGCAAATGCAGGGATGTAGAAGAATGTATAAATAGGGGAAAAATAGATACAGCCTACAGGAAAATAAAAGAAACATTTGGAGATAAGGAAAACAGCTCTATGAATATCAAGAACTCTGATGGAAAACTAGTTCTCAGCAAAGAAGGGAAAGCTGAAAGGTGGAAAGAGTATATAGAGAGGCTATCTGAAGGAAATGAACTTAGCGGCAATATTGTAGAAAGGGGAGAAGAAGTAGATGAGGATGAAATAGGAGATACTATACTGAGAGATGAATTTGACAGACCACTGAAAGACCTAAGTCGAAACAAGGCTCCTGGAGTAGATGATATTCCCTCAGAGCTACTGAAGTCTCTGGGAGAACCAGCCATAACAAAATTGTTTCACCTGGTGTGTAAGATGTATGAGACAGGTGAAGTACCCTCAGACTTTAAGAAAAATGTTATAATCCCCATACCAAAGAAAGCAGGTGCAGACAGGTGTGAAAACTACAGAACCATCAGTTTAATAAGTCATGGTTGCAAAATATTAACACGAATTATTTACAGAAGGATGGAAAAGCTGGTAGAAGCCGACCTCGGGGAAGATCAGTTTGGGTTCAGGAGAAATGTAGGAACACGGGAGGCAATACTCACTTTACGGCTTATCCTAGAAGATAGATTAAGAAAAGGCAAACCTACATTTCTAGCTTTTGTAGATTTGGAGAAGGCTTTTGACAATGTTGATTGGAATAAACTCTTTCAAGTTCTGAAGCAAGCAGGAGTAAAATATAGGGAGCGTAAAGTTATTTACAACTTGTACAAAAACCAGACAGAGGTTGTCAGAGTTGAAGGGCATGAAAGGGATGCAGTAGTTGGAAAGGGAGTAAGACAGGGTTGTAGCCTTTCTCCAATGTTATTCAATTTGTACATTGAGCAAGCTATAAAGGAAAGCAAGGAGAAATTTGGTGAAGGAATTAAAGTTTAGGGGGAAGAATTAAAAACATTACGTTTTGCCGACGACATAGTAATTCTGGGAGAGACAGCAAAGGATCTGGAAGAGCAGTTGAACGGAATGGACAGTGTGCTGAAAGGTGCATATAAGATGAATATTAACAAGAGGAAAACTAGGGTAATGGAGTGCAGTGTAAGAAAATCAGGTGATGCTGAAGGAATTAGATTAGGAAACGAAGCAATAAAGGAAGTAGATGAGTTCTGTTACTTGGGCAGTAAAATATCAAATGATGGTCGCAGTACAGAGGATATAAAATGCAGAATGGCAATGGGTAGAAAAGCGTTCTTGAAAAAGAGAAATTTGTTAACATCGAATATTGATTTAAGCCTAAGGAAGTCCTTTCTGAAGGCATTTGTATGGAGTGTTGCCTTGTATGGGAGTGAGATATGGACGATAAACAGTGCGGACAGGAAGAGGATTGAGGCTTTTGAAATATGGTGCTACAGAAGAATGCTGAAGATTAGGTGGGTGGATCGCGTAACTAATGAGGAAGTACTGAACAGAATTGGGGAGAAAAGAAATTTCTGGCATACCTTGACTAAAAGAAGGGATAGATTGGTAGGGCACATTCTTAGACATCAAGGGATTGTGAATTTAGCATTGGAGGGGAGTGTGTGGGGTAGGAAGACCAAGAGATGGATACAGTAAGCAGATTCAGACAGATGTAGGTTGCATTTCTTATGTGTTGATGAAGAGGCTTGCTCAGGATAGGGTATTGTGGAGAGCTGCATCAAACCAGTCTCCGGACTGAAGACCACAACAACAACAACAACAAGATCAAGAATTAATCTAATCTAATCTTATTTCCTTGATTAATATATTTCAAAATCGACTTCCTGACCTATATTTTCTAGGGGAAAAAGTGCCAACAAAGAACATAATTATCACTTGTCGGTTGGCACGCGAATATTTTTTCGTGTAATTAACTATTATCACAGTAAATTTCTTGATATCCAAAATTTTTTTACATCTTTTACAAATGACATGCGAATAAGGCCACTTTATTCATCCTAAAAATTGTAGTGAAGGCCCAAAACAGACAATTGTGTGAATACAAAATTTTTGAAAGTAAATTTATTTTCTTTTTTGTAATGAAGTACTGTAGGTATTTTGTATCTTAAGCGTACCTCCCTATATTGTCACATTACCTACAACCTTGGGTCTTGAAGGGATATTGTGATACGTTATTCTGAGTAATCAGGTAAGCAAACGTGTGCAACAGTGGTTTTTTTTTTTTTTTTTTTTTTTTTTTTTTTTTTTTTTTTTTTTTTTTTAATATCACTTTTAGACCTCTAACAACTTACTTTACAAAATTAGCCAAAGGAAACAAAGCAATTTAATTTTCACACAAATGTTACCCACATAGCGCTGACGTCCTTCAAGAAGAACGAGAACAGCAGCTTACTGTTTTTGATTCTTATCTTGGACACTTGACCTTCAAAACAAGAGTAAGGCCACGTAAAATTTTGGATGGTGCATGACGGAGGATACTTTACATATGGACTGCGTCAGATTCTACTGTTGTATTCCGATCCTGATGAAATTTTTAAATATGATTGAACAATTCAGTTTATCAGTGTAGTATTAATATATTGAGATGGCCTACAATCATTTCAATTAATTAACGTGACTAAACAGTTAATTTTCAGATTTCGGCGAAGTTTCGAATAAAATTTCTGAAAAATCTAGCAGCTCTCTCTGGAAGTTACATTTTTCAGGGTGACAATCATCAAAGAAACATTTAAAACTTAAATACTGTTCACACCATGTGAATTTTATGTAAGCCGTTTAAAGTAAGAATTTTTTTTAATATGCTTCAGTGGGAAGCATACTTCATTCAGATTTTTAAATGACGGTTGTTTGGCTGTCTCATTTGATACAGACCAAGTGTACCGAATAATTGGGGTGAAAACCAACAGCAGAAGTAATTTGCTGTTACCAACGTATGGTTTTAATGCGAATTTTAAAATAAATGCATAAATCTAATATATAAAAATTAATTTTTGTCTGTTCGTCTTCTTGTTCGTATTTTATGCACGGCAATACCATACATCCGATTGCGATACAACTTTGCCAACTCGTTGCTTGCACTCGCGCGAAGGTTATAGGCGTACTAAAATTAATTTCGTATGGTGCACGGCAGAGGGTGCTTTACAGTTACTTGATTCGTTTCTTATGCCTTCACGCTGAAATGACTGGACAGATATGAGTGAAATTTGGAACAGAGGTAGCTCGAACCCTGATTAATAAACGGGCTACCTTTCGTAAGACGCCGTAAAGTGTGTAGCAGAGGACACCTTGCAATAAACTTAGACACCACTTTCACTCATAACCATTAAAGTTAAAGAAGTTCATAATTTTTCAGACACTGAGGAGACAATGGTCAAGAATTGGAGGAGTTCGATAGAGAGCCAAGCAGATGATTGTTAATGAAAGGGGAAGGGGGAGGCACAGAGAAGGGTAGGAGTAGATGAACAGAGGGGAGATGAGAGAGAGGGGAAATGAGATGTGGAGATGCACATAGAGATAATCGAAGAGAAGGTGGAGAGAGAGAGAGAGAGAGAATGGATGGGCAAACTTAAATAAATACCCGAGCGACGCAGGGTTTTCAGCTAGTCCAACATAAATTTAAATAGTAGGAATTATTTTCAGAAAGCATTTTTATTAAGTGTAGTACGGGAGTGAAACGTGGACGATAAAGTGTTCAGGCAGAAAGATGACAGAGGTTTTTGAAAAATGGTGCTACAGACAAATGCTGAGGATTAGGTGGATAGATTACGTAACTAATGAGGAGCTACCGAATTGAATTGGGGAGAAAAGAAATTTATGGCACATCTTGGTTAAGAGAAGGGATAAATTGGTGGGACACATTCTGAAACACGAAGGGATTGTCAATTTATGGGAAGTGTGCGAGGTAAGTATCGTAGAGGGAGACCGGGAGATGTACACAGTAGGCAGGTTCAAGTGGATGCAGGTTACCGATCTTATTCGGAGATGAAGAGGCTTGCGCAGCACGGGGTAGCGTGGAGAGCTGCATCAAACGAGTCTCCGGGTTGAAGGCAAACAACATAACCTAGGTTAAATACGAAACAAGTGGAATTGTCAAGTGCACCACTGCTGCTGGTACTGAACGATAAATACATTTTGTACGGTACCCCGAATGTAGGTGACTGCGGGCCCAAACACTGTTAACTGTAGTGTATCCATTTTAGCTCTCGAGAGCATGGTCGAAAGCAAAATTTGATACACTACATTTAGGAGGAGTCGGAATGCCATACCTCACCAATGTTAAATTTGCCAGCTTTATGTACCTTATTCTCTGGAACTGTTAAATACACAACTACTGTTAAATACACAACTACTGTTAGTTCACTGAACTAGAACCAATGGTTTCTATTTGTTCGTGTGATATTTATGAATATTTTACCGCTAAACCATCTTATTGGAAAAAATTCATATTAATGTCCCTGGTACAGGGAATAAGCCAGTTTTTGTCTTGATTCTAGTTCAGTGGCCTCTTTTAACTGTTATACAGCATTTCTGAAAATCTGAATGTTATTGATTTAGTCGCTTGTGAAATAAAGGTACATGTAACTCTAAAAAATGTCTAATGCCAGAAAATGCGATTAAAGAAATTTATCAAGAAAATTCACAAATGTCTCTTATTCTATTATGAAGTGTGTGCAGCAGAGTAGTCAGGGTCCTCTACTTCTTCGCTTTGAAGCTTTCTTCTCCTTGTTGTCTTGGCTGTTTTGTATTAAATCCAGTTGCGTACTGAGCCTTCCTTACTCGCATGTTGACCAGAAGCCGAATACCTCTGATGGTGCTGATACTAGGAACAATACAGAGGCTTTCAATGACCTTTAGCCTACCCATAATTATGTTGAGTGAAATAACAGAATCACTGACTCCCCATTTCAAAGTTTTTATCCCAACAAATACATTGTTACGTACATAAGTCCATATGAGGTGGTTGAACGAATCGTTTCCGCAGCTGTAAATGTTAATTATACAACTATTAATTCGCAGTTAGCCTAGACTAGCTAATGATTGTGTAAGTATGTCTCTCCCCGTCGCGGGAATCACGCTAAATGCGTGCGAGACCAGGGGAAGTAGGCAAGTGCAACATATGGAAGTTTGGGTCTGGCCGGGGAGCGTGCTCGGGTGGCCAAGTGGTTAAGGCGACCGCTCGTAATTAGCGGGAGACCCGGGTTCGAGTCCAGGTCCGGCACAAATTTCCGTGTTTTTGCAAAAGCATAGACCAACTATACAATGACAGCTAAAGTAGGAAATTCTCGCAAATTGCGAATTAATATTTGTATAATTAAAATTTATAGCTGCGGACCATCGGCATTTCTGTTCATTTAGAACAGAAGTGTCATTCTCTCTACATTGGATTAATTGTTTCGATCACATTTTCGAAAATGTGAAGAATTAAATGTGTAAACATCGCAAGTAGGGTAATTTTTCTGTGCGTAGATATAATTTTGAAAAATGAAATAAAAATACTTCCTATTAGAATTTAGTAACAAATTTTACACCATTTTAAGCAGAAAACTTGAAATTACTTTATTAGCTTAAAAACGGATTTTTTTTTCGTTAACACGGAAGTCGGAAGAGCATAATATTCGATTAAACAGGGCTATGGTACATAGGGTAATGAAAAGCAGACAATCGCTTCTAGAAGCAGGGAAAACTGAATTCACAGTGGCCCCTAGATATGCTCACCCGTCTTACATATAAGAGGTGTTCCAGAAGGAGCAGTGCACTGTTGCTGAATCTCAGAAATGCAGCACCAGGAAGGACCGAAGGTAAAACAGCCAGCTTTATTGGGGAGAGAATACGCTGTACAAAGATCACGTGACTGGAAATACAATACTGAGAGTTGTCGCCATTGTCGGCTGAATCGCTGCTAAACGCCTCGGCATTGAAGCGGAGAGAGTCTCTGGTTGCGTTGTTGGGATGTAGCAGCAAACAAGGAAGTTAGAATACGCTGGAAAAGTGAAGCCTCTCTCCGCCATGCTGCTAAGTTTTAGAGAAGGGTTCCGATCGTACAGCTGACGTTTTATGTCACTTAAAACAGAAATAAAATGTCCGACAGTTTTGTCGTAATATACAATTTGTTGAAATAGTGTAAATTAGCTGTTAAAAATTAAGTTTTAAAATGTATTAAGAAGAGTATTTATTACTATTTATTCAAGAAAGTATGTAGTTTGAAAGTACATACTTTACAGTGACTGTCAGTTCAATGCATTAACAGTAAAAAGGTCGTCTTAACACATAGTTTTAACAGAGAAATAGCATTCCTAAACTGACCTATATGGCGGGCAGGCTTCAACTGACGTATATGCTGGGCACAGATAATGCCATCTCCATTTATTCTAACCTCCTTGGCAGCAAATAATTTACAAAGGCAATAGCGGAAACTCCGTGACATTAACATGCATTCGTCTGGCGACACCGCTAGCAGTGCCATCTTTTGGCTCGATTGTATAATATACTTGCCTTGACGTCTGTGATACCGTATATAATTTCGCTGCCTACCAAAATTTCTTTGAAAAGTTAAAATTTATTTCGCGTTTTAATATATTACGTTTGATGATGATTTTTTTAATCTTCTGAGTTAAAAAAATAACAGTAATAAAAAAACATTCCTCTCTGCCATGATCTATGCAACACGTGAGCGATTCTTCTTTAAAAAGTACATTTTAGAAAACTTGTAAGAAACTGTTTTCTACCTATGAAAACAAATCAAATCATAGATAACTCTCATATTAGACCACTGAAAATGTATTATATTCCATAAAACGGAACGCGACTGGAGAAAATTGATCGAAATGTGTTTCAGTTTCAATAGTTGTACAAATAATGCCCTTCATAATCTGTCAAGCTGCAGAGCAGAGACAGTGGGACACGTCCGCACTGCCAGATATCGCTTACCGGAGAGCCTTCAGCACGCTCATGACTGATATGCTGCTTTTTTACGGCTGCATTGCTGACTTTCCATCTACATCTACACCTACATAGAAACTCTGCAAATCACATTCAAGTGCCTGGCAGAGGGTTCATTAACCACTTTCATAACTTTTCTCTACCGTTCCATTCTCTAATAGCACGCGGGAAGAAAGAACACCTAAATCGTTCCGTTTTCGATCTGATTTGTCTTATTTTATTGGGATGGTCATGTCTCCCTAAGTAGGTGGGTGCTATCAAAATATTTTCACATTCAGAAGTAAAAGTCGGTGATTGAAACTTCGCAAACAGATCACGCCGCAATGAATAACGTCTTTCTTTTAATGATTTCCACCCCAATTCGTGCAACATTTCCGTGACGCTTCCCCCCCCCCCCCCGTAACGTGATAAAACAAAACGAGCTGCCCTTCTCTGAACCTTCTCAATGTCTTCCGTCAGTCCCACCCGGTGAGGGTCTCACAAGGGGCAACAGTACTCCAGGAGAGGACGCACAAGTGTGATGTAGGCAGGCTCTTTGGTGGAGCTGGTGCATCTTCGAAGCGTTCTGCCGATGAAACGTAACCTTTGGTTCGCCTTCCCCACAATATTTTCTATGTGTTCTCTCCAGTCAAAGTTGTTCGTAATTGTAACTCCTGGGGATTTGGTAGAATCTACGACCTTAAGGTTTGACTGATTTATCGCGTAATTGAAGTTCGGCGGATTTCTTTTAGTGGTCATGTGTATTACTTAACACTTTTCTTTATTTAGTGTCAATTGCCAATTTTCGCACCACGTAGATATTTTGTCTAAATCGCTTTGCAGTTGCTTTTGATCCTCTGTTGACTTCACTAACCGATAAACGACAGCATCACCCGCGAACAGTCTAAGGGAGGTACTCAGATTGTCTCCTAAATCATTTATAAACACGAGGAAGAGTAGGGGACCTATAACGCTTCCCTGTGGAACGCCAGATATCACTTCTGTTTTATTCGATGACTTATCGTCAGTTACAACGAACTGTGTCCTTTCTGATAGGAAATCGTGAATCCAATCGCACAATTGGGGATATATTCCATAAGCACGCAATTTCATAAGAAGCCGCTTGTGGGGTACAGTGTCAAAAGCCTTCCTGAAATCCAGAAATATGGAATCTATTTGAGATCCCTTGTCGATGGCACTTAACACTTCATGTGAATAAAAGGCAAGCTGTGTTTCGCAAGAGCGATACTTTCTGAATCCGTGTTACTATTAGTTAATAGGTTATTGATTCACTGCTGCCTACCCTGTCCTGAGCATACTGTCAGGTAGCTTACCTGCACCCTGTACAGTACCTGTGTTTCGCGGGGCTCGGCTGCCACGTGTTCCTCGGATGCGCTGGCCTCACACTGTGCTGAGTAAAGGCAGGCCATAACCCAGGTCTACAAAAACAACGAGGGGTCAGCTCGCCGGCCTTGCCCATCCTGGAGGAACTGGTCGCACCGTGACTTGGCGTAATGCATTCCACTCCAGGGCTCTCTGCGCAGCACGTCGTAGCACCGCCTGATGGCCACTCATTAACGTACTGCGGGAGGTACGCTAGCTCACGCCGTAATGCTTCCTCACAGGCATTTCGCCAAACTACACTTTCTGTACTGAGTTAATGCACCGCAGCTGTACCAAGCTTCTGCTCACGGCCCAAGTAAAGCATTGCAAGCATTTCTGTGTGTGTGTTTGTTAGTCTTGTGTAGTTCGAGAACGAACTAGTTCAGAAGAGCGCTCGCCTCTTAGGTCGTCCGCTCCTTTTCCGTAGACTGACGGGGAACAGCGAGATGACGCGAAAGCGTGCAGAATCGCGTGATTCCCTTCTGCCAGTTACCGTCATTTCGAGCTGAGATGCAGCTCAGCTGTAGCTTCATGGACGTTACCCAAAAATACGGGTAGTACCACACGCTTGGGCAACACTGATAATTATATAAAAAAATTGTCATAACAAAAGAAAGAGCTCTTTTAGTAGCGATAGCAAAAGCCAGAAAGAGCGGACGAACTAAAAAGAACGACCTGCCTCGCGGCCGATCTGCGAACTAAAATATGCGCGATTGGTCGCGAACTAAAATATGCTTAATCGGTCGCGAACTAAAACATGCGTTACCGGTCACGAACTATTATGCCAAACGTATCTCGCTTCATAGTTCGTTGGATTCTTTTCCGAAGACCGACGGGCAATAGCGAGAGGGCACGCATCAGAATTGAAAATCACGTCTTTGCCTTCTGCTGATGAAAGCCATTTCAGAGGCGAGCGTCTGACTGCTAGATTACATAGTTCAGTGCTGCAAAATTTCTGTTTTGAAGCATTCTGCACTCTGCAATACCTGACTAATAAATTCCATAATGCCAAGATATAGATATAACTCTAAACTAAAACGCGAGAAATTATCCACAAACTGTTTCTTTTGGTTCAGAAGGTGACTGTTGGGGGTATTGTTCACATCAGTGTAGGAAGATATTTTTTACTTTTACGTATGTAAAGAACGACAGAGAATATTAGCATCACGTTCCGTAGAATTCGTGGACTAGCGTGCCACTGGTTGTAGCTATTCAGACACGTCAGATGATGAGCAGCAAGAGGTAAAATATCAAGCAACGAAGAGCGGGGCGCAACACGATCCCGTATGTCATTGATAACGGAGTTTTCGCACACGACCATCGACCTGGTGCACACCACACTTAATACATCCGACCACGCAACACGGTTCTGTTAAGGGGAGTTGGAACGTCCTATCCCCACAATGTTAAATTTAGTGACATGGCTTTACTGTATTTCAGGAGCCACTGTAGCCATTGACATAAAACTTTTACATGACATTAAACTGCACGTTCTGAGTCTACTGAACAACAAGAATTGCATTTCAGCCACTGCTTTTGGAAATACAACCTTTTAAATACGGAGGTAAAATTTTGTGTACTTTTTTTTGTACTTTACCCTAAATAATTTTAATTATGCATAACATTGTGTTCTTCTTTTAGTTCAGTAGACTCAGGATATATATGTTATAGCGCCCTGAAAATTTGAATACTCTAAGTGGTTTCTCAGATTTAGGGAAAAATCCAAAAGAAAATGTAAATTTTCAGGAACTGCTTCTAAAGTTTCAAAGGACTGTAACTCAATATATGCTTGATGTAAGAAGGCTATTACTTAAATAACCAACCTTGGTCGAAACGTCGGTTGTTTAAGTAATAGCCTTCTTACATCATGACGCGGTACAACATCCAGAAAACTTTTATGTCTTCTGACTCTGACCGTAGAAGCCTATGTTTTTTCAGTCGCTCAGAAGCATCCTGCACCATACTGTATATCATCCTCTTGATCTTCTTCCAAGTTTCTTCTTCTTCTTCTTCTTTCTGGACTCCTTAGCGGCCGACTGTGCTGCATACTCTGCTTTATCAGTGCGAACCTGGTCCATCCGTTCAAGTTTTCTGATGCACTTTATTCCAGGATTAATTCATTACGCTGTAGCACTTTCACCCTACCACTCTTTCCATCATTGAAAGCAGTAACAGAATCAACTTCAGTGTCTTCATTCCAACAAAAAATATTTTGGTAAGCGAGAATATTTAAGATTGTAGAGCGACTCATTTGGATTTTGAGTCTGACCATATCGACAGTTCTTGAGTAATTCAGGATTTACCGGGTTCTGTAAACAGGTTTCATGATATCCACGACTACTGGGGGGATGGAATATTTATTGCTGTATGAACTGTTTGAGTACTAGGTATTGCGGTAATTGCACCATGAATTAGGTCCAGGAGGGCAAAGGCTGTGTACTGGTTTTTCTGTATTCGAAAATCTATTACCATGAAACCCACGTTTCTTAAAAAAATAAAAATAAAAAACCAATTCGTTTCGGCGCCATACTATACTTTTTGAGAGATTTACCAATCTTTTCGTCACTTGTCCTGGGAAAACTGTTAGAACCTCAACAAACAACGCGTGTTTATACGATGATACGATACTGTTTGTGACAGTGCTACCAATACAAACACACAATTTAACCTTTATAACACAGTAATTAAAAAAAAGAAAAAAATACCGATTTTATTTGATCTTTAAGTAATGAACGTAAAATTTTTAACATTTTTAACCGGTGTACATTATATTAAAAAAAAAAAAAAAAACATAAATAAAATACTTCCTATGTGAGTTCATAAGTGATATTTATCATTTTATTCGGAAAATTGCCGATTTTATAATGAGATAAAAATCAGAAAATGTGAAAAAAAATCGTTCTAGCTCCCCTTAAGACATGGTTCATTGTTTGTAAATCTATCGGACCAAACTGCGTGGTCATCAGTCCGTAGCTTACAATCTACTTAAACGGAGGTAAACTAACCTAAGGACAACACACACACACACACACACACACACACACACACACACACACATGCCCCAGGGAGGACTCGAACCTCCGACGGCGAGCAACCGCGCGCGCTACGCAGCGAGGCGCCTTAGACCGCTCGGCTACTCCACCGCGGCCATGGTTCATTATCAAAGATCCTGTGTACACTGCTATTGAAGCTAACGGTATTGAAGATCAATATGGGAAAGCGTTGTGATCGTCTGCAATGGAGGGCCATGCTCGACAACTGGCGCTGAGCAGCGTGGTCCGTGACACTGGTGCGTGCCTCAGCAGTGAACTCCGTCGGCAGTTCTGAGACATACAACGCCTACTGCCTACCTTGCGTTACAGAGCAAACTATCCACGGATCTGAACGTGGTGTGACGATACACCAAAGGCCTACATCTGATTCGTACTTGTGGTTGTGGTTGGTTTGATGAAATGATGATTACTGGGTGCCAGTTCTCATGTTCCTCTAATGACTTCGCGACATTAATTCTCACCTGTGATTCTTCTGCTATCTCGACCGCGGCCGGCATAAGGCTTCACGTGCCTAACAGGGTTTCAGCCTTGTATTACGAAAGTAAAAGGGCTATCATGGGAAAACCACCTACCAAAAAGAAAATAACTGTTGCATATATAGGTAGCCAATTACTCGATTATAGCATTAATTTTTTCAATCTTACTTGAGAAACTGGCAAGAAATCGCCCCGCTGCAGGATTTTTGAATATACCCTCCTCAAATATTATGAACCATAATCAACACGGATTCAGAGAGTATCGTTATTACGAAACACAGCTAGCGCTTTACTCACACGATGGGACGAGTGCTATCGACAAGGGATGTCAGATTCCGTATTTTTAGATTTTCCGAAAGACTTTCGACACGGTGCCTTACAAGCATCTTCTAATCAAACTGCGTGCTTGTGAAATATCGCCCGAGTTGTGCGATTGGATTCGTGATTTCCTGTCAGTAATGACACAGTACATTGTAACTGACGGAAAGCCTTCGGGTAGAACTGAAATATCTGGTGTTCCCCAGGGAAGTAATATAGGGCCTCTACTGCTCCTAATTTTTATAAACGATTCAGGAGACAATCTGAATAGCTGTCTTAGAGTGTTCGCGGATGATGCTGTCATTTATCGGTTAGTAAAGTCACCAGAAGATTAAAAGCAACTGCAAAATTATTTGGATAAGATATCAGCATGGCGCAAAAAATGGAAATTGGCCTTCAATAGTGAGAAGTGTGAAGTCATCCATATGACTACTAAAACAAGTCCGTTAAACTTAATTTACACGATAAATCAGCCAAAACTACAGACCGTAAATTCAACTCAAATTGGAAAGAACACACACAAAATATTGTAGGGAAGGCGAACCAAAGACTAGGTTCTGTTGGCAGAACACTTAGAAGATGCAACAGCTCTACTAGAGAAACTGCCTACACCACACCTGTGCTTCCTATTTTGGAGTACTGCTGTGCATTGTGGGATCCCCACCAAGTGGGACTGCCAGACGATTTAGAGAAAGTTCAGAGAAAGGCAGCTCGTTTTGTATTATCGCTAATAGGAGGAATAGTGTCACGGAAGTAATACACGAGTTGGGGTGGAAATCATTAAAAGAAAGGCGTTATTCGTTGAGATGAGATCTACTTGCGGAATTTCTAACTTTCTCTTCCGAATGCGAAGACACCTTGTTATCACCCACCTACACAGGAATACATCATCAAAAGAAGAGAAATCAGATCAAAAACGGAAGATTTAAGCGATCATTTTTCCCCCGAGCTATTGGAGAATAGAACTGTAGAGAAATATCATAAAAGCGGTTCGATGACCTTCTGCCATGCACTTCACCGTCGGGTACTTATGTAGATGAAGTCACAATAACAGCCTAGCTGAAATTTACTACAGACATAATAATAACTGGTTCAACCCCTGAATTAAGAGACAGTGCGCCGGTAGGTACAGGAAGTAGTAATGTCATGATAATTAACGAGACCGGTTCAGGCGGGAGTGGAGATAACCTTGCGATTACCGAAATGTACAATTCCAGCGTCGGTGCACGAGCTGTCGCGACGTGTCGGAATTTTACCGACTAGTAAACACGCTGTTCCGGCGTGACTCAGGTAACCAGCATGCACACTTGTGCATAATGACGGCCACTCACTTACGGACAATAGTCGCGAACTTGCTGCAACTAAAGACGGCTTTGACTGGGTTGAGAGAATCGTCACTTTTGTGTATGACGCTCCAGTGACAATGTACACTTCCACCGTCAAGATAGGAAGCTCCGTTACCAACTTAAAATGTTTCCCTCTCGTGGACTACATCTGGCCCGTGATGGTGCCGTACTGCAGTCTTCCCATCGCTCCCTGTTTCGCCGGAGATCCATTAAATCAGATCTCCCAATTTTGTGTGTGTGTGTGTGTGTGTGTGTGTGTGTGTGTGTGTGTGTGTGTGTGTGTGGAGGGGGGGGGGGCGGAGGGTGGCGGGATGAGATAGGAAGAGGGTACAGCAAACCCTTCATGGGCCAGATGTAGTTCACAAGAGGGCAACCTTTTAAGTTGGTAACGGAGCTCCTTTTCTTGACGGAAGAAGTGTACATTGTCACTGGACCGACATACATAAAAATGACGAGACACTCGACGCCCCAGTCGAAACCAGTCGTTAGTTGCAGCAAGTTCACGACTATCGTCCGTAAGTGAGTGGCCGTCATTATGCACAAGTGTGCATGCTGGTTACCTGAATGACGTCTAATGATCTCTCACACACACAACTGGATGACCTGGGTTAAAGGGTATTCAGCAAACAGGGAGCGACGCGTATGTCCTACCTTGAGGGAAGGAGGACTGGAATTCAAACGTCTCCTTTAGCCTTCTAAGAAATACGCCATATCGATTTTGTATCAATGAAACCATGGCGCCCGAATATTTTTATTTCTTCACGGGCCGAAAGTCCTGTCCTTAGGCAAGCGTACAAAGATTCCTAACTGCTGGGGAAAATTTCTTTTCATATGATTTAATCGATAATGAATTATATAGATTTGGAATCTACTAGACCCATTTGACCGTGTCATATATCAATCGACTCACAATTAACGGCCAAAATTAATTTTGTAACAAAAATATTTAACTTGATTTTATGAGGGCATAGTAGTGGACTAATTGCGGTCGTGCCTTGACGTGCTTCGTGGCTAGGTCGCACAATATCTCAGTGCTACACGGTGTCAGCAGCTTTCATATTAATCAGTGATCGAGATTGCATACTGACACCCAACCAGAATCTAGATTTTCGAACGCTCAAGAGCTGGGCATAATACGCACTCTTTATTTCACAGTCGTTTTAGGAGTCGTCCATTTGGATGTCTTATGATTGCAGGAACTGATTCCTTATCCTGTCTGCTCCATTGATTATTCTCACGTTTTTACCTGAGCCCTGAGCGGAGACTGCTGGGAGCGGATGTTTACATTCTGCTGTTAGCGCATTGGCTGTCAGGTTAGGCCCCGCCTCCTCCTCCCAGTGCAGCCAGCTCATACCGTACAGCTTACAGCTTTTAAATGGAAGTGTAATGGCTTAATGTGTCGTTGCGGCGAGATATATTTCCGAAATTTCAATCACCGACTTTTACTTGAATGTGAAAATATTTTGCTAGCACCCACCTACATAGCGAGAAGTGGCCATCCCAATAAAATAAAACAGATCGAAAACGGAACTATTTAGGTGTTCTTTCTTCCACATCTACATCTACATGGGATACTCTGCAAATAACATTTAAGTTCCTGGCAGAGGGTTAATCGAACTACCATTAAACTATTTATCTCCCATTCCATTCTCGAAATGCGCGCGGGAAGAAAAAACACCTGAATCTCTCCGTTCGACCTCTGATTTCTCGTAATTTATGATGGTCATTTCTACCGATGTAAGTGGGAGTCAACAACATAGTTTCGCATTCGGAGGAGAATGTTGGCGATTGGAGTTTCGTAAGTAGCTCACGCCGCAGCGATAAGCGCCGTTGTTGTAATGATTCCCAAAAATTTTCAAATGTTTGTAAATCTTATGGGACTTAACTACGGGGTCATCAGTCCCTAAACTTACAAACTACTTATGAACTACTTACTAACTAGGACGGCACAAATATCTATGCCCGAGAGGGGATTCGAACCCCCGACCGTAGTGGCCGTGCAGACCGTGACTGAAGCGCCTTAGTCCCTCCCCTCGGTCACAGCGGCCGGCAATGATTCCCATCCCAGATCCTGTAACATTTCCGTAACGCTGTCTCCCCTGTATCGTGACAATATGAAACGAGCTGCCCATCTCTGTACTCTTTCGATTTCCTCTGTCAAATCCACCTGATAAGGACCCCACACTGGGCAGCAATACTCCAAAATCGAAGGACAAGCGTAGTGTATGCAGTTTCTTTTGTAGCTCTGTTGCATCTTTTAAGGGTTCTGCCAATAAAACGCAGTCTCTTATTCGCCCTTCCGACGACATTATCTACGTGTTCTTTCCAATTTAAGTCTGAAGTAATAGTAATTCCTAGGTATTTTGTGGAGTTTACGGCCTTCACTTTTGATTCATTTAGCTTGTAAACAAAGTTTCACGGATTTGTTTTCGTACTCATGTGGACGACTTCACACTTCTCATTATTTAGAGTCAATTGCCAATTTTACATCATTGTGATGTCTTATTCAGATCGTTCTGCAGTTGGTTTTGATCTTCAGATGATTTTACTAGACGGTAAATGACGGCGTCATTTGCAAACAACGTAAGAGAGCTACTTAGATTTTCCAGCACGCTATTAGAGAATGGAACGGTAGAGAAAGGTTATGAAAGTGCCTCTGTCAGGCACTTAAATGTGATTTGCAGAGTATCTATGTATATATAGATGTGGAAGGGACTCGAAATTAAGCATCACTTTCATGTACAACTTATCGTAAACATAAATTTATGCTACTAATTAGGAGAACTATAAGTAAAAACTTCTAGAAATTACGAGCTCATTCCACACGTTATCGTCCACGGCTGTCAGTGCTGTGTCTCTCCATTCTGTTTGAGTAATCGAAAACGGTAAATTATTTGTATAAAACTGCTACAAAATACAGCCTCCTCACTAATTTTAATAAGAATTCAAATGTTCAAATGTTTGTAAAGCTTATGGGACTTAACTACGGGGTCATCAGTCCCTAAACTTACTAACTACTTATGAACTACTTACGAACTAGGACGGCACAAATATCCATGCCCGAGGGGGGATTCGAACCCCCGACCGTAGTGGCCGTGCTGACCGTGACTGGAGCGCCTCAGTCACCTCGGCCACCGCGGCCGGCCTTTTAATAAGAACACCATGGCGAATAACACTCACGAATTAACATTAAAGACAATGGCTACGGCGCATACTGCTGTTTACGTCGGTAAGGTTGGTAGAGAGCATAAACATTCCGGAGCTACACGAACGCAGCCGACCTCCGCCAATCGCCCAGGGCCCAGGGCTCAGGTAACAGTGCGAGGATATATTGTTCCTTATCGCGCAACGTTCTCGCAACGATTGCAAGTGGCGGTGGCCGTAATGTTATCGCTCATCAGTGTACCACAATGAAAAACGTTCTTACCGCAGCACAATAAAAAGTGAGTACGTCCCTGCCAGAGTCAAAGAGGTAAACGAAGAGAGCTACCTTCTCGACTTACCTTGCAGCTTGAAAAACGTTTAACTCCAAATTTTTCAGGTCCAGGCCCTACTGTACTCACGTATGCGAAAAACCACTATTCGTAAGGTGAAGTGGTATAACATGTCACACGGCAAAACGTCATCCAACATGACATTCCTCACGTTGCGTAATACGACACGGTATCCCATTCAGGTTGAGGGTTGCCTACACCCCCGCTCAGGGATACTTGATACTGCAGAGCTCACTGACACATAAGTCGGTAGTGAAACCTGTTCTGTTCTTTTACATTTTTCACTGCGGCTAGGAGCTTTGGTTGTACTGTGATAGATTTTTCCATTCATGTTTCTAACTTCTGTTCTAAAATACTATATCAGCTATTTAGCCGACAGGAGGCTTGAATTAGATCTTCAAAATTACTTCACAAAAAATTAAATGTTGTCTTTTAAACTGATTTGATGTACTTTAATATAATCTTACTGCAATTACCCTATAAAAACAATAATTTAGTGACAACTTTTGGTAGTATTCTAAGTCCTCACGCAATGGCTCTCAGCACATACTGAATTTAGCTGGAATTTTCAGCCATGATATCTCGATAAAGACTATTAGTAAAAAGAAAAATCCTTTTGGCTTTATTCACTTACCTTCATACGAAGACTGAACAGATTTGTACAATGTAAGCGAAGGCTTCCGCGGCCGTTGTCATTGTTGATAAAACTCTTCTGCGTATTTGGACCGCAATACCCAGAAGAGTTTTATCAGATTTTTACAAGTTTTAAGTGTGCAAGTGAAGCGCTACAAAAACCTGCAACTGAAACACGTTTCTTGCACCTAAAGTAAAATTCGAAAGTGCTCAGAAAAATTGTGTCATTAGTTGAGCTTTGTAGATATCTTTTCCCAAAGGAATTCCTCCTGAACAGTACCAGTTCGTCATTAAAATTTCTGTACTGTAACATAGTTACTAATGGCCACACAGCAGGATAAAACTGAAATCTTTGTATCACATAAACCTGGCTGAAATAGGAACCGAGCATGAAGACACCCAAAATAGCGATTCTGTACTCTGCGCTTTCAAAAATTTTAAACTATATTACATTGGTTCATCATGCTGGTTTTGCTGTACTCGTGTTTCCTTGTTTGTAGTTAAATAAATGGAAAAGAGTCCGCCTTTTTTTGCAAACAATTATGTTTTCTACTTATTCCTAAACATGTTTCGGAACTTTTGTTCCATCATCAGAGGGATATTTATCATATCTGTAAGTATAAAATATTTACAATGTATACTGTAGTTTATGGTTCGAAAAACGTATGAAAAATGCAAGAAATATGGTTTACCTGGCGTTTTTACATTATATGTTTCAGAGAAAAACATTCCATACCTTATGGCCTACCATCTACAAACAAATTGCCTTTATGGAAAAGGTTCTGTTTACAGCATCAATATGGTCGCATCCGTGTTTGGCGACAACGCGGTGAACGCATATTGGAAGCGTGTATTTATCATCGTCATACTGGCGTATCACCCGGCGTGATGGTGTGGGGTGCCATTGGTTACAAGTCTCGGTCATCTCTTGTTCGCATCGACGGCACTTTGAACAGTGGCCGTTACATTTCAGACCCGTGGCTCTTACCCTTCATTCAATCACCGTGAAACCCTACATTTCAGGAGAATAATGCACGACCGCATGTTTCAGGTCCTGTACAGGCCTTTCTGGATACGGAAAAATGATAAAAATAATAATCATAAGATCATCAAACCTAATAAATATTAACTTCATAAAAGTAAATCACCCAATATCAATTATAATAACCATTATTATCCAAACTTTATTTATTAGACATGTTCGACTGCTTCCCTGGCCAGCACATTCTCCAGATCTCTCACCAATTTAAAACATCTGGTCAATGGTGGACGGGCAACTGGCGCCAGTCACTACTATTGATGAAGTGTGGTATCGTGTTGAAGCTGCATGCCGGCCGCAGTGGCCGAGCGGGCTGCGGCGCGCCAGTCACAATCTGCACGGCCGCTACGGTGGAGGGTTCGAATCCCCCCTCGAGCATGGATGTGTGTGTCGTCTTTAGTACAAGCTAGTTCTTAAGTAGTTTGTAAGTTTAGCGACTGATGACCCTGCAGTTAAATCCCTTAAGCTTAACAAACATTTGAAACTGCATGGGCATCTGTACCTGTACACACCATCCAAGCTCTGTTTGACTCAATGCCCTGGTCTATCAAGGCTGTTATTACGGCCAGAGGTGGTTGTTCTGGGTACTGATTTCTCAGGATATATGCACCCGAATTGCGTGAAAATGTAATCACATGTCAGTTGTAGTACATTTGTCCAATGAATACCCGTTTATCATCTGCATTTTTTCTTGGTGTAGCAGTTTTATTGGCCAGTAGTGTATAAGGCGCAGAGAGGGTATTTAGAACACTTACTCTATTACATCTAGGTGAAATATTGTTAGCAAAAAGCATCGAAAGTTCATATCCGATTTACTTCAATATTTTATAGGATACTCTACAAAATATCTGGTTCGGCAGTCTGCATATATTATAAAGAGATGAATATGTTTTAGAGAGGCGAATCATTCTTAGCAAAATAAAGGTAATTTTTCGTTCGATTTACTTCAACTTTTTACGTACAACTTTTTACGGATACAACTCACCATGGCCAAAGGCTGTACATATTTTGAGCAGTAATACACAGGATTCACATGATAACTGCGCGACAGAGAAGGCTGTTCTCTTAGAAAGTGGAGTTTCGATTTATTCCTCGCAATCAATTCGACATGCGATAGGAGACCATCTGAACTACTACATGAAAGTTCTTCCGTGTATACTATTTTTCATTACTAATCATATACGATTACACTACAATTTGTAATGTTCTTTCTTCCTATGATTAGAAAACTAACCTGAAAATTTTTCCGAAACTTTCTAATTTACACAATCGCAAATTAAAACCATGTTAAATGCTGTCACTAAAATCACTATCGTCACAGATGTTAACACTTCTAGAGGTCCCCTTTATGCCTTTTGTGCACCAAAGATCCCAGATAATCTATCAATATATTTGAAGCGATTTTAATTACCACTCAAAGATTTGTTTGCCAGGTTCAAGGTAAGGCAGAAGAGTAAAAGTTCAGAGTCGAGAATCAGTGAAGACAAATAGGTAGTAAGTTACGCAGAAAGAGAGAGAGAGAGAGGGGGGGGGGGGGGAATCAGGAGGTGGAACAAAGATATAGCAGCAGATGAGTAAAGGAGGATTGGGGAGAGGGGGAGTTGAGGATGTTCATCCAATTTCCATGCATATTTAGCAGTTCCGAAGCGTTGGCAGGTTCGCAATCTGAGTATACTCGCACGGAAAGCTTCAGTTCCGTCCCATGGGACTAACTCGTGATACTGCAATTCACACATATTGCGTTGTGAAAGCCATCATACATCCAGGAGATTACGTAGCGATTGCAGCTCAGATCAAGTTAGTATATCTGTCCCCAAATTTTCTCACTAACGTAACTGTAAATTGCAACGATGCTATTACGATACTGTGTGCTCTGTATGTCTTGCTTCTAACCACCGAACGTACGGCCACTGCTATACGGTACTCACTGCAACTAATTCAAATAAAAAATAAATAAATAAATAAAATAATTATCGCAAAATAAAATCACTTTAAGCATCTAAACTTTTTATGTAACCGTCGAAATTGTACGACCTCGCACAGGTTAGGAATGCAAGCTGTGCGCATTCACTTAGTGCAGAAGTATTTATAGGTCTCTTGTACGCCCCTGCCTTGAACTTTGTCCCGGCTGACGCAGGTGGTAGCGGCGCCTTCGTGTTGGGCGCTTAATTTCCAGCTTCTGCGGCGCAGTTAATAAATTGGCTTTACTGCAGAGATTGCTGCCTAGCGTGCTCAGCTGTTTGCGAGAGGTTTCCCCGCTCGCCTTTTGTGCGGCCACTGGCGGCGGCAGTAAAGAGAGGAGGCCATCACGGCGCAAACGAGCTGAATCTCAGCCGCGGCGGAAGGCAAATGTTGGCTCATTTATCACGCCGCTCCTGCTATTGACCTCAGTTCTGTCTGGCAAGGTGAGCCAGGGCGCCTATTAGAGACGACGTGAATGTTACACACTTAACTGCAGTTCATTTCAAATGCAGTGCTGTACCACGTCAGAGACTACAATTTTAAGCACCAATTTCGTACTAGCATCGCTTCACAAAATACAAACTAATGTAATTTACAAAGATTTTTAAGTTAAGTAACTAAGATAACTTGTGAGTAAAAGCTGAAACACTTCCTAACACAGGGTGACACAGAAAAAGAGGAATATTTCCAGAATCCAATAAAACTAGAAGTGATGAAGGAAAGATATTTAATTCATAATAACTGAAATCCTTCAACTTTACCGTCTACTATACATTGATATAATTTATAATTAGCCGGCCGCGGTGGCCGAGGGGCTAAGGCGCTTCAGTCACGGTCTGCACGGCCACTACGGTCGGGGTTTCGAATCCCCCCTCGGGCATGGATATTTGTGCCGTCCTAGTTCGTAAGTAGTTCATAAGTAGATTGTAAGTTTAGGGACTGATGCCCCCGTAGTTAAGTCCCATAAGCTTTCCAAACATTTGAACATTTGAATTTATAATTAAAAAAATTAACTCCCGTTCAAATGCAGAACTACTGTTGCTGGGCAAACACAAATCCTAATGTCGTTCATGAGTGCCCTTTATACGCTAGTATAAAGTGAAAATATCGTTTGTTGTTTTATCACTGGGGATTATCGGACCGTGTGTTTTTCGCAAATGAACAGGGAAACACAACAACTAACAATGGCGATCGTTACGTGGAGATGCCACGAACTGTGGTTACACCTACAACTTTCCAAACGTTCAAGAAGCCTGGTTCCAACAGGACGGAGTGACAGCACACATGCACGTCAATCAATGGCAAGTGTGCGATAACTGTTTGTTACCCGTATAATCTCAGATTTGGGTAATTCCCTGGCCCCGAGATCACCAGATTTATCCTTTTTTTCCCCTTTGGAGGGTGGGTGGGTGGGTGGGTGGGTGGGTGGGGGATGGTTTGGCTACCATGCTACTCAACCAAGAATCCTTGGTGAGTTAGAATTCGGGTTGAAATTCACAATATTCCAGCTCAGCTGTGAAGATTCCTCATTCACCGCTGCAAGATCTGAGATGTTGTAGCGGTGAATGAGGAATCTCCACAGCAGATTTCAAGAATGTATTTAAACAGGAGGACTTAAAAAAAGAAAGGTAATTGACATCAATATTTCGTAATGGCAAAGTTGTTTGCTTTCAATTAGTTTATTATTGGATTATGGAAATGTTTCCGTTTTTCTATGTCACCCTGTGTCTGTAGCCATATGCCATATTCCTGGGTTTCAGATTCCATGTGTAAAGGTATGTTATTCCCGTCTTTTGCAATTGAAAAACGATATACCATTGCATTTAGCACAGTTACAATAGCAAGGGCACGATGGTAAATAAAGTGTGTACGAACTTCGAGGACTTGTAGAGGGGAGTGAGTAAATAATATTGTGAACAGGAACCCATGATCGGAAATGTCATTCAACGATGCTAAGAGGACTACTGCATCTTTGAGAGTGTGAAATCTTTTCTACTCCAAATTCTTTCCTTTCAGTATTTTTTTCAGAAGGTAATATGGACCAAAATGAAAAAAAAAAAAAAAAAAAAAAGGGAAAAAAACACATGTCTAGTTTAAATGGGCTTTAAATGGCATGCCTTAACTGCTACGAGTACCACTTCATCTTCAACACTGTCAAACACATCTCTTCTACTGGTCAAGTGCTGTTACCATATGCATTTATTTCTTTTCTTTGATCCATACTATCGCCTCCCGAAACATCATCATCAGAGACTGGTAATGCCTTTCAGCGTTCAGTTTGGAGCATAGCCTCACTAATAAAATTCCTTCTTGATCCCCTTCCCAATGATAACATTGATGCCTCGTCTGAAGTTAAGCCTCTTACTTCTAATTCTTGACCGAATCCAAGTACTTTCTACTTGATGTAGTCTACGTCGGCTCCTTCTACGCCGTACTGCCGAAGAAGTATAAGATTCCTTATGTTACTAGCTAATCCCGGCTTTGCTGTGACCCAGTCTGATATTAAATGAACGTCAAAGTGAATCAAATAATTTTTGTGAACATCTAATCTCGGAGAAAATACATTACTCAAATCAGCATTTAAGATTACGATACTGCAGAACACCCGCAAATAATTTTATACAATGCAAAGAACAATTTCCTAAAAATGTAAGAATTTCTGTAACGCAAAATATTTTTTTTTCTGACGCTAATATTTGATAATGGATAGATGACGCAAGTATTTTACTCTGATACATCAAAGAGTACTTGTAGTTGCTACCTTCATTTATTCCTTCCTGCGAGGAAGTAAGACAAAAGCTTGAGTACTTCACTTCTGTTTCTTACGCCAGTCTGAGAACAGCTCGATGTATTTTGCTCTGTTCATTATTATATTCTTTGGAGCCTATGTACCACTGACATATAAACTCAGGTAAATATGAAATCTATTTGCTTTCTGTTTCTCATTAACAACCCCCCAGTCAATTTTAGTTCTAATTTTTAAAAAATTTATTTAACTTTTGCCATTTCTTCCCCTATCCATGAATCTGTTTTCATTTGAGTCTAACTATTACAACATTGGATGGTTCAGGATTTGCTTGTATTAAAATTAAGTATCTCGTGTAGCTTGGCACTCCATTTTCCAAAATTTACGTATTTTTCAACAGTTCATTGGCATAGAATCTGCAATCATTTTCTGTGGACGTAAATTTTTCCGAAGTCCGATTATTTGTCAGTGCCCATCTTTCTCTGCCATTCTTTAACAAATAATTCCGCCATTAAGTAATTTTTTTTATCTTACTAATTTCCGACATGAGCCGATCGTCAAATGGCAGTGTTGAATTCTTGCAAGGTCTTGCATTTGTGTCTTTATGAAAACTTCTCCTCTCTACTTCTCCTCTTATAATTTCTAAAGACAGAGGTGTGAATTCCTTATGCGCTCAATGCATATCGTGGTATATCGACAACTGAGAGGATTGTTTGTTTATATATTTCTCTCATAAAGTGATCTCTCTCTCTCTCTCTCTCTCTCTCTCTCTCTCTCTCTCTCTCTCTCTCTCTCTCTCTCTCACACACACACACATACACAAAATGGGCGACGCAGCTTGAAGTTTTGGAGTTCTATACAGGGCTGATCAGCACAGAGTACAATATATCGCTGATCCTAGTGCTTTAGTACCATCTGGGAAGAAGTCGACGAACAGTGTAAGTCAAATCCAGTATTAAGAACTTGCCTTCAACCTGACAAAGTGTCATTACGTCGATGCTAAATTTGAGTTAGCCGGCCGCGGTGGCCGAGGAGACTGAGACGCTTCATTCACGGTCTGCACGGCCACTACGGTCGGGGGTTCGAATCCCCCCTCGGGCATGGATATTTGTGCCGTCTTTAGTATAAGGTAGTTCATAAGTAGTTTGTAAGTTTAGGGACTGATGACCCCGTAGTTAAGTCCCATAAGCTTAAGAAACATTTGAACATTTTTTAACAAATTTGAGTTACGGCAGCTGCTATATTAAGGAATCCACAGGTATTCCCATATCAAGCGCCGCTGGTGACAACTGATTTGGCATGAGCGCTTAGAATCGTAAATACAAAACTGAACTATGCATATCTATGAATAATTCCAGAAAAAATGACAGTATTGAACTATTTAAATATTTGTCTTATGTAGTATATTCTGCAATCTTCTGTATATTGCTATTATTAGTCAAATGATTAGGTTTTAAATCACACACTTTTGAAAGCTGGTCAAGATCTCTGGAAAAATCAATATCACTGGCAGGTAACTCGGGGTTTGCTAACATTTGATCGTAATGATTTTAGTCTTGTTTCAAATCTGAGCCACAAAAAATCTTAGATAATTATTTCTTTCTCATAAGTAATGTCACACAGATAACTGCAAAAATAATAGACCTACCTCACTTCGTTATGTCTACACATTCAAAGATAACACATTTCTTAATAATTCCATTGCTTTGGAGAAATACTTCATTAAATAAGGTTTTTTCTAAGTATGAAATGATCACATTCTAAAAAGTTTTACACGTGTATTATGAACATCAATCTGTACATCACTGCAGGCAATAAGACAGATAGTACAATAAGGAAATTACAGTTCTATTTATAGTCTTCTCGACGTCACCTGCTCGGTATATTTTGGTAATTGCCTTTAATTTGGAATACCTACATTTCATTGAAACATTACCCTTTCATCGATTTTGATACAATAATTTTTAATCTGTCGCATAATATGGTTTATTACGTAAACCTTGACCTAGGTTTCGGCCTGTGTATGACGTTGCTTAATAATTTTAATCTTTTTTATCTTATAAACATTACAGTTTTAATATTTTAAATTTTATCCCATGGCATGGGCACTTGATTCTGTTTTATTTAACATCTTATATGTTGATATAATTTATAAATCTTCTGAAGAAGGCAAAATTATTTTTGTCCAAACCTAGGTCAAAGTTTGCGTAATAAACCATATTATGCAACTGGTCGGCTGAAATTTGTTCACAGTTTAATCGTGTTCCACCGTTACTGAATTGCAGCTATGTTTAAGACAATAATTTTCATAAACATTTTCGATTTCGAGTATTGAAGTAAATGATAATATTAATAACACAAAGTAAATATTTATTTTAATAAATCATGGTTGCAAAATTTTAACACGAATTATTTACAGAAGAATGGAAAAGCTGGTAGAAGCCGACCTTGGGGAAGATCAGTTTGGATTCAGGAGAAATGCAGGAATACGAGAGGCAATCCTCACTTTACGGCATATCATAGAAGCTAGATTAAGGAAAGGCAAACCTACATTTCTAGCTATTGTAGATTTGGAGAAAGCTTTTGACGATGTTGATTGGAATACACTCTTTCAAATACTGAAATCAGCAGGAGTAAAATATAGGGAACCGAAGGTTATTTACAACTTGTACAAAAGCCAGACAGCTGTTATCAGACTTGAAGGGCATGAAAGGGATGCAGTGGTTGGGAAGGGTGTAAGATAGGGTTGTAACCTTTCCCCAGTGTTATTCAATTTGTACATTGAGCAAGCTATAAAGGAAAGCAAGGAGAAATTCGGAGAAGGAATTAAAGTTCAGAGTGAAGAATTAAAAACATTGCGTTTTGCCGACGACTTAGTAGTTCTTTCAGAGACAGCAAAGGACCCGGAAGAGCAGTTGAACGGAATGGACAAGGTGTTGAAAGGAGCATATAAGGTGAACATTAACAAGAGTAAAACAAGGGTAATGTAATGCAATCTTAAAAAATCAGGCGATGCTGAAGGAATTAAATTAGGTAAGGAATTAATAAAAGTAAAGTAACATATGATGGTCGCAGTACAGAGGATATAAAAAGCAGAATGGCAATGGGAAGAAAAGTGTTTTGTAAAAGGGAAGTTTGTTAACGCCGAATATTAATTTAAGGGTAAGGAAGTCTTTTCTGAAGGCATTTGTGTGAAGTGTTGCCTTGTATGGGAGTGAAACATGGACGATAAACAGTGCGGAGAGGATAAGGATAGAGGCTTTTGAAATGTGATGCTACAGAAGAATGCTGAAGATTAGGTGGGGTGGATCGCGTGACTAATGAGGAGGTACTAAACAGAATTGGTGAGAATAGGAATTTCTGGCATACCTTGACTAAAAGAAGGAATCGATTGGTAGGACACTTTCTTGGACATCAAGGAATTGTGAATTTACCGTTGGAGGGAAGTGTTTGGGGTAAAAATCGCAGAGGGAGAACAAGAGATGAATATAGTAAGCAAATTCAAATGCATGTAGGTTGCCGTTCTTCAAATGTTTATAAATCTATCGGATCAAACTGCGTGGTAATCATTCCGTAGCTACTTAAACCTTGGAAAACTAAGGACAACACACACACCCATGCCCCAGGGAGGACTCCAATCCCCACGGCGAGCAGCCGCGCGCTCCGCAACGAGACGCTTTAGACCGCTCGTCTACTCCACCGCGGCAGTTGCCGTTCTTATGACAAATGAAGAGACTTGCTAAGGATGGAGTAGGGTGGAGAGGTGCAACAAACCAGTATTCGGACTGAAGACCACAACAACAACAGCGTTCAACTACATACAAACTGCCGGCCGCGGTGGCCGACGAGAGGTCTAAGGCGCTCTAGTCACGGTCTGCACGGGCACTACGGTCGGGGGTTGGAATCCCCCCTCGGGCATGGATATTTGTGCCGTCCTAGTTCGTAAGTAGTTCATAAGTAGTTTGTAAATTTAGGGACTGATGACGCCGTAGTTAAGTCCCATAGACTATAAAAACATTTGAATATTTTTGAACATACAAACTGGTGGAGAGCTCTCCATAAAGAGGCATCTAAGACCTTGAATGAAGTTAACACTACCAGAAACCAGAAGTGCAATAAAAATGTGGCTGGTTGCTTTATTTCCTACATTGTAATTGGTCTTACATGGCTGAACATAATCCGATAAAATAAGCAACAGAAGGAAGAAAAGAAGTGAGGAGTGGCTGCCTGCAGTCTATCTGAATCTGGATCGGCTCTAATGAGTGGAAATCGGAGAGACCAGAAAGCAATCGAGGACAGCCGGCAGGGCAGTAAAGCATGGGCAGAATACACGGCGGCGGCGGTGACAGCGGGGTTTGGCGCGCCATTAGGGCACGGCTGACGGCACTGGCGCCAGCGCGGGTGGCGCCAGCGCCAGCGCGCGGCTCGCCGCCAATTAATGTCCGGGGAGCGGCCAGAGAGCGGAGTGGCGCCAGTAAAAACGGCCTGACTTACAGCGCAGGATAGCGCCAGCCTGCTTCATTAGCCGACAGCCGACGCTCTGGCCGGCCCGGCCGACAAATACTTGTGTCCCCTCACAAAGCCTAATTAAAACCGAGGGATGCGCCACCAGCCTACAAGCATATGGCGACGAGGAGAGCAGCCAGTTCACACTGATTAGCAAGCATTTGTAGCAGACCATCCCGATGAAAAATAAAAAAAAAAATAAAAATCTGTGCGTCTCACGCAGGGAACGACAGAGGACGTTTCTCCACAGAAACGACCTCTCATTTGGCACTCCCTTCAGACACTTGTTGCCTTTCCTTGGGAACTGCGGAGGTTAAAGTGCAGTTTATGCGGCAGCGGCTAGCCGTCGCGCTCGCTAGGCTGGCAACGGCAGAGCAGCCAATCAGAAGTCGCGATGCCGCGGCCAATGAGATTGCGTGTTTCATGACGAGTAAATTTGGCGTCAATTTCGAAGTTTATTCGAGGATATCGGTGCGGCGTTTGGATGATTGAGATTTTTAGATAATTGTCGTATTACGGACATAAGTGACCTATTATTAATACACCACAGCAGTCAAACATGTTTTATTTGTTTTATGACCAGTACGAAACATTGATCATTTTAAGTGAAAGTTAAGTTAGGTATAGGTTAAACGAGAAGGTGATTTTTTTTTTTTTTTTTTTTTTTTTTTTTTTTTTTTTTTTTTTTTTTTTTTTTTTTTTAGTACGTGAGGGCGTGTAGCGCCCGAATCTCCGGTTCGAAAACAATTTACAGTTGTACGCTCGATATATATATATATATATAACTTGTAGATCGCCAAAAACTTTTGCATACACCGCTTCTATTTGTTTACATAGTACAATTGTAACGCTGTTTCTTATTGGCCGCGGCATCGCGACTCCTGATTGGCTGCTCTGCCGTTCCCAACCTAGTGAGCGCGACTGCTAGCCGCTGCCGCATAAACTGCACTTTTACCAACTTCGGAATGTCTTTAATCCTTTATTTGGCATTGTTGCTGTCAAGCAGCATAAAAAAATGTTCAAATGTTTGTATAGCTTATGGGACTCACTACGGGGTCATCAGTCCCTAAACTTACAAACTACTTATCAACTAGCTAATATTAAAGACGGCACAAACATTCATGCCCGAGGGGGGATTCGAACACCCGACCGTAGTGGCCGTGCAGACAGTGACTGAAGCGCCTCAGTCCCCTCGGCCACCGCGGCCGCCAAGCAGCATCAAAATTGGGCTTGGTTTTCTGAAACGTGTTTGATATTGCTTCCTTAAATGGAAAATAGTACTTGACACCAACATTTAATATCTCGAACATAGCAACTTTTCATTGTCCTCTGCAGTCGGGCTGGTCACTGTGTCCTCGGTGGCGGAGTGCTCAACGTGTCTGCCTAGTAAGCAGGAGACCCCGGTTCGAATCCCGGCCGGGCACAAATTTTCATTCGTCGCACTTTGATCTTCCATCTAAACCTAGTACAGTGAAGCCATAACTGATCGCAAATTGCGATTTATTTCACTTTTCATTGTCTTTTGTGGAAAGTTTCGAAACAGTCTGAACGCAGTCTAACATATACAGTCGCGACACTCACTGCCGTCGAAGTTGTTACGAACTGACAGTTCCCACGACAGTAGCGCTCCTAGCGGTGGGCAATCTGTCGTAAGAGTAATGTTTGTTTGTAATAACTTTTCTGCGTAATTCACCAAAATTTTCTGCAATTTTTGCATTCCGAGCATTAGTAAAAAAATATTCAGAGACGTAAATAATCTTGAAGTAACTGTAAAAACAACCAAATTTCAGTGGTTCAGTGACAGAAACAATAGTTCACACATGAAGAAATACGAATACGGGTATATTTGCAGCTTATTCCGCTAAAAGTAAGTAGAATAAAACAATTCCTGCTAAGGTATTTTCTTAGATAATAGGCAGTTTTATGAGGTGTAAAAATTCGTATATTTTTACATTTCGCTCGTCTTGCGTTTAAACGCATATACTTTTGAGTATATTTAGTTTTGCGTACAAAACGAACGGCTTGACGTTTCATGTCGTTTGAGGTTCAGATGTAGCAATAATTGCGAATTGGTTTCTGTTTTGTGGGGAACTGTGTTTTTTTTCTTTTTCTTTTTCTTTTCTTTTCTTTTTTTCGATATCTTGTCACGTTTGTGAGGTTTTTCTTTCAGCTATAGTTTTGAGGGCTGATCTGGTACATTAAATAAGGTACGTATTGTATTCAATGCACGTTTCTTACTTTGAACACTTACTGATTTGACTGGAATTGTAGTGATGAAACCTTGACGATTACGAGTAGAAAACAGACTTCTTATTGCAAGGGGTCGGGTTCTTCTGTAGTTTATTAACCATATCTTGTTCTTAATAGAAAAGGAAAATCTTCATTAAAAAGCTGTAGATTTCAATAGGGTCTTAAATAAATTGTCCTGCAATGTGCCGTTTCACACCTTCCAATTGTTCTTGGGAAACCTAATAAAGACAAAAGTGGAGTTATTTTGAAATTATTATCGATTTTAGCCTCACTACGTAAGTATGTTAAATTCAATTTAAACAACACTATTCACACTCATCAGATACCATATTCAAAAATGTACCTCGCCAGTCGCTTGGAGCGCTGTTGTCGTGGCGTATAACAAAAATCAGTCGGAGTGTCGTGACTGTTGCAAGACGACCGTCTGTCGTCTTCCATATATTTTTTGTATATTTCTGTAAAGTTATGATTTATTTAATGTCGCTACATTATCATTTTTGTTAAAGCTTGAACGCCACTCCCTTCAAGGCTTGAGAAATAGCATTTTTTATTTCATGTGTTAAAATATTAGTTAATATTGCTAGGTTTTTCTTATTCTGTTATGTTAATTATTTATTATTATATTAGTCAATGTGGCATACGTATGGCTTTTCCGCTACGCCACTGTCCCTGTGAGAATGTGCACTTGTTTTACTTTTTATGTGGGTGCAAGAAACTATGGCTGTCTGAATGTGGGGAGTGATAGCTAACTTTGCATCGTTCTCTCTGGCTCAGTATCGATAGCTGCTGATAGTACCAAAGAGGTTTCCACACCCTTTGATTACAGTACAGTCAGCGAGCCTTCTTTAGCGCGAGTCTCGCTGTCCGTCCCCGTTCTTCGATTTTCCGGCTTCCGGTCGTTTTCCCGCGTCCTGTGGCTGCTCGGTGTGATCATTCTGGGCTGGTCGTCTGGTAAGGTAAGGTTGGTTTTGCTCTTGTGTTTGGAGATGGTAGCGTTTCATTGACTAGCACGTTTAACTTAGACTCATGAACTTAGAATCATTTTTTGGAATATTTTCTCTGATTGTGTGCGGAAATGTGTTCTCGTTTTTCAATTCAGTGATTTCCAATAGATCAACGCGGTGTGTGTGATTCTATTGCAGTTTGATAACGACCTGGTATGTTAAAACCTTTTGTGATGATGTGGTGGTGTATGAACTCTGTGTAAATACTTTCTAGCTTTGTGGGGTCCGATTTCTAATAGGTGATATGTTCATTTTTGTACAGTGCATGTAAGAATCTTCTTATCCTTCTGTCAGTGATATGCATTCCACGTGGTTGGTTCATAGAACAAAGCCTTCATCTTCCACTCTTATTTGTTCCTTGCCCATCACGCAAGTTACCATGTGGGTATCCTGATTTCCAATAATATTTCGCAATTTTCTCTTCCCGCCTATTTTAATTTTGCTGTTTCTTCTCTGATGAGTAGTACGCACTCTGTTTTCGTCAGTAATTCTCTCTGAGACTAGTAGTGCCATAAAGGCACCTCAAGACTATTAAATTTAAGAGATAAAATAAGGTAAAAACTTATGAAAAATACAAAACAGTCTTCTCTTTGCTCAGTATGTACGATGCGGGACAAAATGATTACCTGGCCCCATTGTACTGCACTGTCTTAGGATAATCAAAAGATTAGTGTTCCTTTACAGTATCGTATTTTACATTAGAGCCTCTCTTACTAATATTAATAACAGGGTGTCTTGGAAAGTTCTGCATTAGATTTTTCAGTCTGAGTCACACCTTTAGTAGGACGGGACAGCAGTAATAAAATGTGGACAAATAGCAGTGGGAAGTAGACTCTACTTACAGTCCAAGCCAGCAGCTCCTGACAGTTGCGATGAGGAGTTAATGCATCACTTTCATATTATTCTCTCTCTCCCACGTACTTTATTGTCACATAATTACCTGACATTTTTTCAATGAAGGAGAGCAATCTTACAGTTATTTGTTGTTCAAATGTTCAAATGTTTGTATAGTTTATGGGACGTAACTACGGGATCATCAGTCCCTAAACTTACAAACTACTTATGAACTAGCTAACACTAAGGACGGCACAAATATCCATGCCCAAGGTGGATACGAACCCCCGACCGTAGTGGACGTGCAGACCGTGACTGGAGCGCCTCAGTCCCCTCGGCCACCGCGGCCGGCGTTATTTATTGTATACGCCTTGTTTCTGATTTATCGAAGTTTACGGTTTCAACAATTAATAAAATATTTGTAATCCAATGGGATCGAAGAACTGTGATCATCGGTCCCTAGACTTACTTACTACTTGCCTTACGCTACGGACAACACACGCACGCGCACACACACACACACACACACACACACACACACACACACACATGCCCCAGGGAGGTGTCGAACTTCTGACGGGAGCGGTCGCCGAGTTTTTTCTATGGTGCCTTGAACAGCTCGGCAATTCCCGTTCAGGTGAACGATAGAAATCACAACCTTCAGATTTACGCTGTTTCCTGCCTCGTGTATAAACTTTAGAGATCTCGTTGAAATATTATGACAAGATAGTCATTGTTTCCTCAAGTTCTCTAAAATTTATACTGGGGCCGCGGGTAGCCGTGCGCGCTGGGCCGCCGTGCTGTGGTGCGCGCGGCCGATCGCCGTCGGGGGTTCGAGTCCCCCCTCGGGCATAGATGTATCTGTTCTGCTTAGCTTAGTTTACCATAGTTTAAGTAGTTTGTAAGCTACGGTCTAATGGCCACGTAGTTGAGTCCGATACATTTACAAACAATTGAATATTTTTTTAAAAAAGTTTATACTCGAGGCAGAAAATAATGTAGATGTGAAGAGGGCCGTTTAAGTGATTCAAACCGGTAATTTCAATTAGTAGATTTAATAATTTACTGTCTTGGCTTAAATGCCTTAAAATTTTTGAGTAGGTAGTAATAAGGACTAAGAACCATTATAAGAGCTATTATTATTCAGTTTATTATGTTTTTGAGCGCACTGCACACAAGAATTGTGGTTTATGTCGTGGTCATATATGGTGTTATTGTCTTAGTAATCAATGGATCAGTTCGTCAGAGAATTTATATGACAACCCATAAGATTTCTACAGCAAATAAACAATAAAGTAAAATTATCTCGATGTATGGAAGTTTTATCGTTCTTTGCTGAATAAGATAAAGCAGTCAACAATCCGAAGTTTGGTTTGAACACCACAGTGCTTTACTAGGCATGGTCCTGTTTGGAGGTGGTATGTTGTTGCCTTCCTCCGACTTACCCAGCCAGTTATAGGGGAACCTACAGTTTAACGTGGGTTCTGAACCACGTTGCTAATCGGTATTTTTCATATAAGCAATACTGCCAGAGGGGAAAGAAGTGGAAAGTGACAGATAAAAATCTTACGACCTAGCGGGGATCGGACTCGCGACCTTCAGATACGTAGTCTGGCACTCTACCACTGTGCAACCGAGGCGCACTCTCTTTGCTGAATATGACTAAGTGAAATTGTGCCGGTATTACTTGAGGCGGAGCTATACAAGTTCTCCTAAATGTTTGACACAATTATACATCTAGATCTCTTGCAGACAATTAACTTCACAGGTTGAAAAAAAATTGGAAGAAGTGTAAATAAACGTAAGAAAAAGTCTTGCTTGTCATGTGTATTTCGACGTATAACTCCGTTCAGTGCATAGGCACGCGTATAAAACGCACTTCACAGATAATGTTAAAGCAATACCTTTTTAGCCTAGAATTGATCGAAAATTGATCAGTAATTCGCAACATATCAAAGGCTATTAAACTTATTCAAACGGTATCCAGAATTGCGAGGAAAATTCCTTTTACTTTACAGCTATATGTGTAATAGCTAAGCACCGAGCGTGAAAAGAACTTAGTTTGAAACGCAGCAGACAAGCTGTGAGATCATCTGTTGAATGAGTGGAACTAATGACCAAGTTGTTCGGGGAATCCACGCCACGCTAGTGAAGGGTCTGTTATTGTTTGTGAGGCGGCTCCACGAACCGAGAAGGAAGTGTTTCTGCAACCGGAGGCTGTCTTGCATAATCTGGCCTTTCAGAAGCGGGGACATGGTGCTGATTTTACGAAGGCAAGAAGAGAAAACGCCTTTCTTGTGATAGAGATATGAGTTGTAAAACTGAGTTCAGGAAAAAAACGAATTTGGCTCTAAGTAGTGCAACGCACATTACCGGAAGTCTTCACAGTTATATGGGCAGTTCCAGGAAATGGCTGCATCGTGGAAAAACACCGGTGATGATAAAGTAACAAAGACAGACGCGAAATCTCATCGAAATGAAGTGTGATGCTACAAGAGCGACCAAATGGCGGTACGCGAAGAGATGTAAGGAGGGAGGGGGGGTATTTTGGAAGACGAATGGTGATTTTTAATTTACAACACTATAAAAACTTAGTCCTGTTGCTAAAATACCAACTCATGAATCACATTTTTTATCACTCATTACACTACCAGAGATTTCCGAACTGAGCGTCACACCCTGTGGTATCGCAAGACTAGTAAATTCGTAATGTAAAAAAAAAAAAAAAAAACAGTTTAGAAGTTGTGGAGAAAAAAATACATCGTTCTAACCGTTCAGTATATGCATAGAAATGAATGTCGGTAAAGTAAAATGTCTTGTAAATATCACTTGTTACAATGTGATCTGTCTTAATTCTGGTACGTGAAAGGGTGTCGCGTGAAACTGTAGGTAAGAGCATTGTGTCGCTATAAGGAAAAGTTTCGAAAGCTCTGCACCATATCCTTTCCATGAGAGCTAGGGAAGCGGTGGTCCCTTTCCCCCACCATCATGGCTGCGGTGTGGGAACCCTTGTGACGCTATGACACATATTTGAAGTTTGCCCTGCTTCTGTCGCACTTCTCCAACATTCCTTCGGTGGATTTGGAAAATTAGGTTATTACTGTAACATGTAGTTTCATCTACGCTCTCTAACGATTAATTTAGAATAATATCTTAATAATAGTGTGCGCCTGCACATTTTCATATGAAGTAGTTAAGTAGAAGTTACTTGTCACTTATGTATATTTATGTTATTCATTGTTACAATAAAATTATAAAACTTCGTGGTAGCCTTCTGAAAAGACATTAGTTATAAATTCGTCATTTTGGTGAAGTTGTTCTTAGTATCATCGAGAAATTTTGTGAATGAACTTGTAAAAGGACTGAGGCGCTTCAGTCACGGTCTGCACGGCCACTACGGTCGGGGGTTCGATCCCCCCTCGGGCATGGATATCTGTGCCGTCTTTAGTATAAGGTAGTGCATAAGTAGTTTGTAAGTTTAGGGACTGATGACCCCGTAGTTAAGTCCCATAAGCTATACAAACATTTGAACTCTGTTAAGTTTTAATTATTTTATGGAAATCCAACAAATAAATGGCAGAGCGATGGAGTGGAGGGTTTCTGCAGGCAGAAATCCTTAGGTTGTTGATTAGAATTTGCGGCTGAGTCTCCCCTCTTACGATCCTGATGTTCTATAGTTTGGAAGTAAATATTGCCTTCTTTGGATACTTCTACAAGTCACAATCTGCGGTCGGCGTTTCCACAACGACTTAGAGTGGAAGAGGATTGCCACACGCCGCTTCCCTCGACAGACACGGCAAAACAAAAGTTGATCCCACGATACGACGTGCTGTAATTCTCTTCGTAACTATATGGAAAAATAGATCAAACATTGCTGTACCTGTATACAATGAAGTTTTTCATGCAACTATATAAACGTTTGTATATCCGACAGAACAGACACCACTTTTGATCCTGCAGTTAATATCAGTTCATTTTGCGAATGTGTTAACTTTGTTTCAAGAAGGAAAACTTACTTTCTGGGCGCTCCGGGCACATCAGGCATTGGAACAACAGCTTAGTTGGGACACAACAACACATTACGTAGTAATTTTCCAGCAGGACTCATGGCGGCATAGACTTGAAGAATGTAACTGCCTAATTGAAATGCTAATTATTTCGTCTACATTTGAAGACAGAGTACCAAAGTTTCCAGAATGAAACTTTCACTCTGCAGCGGAGTGTGCGCTGATATGAAACATCCTGGCAGATTAAAATTGTGTGCCGGAACCCGGACTCGAACCTGGGACCTTTGCCTTTCGCGGGCAGCGCTCTACCGCTGAGCTATCACGACACGACTCACGATCCACACTCACAACCTTAGTTCTGCCAGTACCTCGCCTCCTACTTTCCAAACTGGCAGAGCTAAGGTTGTGAGGACGGATCGTGAGTCGTGTCGGGAAGCTCAGTGGTAGAGCGCTTGCCCACGAAAGGCAAAGATCCCAGGTTCGAGTCCCGGTTCCGGCACACACTTTTAATCTGCCAAGAAGTTAAAGTACCAAAGTTCTCCGTCAATTAATATCATTAATGTGAATAATAAATATGTAATGAAGTAGCGTGTTCAAATGTTTGTTAAGCTTATGGGACTTAACTACGGGGTCATCAGTCCCTAAACTTACAAACTACGTATGAACTAACTAAGACTAAGGAAGGCACAAATATCCATGTCCGAGGGGGGATTCGAACCCCCGACCGTAGTGGCCGTGCAGACCGTGAATGGAGCGCCTCAGTCCCCTCAGCCACCGCGGCCGGCACGGTACTATACCTACGGACCTACAGAAAATCTATAGTTTCACTTCGATCTTCATGACACTTTGCATGGTTAACCTTCATAGCAAGACTAAGGTCACTGTCTATATAAAATTCCGTGTGGTGCATGATAGGGGGAACTTTACGTACAGACTTCGACAAAATCCACAGTTATGTTCCCATACTGATCAAACTTTGCACATTCTATCTTCAAATGAAACGGAAGGTCTCTGTATAAATATCATATGGCACAAGTCAGATAGTACTTAACTTACGGACTTCACCAAAATCTATATTTTTATTCGGATGCTGTTGAAATTTTGAGCACATTATCTTCAGCAAGCTACCGTGCGGTAAAGGGCTTGGAGTACATTGCATAAAGTTTTATACTTGTCCACTGTTCATCAAGAAAGCTTATAGATACATCCGATTTTTCATAATATAGAGGAAGAGGTAACACAGCAAGGGCATTCGGAAACCCCTTAAATTAACAATTCAAATACTGTAGTCAATCACGCCGACATTGCACTAGCTGTAAATGGTACAAGGAAGAAAGAAGAGGGGAGGACGAAATGATCAGGCGGGATGGGAGGATGCGATGAATAGAGAGGAGTCGACAGGACATGGGCTAACAAGAGCCTGGAATAAATACATTCCTGGTCATTAAAATTGCTACACCACGAAGATGACGTGCTACAGAAGCGAAATTTAACCGACAGGAAGAAGATGCTGTAATACGCAAATGATGAGCTTTTCAGACCTTTCACGCAAGGTTGGCACCATTGCCGACACCTACAACGTGCTGACATGAGGAAAGTTTCCAAGCGATTTCTCATATACAAACAGCAGTTGACCGGCGTTGCCTCGTGAAACGTTGTTGTGTTGTCTAGTGTAAGGGGGAGAAACGCGTACCATCACGTTTCCGACTTTGATAAACGTCGGATTGTAGCCTATCGCGATTGCGGTATATCGTATCGCGGCATTACTGCTCGCGTTGGTCGTGATGCAATGAATGTTAGCAGAATATGGAATCGTTGGGTTCAGGAGGGCAATACGGAACGCCGTGCTCGATACCAGCGGCCTCGTATCACTTACAGTCGAGATGACAGGCATCTTATCCGCATGGCTGTAACGGATTATGCATCCACGACTCGATCCTTGAACAACAGATGGGGACGTTTGCAAGACAACAACTATGTGCACGAACAGTTCGACGACGTTTGAAGCAGCATGGAGTATCAGCTCGGAGACCATGGCTGCGGTTACCCTTGACGCTACAAGACAGATAGGAGTGCCTGCGATGGTGTACGCAACGAGGTACCGGGGTGCACGAATGGCAAAACGTCATTTTTTTTTTTTTTTTTTTTTTTTTTTTTTTTTTTTTTGTATACAGGTTCTGTTTACAGCATCATGATGGTCGCATCCGTGTTTGGTGACATCGAGGTGAACGCTCATTGGAAGCGCGTATTCGTCATTGCCATACTGGCGTATCACCTGGCGTGATGGTATGGGGTGCCATTGGTTACACGTCTCGGTCACCTCTTGTTCGCATCGACTACACTTTGGACAGAGGCCGTTACGTTTCAGATGTTTACGACCCGTGGCTCTTACCCTTCATTCGATCCCTGCGAAACCTTACATTTCAGCAGGATAATGCACGACCGCAGGTTGCAGGTCTTGCATGGATCTTTCTGGATACGGAAAATGTTGGACTGCTGCCCTGGCCAGCACATTCGCCAGATCTCTCACCAACTGAAAACGTCTAGTCAAAAGTGGCCGAGCAACTGGCTCGTCACAATATGCCAGTCACTACTCTTGGTTAACTGGGGTATCGTGTTGAAGCTGCATGGACATCTGTACCTGTACACGCCATCGAAGCTCTGTTTGACTCCATGCCCAGGCGTATCAAGGTCGTTATTAGGGCCATAGGTGGTTGTTCTGGGTATTGATTTCTCAGAATCTATCCACCCAAATTGCAGTAAAATGTAATCGCATGTCAGTTCTTGTATAATATATTTGTCCAATGAATATCAGTTTATCATCGGCATTTATTCTTGGTGTAGCAATGTTAATGGCTAGTGTATATTGTTCAGACAATCAGGACTGTGGAAGGCCGATGTATTGAACGCAAGCGTCACACATTCTCCTCCTTACACGAGGCCTCACAACGTTTCACCAGGCAACGCCGGTCAACTGCCGTTTGTGTATGAGAAATCGGTTGGATACTTTCCTCATGTCAGTACGTTGAAGGTGTCGCCACCGGTGCAACATTGTGTGAATGCTCTGAAAAGCTAATCATTTGCATATTACAACATTATCTTCCTGCCGGTTAAATTCGGCTTCTGCAGGACGTCATCTTTGTGGTGTAGCAATTTTGATGGCCAGGAGTATATATACATAATCTTTAGGGTTGCCTTATACCGGGGCATATCTTTGACACATTAAAAGCATTTTATTAATAGCACTTATATGTACAAAGGTTCGTCACTCCTGCACTATATCGAAAAGACTGATATTTCGGATACAGTCTGTCTCTTCAGTCGAACTCGGTAGACATGTCTTGGTCGGTTCAGAGAATAAACAGGAAAAGACGCGGTGCAGCAGAGGTGGCTGGCTGCGTGACTCAGCCAGGGGGCGGGGCGACAGGTGTTGGCGCTGTCGCCTCAGGGCATGGGCGCTGCTCTGCTCTGCATACACACCAAGTCTCCCGCAGGTGCCGCCCTGTCCTACTGTTTCCCACGGCCCTCGACATTTCTCTTATTTGTCGAGGGAATGTTTTCACTCATCACCCTCCATTCACGCCACTGGAGGGTCCAATTAAAGGCTTGGGCACATCTGCCAGTCTTTACTTCTACAATTAAGATGACTCGACAAGTACGGTGTGGTTTCTCACACACGATGAGTCATCAGCACGTTTATCTATAAACAGGGTGATTAAGAAAAAACATCGCTACTTCGAAACACTATATTTATTCAAAGTGACACGATGATAAAGTGACAAGTTGGGTAATTAATCAATATGAATAGTACTTAAAGTTTTTTTTCCAGTAGAAAACAAGTTCACAGCTGGTGAATATAACCCCCTCGAGACCCTAATGACAGCATCTAAATACTCGAACTCGTTTTACACTCTCTACAGCATCTCAGGTGTAACACCTTGGATTATTCATTCTTGTAGTTCGCTAACCCTTTAACGTACGACCTTTTATTTTAAGGTATAAAAAAACTACCACGATTGACGTATAGTGTGTATATACCAAGAAAAATATAGAAAAAAATTCATAGAGATTATTATGCGCTACTAGCAACAAACCGTTTATAGCTGGTCAGCTATATCGTGCTTCCATGACGTACACGATGCAGTAAATGTCACCATTGTGCCTCTCAACTTTCCAGGAAGTAACTCGTAATGCGACAGTAGTATGTGATTGACTACTTTTACATGGCAAACAAGGAATACTAAAGTAAACAAACGTTTATGTTACGAGTAACTCAATGCAGCTAACTGTTGAAATGGTTCAGCTACTAGCAATTTAACACTATGTATACAAGCAGCTACAAATGAATTTGTGGTAAAATTTTGATCAGTTTAAGAGATAATAAAATATAAGGTATGTAGCTGGCCAGATACACTACGCATTAAAGAGTTCATATTAGCTGGTAGTGTTGGCCGAAACACCATGTCTTCAACGTAGTTAAAAAGAAAAAAAAATCACAGAGGGGTGAGGTCTGTCCTTCTGGAGGCCAATGTTGAAGTACTCTCTCTGGCGGCCGATCCATTGCATAGGGTACCTTTCGTTCAAATAAGCATAGACAGTTGCTTGTGGTGCCATCTTCTGCTGGAATATGAATTGACATGCATGTTCTTCAGATGAGAGAACAGCCAACTCTGCAACATTTTCAGATAGTTTCATCCAGTTAGAGTTGCACCTTTGATGGATAACGGACCAAAACCTTTATTGGTTGGAATGGAATAGGAAACGTTCACCTTAAGTGATTCAAGTCTTTGTCATCTTAGACCAAGATGGGCGTACTTGCAAATACACTAACACCAATCTTTAATGTTATAAAATCCGTCATTACTAGTTTCGCTAACTTTTTGCTAATGCCTTCAGACCCCTGCTTAGTTAACTAGCATCACATAACCAGGGTCCATATAGATCATCTCGTATTTAGACCCATCTTGTATACCCCTACCGAAGTTGCACTATTAGGTATCAGCAGACGACTATCAGCCAACAGTCAGTTGATCATGCAAATTAAGTTGATAATCTGCGCCGTAGCTGATAAGAGCGTAAATATCCTTTTCATTTGCCATTACACTTGTGAGCCACCGCACTGTATGTAAATCTGCGGGGAAAATTCTACATGCACATAAATACTTCGCAAGTCTCATTGAGGTGCATGGCGGAGGGTTTATCGAACCACTTTTACGATATTTCTCTAAACTTCCAGTCTCTAGTAGCGTTCCGAATCTTTCCATTTTCAATCAATGGAAATTAATTAGTTTGAATACGGTGGTTACAACTTTGACTGAATGTCTTTAATTTTTATTTTTTTGTTATGTATATTTACTTAGTTAGCTATTATAGAAATGATACATAATGAAAAAATATATCGTTTTGTTTTAATTGTTTTTTAATTTTATTTTGATGTTCGTGTCTCCCTATGTAAGTGCATGGTAACAAAATATGTTCGTATTCGGAAGAGAAATTTGGTGACAGGACTTCGCAAATAAATCTCGCTGCAACGAATACAGTCTTTCTTTTAATGATTTCCACACCAATTCATGCATCATTTCTGTGACACTCTCTCCTCTATATCGCAATAATACAAAACGAGCTGCCCTTCTCTGAACTATCTCTGTATACTCCGTTGAGTCCCAATTGGTGTGGATCACACAATACGCAGCAGTACTGCAAAATAGGGCAAGCAAGTACAGTGTACGCAGTTTCTTTAGTAGAACAATTGCATCTTATAAGTGTTCTGCCAATGGAAGGTAGCCTTTGGTTCGCCTTCCCTACTGTATTTTCTATTTGTTCTTCCCACTTTAAGTTGTTCGTAATTGTTACTCATAGGTTTTTAGTAGAATTGACGGCCTATCGATTTGACTGATTTATTGTGAAAATGCAGTTTAACGGATTTCTTTTAGTGCTCACACGCATAACGTCTCACTTTTCGTTGCTTAGGGTTGCCAATTTTCGCACCATGCAGATGTCTTAGCTAAAGTCGCCCTTCTGGCGACTTTACTAACCGGTGAAAGTATCATCCGCGAACAAACAAAGAGTGCTGTTCATATTGTCTTCTAAATCGTTTATAAAAATACTTAATATTTGTTTCAACAAAAGGAGATTAAAAAAAGTTTCGGTCAAATGACAACATGTACTAACGTAGGTCTGGTATGTGCGATGTATGTTGTTGTTGTTGTGGTCTTCAGTCCAGAGACTGGTTTGATGCAGCTCTCCACCCTACTCTATCCTGAGCAAGCCTTTTCATCTCCTCATAAGAACGACAACCCACATCCACTTGAATCTGCTTACTATACGCGTCTCTTGGTCTCCCTCTGCGATTTTTACCCCACACACTTCCCTCCAACGATAAATTCACAATTCCTTGATGTCTAAGAATGTGTCCTACCAACCTATCCCTTCTTTTAGTCAAGGTATGCCAGAAATTTCTTTTCTCCCCCATTCGGTTCAGTACCTCCTCATTAGTTACGCGATCCACCCACCTAATCTTCAGCATTCTTCTGTAGCACCACATTTCAAAAGCCTGCGATGTATGTATGTATTATTATTATTTACGTAATAAATAAATTGAATGCATTTAAAGTATTTTCTTTTTGCATCCTCTACTTTGAATTTGATAACTCTACATATAAATCAATTGGCACATCGTACAAAGAATCGCAGAATGTGCATTTCTTTTGATATTTTAATAGTGTTGGGTAATTGCTAGAAGCTACAGCAGTTCCAGCATTTTAGGATTTATACGGGTAACAAAACACCTTTGATCAAGAGTGTCATAACAATTGAACTTCACAGTGTATATCACACTATTTCGTTCTCAAAAATTAACCAGTTCTCTTTGTAATACCAGAACTACACTGTCTCCGCATAGCTGAAATTGGTGGCTTTGACGCCATATTGAATTCCAGGGGAAGAGAGTTACGCTCATGAATGCTGTCGCACATGTCAGTACACAGGCATATCGTGTGACAAAGTTATCTCTGACCAGCCGATTAAAAGTAGGACCTCACTCACATAAACTTAGCGGCACAGTGGAACAAAGCTGTGAAGATCGGCATTTCATCCTGTTAAGCAAAATGAGATTGACGATGGCGTAATGAGAACCGCAGATTGAGCTGGTACACTTGTATAACGCTGCGTCATTGATCGGAAGAGCAGCGTTGACAATCTCTTTTGTACAGCATCACTCTCCTTTTTTGTCAATGACCATGCAAATGCGCGCTTTTTTTTAACACGCCATTCCATTGGTTATTGCAGTCAGCGCGTATCAGGTAGTAGATTACCTCTTAAAACTCAGCTTCCACTGAACATTGTCATAAAAAAAGGGTAAATAAAACGAGTATACACAGAGGTGACGAGTCATGGGATACCGAGATGCACTGATTCAAATGGCGACAGTATCCGGTACACGAAGTACGAAAGGGCGGAGCATTGACAGAACTGTCGTTTGTACTCTGGTGATTCATCTTGAAAGGCTTCCGGTGTGATAATGAGCGCACCACGGGAATCAACAGACTTTCAATGCGGAATGGTAGTTATAAGTTGCGACATTATGCGTTTTCCTGCAGCACAATTATCACAGCTAAGATTAAAACAAGGGTGACTTAACGCATGGGCTATGTACGGTTCTGATTTAGAAGTTTGGCTCGGTGTTATGTTAGGGTCAGATGTTGTGTGCTTGCTTTCATGCCCCAGCAACTACCTCAGTTGCACATATTTTCTATTACCTGTGACCCTGTAGTTAATAACACTATGCATAGTGAAACAAATAATAAATATTGTATAAAATAACAGGTTCATTAATGAAAAGTGTTTTATTGTAACGTTTGCAAATGATGTACGCAAAGTCAGAGATTTTGTAGAATAGAGTTTATTCAATCAATTTGGTTCCGCACTGAAAGTGGCCAGATTAATTATTAATCATAAATAGACCGAGCGAGGTGGCCCAGTGGTAACACACTGGACTCGCATTCTGAAGGACGGTGGTTCAAATCCACCCCCGGTCATCCTGATTTAGGTTTTCCCTGATTTCCCTAAATCACTCCAGGCAAATGCCTGGATGGCTCCTTTCAAAAGGGCACGGCCGATTTCCTTCCCCGTCCTTACCAAAAACTCCGAGCGTTAGCTCCTTCTCTAATGACCAAGGTGTCGATGGGACGTTAAACCCTAAGCTTCCTTCCTTCCTTAATCATAAATAGAATAAAGTGGTTAAAAAGTTGCATTGTCTGCGATAAGATATTGGTAGCACTTTCCCCTAACTAAGTAATCATAACTTTACGAAACACACGAATCCTGCATATTTCGCGAGCACTCAACACGAATTTGTCAACAGTCCAAAATAGTTGAAGTTTCCCGAACACCAACTCTACGGTTGTAAGTTCTCGTGTAAAAACATAAGCACACATCAGCTGCACTGGCGTTCACTTGCTCTTGCCAGATTTAGAGTACCGCGAAGCTACCATTCACTGAGTGAATCCTAACACTCGGCCCGATCGAATCCCTCGTATCATCCAGGAGGGTCCTCCTCCTGCCAAGACCAGACATGGAGTTCCTTTATTCCGCGCACCCCTTCGCTCCTTCCTCTCTCCCCAAATACACACTCCCCACCAGTTCTGCTCCTTGGCTGCTTCCTCATTGGCCGATCGCCATCCTTTTCAAAATCGTATACATTTTAAGATATTTCTGTAAGTAAAAACAGACCATCTGAAACCACTTCCTTATTCAAATATACAAACAGACTGTAAATTAGTACTGGTATTACATAAAGTCTGAAATAAATAAAAAGACAAACCATCTTTCATGAGCTTGACCGCTCATGTCACACAATATTTACGTAAAGTACTGACAAATTGTACAGTAAATCGACACGCTAAATTAAATACAGGAGAGGTAAATCGTGCTGCTAGCATTTTCATTGTTACTGTGGAGAATGTGATCTGTTTATATTTCCTTCATAAATTTGTATCAGTTGAAATCAGTCATTAAATAAATGTTTACAATGTGGTATCTTGAGAGAATAAGCCATCATCTAAACCAGAGTTTGTTGAAACTGCAAGATGCATTCAAAGGTTGGTTATTTAAGCTTCATTTTTCTATATTTTGAAATAGTATTCATAAACATTTTAAATTTTTGGGCTATTGAAATTTTTTTATTATTCCAACCTCTTAGCATACCATGGACTATTTTCAAAAATCGTAGAAAAGTATGCGAATGATACATTAAAGCGTCGACAATATGCACATGTCCACATAAAGGTTGACGCTTGGTAAACTAATTTCATCAGGCCCAATAAATGACGCTCTGAGCAGCCTGCGGCCCTATTAACAGAAACTTGTTCCAGCTAATTATGTACTTGGATGCACAGTTTTTAATAACAAGCTCATCCCCCATTTTTGCGTGAGGAAATGTAATCTCCGTGTTGCGAATGATGATATGAATACACTAACAGGGAAACAGCGAAAGGTGCTTTGCCACAGATGAGCACCAAACAACAACCACGTTCCTAGTTAGCCGTTAAGAGTGATCAAACGAACTAAATTTCTTCATATCCGTAACTGTGATCTTATCTTCCTAGCACGCATTAAAATATGTCACAATAAGGTGATCGTCAAAAACTGAAATTCTGTTAATTTCTGTCGTGCATACAAATCACATAATACGGTAAAAACTCCACACGAAAGTGAAATTGCTTTTTATGGACTTCGATGTTTAAATATTTTCAGTAACTCACGCACGACAGCAGCTGCCGAGCCACAACTGTTAAGTCGATTAAGGTGACAACAATCGAAATCAAAACATCGTCATAACAAAACCTGTAACTGACGTTGTTCATTGGTGTCGTTATTTCCATTTAATTTTATGTTATGAGTCTACTGTGATTTTCCGCCGTTACAACGAAATGTGAAGTTAAGTCCCTACTTTGTAATGTCTTCACTCTGAATATATAAGGGAAGGACAAAGAAAATGGAAGAAAGATGGAAGGGCAGAAAAAGGACGGAGAGAAGGGAGGGCTGGAAGACAGAAGTGGGAGGAGGAGGATGAGGATGACGAGATATACGGAGAGAGGAGAGAAATGCAAAGTGAATAGAAGGAGGAGGGAGATATATACAGAGAGGAAGCAGGAGGACGTACAGAGAGTGGACGAGGGGATGGAGAGAGAGAGAGAGAGAGAGAGAGAGAGAGAGAGAATGGGGAATGGAATGGAAGAGCACAATGTAGAAAACGATTGCTTTTCTCAAGGCCAATATTTACATGTCGCACGCCCCCTCCGTGGCTCAGTGGAAGCGTTGCTGGCTACCCCACAGGGGCCTCCGATTCGATTCTCCGCAGAGGACGGGCAGTTGTGTTGTCATTTCATCAGCAGCAGCATTCAAGTCACCCACGCGACATCGAATAACATGGACTTACACTTGACGGCCTAAAATCTGCAGATGGGATCATTTCATGTGTCACATGGTGTAAACATCCTGATCTGTTTATGCAGACACAATCATTCAAAACATCTAGTAATGCACCGGCTTTACAATAAATAGTGATTAAGAGTGCATAGTTTTTCTCACTTTCCTTTCATTCTACATAGCCACAGCAGCTCAGAGCCAGGTGTTGATTTTATTGATGTATTTTGGGAGGTTACATGTTCTCGATAATACACAAGTGTGCGCATTCCACTTGAGAAACAGACAGGCATCCAGAAAACTTCGAGTAACTTGGAGAAGATTGCAGCTGTATCACAGTTTTAACCCCAAATACTTTGGTGTCGCTCTTGACCGCACACTAACCTTCAAGCAGCACTGTCTGAATGTGAAACAAAAAGTATCCGCAAGAAACAACATATTGCGTAAAATAACAGGAACATCCTGGGGCGCATCGGCAAAAACAGCAAAGACCACAGTTCTATCTCTGTGCTACGCTGCAGGCGAATATGCCTGCCCTGTCTGGCATAACTCTGCCCAATCCAAACAAGTGGACATCGCGCTAAATGTAGACTAATCACTGGGTGCCTGAAAACTACGCCACGGGAGAAACTCTACCACCTAGCGGGTATTGCCCCTCCAGACATTAGACGTGACGTAGCCTCACGTAGAGAAAGGTTCAAGATAACCACCGCTGACAAGCATCCGCTATATGGCCACAATCCTCCTCCTCCAGAAAGAGCTTTATGCGGGCAACAAGTATGACCACAGAACAGATGTGTTCTCGGCTAACAACGTGGAACAAGAGGTCCTAACATCACTGGAAGCTAGCATCAGAAAATCTAGCTGCTGGTTTCACTGAGGAATGGCCTGTGTGGAGAACCCTGAATCGGCTCAGAACGTGTGTCGCAAGATCCAGAGACAACCTGCAGAAATTGGGTTACCCCACACCACCGACCCTTCGTGACTGCGGAGTTGAGCAGACTACAGTCCACTCGTACCAGTGTGCACTGTGTCCATCAAGATGCCCCACTGACGATCTCATCTCCGTAAGCCCCGAAGCTGTTGCGACTGCCAAATTCTGGGCTAAAGTCGCCTAAATTGTCATCTTTGTTTAATATTACTTTTCCTTGCAAGCCTTGTTTATCATTTCCTTCACTTCTAAATGTAAACCAATTTAAATTATGACTTATAATATGTAACCTAGTTGTAACTTCAGCTAATAGTGATTATTATGCATATATCTATATCTATGTACCATTGTGCACTGAAGTTGGATGTTGGGACACGAATAAATAAATAATAATGCTTTATTTCTCATTCATTTGATACCACACAGCCACTACAAAGCTTCGCCGGGCTTAGAGTAGAGTTAATTAAGAATCAGAGCTGCCGTTGCGATAGAGAACCCATGAATACCCGTTAAAAGTAACATGCAAGGCTGGATTACGAGGAGGTCCGTTGCAGGATACGTTTTCCCCCAGCTCTGGCAGAATGCACGTATTTGCTGTGGGAAGCGGCCGCGGGAAGTCTTCCCGTCGGGAACGCTCTTAGCAAGCCGCGCCAGTTCGGAATCATACAGAGTGCGCGCCTTCTGGAGTTATGAATATTCATTTCCTGCGCGACTCTTCATCTACATATACACACATACCACAGGCCACTGTGGAATGCACGGTGGAGGGAATTTTCGAACCGGCATTATCCAAAACCGTATTCCACCAGCTTATAAGGCAAGAGGTGCATCCGGTACTGTACCTCGTCGTACGCGTCAGAGTACCTCTCACGTTGACCTTATGTTCCAAGCGTGGGATTACGTATAGTCAACGAATACTGCATGTTACGGTATCTACTTCAACAATTCTTCAAATGCTCAAATGTTTGTGGAGCAAACTGCTATGGTCATCAGTACCTAGAGTTACAACTACTTAATCCTACTTACATTATTGACAACACACACACACACACACACACACACACACACACACACACACACACACACACACACTTCTAACGCACGTAGTCAACATACACACCGTTTAATTGGCAACACATGGAAACCAATTGAATTCCGAAATAAGGTACAGCTACATGACAGATGTCACACATTCAGAAAGCGAGAAAATGAAATCGTATAAATTCTGGAGTTTTGCGACTGCGACGTGTGGGAGGATCAACAAAGTCGAAACTCGGAAAATTATAAACCATGAATGGCCGCTTATTTATTCTGATCGAAACGACTTTCTTTTTACACCCAGTTAATTGTACATCAGAGAACAAAATTTAATTTCTAGATAGACCAATCCACCGATGATGACCTAAATAGAAGAGGGCGAAACGCATCTGGATAAAATAAATTGTCGCAGAAAAAAGGCGTTTTCTTTTCCAAAAAAGGATAATTTTTACGTCCTACGGAACACGGCCATAAACTCGTCGAAGTTCCTTTCCTTTTAGACTAACATCTCTTCGCAAACGTCGCTTCTCTGCCACTGAGTAAAGGATCGGATATGAAATTCTGAAACCTGTTATTCTCGGCATATAATTGACAATCTGGATCATGGTCAGTTTAATTCAAAATGTTCGAATGTTTGTAAAGCTATGGGACGAAAATGTAGTGGTCATCTGCCCCTATAGTAATTTAACTATGATAAGGACAACACGCACACCCATGCCCTGAGGAAGAGCAGCCGCGCACACCGCAGCAAGGCGCCTTAGACCGTACGACCACTCCCGCGCGCCTACAACCTACTGCGCGCCTACTGCGATTTCCGAAATGGATTTCCCCCACTGCGTTCAGAGTTACACCTCGTGTGATACTACCGCCTTCTGTATCTGTGCTTATAGCTATTCCAACAATTTTGTTAGTGAAGAAGATTTGGCAGCCTTCATAAGTTTTACTATTAGCATCATATTTATACCGAGGTGACTGAGTCGCTTCAGTCACGGTCAGCACGGCCACTACGGTCGGGGGTTCGAATCCCCCCTCGGGCATGGATATTTGTGCCGTCCTAGTTCGTAAGTAGTTCATAAGTAGTTTGTAAGTTTAGGGACTGATGACCCCGTAGTTAAGTCCCATAAGCTTAACAAACAAACAAACATATTTATACATTAGTTGGACCTTCCACATTGTCATGGACACGATCTTGAATTTATTCAGATGAAAATGAGCTGCAAAACAGTACCAGTCGATATCCATTTGGTTACAACCACTGAGCTACGATGTTTTGCTGTACACAACAAGAATGCTGCTAAGTCTGTCTGTCTGTAAATCTATCGGACAAAACTGCGTGGTCATCAGTCCGTAGCTTACAAACTACTTAAACCTAGGTAAACTAACCTAAGGACAAACACACACACCCATGCCCCAGGGAGGACTCGAACCTCCAAGGCGAGCAACCGCGCGCTCCGCAGCGAGGCGCTTTAGACCGCTCGGCTACTCCACCGCGGTTGCTGCTAAGTGACTAGAAAACATATGCAATATGTTAAGGCCCTTTTGGGCAAATTCTTTTATTTATTTTTCGGTAAAATAATGATTTTCTCAAAAATAGTTACTTTATTACCAGGTGAGGTATATAGAGAATACAAAAAGTTTAGAGGGATAAGGACAAAGATCATTTTACACAATTTATCTATCTAATATTATATATAATTACAGTTATGGTCTGAAGATGGTCATGTAACTGGCCGAAACTAGTTAACAACGAAATAAATAAAAGAATTTTCGATCTAGATTGACTTCTTACCTGAATCATTTAAAATATGTATGATACTTTTATACTTTAGATATCAAGCACTATGTCACATCAGGTGTTCAAATGTTTGTAAATCTATCGGGCCAAACTGCGTGGTCATCGGACCGTAGCTAAACAAACTACTTAAACTAAACTAAGATTAACTAACCTAAGGACAACACAAACACACACACACACACACACACACACACACACACACACACACACACATGCCCATGGGAGAACTCGAACCTCCGACGGCGAGCAACCGCGCGCTCCGCAGCGAGGCGCTTTATACCGCTCGGCTACATGAGGTGCTATTTTATAAAAATTGAGAGATCTGAAAATGAAACCAAAATAGTCGAAACCGGTCATCTCTATATATAAAAGGAAGTGACTGACTCATCATCGCCCATCAAACCACTGAAGATAGAAACTTGAAATTTGTGGAGGGTGTCGATCTTGCTCTGTAAGCGTCATTTAAGAAGCTATTTTTCTATATTCCGTCCGTAAGGGAGTGAAATAGAGGATAAAACGTTTTTTGAAAATACGTAGCTATTTAGACAATTTTGAAGCTAGAACTACTAATTTTCGGATTTGGATTCGGGGTTCGAATTTAAAAGACAAGTGTTTCGGTATTTTTGGAAATTAAACTAATAAGGGGGTGAAATACGGGATGCAAAAATGGATTTTCAAAGATAGATTGCTGTTAACTCAAATTTCGAGCTATAACTACGAAACTTAAGATATGGATTCTTCATCATGATTAAAAAGAAATAACTTGTGCAGGCCAACCAGCCGACGCATGCGAAGCAGCGGGGGTTCAGCTAGTCTACAATAAAATATCAAAAAGCTGTCTTGGCATATTTATTCTTATCAAAGCCTTTCGAAATTTACGAAGCCAGCGTCACCATCGGAATAATACTGCCAACCCGTAACATCTTGTCCCTGCGGCTGATTAATTCGTTCATCCGTTTCGACTATACAATGCAGTCAGTGATACTGTGGGGTCCCCTGCCGTTGTTTGTCATTCCTCCAACCCATTTATTAATGCTAACGAAACCACGTGCTCCAGAGTCTAGCGTTGAGTCATAAAATGGACACGTGCCTTTCAATGTAAAGATGGTTTGAACAACTTCCTGTTGCTGGTCATATTAGTCTGCATTTTCAGATCTACGAGCGTGCCAGAAGAGCAGGCCACTCTGCCACTTGCATCACCTGTAAGAACCTCCGCATTTCACAACCGACACGCCATTCTACGGGTGACCACACCGCTGGCCATTAAAAATACAGCACCGCCAAGATGGCACAGTACAACCAACGTCAAAGTGGCATGCCTGGGTACTCAAAAGGTCAGCATTCCAGCAAAACAGTACCACGTATAGAGCTGTAACGACATCTTCTTTCTGCGGGTTAAGAAACATTACGTGGCAGTTTTTTCCATCCATAAATCACTTTTGAATGACGTTTGTTTGTGGTATGAACGCGTTATGCTGCTTCTAGCACGGATAAACGTCTTCCGTCAAGCCGTACGGAGATAGTGGTTTATTGTTATGAAATACTGCAGCTCTCGGTGCTCGCTGTGAGGCTGATGAATCCACATCTTCGTCTAAGGTTCGCGGGAAAGACAGCTGCCAATGATTCTAAGTGTGGTCTCTAATCCAATTTTATCCTCGTCGTCTTTTCACGATATATACATAGGAGAAAGAAATATATAGATTGACTCTGCTTAGAAACACACTGTCTCTTAACTGACAGAGCCATACTGTTTCAGAACGCCCCTCTTGTAGCGTCTGCCACTTGGAGTTTGTCCATCACCTCCGGGAGGATTTACTTGTAACGGAGAGGTTTATCATCTTTAACATTACTGTCTCAATTCTGTACAGATAATTGTAAGATGTAATTAATGGCGAACAGAATAGAATGACACACCAGCTTCTTGTATGCGCTTCCATTAACAAATTCACAATACTACAACATAAAATACGCCCTCAAAGAACAAAAGTGGCATATAAATTAGTTACCTTTTTACAAATAATGACACCCATTCGTTCCATATACCTCTCATACCCTAATAAATAAAGGATAATATATATTCAGCAATAAAAATCCTTCCGCTGTTACTTAAGTTCAGTCTTTCGTTGCTCAGTCGTGAAGTGCCAGACTACAAATCCAAAAGATACGGGTTCGATCCCCGGTTAATTCTAAGATTTTTATGTCTGCCACTTATCACTTCTTTCACTTCTGTCAGTCATGATGTAGGTTGGACGGTGGGTCGGTGAAACTGTGTGTTCCCCTAAAAGTGGCTGGGTAAGCCAGTAAGACAACGGCATACGATCTCCATCACGACCATGTCTAATAAGGCTCTATAGTGTTCAAACAAGTTTTAGAAATGATTACTGCCTTACCATTTCCTATATTTAAGACAGGAAATCAGTTTCAGCAGTACAAACCGTCATCATTAGTCCTTCGTCGACGAAAGGCCTCATTATGAAGTTTGTTCTGCCTCAACCGAATGCCTGTCTTAAATATAGTGACCTTGAAAACCCCGACAGATTATTTGAGACTCCTTCTGAGGCGACGACTGATTAACCATCGTAGCTCAATGTGACTAAGCCCAGAGAAAGTTGGCAGTATTATTATTGTTGCACGTGCCAGCGATTAGGACAAATTTGTTAGGATGTCTAGGTATACCTGCAAATCAAATTACAAATTATGATTATTTTTAAGCTTCCCTGTCTTCCAAAGGGGCTGTTAATAGATCATAACAAAACAGAAGACCACTATAATCTGAATTAGTAATTAGAGTAACATACAGATGACACTAACGATGGTTGAGGGAATACCAAGTCCTCGACCCTCAAGCATCCCAAAGTGTCGGACTCCATCTTCTAATAATTTCTCTCTTCTCTCCATCTTCTAACAATTTCTCTCTTCTATCATCTTCTTCTATTAAATATAAATTCATGTTATTCTTTCACTACGTTTTTCAACATAAACCTCTGTACTTGCCCTTATTCTTCACTACTTCTTAAATGGATGTGTATTGTTTGCCGCGGTGGAGTAGCCGAGCGGTCTAAAGCGTCTCGCTGCGGAGCGCGCGGTTGCTCGCCGTGGAGGTTCGAGTCCTCCCTGGGGCATGGGTGTGTGTGTTGTCCTTAGGTTAGTTTACCTAGGTTTAAGTGGTTTGTAAGCTACGGACTGATGACCACGCAGTTTGGTCCGATAGATTTGAACATTTGTATATTGTTTGATTAATTTTTCTAATTGTTATTTTTAGTTTTACTTCATAAGATAGTTAAGGTGTATACTGTTAAACTTAACTACATATAAAAAGAAGCTGTTCAGTGTAAAAAACAGTGCAAAAAGACCTGTTTTAGCATCCAGACGACAGGCCTTTGTAAATGACAGAAAAATAAATAAATAAAATGGGGCTGGATAGGTAAGGAATAGCACAAGTGTATCTGATGACGACTGCAGATTATTTTTTAGAGCTTTGCCTTTACAAGCGGTAGGGCACATAGCCGACTGCTGTTCCGCCGAACTCTCAGCGCAGCGAAATGCCTTGAGAGTGTCAACCCGACTCAACAGCCTAGGATGTAAAAGAGGCGCCTGGCTTCTGTCTCAGCCGCGGGCGAGGGCTAGAAGAGGCGCGGGTCTTTCACGTGGCGGTGCAGATAGCTTGTTTAGCGTCGCGCAGAGCGAAAGAGTGCGTGGCGGCTACAGGCGGTGACGGACAGCTCGCAAGAGGTGACCACGCAGTTCCCGTCTCTGGCGGCTCCACCGCGTCCTCCGCTTACCTAACTGAAGGCCCGCTGCAATCACAGCCTGTAAATCTCTGCGCGCGGCTGCCCTACTGGCTACTTTGTCAACGTCGGACGGCTAATGCCCCATTTCCTGCACCATGTGGTCACGGATGCACACCCACTCCTAAAAGTGTTTAGCCAACATCGCCGCGGCACACGAAAAAGATATACTGACCGAAATAAAAGTGTTAGGTATACCATCAACACATTCAACGAACGCTACAGAACTAACATTCCAGTATTCAGATATGTCAACCATTACTAAGCAATTGTAATAATTATATATGTTTGACGACGTTACAGCGTTCATTTTTAATGATATAAATCGCAATTTGCAATTACTTATGGCTTCACTGTACTAGGTTTAGATGTAATACCAATGTGCGGCGAATGAAAATTTGTGCCCGGCCGGGATTCGAACCCGGGATCTCCTGCTTACTAGGCAGACGCGTTGACCACTCCGCCACCGAGAACACAGTGACCAACCCGACTGCAGAGGACTCTTCCCTGCACGTCTCCCGCCACTCCCAAATCTCCATTCGCCACACAGTCTCTTTCCTATTACCACAGCCTCTTAATTGTGCAATGCTCGCAGCCAGAATACTATATTCCCGCATCAGGGAGAACAAACCATGAGGTATCGAGACACAATTATTTGTCGTCAGGAGCCCAGCCTCGGCTTGTATACAACTATATATGTTTGAATTTCCTCCAATAATTACGACATTAAGACGATATGGATAAAATTACGATTTTTCGATTTTTTTGTTGAATTTTCGAATTTCTCAAAAGGCTGCATGAGGCAAAATAATTCTTTAAAATTTGAATTCTCAACGTTATTTATTTTGACATTTTTCGTAAACAATGTGTGTGGTATTTTATCGACCCTTGTTTAATTTTGATTACGTTAAATATCATAAATGTATGCTAAATGACTTCACTCATACGAATTAACTGGAGTATTTGGCAGTTTTTCTCTTTGCTTGACACGGGACGACTCTTCCAGGAGATTTCTCGCGTCGCGGCACCGACGTTTCTGTCTTTTTGTATTGGTGTTCTGTGTTTAAATTGTTTAAATGTTTGTATAGCTTATGGGACTTAACTACGGGGTCATCAGTCCCTAAACTTACAAACTACTTATGAACTAGCTAATCCTAAGGAAGGCACAAATATCCATGCCCGAAGGGGGATTCGAACCCTCGACCGTGGTGGCCGTGCAGACCGTGACTGGAGCGCCTCAGTCCCCTCGGCCACCGCGGCCGGCGGTGTTCTGTGGTCTTCGTTTTGCTGTGAAAGACGAATAGTGAAGCTCTGTCTGGCGAATAATGTGGATGTATGTGAGTTTTTAACAAACGTTTATTACATTTATGATAAACAGTATGTGTCGAGATAACTCAAGATTTTGAAATAATGAAACGATTTCTGGTGCAGCAAAATGTGTATGGGTCTAGTTACTCTGTCAAGAAACAAAGAATTACTCAAAAATTTAGGGAGGAAGACTGGAAAGAATGGCCTTGTTTATTGCGCTCCTCGAAATCTGATTCACACGTATTTTGTATTGTATGTAATCAGGACTGTCCTGTTGCGCATGGTGGAAGAGACGATTGCCACACACACGTGGGTAGCAAAATTCATACAGTTGCAATGATTCTTGAATGTTTACTTCACAAATTAGTACAGATATTAGATAAGAATTAGTGCTAACATAAAACAGAACTGTTACGTGCTGCCGGCCACGGTGGCCGAGGGGACTGAGGCATTCCAGTCACGGTCTCCACTGCCACTACGCTCGGGGGTTCGAATCCGCCCTCAAAATGTTCAAATGTTTGTGAAGCCTATGGGACTTAACTACGGGGTCATCAGTCCCTAAACTTACAAACTACTTATGAACTACTTACGAACTAGGACGGCACAAATATCCATGCCCTAGGGGGGATTCGAACCCCCGACCGTAGTGGCCGTGCTGACCGTGACTGGAGCGCCTCAGTCACCGCGCCACCGCCGTCCGTAGTATTAGCTAGTTCATAAGTAGTTTGTAAGCTTAGGGACTGATGACCCCGGAGTTAAGTCCCATAAGCTCTACAAACATTTGAACATTTTTGTTACGTGCTCTTAGTGCAGAAGATGCATATGTGCAAACAGGAGCAGCTAAGGGGTCAACTAGTGTTCAGGTCAAACAATGTTCTTATTTCAACAATTGTAGTGATAATCTGAGATGATATCAATGTATAGGTAAGAAAAAGAAGCTCTGTACATACCAGTCTTTTTTATATTGCATATTGCATTTGTTATAATTGCTTGTAAGATTTGTACAATGACTTATTTACAGATGTTCCGGAATGTCTTATTAAGCGATGCCGATGTATAAAATCTCCCCGCTGACAGCATTGCCGCCGCGGTGGAGTAGCCGAGCGGTCTAAAGCGTCTCGCTGCGGAGCGCGCGGTTGCTCGCCGCGGAGGTTCGAGTCCTCCCTGGGGCATAGGTGTGTGTGTTGTCCTTAGGTTAGTTTACCTAGGTTTAAGTAGTTTGTAAGCTACGGACTGATGATCACGCCGTTTGGTCCGATAGATTTACAAACAAACAAACAGCATTGCCCAGCCAATTGACATTTGTTGTATGTGGCCAACACTGATTAAACTTTCCAAGTGGAAATCGCGACGAAGCATGTCTGCAGTAAGAACACCTACCACTGCTGTAGTTGGCACGATATTTTAATATGAAAAAGTTATACACTTTCATTACGTAAAGCTTCCGGGCTGAGATGCCGTGGTGCATATATAAGGTTTATGTATGGACCACGGCTTCTCAGCCCAGAAGCTTGAAGTAATGACAATACCTGCCGTGAAAGCCTTCATTCTATGGTTATACACGTTATTTTGTATTGATAAATGCGAACCTGTCATCAGTCCCAATTGTGTTTTTCAGTCTATTAGACTGCTTATTTTGTTTTTTCTTCTTTTTTCTTTTTTTCGTATTTCCTTACATTGTAGCCTAAGTTGATACTATTTCTAAGGCTGCCTAAAACAAAAATCTGCTGAGTTAAAAGCAGGTTTTACACTATTACGTTATGAAAGTTCATTTCATTATAACAAAGCTTCTATGGAACCTATAACGGAATAATTTTGTTAGTATTCAGTTTGACAGCACTGGTACGTTAAGGCAGTAACTGCATCTTGAGGTTGTTGGGCAGCACCTGGTGCACGATGCACGAATCACTTTCGTGAGCTGTAGGGGCTACGTGAACACTAAAGCAAAGTGAAGTAAATTTCTTGCGGCATTCATGACGGGGAGGTACCGTAGTGGGGGTTTCGCTACTTCAGGTTCGAACAACAGTTCGAAGGAGTTTACCTCTAGTACTGTAGGTAAAAATGTCTAACAATAATGCATTCCATCGTCTTCAGATAAAATGAACAAAAACTCGTGTTTCGTAATCTAGTCCTTTTCTAATTACCCATGATAAAAAGGAAGTACCAACCCATTGTTTGAATACGATGGTTGTAATTTAAATAGTGGCAACTATTTGTTCACAACCGATACAAAAACGCTACATGTTTGCACCTGTTATTGTCCTTCAAAGTAGTCACCAGTGTTGTGAAGAACCCGTTGCTAGCAATGTGGAAGACGTAGTATATCGTTAGCACAGCCTGTTCTGTTGATGGTGCGAATGGAGCGGTCTACTGCCTGTCTAATAACAGTCCTGAAGAGAATGCCAGGAAGTGTTTCCTTCATCTCCGGATTCAAATCAAAGTCACAAGGACTTAAGTCCGGGGAGTATGGAGGATAGTACAGTACTTCCCAGTCCCACGACCTAACAGAGCAGCCTCAGTTTGCGCTGAATTCATTGTGCAAAATGATGGGTCGGTTGCGTAGAATGTGTTGCCGCTTCTTTCGCAAAGCTTAAGTCTTTGCGACAGATTTGATTCCGAAGATGATGGAACCACTTTGTGGCATTCGCTTTAGAATTGTTCCAGAGATTCTACTGGCAGTAGACCGCTCCATTCGCACCATCAACAGAACAGGCTCTGCTAACGGTATACTACGCCTTCCACATCGCTGGCAACGGGTTCTACGTAACGCTGCTTACTACTAACTCTATACATTCAGATTGTTAATAAAATTTAGCTCTACGGTACACAATTGCATCGTAAGCACAAAAGTTTAAATCTTGGACAACCCCCCCCCCCCCATATTAAAGCTTTAATTGTCACGACGTTTGTCGTCACAAATGTGATATTGATCACCGAGGCGCAGCTTTCCAAGGGTTCCCTTTCAAAGCGCGGAGATTGGCGTTCCTGTCTGCCGCAGCCATCGGTCAATGTCACTTTCGCGACGGCGCACAGCCACAGATCACGATCCTGCAGCACAACTCCGTCACCACCACCACAAACACCGCATTTGATATACCGCTGTATGTTTCTGTTGTCCAGTTCTTCCTTCAGTCGACGCCAAACATTTATCTTGTCATCGAAGTTAAAAACTGTGATTTTGTTCTCTTTCGTCGGCAAAAATCACGTCCCCCAATCAGCATTTATATTTATTAACGTAGATCGCAGGAAACTGTAGTCCTTTGTTACAATGTGCTACGGTTCGTCCTCTAAGCGATCTCTGTACCCTCTTTTTGTAAAGTTAGCAGCTTATTCAATCTACAAACGCTACATATTTTTGGAAACTATTTCTTTCCCTTTGGGACACAGCTACCCTTATTATAATTTTTTTTTAAAATATAAAAACGGTTTAGATCGCAAATTTGTTGTTTATTTTCAACTAGTTTCGACCCATTTGTGGGCCATTTTCGTGATATGTTGCTCCAGAGATGGTGCGGAGCTGAGCAGGAGTATGAGTTCCTCCTGGTTCAGTCACAAATTTTCGCTCTCGATCTATTGTATAAAAAAAAATCTAAATCTGCATTTAGAATTACCACATTACTCTGCAATTCAGACTGGTGTCAGGTAAAGGATTCATCGAGCCATTTTCAGAATTTTTGTTGTTGTTTGGATGTTTTAAGAGGATCAGAAATTTTCTACACCCTTCCACTCTGAAATCTCACGCGGAAAATACGAACATTAAATCTTCGTGTTTGAGTTCTGATTTTTCTTATATGATTACAATGGTATTTTCTCCCCATGTAGTTGCGTGACAAAATATTTTATCATTCAAAAGTTAGAGTTGGTGATCGAAATTTCGGATATTGATCTTGCCACTAAGAAAAAAAGTCTTCGTTTCAGTGAATGCCTGGCCAATTGGCGTATCATATCCTAAGGGGTGTTAAAACGTCGTCATTGTGTGTACTCGAGGAGACTGAGGTGTTTCAGTCACGGTCTGCACGGCCACTACGGTCGGGGGTTCGAATCCCCCCTCGGGCATGGATATTTGTGCCGTCCTTAGTATAAGGTAGTTGATAAGTTGTTTGTAAGTTTAGGGACTGATGACCCCGTAGTTAAGTCCCATAAGCTTAACAAACATTTGAACATTTTTTTGTGTGTACTTTTTCGATGTTCTCCGTCAATCTTACCTGCCAAGGATCTCATAACGCTCAACAATATAACAGCAGAGGACGAACAAGTACTTGTATAGTGTAGGCTCTGTTTTTAGTGGATTATTGCACTTTCAAAGAGTTCTGCCAACAAAGCGAAGCGCGGTGGGGTAGCCGAGTAGCCTCGCTGCGGAGCGCGCGGTTGCTCGCCGTCGGAGGTTCCAGTCCTCCCTGGGGCATCGATGTGTTGTCCTTAAGTTAGTTTAACTCCGAGAAGGAGGTTAAAGTTGCAACTATCAACACGGCTTTTGATGACAATACGCTAGAGAACATGTACGATGATAAATTCATAAGTTATAGTTAAGAAAAAAAATTTCAAATGTTTGTAAATCTATCTGACCAAACTGCGTGGTCATTAGTCCGTAGCTTACAAACTACTTTAACCTAAGTAAACTAACCTGTGGACAAACACACACACCCATGCCCCAGGGAGGACTCGAACCTCCACGGCGAGCAACCGCGCGCTCCGCAGCGAGGTGCTTTAGACCGCTCGGCTACTCCACCGCGCCTATAGTTAAGATTTCTGCATTACGTATGGCGTCTACAATTACAACTACAGTGCTATCTAGTGCATGATTGCAGAGTTTTGCATAAAAACGACACCCACTAGCACATTGAGGTGTACGTAGAGATCCTGTAAGCAAACGTTCATACATATGTTTGTTCGAGCCCATGTAGTTTCCTTGTTAGAGGGATACCGATAGAGGAATACAGTAAGCAAGTTCAAAAAGGATGTAGATTCCTGTTCTTGTTTAGGGATGAAGAGACGTGCACAGGATAGAGTAGTTTGGGGAGCTGTTCCGTACTAAACGGAACAACAACGATGAATTAAAAGATATTCTTGACTCGATACAAACAGTACGGAAAATTATTGCTTGTTGAAACTAACTGGAGACTAATGGAGTGCGGAAGCAGAACAAATGTTCATCTACTGGGATAAAAAAAACCGCTAAAACAAAGTAATATTTCGCCACTCCATTACTGAGAGCGAATGGCGAAATACGATGGCTGAATAATGTCAACTGCGGTGTGTGTCGCCGCGCATCGCGCTGTTGACAAAGCGCTCGGTCGCCGCTGTTCATTTCGCTCGCTCAGGGAGATTAATGCGCGCGTGGCGGGAGACATTAGAAAGATTGGAGCGGAGCGTGCGGCGACCCATTTAGCCGACCTGTGGCTCAAACACCACAAAACGACGAGGCCCGGCCGCGTGAAAAACTGCGCCACGGTCTTCACCAACACAAATAAATAGCCGCCTCATTATCCTAAATATCACGCGCAATAATAATAAATAAGACTCAACCGTATATTTCTGAACGTTCTGGGTGGAAAAAAATATGTGTGACACCGCTAACAAACGAGTCTGCCAAGAGGAGTGTGCGGTATGGGCGCTGTCCGTCTCCCGCGAGAATGGGCCATTTACTGCGCCGTGAGGTATCACCCGCTATCAGCGCTGTCTGTTGGCCGCTATTCGTGTAATGACCGTATAATGGGGACATCCTTATAGCGCGCTGCAACAAAACCTACGAGCGCTTCCTGTTGCGGGCTATCTCTTTCCCGACGGCTCACAGTTCCAACGGAGGAGGCCGTACGAGGCGGCTTTGTCTTCTCGCGTCCTCGCTGTCTGGAATTAGGATCGCCGTGGAGCCTATTGAGGGCATCTGGAATTTCTTATAGAGCGGATAAGGCCGGCCACATAAATACGCAATTGGTGAGTGTCGCTGCGCGGATAACGCGTCACAGTGTAATGGAGCCGCGTCCCAGACAAATGGAGTCCATTTTTTAAGCGCCGCATTGTCCGGCTGCCGGCCTTTCGAATTTACGACGTGACGCGACGAGGTCCACGAGCGCGCGCAGAGCAGCTTTCGGTGTAACACGGCGAGCCGGCTGCGTATCTCTCGGTGGCGCGGGCGGCCACGCAGACACAATGAGAAAGCACTCCGCCGTCTGCGGCGCGAGGGGCGTGGCCCACGGCGCACGTACGCGACTCACACGTAGCCGCGACACACGTGCGCCCCGCCAGCGACGCGTCTAGCCTGTCAGCCTTCCGCCTTTCACAATTCTTTATTTTTAACGTGTGTGTGTGACGTGTCGTGTTTTGAATGAATCACCATCACGCTGGAGTCAAAACAGTCACGGGTATCTTATGCCATGACAATAGAAGAAAGAAAGTGTTCGGTTTGCAGAAGAATATTTCATACAGACGGTCAGAAATAAAAATGTAAGCATTCTCCAAATGTTCAAATGTTTGTAAATCTTATGGGACTTAACTACTGGATGATCAGTCCCTAAACCTACAAACTACTTATGAACTACTTACGAACTAGGACGACACAAATAGCCATGCCTGAGGGGGGATTCGAACCCCCGACCGTAGTGGCCGTGCAGACCGTAACTGAAGCGCCTCAGTCCCCTCGGCCACCGCGGCCGGCTAAGCATTCTCCATGACCAAAAGAGTAACAAAGAATAATAATATTCAAACTAATTCAACATTCAGCAGAAAATTGATATATTTCAATAATTATGTCAGAAGAGTGCAGTGGTACATAACTTTACCTATTTAAGCTCAAAAATGTTAAAATGTTTGTAAATCTATCGGAGCAAACTGTGTGGTCGTTAGTCCGTAGCTTACAAACTACTTAAACCTAGGTCAACTAACCTACGGACAAACACACACACACACACACACACACACGCCCCAGGGAGGAATCCAACCTCCATGGCGAGGTGAGACGCTTTAGACCGCTCGGCTACTCCACCGCGGCTAGTTAAGGTCAATTTTGCAGTCTAATTACTTATTAATAATGCGTTTATTATATTTGTGATAATATTTAAAATATTTAGAAATATGTTTGATTTTCAAAATATCCACGGGTGTACTGCCGGTCTACAGTGTCCAAAGGACATAATATTTCGGCGATCATACATGTCGCCATCATCAGGTGAACTGACGGACTGAGCTCCTGGAAACGCGCCGGCACGGAGATCCGCACGCTACGGCGGCTAGAAGGGAACTGGGTCCTAGCCCAGTGACTGGCGATTTAAAGACCCTCGGCCGGCAGAGCGACCCCTCCGTGGTCCGCGCCCCGCGCCGCGGCCGCGGCACGTTTCCAGGAGCTCAGTCCGTCAGTTCACCTGATGATGGCGACATGTATGATCGCCGAAACATTGTGCCCGTTGGACACTGTAGACCGGCAGTACACCCCTGGATATTTTGAAAATCAAATACGCCGGGAGAAACTCAAGAATCACGTTTGATTTTATCTACTGCATGTTATTTATATCAATATCTTTGTGAAATATGTTGATTTAATCTGTTGGATGTTCAACATCGACCTGGCAGCGGCACACCGTGGAAGTTTCTCCGCCGACGACAGTGATATGTACCTGGTCGCTGCCTGATCATTGCCGAAGGCCATCGTAGCGGAGAAGATCCCGCAGTATGCTAACGACAATTTTTTTAAATTCTTAATAATGTTTAAAAAATCAGTTCTGAATCTCCATACGAGAAGTAATATTGATTCGATGTTATTGTGAACGTTTTTATTGATTTTATGTATGAAGATATGTTGATATATTATTTCATCGAAAGTTTTATTTCAAGGTTTAAAAAATGTTTTAGAGCTTATGGGACTTACGAATGGGGTCATCAGTCCCAGAACTTCCAACTACTTATGGACTAGCTAATACTAAGGACGGCACAAATACCCATGCTCGAGGGGGGATTCGAACCCCCGATCGTAGTGGCAGTGCACATCGTGACTGGCGCGCCGCAGACCGCGGCCTGCTTATTTCAAGATTAATTTGAATATATAATGTGTTATCAAGTGATTTAAATAAATTTCAATGCAATTTATTAATGATCAAGGATGATAGAATTTTGTGGGTACTTTAATGAAGAAGTTGGACTGTGATTTAACTTTGCGCAAACTTTGCAAATATTTTGCGTAACTTTTCAAGTGAGTGTCTCAAAATGCTTTGCGTTCTTTCGCTGATTGCTGGCTTACAGTACATTTTGGTTTTTAATACTCTCTGTACATAAACTGCCACCTACTGCCAATTCGTTGTATCAGATTCTTTTAGGTATCATGGGGCTTTCAGTCTGCGGAAATAACTAAGGCGACAAAGAATCGCTGCTTTATTGTTTAGGCTTTCCCTGCAAGTTCATTACAATTTGAATGTTGACTTGAGTCTAGGTTTCTTAGGCCTACCTTTGTTTGGTTATTTTTCGGACGTTTCAGCAACACGAGTGTTTACTATTGTTAAAACTTCACCTTCCACTGCTGACGGCATACTCAACTCCATCCTGCCAGCAACCAGTTGGCGACGCGTCCGGAAAACAAAACAAACAGGTAAGCTTGTCAGTGTTCTTCTTACCTAGTAATACCTTTCGGGTTTATCATTAATGTTGTAGTTTCATGATGATATCTTTTGTAATAACAGCAAAACAAAACTCAAGATTAATGTGATGGATGTATATACAATTTAGATACATATTTAGAGACAGGAGATAAGATACTACGAGACGAATTTGACAGAGCACTAAAATATCTGAGTAGAAACAAGGCCTCTGGAATAGGTGATGTTCCGTGTAAACTGCTATCATCGTTCAGAGAGCCAGTCATGAAGAAACATTTCCATCTGGTATGCAAGATGTAGGAGACAGGGGAAATAACTTCAGATTTGAAGAAGTATATAGTAATTCCAATTCCTAATAAAGCAAGTGCAGACAAATGTGACAATTACAGAACTACCAGTTTAATAAGTCATGGTTGCAAAATATTAACACGAATTATTTTCAGACAAGTGGAAAAACTGGTGGAATCCGACCTTGGGGAAGATCAGTTTGGATTTAGGAGAGGTGTAGGAAGACGCGAGGCAATACTCGCATTATGACTTATCGCAGAAGAGAGTTTAATGAAAGGGAAATCTATGTGTTTGCCATTTGTGGATCTGGAGAAAGTTTTGGACAATGTTGACTGGAAAACAATTTTTTTCATTCTGAAGGTAGCAGGGATAAAATATAGGGAGCGAAGAGTGATATTCAACTTGTACAAAAACCAGACATCAACTATTAGAGTCGAAGGGCATGAAAGGGTCGCAGAGTTTGCGAAGAGTTGTAGCCTTTCCCCATTATTGTTCAATCTGTACATTGAGCAAGCTATAAAGGAAAGCAAGGAGAAATTTGGAGAAAGAATTTAAGTCCAGGTAGAGGGAATAAAAACGTGGCAATTTGTGATGACTTAGTAATTCTGTCAGACACAACAAAGAGTAATTAAACATAATAGATGGTGTCTTGAAAGGAAGATATAAAATTAACAATAACAGTGGTAAAACGAGAGTAATGGAGTGTAGTGACAGAAAATTAGATTAGGTAATGAGACAATAAAAGTAGTACATGAGGTTTGTTATTTGGGTAGCAAGATCTGATGGCCGAAGTAAAGAAGATATAAAATGCAGAATGGCTATGGGGAGAAAAGCGTTTCTAAAGAAGCGAAATTTGTTGACATCCAATATAGTTTAAATGTTCAGAAGTCCTTTCTGAAAGCATTTGTCTGGAGTCTAGCATTGTATGGGAGTGAAACGTGGACGATAAGGAGTTCAGACAAAAAGATGGTAGAAGCTTTCGAAATGTGGTACTACAGACGAATGATGAAAATTAGATGGGTAGATCACGTAACTAATGAGCCGCTTATCCGAATCGAGAAGAAAAGGAGTTTCTGGCATATCCTGACTAAGAGAAGGGACAGATTGGTTGGACACATTCTGAGACATCAAGGACTCGTCAATTTAGTATTAGAAGGAAGTGTATGGGGTATAATCCCTAGAGGGAGACCGAGGAACGAGTACAATAAAAATGTTCAAATGTTTGTTAAGCTTATGGGACTTACCTACGGGGTCATCAGTCCCTAAACTTACAAACTACTTATCAACTAGCTTATAGTAAAGACGGCACAAATATCCATGCCCGAGGGGGGATTCGAACCCCCGACCGTAGTGGCCGTGCAGACCGTGACTGAAGCGCCTCAGTCTCCTCGGCCAGCGCGGCCGGCGCGAGTACAATAAGCATATTCAAAAGGATGTAGGTTGCCGGACGTTTTCTCAGATGAAGAGACTTGCACAGGACAGGGTAGCGTGGAGAGCTGCGAACTGAAGACCACAACAGCAACATATTTAGTAACAGCGAAGCATTGGCGGATTTCTTAGTTGCATAGAAATAGCGCGTGTAACGTAACTACACACCGTTATATTAGAATTACATCACAAGGAATTATGGCGGGAACGGCCAGAAGAAACACTGCAGAAAGCAGCGCTCTAAGTGTTAGAATTATTAATGTCTCACCTTTTGGAAATACACAGTCTGCAAGTGAATAGTAAGTAATGTGTGATGTCGGTGCCATTACAATACAAAAGAAACCAACAATGAGAGAGCAGACAATGGAGGAGGTGGCGGAGAGCGGTGATCTCTCGTGTAATGGGACACCGCGGCAGCCGTGGGCGGGGCCGAGGCTCTTCTGCAGGTCTGGGCTGGGGCTTCCTGGCCACTCGCCGCCTCATTATAAATAACGAACGCGCCCGCTCTAATTATCGCCCACTTCCAACATATCCTGCGCTTTGTCTTACACTCACTCTTTTTTCTTTTCACAATGCGCTTCCGCAAAGCAATAGATTTTTTTTTCTCCGTGGTTAGTAAAGTCGGCATTTGGATAAAGAATCGACACAAGATCGAAGGCTTGTGTCTTACTGCCTCAAGGTTTTCACGTCACAACCTTCATGGCGAGCAGATGCTGATCTTGTACAACAAATGATACTCATTTCTTTTTCTACTAAACAGGCCCTAGGGATGATGCGGTCGGCATCTCATTACGAATGACACAACTATTGATTAACAAAAGTAGAAGCCACAAGAAGATAAATATATCAAATAAAAACCGCGTATCATTAACGAAGAGTACGAAATGTAGTAGGAAAGACTGACAGATAGAAAGAGGTTGCGATGGAGAATAACGAGCGGAACGACGGTTAAAAAATTCTTTGAAATTTTTCGAATTTCCTAGACTGAAAAGCTATGTACAAGGTAAGGAGAGCAACTAAGAATAATGTACACTCATGTTCAGAAAAAAACAGAACACCTTGGCCCGCGTAAGGCAAAGATCGCAGGTTCGTATCCCGCTTCCGACGCACAATTTTAATCTGCCAGTCAGTTTCACTTCTGGAGAATAATATACATGACCTGAGAACACGAACTCCCAATCTCTAGTCTTTCAAAACGTACTGTTATTTTTTTGCGAACGTGGGTATATAGGATTGAAGCTAATCGCAAGGTGTATTGCGGTGCGTGCGGCCTCGCGCATGGGTGTATGTGTTGTCCTTAGGTTAATTTAACTTAGTTTAAGTAGTTTCTAAACTTGGGACTAATAACCAAGCAGTGAAGTCCCATACATTTACAAACATGTGAACATTTTTCGGGTTTCTTCCGATTTTGCAACTTTCCAATTTTTTTGGTTGATTTTTTTCACAGAATATCCTACTACATTTAAATATAAAATCAAACATGTGGTAATTAACAAACATCTAATTGCAACGTTTATGTACAATGTTCGTTTTTGTTTCTTGTTAAATATTTGTTGATTATAATGAGAATTTAAAAAAAAATCACAAACTATATTTTCTAGTACCACTACAAAATTGTTCACAAAAACAGCAGCCTTCAATTCATAGAAAAGCGCATAGTGCAAAAACTGTCATTTTCATGCTTTTCTTTATTGGAACCACCATTATTAACAACTTTCCATAAATTTTGAAAATTGAGAACAACAAAAGACGTAATTTCATCAAAAAGTTACCATATAATTAATGAATTTTAGATTTAAATTGCTTAAGTATTTGTTGAAAACGAAGATAGTAATTAAAAATAAGCAAGAGCCACCGACATTTGAACCACGATCCCCAGAATTGTTGCAGGTTAATAGTCCAAGACGTTACAAATGAACCAAGGCGACTAATGATATCATTGCTTTTTGTAAGTATTATTTAAAAGGTAAAGCAATCAACAATCTGAAGATTGGTTTGAACACCACAGTGCTTTACTAGCCATGGTCTTGTTTGGAGGGGGTATGCCGTTGCCTTCCTCCGACCTTCGAACTGACTTACGCAGCCAGCTATACGGAGGCCTAGAGATTGACGTGGATACCGACCCACGGTTCTACTCGATATTTTTCACATCAGCAACAATGCAAGAGGTGAAAGAAGTGGAAAGTGACAAATAAAAATAAAAATAATTTCGTCACGTTTCTGTTATAGACATTTCGCTGATATTCACTTCACCGTCCGTATCCATTGATTCAGTTGTCGCAACAATCCAACAATATGCGAACACATTAAACAAGCTTGTAGTCCCGGTGATGATGTGCGATGGATAAAGTGAATGTTTAACACGGGATCGAGTCCGAGACAATTTTTCCCTCATTTTACCGAGCGATGTGGCGCAGTGGTAACACACTGGACTCGCATTCGGGAGGATGGTGGCTCAAATCCACATCCGGCCATCCAGATTTAGGTTTTCCATGATTTCCCAAAACCACTCCAGGCAAATGCCGGGATGGTTCCTTTCAAAGGGCACGGCCGATTTGCTCCCCCCATCCTTTACCAAAAATCCGAGCGTAAGCTCCGTCTCTAATGGCCACGCTGTCGACGGAACGTTAAATTCCAAGCTTCCTTCCTTCCTCATATTAATGGTATGCAACATATGAACGATATTTTTTAAGTGCTCCTTGTTGTGTTGCACAATTTAAGACAACAAGTGTTGATATGAGCTGACTGTTCGTGGTGTTGTTATGGGAGCATAAAACAGACTTCATGAGCTCTTTCATTTTATTTATGTATGAGTACGGTATAACATATTACGAAGCTGAGGTAACGTAAAGCCCTGAGAAATACGGCAACATAGCCGCTGAACTCTCTGCAAGCACTTTTAGTTCTCCTGTCAATGCTGATATAGGTTTTCTTGTCGGAGAGGTACTGCGAGCAGCTGTCGAGTGACACGAGATATCGAAACTCGCTGAGAGAGGGGGGGGGGGGGAAGAGAGAGGGAGGGGGGGGAGAGAGACGGGAGGGGTAAAGAGAGGGGGGTGAGAGGAGAAAGAAGGAGAAAGAAGGAGATTGGCTGAGACAGTGCGTGGAAGAGAGGAGGATATGGGAAGAGAGGGAAGGGAAGAAGTACTAACTCAAGACTGGAATAAATAAATATTCTGGAAACGCCGTGGGTTTTCTGTTAGTTAAATACAAGGAAAATTAAGGACCTTACGACACTTTTTTGAGGAATGCCAGATATAACTTCTGTATTACTTGCTGACATTCCGTCAGCTACAACATACTGTGTGCTTTCTGTAGGAAATCGCGAACCGAATCGTGGGATGTGCAACCGCGCGTGCAGCAGCACCGTCAATGAAACAGAGCATGCCGCGTTATTGCAGGAAATTCAAGCGTTCATGCGTCCCTGTGAACAAGGCAGTGGATACGTTGGATATTACACCAGTAGTTGAAGGTGTTAGTACTACAGCACAGGACGAAGTTCTGCATAGTCCTTTTAATTTTGTTGGAGCTGTTTTTAGTTTCAGTATTAACACTACTCACGTATTTGGTGGTTCCGGTTGGTTAACAATTGCTATTGTGAGGAATAGTGATGCTAAATTAGGTAGACTTTAATAATTTTCTGAGAGCGATATTGTAGCCTCTCGTACTTGGATTATTGGCGAGGTACCTAACTGTGATTATGGTACTTCATATTTTTATACATATAAACCACTCCGTTCTTGTACTCGGAACAAAAGGAAGCTGTTGTGTCGTAAAGTGAGCGCCACACGCCAGACGTAAGAGAACGATCGTGTAGAAGGCAATGATCGATAGAAAGCCAATAGCAAGCAGGCGCCGCGCATCCTGGAAAAAGTAATCGAAGATGCTCGCCATCTACAAGCGGCTATATCTAGGCCGACATACGTCTGGACGGCCCATCAGCTACTATTCACAACTCAGGCAGTTCCTAGACAGCTACGAAGTCAGAAATAGGGCAGTACTATGTCAGAACGCGGCTACGAACTTAGCAGTCACTAGGTCTCAGTGCAGCTATCCTCACACAGAAGACACAGCGAGAAGCAAGGAGAGAGAAGAAACAGACATATGTTCTAGAGTATTATGATTTTCAGTCAATAAAACTTGTATTATTAATCTGAATAGTTTTTACAGTTTACATCGAAACCTGCAACAGTACCTTTCCTGACTACTAAACCGGGAGGAGTACTCAGGAGAAAAAAAAAAAAAAAAAAAAAAAAAAAAAAAAAAAAAAAAAAAACGGCGACGAGGTCACGACAGAAGGTGTCTGCAGATGAAGGAGTTCATAAGCAGGCATGCTGATTTGAAGCCGCTTGTGAAGTACGGTGTCAAAAGCCTTCTGGAAATCTACAAATATGGAATCGATTTGAGCTCCCTTGTCGATAGCACTCGTCACTGTATTTCACAAGACAAATATTTTCTGAATCCGTGTCGACAATGGATCAAAGTTTATGTTCCAAAATTCTGCTGCAAACCGACGTCAAAGATATGGGTCTGTAATTTCGCAGATCACTCCTGTTGCCTTAATTGAATATTGGAGTAACCTGCGCAACTTTCTCGTCTTTGGGTACGGATCTGAGCAACACTTACAAAGGTAAGCAGATGTCGAGGACTTTACGGTAGGTAAAGACATGAAATCGATCAACACAAATATGGCAGGAATCCTTTATGTCGAAAACGAGAGTGGAACTGGGTCAGAGGGGTAATGGGCAGACAGAGGGTCTTAATTTGGAGCCGGCCGTGCGGCTGGTCGGGTATCGGCGGCGAGATCTGGCGTTCATTAAAGCTAACTGCGCTCGCGTGCCCTCGCGCGGTCGCGCCCATCTATTTCCCCTGTCTATTTTTGCAGTTGCCGGCATGTAGGACATCCAGCGGGGACTTCCGCCGCCTCGGTTGAAGATGTTATCAGGGCAGGGCGGCGCGGCCAGAATGCCGTATTTATAGGCAGGTGCCAGACAGCGGGGCTCCGACACACGTCTCGCTGCTACACAACAACAACAAGCATGTACACTAGTCTCTTACACCTAAAACTGGATCAATTCACACGCCTACACTGGATGGTCTGCACTCGTTTCTACTTCTAAAAATAAATTTTCATGTATTTAGCTTTAAAAATGCTTTCCTAATCAAGTATTTTGATACAACTTACCACCCCTATTGCACCACTAATGGCAGAATTCTAAACATCCCGAAACACTTTTTTAATTCTAACCATTGTTCCAACTACAAATTTTCGCATTCCTAGTATCAAAATAATCTTAGTATTTCCTTAAATGATTTTCCCTTATTTCACCGCTTAATGGTCTATCTTCCAAAAATATCGAAACAAGTGTTTTTAAAATTCCAATTAAAAAAAATCTAAGGGGACTGAGGCGCTCCAGTCACGGTCTGCACGGCCACTACGGTCGGGGGTTCGAATCCCCCCTTGGGCATGGATATTTGTGCCATCCTTAGTCTTAGGTAGTTCATAAGTAGTTTGTAAGTTTAGGGACTGATAACCCCGTAGTTAAGTCCCATAGACTATACAAACATTTGAACATTTTTGAAAAAATCTAAATACGAAGTTTCGTATTTCTTGCTTCAAAATTGCCTTAATAGCAAAGTATTTTGAAAAAAATAGATCATCCTCTATCTTACCCCCTAAGGGTAAGAATAAGGGTTTATGTCTACAGTGGCCGGCCGCGGTGGCCGAGGGGACTGAGGCGCTTCAGTCACGGTCTGCACGGCTACTACGGTCGGGGGTTCGAATCCCCCCTCGGGCATGGATATTTGTGACCCCGTAGTTAAGTCCCATAAGCTTAACAAACATTTGAACATTTTTTGTCTACAGTGTAAGATAAACAACGTCTACAAATTTCAAGTATCTATCGTCTTTAGATTCATTTTTCAGCACCGTTTTCTGTCTTTTAGAAACAGATCGACAACGCGAAATTTCTTTCTAACGCTTTAGCATCTTTATTGGCACTTTCACTTCTCAAACGGCAATGTGCACTTAGTTTTCTTTATTCGAACACTTGTTGCAGAAAAGCAACTGAAGAATGTGCATCACGTTTCGTTGTATATAACCTCTTTGCTATTATAGTGTGAAAAGTCATCGCTGGTCTTCAGTCCGAATTGTATATAACCTGACAACTTTCAACCACTATATCTTCCACCCTCTTATAGCTATCGACAGGGAACTGCTATGGTGTACAACGGGAGACTGTGTACTACAACAACACAGAGAGATCGTTCGTCTCCATTGTGTGTAGAAGAGCAAAATATTGACACCCACACGTAGAACTTTATATAAGTCGGCAACTTTCAACCCCCATATCTTCCACCCCTTCATCATTATCAACCCTCTACCACCACAGCACACAAATGGAGATTGATACCTACTCCCACATACAAACACCATTCGTTTGCGATGTGTAGTTTTGGCTGCACAATGAAATATAGGCACAAACACATCAATTTTTACATATATTAATGATGCTATCCATTTACACATTACAAATTCTTATTTTTGTTATAAAAATAATTTCTGTACTGAACCAGGTACAATGGTTGATACTTATATTAAAAAGTCCTTATTTATATATTCGTAGATTTCTTGATAACGAAAGATTAATTTGAACTTGTTTACACATCGCCCATGTAGAGGTTGTACATGATTTTGTGTTTGTACAAACTGTTGACGTCACAATGTAATGTAATCTCTAAAAAAATATCGTAGACCTGTATGTGTTCCACTTCAAATATTGCGTCTGTTGTAACCACTCCTACTGAGATACGGTGATGTTATATGAAGTGTTAGCTCTCATATGCCATTATGTTGAAACTGGCTAGGAACTAGCTGATATCGATTTGTAATTAATGATCACTGTTTTCCTGTTACAAATTATTCTACCGTTAAGAGGTATAATCATTTTTATTAGAGAGTGTGTTAATTTGTGTTTGTATAGCATGCACGTCTACATTTTTCTTCCAATCTTGAAAAAATTATACACACTAGACCCTCAAAACAAGGGGAAAATTCCTATATAGATAGCGTCATGTATGTTAGTTTCCATTTAGGTTTGTATAATACGCAAGCCGCCGTATGATACATGGCAAACGGTTTATTGCAATGAGAGAGAGAGAGAGAGAGAGAGAGAGAGAGAGAGAGAGAGAGAGAGATAGATAGAGAGAGAGAGAGAGAGAGAGAGAGGGGGGGGGGAATGGGAGATGTACTAAAAAAAGATAATGGAATTAACTAATACCCGGGGAACGCTGGGTTTTCATGTAGTCTGATATATAGTTTAACATGATAACAAGTATTATAATTAGTAACTGAGTATCTCTTGAAGCTGACAGCAGTGAAATATTCCAACTTCGTCCATCAATTACTGGTAAATGATTAACACTTAGCTACTTCCAACAAACTTCACATCTAATTTCAAATCTTTGCAGGTCTTCTTCTCGCTGACTTCCGCACACAAAATTATCCGTTCAAACTATACCAAGTGCCATGGTATCACTAATTTTGTCACTCACTCAATTCGGAACACACTCTGTAGATATCTACATCCCTCTCCAAAATTTTCACTGAATAGCACATAGTTCAGGATATACGACGTCACAGACTCTTAAGCGCTTCAAAAACTCCATTTTGTTTACATTGACGTGCAAACGTTAGCACCAGCTGTGAAGTTTTAAATTATTACTTCTTTACATTTTGCAAACATTATTCACATACATCATAGAACCTATATGCCAAATTGTATGACCGCAAGATACACAGTTCTGAAGATATATCATCACAAACATTGAGATGGATGAAAAACTAGCTTTTGCGCAAAATGAAAAGCGAATTATCCTATATCCATCAATATTCGGTAATTTCGACACATATAAAATTTTTTTCTCTATTACATGTTTAAGTGACATACTGAGAACACTAATTTATTTGGCTCTCAAATAATTCTAATTCGATTTATAGAATCGGATGTTTTACAGATGAGACCAGAATGAAGACAGCTGGTTGACTGTCCTCATGTGTGAAAGAAGTGTGAGCCAGAAGAAACTGGTCGTTCGCGTATCTTTGTCTTTCAACACGCTAGATTTCAGTGTGCCACGTTCGCGGTCTGATTTTTTATGTTCGTGTCTTACTTCCATTCAGGTTAACTGTCGCTACTTGGATTGTGAGTCTGTTTCTTAGTGATCACAAACCTTTTATAGCTCTGGTACTTTCATTCGCGGTTACTAGATCTGAGAACACGTAACAGGAGTGATTGCAACACCGCAGTTAACTTCTCCTTGGGGGTGAGTAAGCTGCCGGCAATGATGGTGCAAGTTTCATTGTAAACTACCTTCAGCGCTGCAATATGATAGGACCCGCCGCACACAAAGCAGACATAATTAACTGAAGAGCAGTTCAAAGCCAGTGCCCAAGTCGACTCACTTTCCGGTTGTTGCCGTCAATTCAGACAGATCCGTTTGAAAGGGAACCATGCAGTATCCTGCGGTTTCGCGCGGTCCAGGTGTGTCTTTTGTTTGTTTGTGTGTATGAAAGTCTTGAGATATTCTACCGCTCCCTCTTAGTCAGATGAAAAATAATGTTTGCATGTTCAGTTGATTTTATTTTGAGCTGGTAATATGTAAGGCGCATCGCAGAATCTCTCCAACCATTCCTCCAAAGTTTCAAACTTCTTACTTTGGCAATAACATGACGATCGTTATCATCCACGGACGGGTGTGAAATATAGGTAGCCGCGGTGGAGTAGCCGAGCGGTCTAAAGCGTCTCGCTGAGGAGCGCGCGGTTGCTCGCCGTGGAGGTTCGAGTCCTCCCTCGGGCATGGGTGTTTGCCTTTGTCCTTAGGTTAGTTTACCTAGGTTTCAGTAGTTTGTAAGCTACGGAGTGATGACCACGCAGTTCTGTCCGATAGATTTACAAACATTTGACAAATATAGGTAATGTAGTATACTGCTTTGTGTAAGCTGCTTCTCTTTTAAATCAAACTGTATCCCTCGCCTTTAGCTTACCAAAGCACTTACGGCCATGAAGATGATTTCTCTTGATCGAGGTTAACAAACAGCCTTTTTATTTTTACACTTTCTTGGGAAAAAAATTGATCCGAAGTTTCAAAATCTGCTGCATGACCTATGAAAACAATTTCAGTAGCAAGGGCATTGCAGTTGAGCAAGTTACCAAATGCTGCTTTTTGTGACATTTGGAGCATGTCGTTCTTGTGTCAGATTTATTAGTGTCCCAGCGCGTTGTAACTGTGACAAAGAAAATATCGACCGGCAGCTTTTTTAGACTGTTTTCCATGTTAGCTTGGTTTTAATGTCACCATAATTTCTGCCAATTTTTGTTTCTATACTGCAGTTTCGGGCAGTTTCTATCACTTATAATGGGCATCCGCGTAAGTATGTAGTATTTTGTCCATTACAGCCACAGTTATACACTATGTTTTTTTTTTTTTAATGGCTGTAACCAGTTGCACATACATTGGTTTTATTGCCCTGTTTCCAGCATTTGGCGCTCTTATTCAGATATATAATAGCATCCTTATACGTTCAGATTGAATAAAAATGAATGGCAAGCCCGAAACGGTTAATAAAATCTACTGGTTGCTGATATTTTAAAACCAAATACACTCCTGGCCATTAAAATTTCTACACCACGAAGATGACGTGCTACAGACGCGAAATTTAACCGACAGGAAGAAGATGCTGCGATATGCAAATTATTAGCATTCACACAAGGTTGGCGCCGGTGGTGACACCTACGACGTGCTGACATGAGGAATGTTTCCAACCGATTTCTCATACACAAATAGCAGTTGACCGGCGTTGTCTGGTGAAACGTTGTTGTGATGTCTCGTGTAAGGGGGAGAAATGCGTACCATCACTTTTCCGACCTTGATAAAGGTAGGATTGTAGCGTATTGCGATTGCGGTTTATCGTAACGTGACATTGCTGCTCGCGTTGGTCGCGATTTAATAACTGTTAACAGAATATGGTATTGGTGGGTCCAGGAAGGCAATACGGAACGCCGTGCTGGATCCCAACGGCCTCGTATCAGTAGCAGTCGAGGTGACAGGCATCTTATCCGCATGGCTGTAACGGATCGTGCAGCCACGTCTAGATCCCTGAGTCAACAGATGGGAACGTTTGCAAGACGACAACGGTTCGTCGACGTTTGCAGCAGCATGGACTATCAGCTCGACCGAGGCTGCGGTTACCCTTGAAGCTGCATCACAGACAGGAGCGGCTGCGATGGTGTACGCAACGACGTACCTGAGAACACAAATGGCAAAAAGTCATTTTTTCGAATGAATCCAGGTTTACAGCATCATGATAGTCGCATCCGTGTTTGGTGACAACGCGGAGAACGCACATTGGAAGCGTGTATTCGTCACCGCCATACTGGCGTATCACCCGGCATCATGGTATGGGGTGCCATTGCTAACACGTCTCGGTCACCTCTTGTTCGCAGCGACGGCACTTTGAACAATGGCCATTACATTTTTAGATGTGTTTCAGACGTGGTTCTATCCTTCATTCGATCCCTGCGAAACCCTACATTTCAACAGGGTAATGCACGACCGCATGTTGCAGGTCCTGTACAAGTCTTTCTGAATACGAAAAATTTTCGACTGCTACCCTGACCAGCACATTCTCCGGATCTCTCACCAACTGAAAACGTCTGGTCAATGATGGCCGAGCAACTGTCTCTTCACAATACTCCAGTCACTACTCTTGATGAACTGTGGTATAGTGTTGAAGCTGCATGGGCATCTGTACCTGTACACGCCACCAAAGCTCTGTTTGACTTAATTCCCAGAGGTGGTTGTTCTGGTTAATGATTTCTCAGGGTATATGCTCCCAAATAGCGTGAAAATTTAATCAAATGTCAGTTCTAGTATAATATATTTTTGCAATGAATACTCGTTTATCTTCTGCATTTTTGTTTCTTAGTGTAGCAATTTTAATAGCCAGTAGTGTATCTGCAAGTGTTGCTATCTGATGATATTTCAGATGATCTGTTCCAGCGTTTCCCGAAAGTTTATTGCAACGCATCTAATGGCAAATTCATTTCCGCTGGCTGCGGCAGAATGAGACAGTTGTGTCGCCACACACTGCTAGGGCCAGTCTGCTGTAGTACTGTGCCGTATCAAGATCAGAGTTTATCGATGCAGCAACGCGACTACAACAGCGCTGCTTATTTCCTCGACTGTCTTGGTTTCACTATCGGTTTGCACAGCTTACTACGACACTGGCTCTGTTTACAGTTTACGCTTTCGTATCTGACGTGAACAGATAGTTAATACGTTTACAGAACAGCATTGGCGGAACGCTGACCAGACAGTTCACAAGTATCGTACATTCCGGTGAATATGCGGGGCGTATAGTATTGTGGGAGCAGCAAGCAGTGTCTGGAAAACGCAAGACGCCTCGCCCTCTGTGCAGGCAAGGAAGAAGGGAAGAAAATAGTGTGGCGGGGGTGAGGGTGAGATTCCGGCGACCTGGCAGCGCTATCTGATGCGCGTGCCGGCGAGGAGAGGCGAGCGACCGGGCCCACGATGACGCAATGCCTCTCCTCCTGTGTGTCTGGCCCTGCCTACGGCCGCCTTTATCCACTGCTATCAGCCGCTCTTTCACCCAGCTCCTCACTCACATACCTGGCAGAATGCTTCTCCCAAAACACACACACACTCTCTCTCTTTCTCATGTGTGTGTGTGTGTGTGTGTGTGTGTGTGTGTGTGTGTGCGTGTGTCAGAAAAACGCTACAGCGCGCCACCGCACCGTCTGCCTGTCTCACGAGATAACGCTGCTCTGAAACTGCATGAAATTCCCATCGTAAATACTTGTTTTACACACAGCTGACAAGTCATGGAACAGAGGTTCCAACTTTTGAATATGGCAAATAGTAATGAGACCTAATATGTATGAGTGGGAAGGGAGGGAATTTGAAGGGGTGCAGCGAGAATAAGTGAATAGGAAATCATCAAAATTGTGGAAACAGTTTTTTGTAAGGTTGAAGATGAGATACGGGCAGCATATTACTGCTGATGTTTCAGATGTTTGTAAATCTATCGGACCAAACTGCGTGGTCATCAGTCCGTAGCTTACAAACTACTTAAACTAAGATAAACTAACCCAAGGACAAAACACACACACACACACACACACACACACACACACACACACACACACACACACACACACAGGGAGGACTCGAACCTCCACGGCGAGCAACCGCGCGCTCCGCAGCGAGACGCTTTAGACCGCTCGGCTACTCCAGCGCAGCAATATTACTTCATCATCATTATGTGTACAGTAGGAATGTGTATGGATGGAGTGGAGCAAAACTTAATAACCAATCATTTTCTTCCTCAAGAGGACCGATAATTTCACATCTACTCATTAAAAACTGCACCAATGCAATAGATAAAGTAAAATCATATCTTTTAGTACCACTACAGGTTAAGATATTTCGGTGAGAATTACGAAAGCTAGGAGTTACGTGACCTGTCTCATTTTCATTGGCTGCAGCTAGATTCCGACGCGCCTTTGTGGATTCATCCCGCATACCGCATTACGCCGTTTTCGAATTCGTAGAAGTTACTGTCAATAATAGTGATTTCCACAAGAACATGATAGAATATGTTCCTCATAGCCAGTTTATTTTGTGGATGACATCACACGAACGAGCTCGAAACGAACCTAGTTTTGACGACGGAAAACAAATGACACCGATTTGTTATATAAAAATGAAAATCGGAATCCCAACCACTCCAATCGTATACTTGTAATTTTAAACAATTACGATTAAATCGTAATGGTTGGAACTTCTCATGGAATAGCACAAACCGATGGCGGTATTACAGAGTAGACACATACACACAAGGCATGAAGAGCGTTGCTTTGCCGGAACTGTCGTTTTGTACTACAGGTAATTCATATGACAATGTTTCCAGGCATTTCATTTGGGTTAGAAAGTTCAATATTCCAATATCCGCGGTGTCAAGTATGTCCCGAGAATACCATTCTTACGACATCTGTAACGTAATGGATATCGCAATGCCTGACAACCTGAGAGCGGGTGCGTTTCCATCGAGTTGTCAATGCCAATGAAGCAGTAATGCGCAATAAAAAATCCACAAAAATTAATGTGGCACATACTATGAACACTGTACCGACACAGAGGCTCCAACGTTTGAATATGGCAAATACTAATGCGACCATTGTATGAGGGGGAGGGAGGGGATAGGAAGTAAGTCAATAAGAAATCATCAAAATTGTAAAAACAATTTCTGTAAGGGTGCAGACGAAGTGTACAATAGGAAATGTGTGCGTAGATAGGGTGGAAGTGGTCAGATTTTGTGATTTCCAGATTAACATTTATTTATATACACATATTTAAAAGAATCTACTCACTGAAAATTGCACACAAACTAAAGATAACGTAAAATCGTAAGTTACAGTTTTTTTCGCAATGATCACTGTCACGAGGACTAGTTTTTTCTTGCAAAAAAGATTCATTTTACGAAAAAATGATGAAACGTGATAACATTCATATGTGATTTTCTCGTAGAACTCTCTATTTTACAAATAACAAATGTTCGTCACACATGTTCGTATTAGTAGAATGTTCCAATACAAAAACAAAACCAATACAACTTCTGAGCACAGATTAACGAACCAGGATATATGATCAACGTTGCGTATTAATTCCCACACACTTCACGATTTTTCTTGTAAGGGTGCAACTACGAGTTTAGTGACATGCCGCATTTTTATTGCTACTGATACATTCCACAATGGCGGGTCTAATTTTCAAATGTTTGTTAAGCTTAAGGGACATAACTGCGGGGTCATCAGTCACTAAACTTACAAACTAGTTATGAACTAGCTAATACTAAGGACGGCACAAATATCCATGCCCGAGTGGGGATTCGAACCCCCGACCGCAGTGGCCGTGCAGACCGTGACTGACGCGCCGCAGTCCGCTCGGCCACCGCGGCCGGGACTCTTCGACACAGCAGCCAATCTGCAAATAGAACAGCCAACAATAAATGACGTGGAAGTACACATCATTTTTCATCGCCAGTTTCCCCGGTGTGGCTAACAAGCGCTCTCCATCTCATCCGATCTTAATATAGCATTTGGTCTTTAATATCCTCCCAGTTGAAACCGTTCTTCTATACGTCTCATTGTACTGTCTCTATCCATCGTCTCCTTGGCCTTCCTCTTGGTCTTCTTCCTCCTCCCACTTCTGTTCTGAAGTATTTTTAGCTGTTCTTGTGCTATCCATTCTCATTACATGGCCATACCACTGCAGTCTCCGTTTCCCCAAGATGTTGGCAATAGGAACCCAGCTCTCTGTGTACCTCATTTCTGATCTTGTCTCTCCAAGTACACAACATCGCTAAACCGTCGATACTCGCGTACACTTAGTCTTCGACATCTAATCACCGATTGTTGATTGCAATCGACCATAAAACATCGACGATTAATGGCATATTTAAAGAGCGGGGTAAAAACCAACATACAAGTCAATCTAACACCATATTATTCATTAACAACTACAGAAATAATTAACTTTCCATGTTAGACAAACTTTTTCTATACAGTTAAAGATTGCATGGCCACGCGAGATGTCCGTGTGATATGGAGGCGCAACGTTGAGCGATAGCTCGCGTCAGAGGTTCGAGTTCTCGGTCCTCCCCGGGTACGGGTGTGTGTTGTGCTTAGAATAAGTTAGTTTAAGTAGTTTGTATCCACAGAAGTTTGGTTCCTTATGATTCCAAACACTTGCATTAAAAAGTTCTCCAGCTTAACACTGGTGGTTAAAACTCCTTTTTACTGTGGCTAAATACCTCTTGGCCTTCTCAGGTGGAATGACTGCCTGTGGGCCGCTGTCACTATCTCATGTCAGCAGCTTCCGGCTGTAACGTCACTGGTGCTCACGACGACGTCTTGCGCTTTCGTTGATACTGCGTTCCATATGACCGCTTCATTTTAAACGCGCGAAGTTACTCGTCACCCTCTGTACCAACTCCCTGTCTTGCTTTTCAGTGACTCGGTATCGGGCAAGATTAGCCATCTGGTGAAAACACACGAGATCAAATCTATCTTCAGGCCTCCGACAAAAATTCGGCAAATATTGTGATGCAGAAAAACTCGGAAAACCTTGCGTCTAAACAATAACTTGCGAGTGTGGTCAGTCTTATCAGCGAAAATATTATGCACTGTACAACAACGCAAGGAGGACCATTAGAGGTTTTATCGCCTACGCTACGGCGAGAAATCTGCTTTAGCTCTGCACGCCGCAGAAAACGGTCACCGCACCGTACAGGACGAAACCTTTTCCATGGCTCGCACTAACGGTTTCTGGGACTGTGTAATTAAAGCGGCTATCGAAATTAAAATCACGAATAACATCGTTAACAGAAATGGTGGCCCGCAGGTCAGAACGGCCTGGGATCCAGCGAGCGCGAAGCTGAAGCGGCTACACCGAAGATAGTCAACTCATGCCCATATATAGCGACGCCGTGAGCACCAGAGACGTCACGGCCATACCATAATTTGTAAGTCTTGACAAAGGACAAGGAGTGCCTGTCCCCGAAAGCTTACGTTACTATCTTAGACAAATTCGCATGTCTGGTACACAAACGCTTCCGGTTGTTTTGACCCACTTTAGGTTACGGTAGTAACAATGAAAGTGGGCCTTTGCGATCGCTTTTTGACAGATCGAAATTTAATTGAAAATAACGGCTTAATCGTCCATCTGACACGAAAACTGAACACATGAATTTTTATAGAAGAAAATTCTCTACAACTTTGTTATTATTATTATTATTATTATTATTAGTCGTAAAGCTCCCATGTGGAAGACGCTAAGTAAAGCTGGTTCATTTTCCGTTCTTCTTGGTCTTCTGGTTCTTTTTATTTGCCCACCAGTTTTTCATTGTTTGAGAAAATTTAGTTCTTCTTTCTTCACTCCATTTTGTTCCAGTTCTCGGTGCTTTTGTCTTTAACCTCCCACTTTTCAACTTTTATTCTAAAATTGTTCCTTGCAGCTATTTCTTTTTTATATTATATTATTATTATTCGTAACTCGCACCGTTACGGTGATGTTTTCAAGACGCAGCTACAAGCAAGACAATTTTTTCATAATTTATTGCGAATAGACTCTTCTTCCTTACCTTTCAGAAGCGGACTATGAGGCTAAGCAGATAAAAAAAAATTACGAATTATTTTGTTGTGGCTTTCGTTATGTTCTATTAATGATGAAATTTCTTACTTCGAATGGCTCTTGCTTAACATATACACCACGATCTTTCAGATTATAAATGTAGTATCTGCATTTACTTTCCACTTCCGCTGTTTTATAACATTCCCTCCATAAATGAAAAATCATTTGCAATGTTTCATCTTGTTGCCCATGCACACAATGTCGGTTTAACAGTTGCTAATAAAACCTTGACGAATTTGAATGCCTTCGGACATGTAAAGGGCGTTGTAGGTACTGTTCTTTAATTTAGGACGGAGCCACTAGATATGGCTGCATGTCAAACACATATTGAGCTAGCACGAAGCTTTCATTTGTGGTATGTTACTCTTCAGATTCTCTCTACTACCCTGTATTGTTTGCATGCCAGATATTCAACATTCAACTTTATTCATTCCAACACACTTTTCCCAGAATATTTCATTTCTAAAGGACGCAAAACGCCCTAAACATCTGCCCATTCTATACAATTGATTACCGTATACGAGCCATTCCATTTTTTTATTATTTATTTATTTATTTATTTTTTTTTTTTTTTTTTGGGGGGGGGGGGGGGGTTTGATTTTTCTGTCACAGAGAGTAGGCGTCACGTTACTATCTTACACAAACTCGCATGTCCGGTACACAAACGCTTCCGGTTGTTTTGACCCACTTTAGGTTACGGTAGTAACAATGAAAGTGGGCCTTTGCGATCGCTTTTTGACAGATCGAAATTTAATTGAAAATAACGGCTTAACCGTTCATCTGACACGAAAAAAGAACACATGAATTTTTATAGAAGAAAATTCTCTACAACTTTGTTGTGTTATTATTATTATTATTATTATTATTATTATTATTATTATTATTCGTAACTCGCACCGTTACGGAAATGTTTCCAAGAGCGATTTGACACCGCCTCTTGATTTTACGTGAACCAGGCGTTAGGAAATGTCACGTGACATTCCTCGCCCGGAACTCTCTCTGACTTACGCCACCTTGCTTCCTGTATTCTATGATTTTCTTATTATAACTTACGCGTTGTCATTTAAAAGCAGTGGCGCACTGAAGAGTACGTTGTGACGCATGTGGTCGGAAGTTCCAAACCCGCCACTACCATTATTTTTTCGCCTTGGCTTCTAAAAGTGTTTCCGGCAGTCTTATTAATTAAATAGAGCTATCATGTGCAATGTTTAGAGCTGTGCAGATGTAAGAGTGCTCCCTCTAAAATGTGATTGTTCTGTTTCTTGAACATGTCGTGAAATACGTAAGAACGAATTGAACACTGTTCTTTTGAAGCATTTACCCAATAACGGGGAGGATATTGTAATAATTTTCATGGTTGCTATGGACGCTTTTGATGTAGATTGTATTACCTTTCCTGTAGTTCGGATATGACATTGTTCTTGTTACTTTGTTCTGCGCTAACATAAAGAGCAAATATTCTGTTTCAAAACGTGACTACGTTTTCTTTTACAGCATAAACAACAAACGGAGTAAGTGTGGTAATACCGAATTCTACAAAGCTCTAGTACTTTATATATAAAGTTACTCTTATCCTTACGTCATTTACAAAAGTCATTGTAAGATTACCTCCCAAGTTTGTGTAGATGTGATAAAGAAGTCTATGTTTGCAATTCGTTGGTACGTATTTTATAATATGTTCACAATATAGAATAAATACACTTTTCAGAGAAAGTGCTGTTACCTTTGAACTACTCAGATTCTTGCAGGATATAGTTGGTTCAATTAACAACATGTGAAAACATTTTAGGAAACAAGATAAAAAATAAAAAAAAATAAAAATAAAAAAAAAAAAAAAAAAAGAAAAATGCCAGTGGCAGGTTTTTCCAATTTTATTTTATTTTTATTTATTTATTTATTTATTTATTGTTCTTCAGGTAGATCGATGCTTTGTGATCGTTTGTTCACGATACGTTCAGGGTTGTTCGTTGAGAATTTTGCTCAGACTTTTTTATCACTACAGGTAGCGTCGAGCTCTCTTTCTTTATCTCTCTTTTCATTGGTTCTTCGGTTTGATCTGTCCTTTGTGGATGTTGGTTGATATTGTTTAATTTTTACTGATTCGTCGTAGTCTCAGTTTTTTCGTTTTAGAGGGCGTCGAGCACTCTGACCGAGTACGCTGAAATACCACGCCCGGCAAGTTTCGAATCGCCGTCTAAGATGTTCGTGCATCACAAACTAAGTCGCTGCCCATTAAGCCGGCCGCGGTGGCCGAGGGGACTAAGGCGCTCCAGTCACGGTCTGCACGGTCACTACGGTCGGGGGTTCGAATCCCCCCTCGGGCATGGATATTTGTGCCGTCCTAGTTCGTAAGTAGTTCATAAGTAGTTTGTAAGTTTAGGGACTGATGACCCCGTAGTTAAGTCCCATAGACTATACAAACATTTGATTTTGCTGCCCATTACGCTACGCGAACAGCTGCGAGAGTAATCCGTAATTCTCGTACCATCGATGGCAGCCTGGCAGGTGCTGCCTGCTAACATGGCATTTTTAGACATTATATTGTAATTCATTGTCCTAACATGTTTCTGATAATTTTCAGTGAATCATTGCTTTGAACTGACAACGCTTGAGTTATAATAAGAAAATCATCAAATACAGAAAGCAAGATGGTGTATACAAAGGAGTTTCGGGCGAGGGATGTCACATGACTGATTTCCGAATGTCAAATGTTGAGCACCTCCATAAAAACAACCAGACATGTGCATTTATTTTATGTATATTTTACTGTTTTAATTTTGACCAGCCATCCATTTTATATCTGACTATCCACTAGCACATGATTTTCTATATAACTATCATCCAGTACACCTACCAGATTTTTTTTTTTTTTTTTTAGCTTATGGGATTTAACTACGGGGTCATCAGTCCCTAAGCTTACAAACTACTTATGAACAAGCTGATACTAAGGACGGCACAAATATCCATGCCCGAGGGGGGATTCGAACCAGATTTTATGTGGAGCACTAAATAAGCAGTTTAATGTCAATGAGACCAGATTATGACACCAGAGAGTGTCGAAATCGGTCGTCTTGAATGAATAAAGTAAAAATTGTGATCATGGCATCCATCCTATTTATACAATAAAATCGTTCCGTAAGATGAGTAAATTCAGTGATAATGGAAATGTGGGAGAGGTAGTAAAATAATAGTTGGAAAAAAAGAGTATATTTGTCAAAGCTACACTCAAATATCAAATAATTTTGGCTGTTTGTTCAAATACGGTCAGAAAGAATATTATACGTTGGGAGCATAGATATTATCGCATTAGTAGAGTCGCAATCGTATCGCCCATAATTTTTTAATATTTACATTTCCATTATTTTTGTCCGAATTGTTTGAAAAAAAAAATCATACAACTACAAGCAAATCTAAAGTGGGCCATAAAACACGTCAATGCGATTTTTTTTAGAAGCGAAAGTGGCATAGTTTACTGAAATCACGCGAATATGACACTCATAGAATGGAAACTATTCAAAGTAAAATATTTAATTAAATTACAAAATGAAAGCAGTATTGTATATATTGATGTATTTATGTGGTATTTTTAGAATTTAAACTATTCAACATTTGTCACTTTTCTTCTCTCTAAAATGCATTTTAAACTGAATAAAATGTATGCTACTTCGTTCAGCATTATCGGTAAACAGTTTTACGGTATCTTGAATAGAGAGCTGTGAAAACAATGAAATGTATCTAGAAACTGTGCCAAATGTGCCGGCTGCACTACAGCGTCTCACGCCAGCTGCGCTGTCCCGTATTGTATACAACATGCCAGTCCTTACGGCCGCTGTTGACCGTGTCCAGCTGTGATGCGTCTTCCCCTGTTGAGACGCCAACTGCAGCCGTCCTAGACAAACTTACAAGTGCAGCACGAAGTTACGAATTCATTACCTAATTACTTTTTCCCAAGTTCAAGATAACGGACTCCATAGTACTTATAGCGGAAATCAACGTATAAAGAAAGAAGTTCATCCATATGAAGTTTAACCATTATGAAAATCACATTTAATAAATGTTCAAATTTTTGTTAAGCTTAATGAACTTAACTGCGGCGTCATCAGTCCCTAAACTTACAAACTACTTATGAACTATCTTATACTAAAGACAGCACAAACATCCATGACCGAGGGGGGGATTCGAATCCCCGACCGTAGCGGCCGTGCAGACTGTGACTGGCGCGCCGCAGACCACTCGGCCATTGCGGCCGGCCTATTTAATAAATAAATAAAAAGGTTTTACAACAATTGATTAGTTGTTATTTTCTTACTATTTAGCTACATCAACTTCAGATATTCAGCTTCAAAATGAACCGTAGTTCACGGAAATCCGGTATGAGGTTCTTGAGTTTAACACAGCACACAAAGCATCCCGTTCAGAATTTTTACTCGATAAAGAGTAATCATTTGAGGGGTAACTTCATGACTTACTTTACATTAATTGACACATGTACAAATTATTAATTATTTAAAAAAATATGAGGTAAAGTTTATCATTTTTCGTCAGATCCGAAAAGGCATACACCATACTGGGTGTTTCAGGAGAAACAGTAAATTCTTTTTAGGAGCTGATACTATTAACGAACTGCAATAAAATGCTAACTAACATGAGCCCAATTTTTATTGAGCACAGAGGTGCAACTGTTAGTATCTATAAAAAACCACACACAAACACACACACAAAATATTTAGTTAATCTGTTTACATCGTATAAGGTCATCTTCACACTTTGAGAATCGCACTTTAAAGGCTGAAGTGGAAATGTGAAAATGTCCTCATTTGCCTTTGATTTAAGTTTGTTTGGGTATCTCTGTACTCGATGGAAATTGGCACATATGCCATTTTTGCTGCTATTCGTCTATACTACCACTCCTAAAATATTTACTATTCCTCGCGAAACTCCATGTATTATTACCAAGACTGGATGTAGCTGCAAATTCCATCGAGCAAATAGAGCGTCGGGTTCCATCTGGTGAATCCTCCCAGAATTATTTTGAGTTCTGATTCTTTCCTTAGCTGATGACTTTCCACTACACTTCAATTAAACCAAATTACGGCCCATCTCACAACAAGTTATATAGGATAGCTACCAGTTTTTACGGCCGTAATAAAAGTCTTATTAACTCTTAATAAGACGTTTATTGCAGTCGCAAAACACTGTAGCTACCCTATACAACTTGTGTAAGTACGACTGCGTAAACAGAGCCCATAAAAACAAATAAGAATGCTTTTCACAGAAATAATCAATTCTGGAAGTTCCACACATTTCAGTACATTTTTTGCTATCCAATTAAGGAGACCAACATGTGCTCCTCGCGTCATCTGAGCCTCCGGACCGAAGATAATCGTCTACACCGAAACCGGTTAGCGCTGTTAAAAATGAGAAATGCATTGCTATATTGATTTTTTTCTTTTCTTTCCTTCATTTGATGAAAATAATTACTGGATCCTATAATGAAATACTGATCATCTGTGTGGAACCCACAAGGAGACCACATGGGTATCGGATTTTAGATTTTTTTTTTATGTTTATGGCACGTGAAGCTCAGAACACAAATAACAATCAGCCAAAGCCATTCGACCCAACTCTCAAAAATTGTCGAGAAAATCAACTTTGGGGGTTTTTGCAAAGAGTATGTAAGTACAAATAATAAAAACTGTTGGAGAATCTGGCAGTGTATCTAAGGTGCTAGCATTCTGGCCTCACAACCACAGAGTCGGTGGTTCGAATCCCACTGCGACAGATTTTTTCGTTTTCGAATTCAGTTACCTAAAACATTTACGGATCTCTAATTCTACGTGTTGTGTCAGTTTTTATTTATATGTAAACGAGCTAAAAGCCTTGTCACGTAAAACGATGGTTGAGTAGCTTAGTTGCTTTCAAAGCCATTAGTAGCACTGGAGATGAATAAAAAAAAGACAATGTCAGTTCTTCACAAACTGAACATGACTGCTGTCAAAGTAATAGTGAAGCCAATACTGTAACAAATGGAACTTAATTTTTTTTTATTGAGACCATCATTATTAACTACCTTTTATAAAATATAGAAAATGACGAATAAACAACAACACCTGCACTTTCCGTAAAAATGACTATTAGATATTAAAATTGTGTAAGTATTCGAAGCGAACGAAAAAAGAAAAATGTCACAATAGGATTCGAACTACTCACCTTTGGGTTGTGATGCCAAAACGCTATCACCTTTTTTTTTTTTTTTTTTTTTTTTTTTTTTTTTTTTTTGTTAGCTCTATTTATGGCGGTCGTTTCTTAAGTTCGTGCTTGTTCGTTGAATATTTGGCTCAGCTTTTTTTATTACAGAACGCGTTCAGCCCTCTGACGGGGCGCGCGCTGAGCCACGGCGTCTGGTAACACGAGAGCTACACCGACAGATGTTGCAACTCTGTTAATGATTGGTACTTACGGTTACTTGCGAAAGTTCAACGTCGGTCTTCTTGAGAATTTTTTAGAGTCGTGTCGAATGGTTTTTGCTGAGTGTTATTTGAGTTCTGAACTTCACGTTACCATAAATATAAAAAGTTCTGAAATCCGATATCCATGTGGTCTCCTTGTCAATGTACATGGAAATTATGTAGAGGAGTAATTATATGTCTTGTCTCTAATGTCTCTTTCTTTCGTTTCACACGCAACTCTGTCCAGAGTCGACACGGGAAACTTATTTTCCAACTTCCAATAAAAAAATCAAATGTCTGTATATATATCGGACCAAACTGCGTGGTCATCAGTCCGTAGCTTACAAACTACTTAAATTAAGGAAAACTAACCTAGGGACAAACACACACACCAATGCCCCAGGGAGGACTCGAACCTCCGACGGTGAGCAACAGCGCGCTTGGCATTTAGGCGCCTTAGACCGCTCGGCTACTCCACCACGACTTTTACAACTTCCCCTCGTATAACGAACAGTAGGGGGCCTGTAACACTTCCCTGAAGACCATTCGTTGTAAACCTTTTCACATGGAACAGCGGAGTAAAAATGACGGTTGTCCTAACGGACTGCTCCTTTAAAGCTTGCGTAAGCGGAACTACCGCCAACAGAATGTGAAAGTATCTCAATTACACGGTCTTTGTACCAAGGCGTATACCGTCCCTAGTGGAAAGGTGAGTCTATAGAGGTTTGGAAGCATTTGAACTGCCGTCCTTTCTGCTGTCCACACGTGTTCTGAGCTGACAGATACGCTGACACGTTTGTGCAGTGCTAAACGTGCTTTGTGAGCGACTGTCGAGTAGGCGTGACGTGTGCGGGGCACAAGTCTGTTAATCCGTTAATCGTTAATTAACGAACTTTTTGAGTAACGGATTAACTTTTAAGTTAATTCAACTCTTTAACTTCCGTCAACTTGTCCTAAGTCCATTAATCCATTATTTTTGGACCCATTTCTTGTTTCCACCATCGATAACAATGGCGAACGAGAACGTTTCAACGAAAATAAATGATTGTCTTATGTCTCTGTTGATTAATAGTACATTGAGCGACGACGTACTAAACAAATAAGTTGAACTTTGTTAGAACTGACACGAAGAAATTTAAATTGCATACCGCGAAACAATCCACAACAGAAGCTGCGAGAATCGAGATATGAGGACACACCTAATCAGGAAATTAGCATATAATTTTAATATTTCTTTTGCTATATAGTTTAATTATATTAGTTTCCCCGTCTTATGCTGACTGCAATTAAATGTTTTACACTAGATGCTTTCGTTTTTCTTTTGTAACGTATCTTCTGTGCAAGATTTTTGTTTATTTTTTAAAATTTTGTCATTCAACCTAAGGAGACCACAGACCAAATATATTTAACAAGTAAAGCACGGAGTGTAATGAAAATGTGGCTTCACATGAAATCAAAATATTCATTTTACGACGTGATATTTCTCGAGGAATGTATTTTAATAGAGGTTTGTTTTTTTATAAAATACTAGCGGTAAACCCGGCGTTGCCCGGGTGTTTACTTATCCTACACTCTCTTAGTCCACATCACCTTTCCCCCTCTGTCTGCATCCACCACTTTCTCTCATCTCTCTCTTCGTTTCCACCTATCCCTCGCTCGGCAAAGTTTTCTGCAAGGTACTCTCTGTTATGTACTACACAAACATTTATGTTCAAATGTTTGTAAATCTATCGGACCAAACTGCGTGGTCATCAGTCCGTGGCTTACAAACTACTTAATCCTAGGTAAACTAACCTAAGGACAAACACACACATCCATGCCCCAGGGACAAACATTTATGAAACCACTGATCTTCCTGTTGGTTTAATGGTCATGTGTACAAAATTTTATAAAGATTGAAGCAAAACTATGCATCTTGTAAAACTGCGTTAAGTACCCTCCCCCATGCACTGTATGAAACTTAAGTTAGACGGTGACCTTCCTCTTCTTTTGAAGGTGAAGCGTGCGAAATTTCGTGAAGATCGGAATGAAATTGTAGATTTCGTGAGTCTGTAGGAGAAGTATGCTCCGCCGTGCACCTATCACAAAATACTTTCTTAGCTGACGTTTTCTACCTATAAACTACATTCCTGCCAAATTTCAGCTTCATAGGCAAAGTAGTTTTCGAGATTTCGTGTCTAGCCAGTGAGTGAGTGAGTGTCCTTTTGCTGTTATAAATAGAGCTTAAGAAAACAGATTGCTTAATTTTTGGATGCAAGAGAATTAAGGGAGACTTGCAGGCAAAAATAAATGGTGACATGCAAATCTGTAGTGCTAAATTTATTTGATACAAGGTGATGCCTGATGCGACGGTTTTACGGCATCTACAGCTAAACTGTTGTTAAGTGGTAGACTTCTTTTCGTTTCTTTTATTTATTTTATTTTAACGGGGGAGGGTTAGTTACAAAAAAACTTCATAATCGTCCTAAATTACATGTAAACTTTGTTCCAGGTCACTAACTACTCCCACTTTCCAATAATTGACGCATAAATCTGGGTATTCTCACGCGGTGGCCTCTCATTATTTATGACGTTACATCTATTGAGCCGTGGCCAACGGCCCGCAGCCCCAGCGCCGACGTCATGCCAGGCAAGCAAGGAAGTTCCGAGCCGGAGCGTTCGCTAACTCAGTGGCTGCCCCGAGGCCTACGAGAAAGACAGGCCGCGGCGTGCGCGTCATATCACGTGATCAAGTGAGGCCTGAGCCGGCGCCATCGCTAGCGGATTGGCTGGCCGGTATGAAGCAGTGGACTGTGACCCAGCGGCCGGCCAATCTACTACCGATCGCTCGGGCCTCACTTGATCATGTGATATGACGCGCACGCCGCGGCCTGTCTTTCTCGTAGGCCTCGGGCTGCCCGATATGACGCAATGGGGTGTGCCCCAGCGGCCTGCCAATCGGCTAGCGATGGCGCCGGCTCGGAACTACCTTGCTGACGTGGGATGATGTGTGCGCTGAGGTCTGTCTTCCTCGCCGCCCACGTCCTGAGCTGTGTGTCGTGCTGTTTTGTTTATGGCTCGGTTCCCTAAAGTTTCATTGTAATCGAATGAATGGTTGATGAACACAGAGGACATACAGACAAATTATTCACAGAATATATGACATCAACTGCGATTGGACAAAGCTGAAAATGTGTACCCAGCCGGGATTCGAACCCGGGTCTCCTGCTTTCTAGGCAGTTGCGTTGACCCCTACACGGGCAATGATCCTATCGTTAGTGGGGAGGGGTGGGCAAGTTTGAACTCTTACTCTTACGGGAATTAGTTTCATACTACGAGTTTGAGTACTGTGGGCAGGGTGAAGCTAGGAATTTGTATCTGACGGGAGGCGTGCGTAGGTAGTCCTTGCAGGTGCGGTGATCACTGTGTCCCCAGTGGTGTAGGAGTCAGCGCAACTGCCTAGAAAGCAGGAGACCCGGGTTCTAATCCCCGCTGGGTACACATTTTCAGCTTTGACCAATCGCAGTTGATGTCATATATTCTGTGAATATTAAATAATAACAACTGCAGGATCAAAATTGACGTATGTTCTTTCGGAACACACACACACACATATTATATATATATATTACCGCCACACCTTGAAGTGCTGCAGTGAAACGTCTTTTTCCTACGGGAAAAAGATATCTTGCCTTCAAAAAATGTTCAAATGTTTGTATAGTCTATGGGACTTAACTACGGGGTCATCAGTCCCTAAACTTACAAATTACTTATGAACTACTTACGAACTAGGACGGCACAAATATCCATGTCCGAGGGGGGATTCGAACCCCCGACCGTAGTGGCCGTTCATACCATGACTGGAGCGCCTTAGTCCCCTCGGCCACCGCGGCCGATCTTGCCTTCCAAACATGCCTAACAGTCAAACGCGATTTTCAATATGTTAATGTTTCTTAAAGGCAATATGTACGTCATGTCAAATGAGATTCAGTAAAGTTACATATTTTGAGTCTCCCGTGGATTTTATTTTATTGATTTATTATGGTTATTTTTTATTATTTTATTATTATTATTATTATTATTATTACAAACTAAGCGTTATGTATTACAAGGACACTATTTCCTGGCAGCCGCCAGCGAGCATCAACAAGTGACAAAAATCATTATGTACAAGAAGACTAATCATCTCACAGAAAATAGCACTTTACCGCCAAAGCGAACGACTCTAGCGAAGGCGGTTTTGCAACTTTACAAAGTGGTATGTGATTATTTTTTACGCTCGCAGTCCAGTGCCAGGATAGTGCGTCCGAGTAACACTAGTTTTTATGTATACTCCAAGTCCTACTTAAAGATGCCCAACCAAAACTTTTATATATCAGATAGGGTAATACGTTTTATTTAATTGCTCACTTCAATAATAAAACACCCGCAAATATATAAATCTGAAAACTGATGGCGAGTTTTCGCGGATGCACAGTACTTTTACGAGGTAACGATTAGCGATTAGCGTTAACTTCCATTAAATTGTCCGTAAAGTAACGCTGTGACGTTTAACTAGCATGGGAATATCTTTGTCGTGTACGTTATTATCTTTGGTAATTGTTGCAATGCAGGCATTCTAGTATTACAGGTGGATGCATTCCGGGATTTCACTGTAGGTGACGTCATACCTTGTGAAGGACGTCAACTTTTCATGTCGGAAGTTGCATATCGATTGTAGAGGAATATCTTTGGAATTTTTGTCCGCGTGTTGTTTTTAGGCAAATAAGGGTAATTAGAACAGAATATTAATAAAGTCCTTCCTCAGACACTCAGCCATAGGCCATCCTAGAAAATGGTGTCGTGGGTAAGGACACCTCCTATATTATAGGGCGAAAAATGTAGGTTAAATTGTACGACGCTTCTCGCCGGGCTGCAGTGGTTATGTTGGCACCAATGGTAATGACGGTAACTCAGATCACCAATTAATGTTTTCTTCGTGACCACTTCAATTAAAACGAATTTTTTTTTTTTTTTTTTTTTTTTTTTTTTTTTTTTTTTTTTTTTTTTTTTTTTTTTTCTGAACGGACAAGGGTACATACAAGAACCTGTCACCCATAGAGCAGGTACAACATCAATTCTGCTGCGAGTGACACGAGCAGTAATAACATTTACTACGTAACCCGTGAAAAATATTAACGCAATTATACACTTCCTTGTTCATCTGTTGCCAACATATAAGCAGTGGAGCTCGGCGAGAAGCGTGGTAAAATTTTACCTTTAACTAAGTTAACTTTTCTAAGCAACGGTTTGTCAATGTCTCGTTAAGTTTAACTTATCGTTAGTGGAGAATTGCGTTTGTCAATGATTCGTTATGAGTTAACCTGAGGTTAAAGGACCTCAAACTGGCCGTTAAGTTAACGAGTCAAATTCTGCTCGTTACACGACTAACGACCAGTTAAGTGAGAATCTGTATCAAAATGGCAGGATTCCAAAGCGCTAAAGTACATCAATATATTCACGTGAAAAAGACCGATTTATCGCACAAAATAACAGAAGCATTACTTGTATGAAAAACTTGTGTGGAAAGCAGCTTTAATGGTAGATTGTATAGTCAATTTTCTCGCCCTATCCATGTCAGTAGCGGTTACATGAGTTTGATACATTGCGGATACGCAACATAACGTTAAAAATATTGTTGCGATATCAAAATACAAACTTACGGGTGACGACTAGTTAAGTGAGAAACGGTATTATATAAATGGCTGGAATAAGATTCCGTTGACAATAACTACGATGTCAATATTTTGGATGATCTAGAGGACACTTCCCGTATAAGGCGTCCTAGACGTATTTATGTTCGTCCAAATCTTTTGAATGCTGGCATGATGCAGAATTTGTTACGTAATTTCGTCTTCGAAAAGCCACTTTGGAAATGAAAAATGAAAAATGAAAAACTACACGATCATCTGAAGAGAACAACATATAGTTATGAATTTTGTAAGTTATCTGTTGTAATAAAAAAACAGACTACAATATCTATGTGTGCAAACTTATTAATTCAGTATTTACTTATGCTTGTTGCACCTAGTGTAAGGCCTAAAATGTGATTTCTTTCTCCGATCTACAGGAACAGTGCACTTTCGCCTACGTGCAATTTATTGCTTGCACTAAAGGTAAAATTTTACGACGCTTCTCGCCGGGCTCCAGTGCTTATGTTGGCAACAGATAAACAATGAAGTGTAGCATTCGGTTAATATTTTTCACGAGCTACAGAGTAAATGTTATTGCTGCTCGTTTCACTCGCAGCAAATTTAATACTGTACCTGTTCTATGGTCTACAGGTTCTTGTATGTACCCTTGTCCGTTCAGAATAAAAAAATTCGTTTTAATTGCAGTTGACACGAAAAAACATTTACTGGTCATCTGAGTTGCCATCATTACCATTGGTGCTAACATAACCACTGCAGCCCGGCGAGAAGCGTCATACAATTTAACCTGCACTAACGTCCTATGCACTTGGCAGTATATTATCGTACTAGGCCCTAAGCACTTTTTCTGTCCTACATGTTCCATGGACAGCATTGAATTCATTTGCTGCAATGTCGCTTCCTTTTCGTTCCATGTCGTAGCGTCGTATTTTTTTTTCCTTTCATTCCAATGTGTCATATTTCTCTATTAAGGACACAAGACTCTCACACTAATTTCTTGTAAAATTTGATCTTCTGTCACGTTTGTTTGCCATAGCACCAAATAACAACTGTCTGCTAACCTCTTCCCTGATAGTCAAATATGGGGAACAGCTGTTTATCACAGTCTAATATATACAGTCGCGACACTCCCTGCTGTGAAAGTTGTTACCAACTGACAGTTGCTGCGACACTAGCGCTCCTAGCGGTGGGCAAGCTGCCGAAGTAGTGATGTTTGTTTATAGTTGCTTATGTACGTAAGTAACGAAATACTTACTATAGTTTTTGCGTTACAAGCATTATTAAAATATGGAGAGACAAACATAATACGGAAATTAATATAAAAACAGCCTCATTTAAATGATTCAATGGAATAAAGAATAACTGTGTCATGTCTATATTTGCAGCTCACTCCGCTGAAAGTAAGTTGCATGTAAACATAATGGAATTATAAATTTCTATTATGGTCTGTTCTTACTATGACAGCCAGTTTTTGACGTGTATTATTTCGGTACGGAGTCTAATGATTCTCACATTTTACACGTCACTCGTCTTTCTTATACGTGCATATTCTTTTAAGTGTAATTACTTTAGCTTTAAAAAACCAATGTTTTGATGATTCATGCCGTTTGTTGTTCAGATGTAGCAACAATTGTGGAATTGGGTTCTTCTTTGTTGGAAAACAGTTTGATTGCTTTTATTGTTATATTGCCATGTCTGTGACGTTTCTCCTTCAGCTACAGCTGTGATGGTTGATTTGGTATGTTAAATACCGTATTTATTGCCTTCTATATACGTTTCCTATGTTCCACGCTCACCGATTTTACTGGAATTGTAATGAAGAATACTTAACGTTCCTGCGTATAAATTGACGTCTCTTTGCTAAAAGGTGTGTCTCCTGGTGTTTCCGAGGCATTTTTATTTTTAATAGAAAATGAAATTACTCATTTAAAGCCTGTATGTTACAGGATGATTGTAAATTAACTGTCCTGTAATATACCATTTCGTACCTTATCAGGGCTCTTATGAAACCTAAGAAAGACAAATGGGGAGCTATTTTTAAATTATTACCTATTTATAAGGCACTACATATGTTCCCTAATGTAAAAAGTATGCTGAAGTTAATCAAACGATACTATTCGCACTCATCCAATACCGTATTCAGAAAGGTAGCTTGCCGTCCGCTTGGAGCGCTGCTATCGCAGCGTATAACAAAAATCTGTGGGAGAGTCGTGACTGTATATGTTAGACTGTGTGTTTATTCAGACGGCACTTTCATTTGTTTCTATTGCCAAAACAGTCGAAATATATCGTACCTTCTCGTTTTCTCCAGGTTAGCAAACGAGAGGTGTATGTGGCAATGACAAACGCAGTGCGCTTAACGAGCACATTTAACGAGACGTTAAAGGCATCATCTCGTTTACTAACGACAAGATTAACGAGAGATGGACGAACCGGCCCTAAGTTGGGTAAATTTTTGAGTGACGGTGGGCAGCTGTGGTGCGGACAGAGGGCCTGGGTGGTGCGGGGAGCGGCCGTCCTTGGCGGTGGCTGCCGCTGCCGGTTAACCCCAATACCGAGGAGCGCAGCGGATCGCGCTGCACCACACCGCCGCTACAGCTGCTGCCGCTGCAACTGCAACTGCTCGCAAAGGTCGATGCGCCCGCGCTCCACAGCTGCGCTCACCACGCTGCTTACCGGCGGCTGGTGGCGGCTCTCCGTGCCGCAGAACTCGCGAGTACATCACTACCCACTTGAAAATAATACTAATGTCTTGGACACACTTACAACGCACACTTTTGACCTCGAACGCCGGTGACCGCACCAAACTGTGCCTACAATAACAAGCAGTCGTAAACAAACCTGTGGTGTGAGTCATTTGCATGCAAAATACCGCACTTGTCTGCTAGCGCCAAATCAAAAGAACCCATTGTTGTGTGATTCCCGGGCGGGTCATACACACCGACCCTTCTATATGCAAATTTTTCAAACAAACATGTTATGCTGAAGATGTTGCCACATAAAACAACAAAATATTAAAAAAAATGTTTGTAAATCTGTCGGACTCAACTGTAGTTCATTAGTCCGTAGCTTACAAACTACTTAAACTAAGATAAACTGACCTAACGACAACACAAACACTCTTGTCACACGGGGGACTCGAACCCCTGACGGCGGACGAAAGCGCGCCAGCAGCACGGCACTCCAATGCGCATGGCTGATCCGCCGCGGCCAACAAAATATTGCCAACCCCTTGATGTTTACTTCTATGGGTAATATAAACTTTATATCAGAAGGATTCAAATGTTCAAATGTTCGTATAGCTTATGGGACTTAACTACGGGGTCATCAGTCCCTAAACTTACAAACTACTAACGAACTAACTTACACTAAGGACGGCACAAATATCCATGCCCGAGGGGGGATTCGAACCCCCGACCGTAGTGGCCGTCCAGATCGTGACTGACGCGCCTCAGTCCCCTCGGCCACAGCGGCCGGCTCAGAAGGATTACTGATTTTGTAAGACTACAAGGTACCAAACCACAAGTGAAGGTACATGAGCGTTATTTCATTGTGAAACTTCAATCTGTGATTCACAATAAATTTGCTGCACGTACTTACAAGCCTACTACTTGAAAACCCAGCGTTGCCCAGGTACTTATTTATTTATTAACCCTGGAGTTAAATAAAACGTGTCCTATCCCTTTTCTACCCATCCTCTTTTACCGTAAACATGTTATTTTTATAGTAGAATATATAAGGAATAGGGATGTCTGACATTTTATCCCATATTTATTGACTAATATACTGTAAAATTGTATAATTTAGTAGGTATATATTCACTTGTATAACTGCTGTACATCTGTAAAATCTGTTGGGAATACTGTTCATAGTAAAGAAGTAATAGATTGAAACCTGATATCTGATGGGGCGGTTTTCCATAAACGTTACTGTTTATATCATCATGAACGTATCGTACTGTGATACAATTTGGAAGGTACATTCAGCTGTATGTCTGTAAATTGCCGCAGTTTTACTCTGTGAATAGAGGAAAAGTAGTAAGCGACAACACTTTTTTTTTCTTCATCATTTTGTTATGGTTACCAGCGATAACAAGTTTAACAAAGGTTAGAAATTATACTCCTTGCAACTCCTATTATTTATGACGTCATATCACTTGCACCATCTGTCCTATGTGATTTTTACCATTGCAGCAATTGGTACCCCACGGTAAGTAATATGTAGACCAAATTTGGTTTCAATCAATCCGGTGGTTTAGGAAGAAATGTGCAGCATTGTCGCGTGATGGAGCAGTCTTTCGCGCATGTCATTGTTTAAAACGTCATATCCAGTGAACTATGTTTTGTACGTCATTCTTATACTTACGGAGACCGTGCTCATGGATGGAAGCTAAAGTGCGCGGCGCGCCAGTCACAGTCTGCACGGCCGCTTCGGTCGGGGGTCCGAATACCCCTTCGGGCATGGATGTTTCTGTCGTTTTTAGTATAAGATAGTTCGTAAGTAGTTTGTAAGTTTAGGGACTGATGACCCCCCAGTTAAGTACCATAAGCTTCACAAACATTTGAACATTTGATTTACTAACGTGCGCAAAATTTCATTAAGATTGGAACAAAACTGTAGATTTATATGCAATACATAGACACAAACACACGGACACACTGCTTTATCCACGGTAAATCTAAATTCGCGCACTTGGTCTTCGCAGCGCGGTTCTTCACATGCTAGCAATAAAAAAAATGTCTCGCAAAATTTCGTCCTGCGCGTATTTCCGGAAGTAAAGGGACGTCGAAGATTGAGATGGGTGTGTGGTCCACACACCCCGGCACATGTAATTGATCAATTGCAAAAGAATGGAACTATCGATTTACATACACAACGTCCCCAAGTACGCAAGTCCATTTTTAAATGTTTGTAGTCACGAATTTCATCCAATGCCTTTTCTTTTTTTGCTTATATAAATTAATAAAATAACCTATATGATGTTGCGGTTAATTGTGACGTCAGTCTACATCTACATCTGCATCAATACTCTGCAAACCACTGTGAAGTGCATGGCAGAGGGTACGTCCCACTGTAGCAGTTACTGTATTAGGGTTATTCTCCATTCCATTCACGTATTGAGCGTGGGAAGAATGATTATTTAAATGCCTCCGTACGCGCTGTAATTAATCTAATCTTGTCCTGTCCTCACGATCGCTACGGGAACAATATGTAGGTGTAGCATTGCCAAGAAGCAGAATAAAATTTGCCGCCGGATGGAGTTGAACTCGCGACCTACTCAATACGAACCCGATCTTTAACCGCTTTTTTTTTTCTATAGGGCCTCCCTTCTCCCCTCACAGCCCTCCCTTGCGCTCTCTAAATTATGCCTTCTTCGGCGAGCTTCTGTTGCTTTCTTCGAAGTAAATGAAATGAAATAAATACACCATTATCTGATTTTAAACGAAAAATATCTTCCCGGAAAATGGAGCAGTAGAAAAAAGCTGCAACACTGAAAATAATCTGTTCTTGCTGAATCCTCAACAGCAGATGAATAAATGAAAGAATATGTTCTTCTTGTAGCAATGACAGTAAATCTTCTCTTTGACTCGAAATGTGAAACATAAATTCTTCTGTAAACATGCGTTGGGAAACCGCAGAAATTAAGGCATAATAACGTCGTCATGTAGAGTGCGTACGTGGCACGAGTTGTCGAGAAATCACTGAATTGTGTATCGCAGAAAGTTAGCGAAGAGCTTCTTGTAGGTCTTTCTCTTCATAAGCTTCTGGTGCTGTGTACAAAGGTACAAGTGAAAACCATGTTTGTTTTTCGCTTCTTCAAATGTTCAAATGTCTGTAAATCTATTGGACCAAACTGCGTGGTCATCAGTCCGTAGCTTACAAACTACTTAAACCTAGGTAAACTAACCTACGGACGAACACACACACCCATGCCCCAGGGAGGACTCGAACCTCCACGGCGAGCAACCGCGCGCTCCGCAGCGATGTGCTTTAGACCGCTCGGCTACTCCACCGCGGCTTCGCTTCTTCTGCCAGTATGTAGTGTAAAGCGTGCCCTTTTTATCCAGTTTACGGCATTTCTTTTCGTGGCTGGGTAAGGCACGTCGTTGGGGTTTAGAAGGTCCTTCGGTGTTACGGTATGTGCAGCCGTTCGGGTGACTTTGGCAATGAGTTGTCGAGTGATTTGCCAGATTTCATCTATTTCAGCGCAAACCAGTCGATGCTCTTCAGTGTCAGACAAATTGCAGGTCGGGCTCGCTGAGCCAAACACCGGATCGTAAATACGCCGTCACAAATCAAATGTTCAAATGTTTGTTAAGCTTATGGGTCTTAACTACGGGGTCATCAGTCCCTAAACTTACAAACTACTTATGAACTACTTACAAACTAGGACGGCGCAAATATCCATGCCCGAGGGGGGATTCGAACCCCCGACCGTAGTGGACGTACTGACCGTGACTGGAGCGCCTCAGTCTCCTCGGCCACCGCGGCCGGCACGCCGTCACAGAGGCAGTTGATAAGATGCACATGGTGATAGATCCATATCAAACTTCTTTTTATTTCCTAAACGCTTGGCCATCAGGAGTTCCCACTTGAGGTACTTTCATGTAACTATAAATTTGGACAATTTCGGCGATGACCAGTAGGCCGCGGTGGAGTAGACGAGCGGTCTAAAGCGCCTCGCTGCAGAGCGCGCGGTTGCTCGCCCTGGAGGTTCGAGTCCTCCCTGGGGTATGGGTGTGTGTGTGTGTGTTGTCCTTAGGTTAGTTTACCTAGGTTTAAGTGGTTTGTAAGCTACGGACTGATGACCACGCAGTTTGGTCCGATAGATTTACAGACATTTGAACATTATGACCAGTAGGCGTCCTCCCCCTTGTGAGTTCCGCTGCGAAGGGTGAAGACGGAAGCGACAGGCAGGGGCTAAGAAAGACTAATTTCTCATCCTTTTTACGTTAAGAAAAGCTTCGTATCAAGGACCTAGGGAGACCGATACCTGATATCAAGTTAGTAAAAAGACTAATAATAGAAGTAAAAAAAAAACTGTAAGAACTTTCAAACCAGACATTTATGGGAGATAAGATTTAATGTTTTTCTGTTCGCCAAAGAAAATTCTGGGTGTGAAATAATTTGGACTTGTAGAAGGAGTTGACGATCTAGAACATTTAACACAGAATATAAAGAACAGGGGCGTACTGCATCACATATGACTGCGAAGCTACAAGACATCTTAGGTAAACACGATCTTACACAACAACTTAACAGAGCTTATGGGCAGTCAGTTGAAAGGCACAATGATAAGATTCGCAAAACCCGTTACGTGCCCTCTGAAATTGTGGACTGCATTAATTTTTCAAATTCAAATGTTTGTAGATCTATCGAACCAAACTGCGTGGTCATCAATCCGTAGCTTACAAACTACTTAAACCTACGTAAACTAACTTAAGGACAAACACACACACCCATGCCCCAGGGAGGACTCGAACCTCCACGGCGAGCAACCGCGCGCTCCGCAGCGATACGCTTTAGACCGCTCGGCTACTCCACCACGGTCATTAATTTTTGTGCTGCTTTTGAGCTCACTGTTGCAACTATTTACATCGACTCATGAAGATGTAAAAGAAGAAGTAGAAGGTCCTGAGATTCAATTAAACCAGTGAAGTAGATCGTGGAGTAGGATTTCCGGATAAACCACGTTAAAGAAATTGCGCTTAGTGTAGTACCTCATACATGGCGTGGGAACGAGTGTATATAATTGAGAGTACAACTTTAAAACGGCTTTTTCTCAGAATGTAAATATTTGGGAAAGAAAGTATCAGAACACTTTTTGTAGAAAGCGCAAACAAAAATTGAAGAGTCTGTAATTATTTTGATTATGAAACTAACCGGCTGCTAAAACAAAATAAAACCTTTTTACGAACCTTGACCTTGTGTAAAATGTTTTGCGTACACGGGATTGATGGGAACTTTTCACAATTTATGCAATTGTTTTCCCTTATCCATCTTCCTTTGAGCCCTCTAAAAAAAGCTACACGAACCGCCATTGGTCCTAATGGATACCAAAAGTGTACAAAGTCGGAATTAAATACGTGATTTTTACTGTTGAAAACAAACTTTCTGTTCTACTAATGTTTTGATTCTTCAGTTTCTCCCGGCGTATTTGATAATCAACATATCTACGGGTGTAATGCCGGTCTATAGTGTCCAACGGGAACAATATTTCGGCTATCATACATGTCGCCATCATCAGGTGAACTGACGGACTGCTAAGTATTCTTGCTTTTCTAAAGAGATGTCGTTCCGAGAATGTTATTCCAAATTTTGCTAGGTTACGCATCACATCGATTCTGCAGCAGCCAAGAGAATTAAGAAACGGGCAAGCCTCGCATTGCTTCGTGAGAGAGTGCATTTCACCCGCCGTAGCCTTGAGTTTATCTCACTGGAACTATTCAAACTGCATTTGCAACTGGCTAGTCACTTCACGTCTTTTTCCTGGGATTGGATTGATGGTGTTACTTCGGTTGCAGCCGATTCCGCCCATAACAAGGCAACGGGACGTCAAACAGCTAAGTTCTCACGCCTCCTTGACAAACCATCTCTGCAGGTTCCGTGCAAGACTGTCATCAATCTGAGTGGCATGGAGTTGAGTGATGATACGGTCTCAGTTTTGGAGAAAGGACTCAACTTTGCTTCTACCCCCCAGTTCACACCGGTCGCAGAAATTACTAGTGCTGTTGAACAGGTTTCAGCTCGACTTCCGCCTGAATTAGCTGAGGAAATACGTCGTGAAACTTGTCGTGCGTTGACGAAATCCAAGCCCATGAAGTCGAACATCACTGGTAAAGAGAGGGCGGCCATTCGTGACCTGAGGGAGCGCCCTGAAATTGTTGTATTACCGGCTGACAAATGCAATGCTACGGTTGTTGTCTCCCATAAGGACTACACTGAAAAGATGCAGAGCCTGCTAAATGACGATTCCTACCGGAAGATCAGCGTTGACCCCACAATGAAGGTGGAAAACAAGACGAGGGCGCTTCTCAAGGATGCGGATTTACCGGAGGGTGTCGCCAAGAAACTGTTAACTCAAGGTCCGGTACCGCCAAGACTTTATGGACTCCCGAAGATTCAAAAAGATGGGGTGCCGTTACGCCCCATTGTCAGTAACATCAGAGCACCTACATATTTCTTGGCCAAATACTTGTCGGGAATATTAAGTCCTTATGTGGGTATTTTCCCTCATCACATCCGTAATTCCGTGGATTTAGTTAAACGCCTTAACAACTTCAGACTGGATGAATCAGATATCATGGTGAATTTTGACGTCGTTTCGTTGTTTACGAGGGTGCCCCTTCGAGAGTCACTAGATTTTATCGGTCAGAAATTTGACGAGAAGACCACCGAACTTTTTAGGCATGTCTTGACCTCCACGTATTTCCTTTTCAATGGCGAATACTACGAACAAACGGAGGGAGTCGCCATGGGTAGCCCACTCTCCCCAGTGGTCGCAAATTTTTACATGGAGAATTTCGAGGAGGAAGCCCTGGCATCATCTGAAAGGAAACCTACTTGCTTTTTCCGTTACGTGGACGACACTTTCGTCATCTGGCCACATGGTAGGGATAAACTCCTTGACTTCCTTACACATCTGAACTCAATACACCCCAACATCAAATTCACTATGGAGACTGAAACGGAGGGAAAATTTCCATTCCTTGACGTCTTGGTCAAGAGAATAGCTGATGGCACCCTGCTCATAGTGTATATCGGAAGACAATGCACACTGATCTGTATTTACACGCAGACAGCTGTCGCCACCCTTCACAGAGGAATGGGGTACTTAAAACTCTAGTACATAGGGCGCGCACTATATCTGACGCAGAGAGTCTACCCCAGGAATTGGAACACCTGAGGACTGTATTTCGAAAAAATGGGTACTCAGAGTGGCAGATTCTTTCTTTTAATGATTTCCACCCCAATTCGTGCAACATTTCCGTGACGCTTTCCCCCCGTAGCGTGATAAATCGAGCTGCCCTTCTCTGAACCTTCTCAATGTCTTCCGTCAGTCCCACCTGGTGAGGGTCCCACAAGGGGCAACAGAACTCCAGGAGAGGACGCACAAGTGTGATGTAGCCAGTCTCCTTGGTGGAGCTGGTGCATCTTCGAAGCGTTCTGCCAATGAAACGTAACCTTTGGTTCGCCTTCCCCACAATATTTTCTATATGTTCTCTCCAGTCAAAGTTGATCGTAATTGTAACTCCTAGGTATTTGGTAGAATCTACGACCTTAAGGTTTGACTGATTTATCGCGTAATTAAAGTTCAGCGGATTTCTTTTAGTGGTCATGTGTATTACTTCACACTTTTCTTTATTTAGTGTCAATTGCCAATTTTCGCACAATGCAGAAATTTGGTCTAAATCGCTTTTCAGTTGCTTTTGATCCTCTGTTGTCTTCACTAACCGATAAACGACAGCATCATCCGCGAACAGTCTAAGGGAGCTATTCAGATTGTTTCCTAAATTGTTTATAAACACGAGGAAGAGTAGGTCACCTATAACTCTTCCCTGTGGAATGCCAGATGTGTCTTCTGTTTTACTCGATGACTTGCTCTCAATTACAACGAACTGTGTCCTTTCTGATAGGAAGTCATGAATCCAATCGCACAATTGGGGAGATAATCCATAAGCACGCAGTTTCATAAGAAGCCGCTTGTGGGGTACAGTGTCAAAAGCTTTCCGGAAATCCAGAAATATGGAATCGATTTTAGATCCCTTGTCGATGGCACTTAACACTTCATGTGAATAAAGGGCAAGCTGTGTTTCGCAAGGTGATACTTTCTGAATCCGTGTTGACTACTGGTTAATAGGTCGTTCTCTTCGAGGTAGTTCATAATATTCGAACAAAGTATATGTTCCAAAATCCTACTGCAAATCGACGTCAATGAGATTGGTCTGCAATTTGGGGGATCACTCCTACTGCCTTTCTTGAATATTGGAGTAACTTGGGCAACTTTCCAGTCTTTGGGTACGGATCTTTCGCTGAGTGATCGATTGTAAATGATAGCTAAGTACGGAGCATCAGCATACTTTGAGAGGAATCTAGTTGGTGTACAATCTGGCCCGGAAGATTTGTTTTTGTTTAGTGACTTAAGTTGTTTTACTACTCCAGGAACATCGACTTCTAAGTTTCGCATGCTGGAAGCTGTTCTTGGATTGAATACTGGAGTGTTAACTTCGTCTTCTTTCAAGCAAAGAGTGCCTTGATGTTATGATAGAGCTACTTTACAGGGCACGCTCGCAACTATTTTCCCACAACTGAAATAAGCATCAAACCTCGACATGTCCGAAAGAACAGACGTCACAAATCCCGTTTGCTGCCGGCTGCAGCTGGTGAGCCCGCGGGCATCGGCCTCGCCTCCCGGCACAGAGCACAGCCGAGTAACAGCCGAGGCAGGTTCGACGCCCCGCGGGACCGGATTCTCGGAAACTCTGCTCTCCTGGCCGCCAACTGGTTCCAGCAAAACCACGCATTGTTTCCACAGCTCGTCTTGTCTCTCTATACAGTGCATTTTTCTGCAGGAAACATCGCAAATCATCTATACATCTTATAAAATAGGCTGTATGTGGGTATGTTCCACACCTTCTCCTAAACCGGTGCACCGATTTCAACCAAACTTGGTACACATGTTGCTTACTATCAATCGACAGTCGCTATCGATGTAAGAACCACCTACGACAGATAGGACTACGTAAGGAGCTACGTCATCATAAACAATGGCAGTTGTGAAAAACGGCCGCATCATGCGATAGTATTCTACATATTATTCTCCTCGACTGATGGACCCATATCATCAAAATTTGCTACGTTTATTCTTTAAGGTCAAGAATTATTTGCTATGGATGTAGAAACCACATACGATACATAGTTAATACGATATCACCTCATAAATAATGACAACTTTTTATTTTCGTTTCTAATATAAGAGCCGACCGTAGTGGCCGAGCGGTCTGCGGCGCGCCAGTCACGGTCTGCACGGCCGCTATGGTCGGGGGTTCGAATCCCCCCTCAGACATGGATGTTTGTGTCGTCTTTAGTATAAGGTAGTTCAAAAGCAGTTTGTAAGTTTAGCGACTGATGACCCAGCAGTTAAGTCCCTTAAGCTTAACAAACATTTGAACATCTAATATAAGACTGGAACAATGAATATAAACCGGGCGGATTTAGCACCTAGTATTTGTATACAAAATTCCAAATCCTAATGTAGTTTCTACACAACCGAAATTTGAACGTTATCAAATCTCTCTTATCACTTATTAAGAAATTGGTGTTAAAAAAGCTTAATAAAATTTGCTATCGTTTCTTACGACATTGAATCATTCAAATATAGTAGCGGTCAGTTTTACTGTTTTATGTTTTCATTACTATTACATTTGTAGCTACCGAGAAAAGGTATAATACGATCTTATTTAATAAATTTTGCTTTTTAATATCAACGATAACGAAAGTATTTGGTATTTCTACGGAAAATGTCCTACGAACAACTACACATCGGAAACAGTTTTAAACGTAAATCCATAAAATCTGCGATGAAGAAAGTAAGGAAGGAAACTTAGGGTTAGGGTTTAAAGTCCTGTCGACAGTATGATCATTAGATACGGATCTACATCTACATCGGATACTCTGCAAATCACATTTAAGTGCCTGGCTGAGGGTTCATCGAACTACCTTTATACTATCATCTCCTATTCCATTCTCGAATAGCGCGCGGAAAGAAAGAACACCTGACTCTCCGTTCGCGCTCTGATTTCTCGTATTTTATTCTGATGATCATTGCTACCTATGTAGGTGGGAGTCAACAATATATTTTCACATTCGAAGGAGAATGTTGGTGATTGGAGTTTCTTAAGTAGCCCACGCCGCAGCGATAAGCGCCGTTGTTGTAATGATTCCCATCCCAGATCCTGTATTATTTCCGTGACGCTGTCTCCCCTGTATCGTGACAATACGAAACGAGCTGCCCTGTAATAATGTTCAGTGTTTAAAGTGTATCACGACCAATACATATACCGTAAATTTGGTAATTACTTCGAGTATTTGTAATGCTTTATTTATCCTGCAGACAATGGACTTCTTATCCAGCATCAACTCACATAATTTACTACTTTTAGATACTGAAAATAGTACGTGCATGAAAGGAAACACAACTTATGAAATACGAAGGACAGAAATTTAGATTTTACAGACAGGCTAGTTGTAGAAATTTTCCTCGGTGTTTCGACGATTTGTCATTGTTAACACTGTATCAAACGTCTATTGCGCATTGGATAGGCTTTGATCAATGACTTGTGCATTTGGTCTTCATTGCTGGAACAATAATAGAAGTATGAAATATAAGGAGAAACAAGGCGGGATTGTTTCCATTCACGTTCTTTGCTGGGCTGCTGTTCCAATATAGGAGACCCTTGGAAATTTGATACGTATTTCACAGGGAACATTAAGGCAGAATTAAGGAGAGGGACGTGCTTGAAGACAGTTTATGTAGTCACTTTGTTCGTGACGCTGAGTTAGCTGAGTGGTCTATGCAAGTGGTGCATGTCAGTCTTTTAAACAGGAACATAGTTTCCTGGTTTTGTGCTCCAACAGAATCATTTTTCAGATTGTTATTTAATAAACTTAAGTCGAAAGCAAGTGATCTTCAATTTTTTCCATAAAACTGATGTTTCTTACTTCAACTAGAGCCACGCGCATACACAGCTTTTACTGCTATGTGATGACATGGTTACAAAGAACCTACCTGGAGAACTTTCTTCTTTTCCCCCTTCTCTCCACAAGGGCAATAAATTGGCCAAAGACGTCTCTTCAGCAGTTTGATAAAAATGCACAGAGGTATTAACCTGAAACAAAAAACAAAATCATATCATTAGAACTTTCGTATCTGAAAGAAAGTAATTCGCAGTTGCGGTTGTAATTAAGCGTCAGCTGTACAATTTGTTGGTGATACATGACAATTTGTGCCAAACTGGGAAACGGAAGCGGTTTTTGCGATACTTTGCGAGCCGTCAACAACCATTATATCCGTGCACGCTCTCGGAGAGACTCATCTTCCATATCAAGCACAGTTTACTTTTAGCAAATCAAATATTCAAATATTTGTAAATCTGTGTGACTTAACTAATCTGGTCATCAGTCCCTAGGCTTAAAAACTACTTTAACTTATGCTGCCGCGGTGGAGTAGCCTAGCGGTCTAAAGCGTCACGCTGAGGAGCGCGCGGTAGCTCGCCGTGGAGGTTCGAGTCCTCCCTGGGGCATCGGTCTGTGTGTGTGTGTGTGTGTGTGTGTGTTGTCCTTAGGTTAGTTTACCTAGGTTTAAGTAGTTTGTAAGCTATGAACTGATGACCACGCAGTTTGGTCCGATAGATTAAAAAAATCATAATAATAATAATAAAAAATCTTATGCTAAGGGCAACAAACACACCCAGGACTTGAACCTCCGACGGCGAGCAGCGGTAGGGCACCTTAGACCGCGAGGCTATTCCACCCAGGCATGAAATGTGTATGATACAAACACCGACGTCATCATGAAAAGAAAGAGCAAGTTATTTGGACAAATCCTCATACTGGACCAGGGGAGGTTAACATACCAAATTACACAATTCCTGGTGAACAAGAGAACCAACGTACGCTGGATCCAAAAGGTACAAAGAGATTTAGAAGGAATGGGAATAAACGAAAGACACACACAACAGGGTGATTTTTAATTAAATAAATTCATGCCTTCACAGGTTTCGAGGACACAACCAGACCCCGAACAAAATTTTCATGGACAGAAGAGCGAAGTAGGTAGCAAACTATGAGAACCAAAGTATTTTGGAAAACGAGAAAGAACAGAAGAAATGAAGCTGATGCCATTTCCCGGAAGGCCATTTCCCGTCAGGGGTTCGAATGCTCCCTCGGGCATGAATGTTTGTGTTGTCTTTAGTATAAGTTCGTTTATAAGTAGTTTGTAAGTTTAGGGACTGATGGACCCACAGTTAAATCCCGTAAGATTAACAAACATTTGAACAATTAACGTAGTTTTAAAATGTCAGAATGGAAAGAAGAAAAAATTGTGTATTAACCCCTTCCAACCCATATTTTACGAGGCGCGTCCAGAAAGTAAGTTCCGCTTGGTTATATGAAACGAAGGGGTACAGATACAGAAAAAATATTGAAACTACTTTTCTACATAGCGTCCAAGATTTTTCATAGAATGTTGCCGCCTGTGTATTCAACCATGTGGTAACATGTTCTTTCAGCTCGTCATCATCGTTGAAGTGTTATCCAACAAGGACAGATTTTAGGTGTAAGAAGAGGATTAATGTCAAAAGATTTTTTTCCACTATAATGCCTGACCTCACACACCGAATGTGACCAAACAATTCTTACGGAAATTTCAATGGAACCTGTTTGATCATCCTCCATACAGCTCGGACCTCTCTCCTTACGACTTTCCTCTCTTCTTACACCTAAAATCTGTCCTTCGTGGTCAACACTTCAACGATGATAAAGAGCTGTTACCACATGGTTGAATACACAGGCGGCGACCTTCTGTGAAGGATGCATGCAAAAACTTGTGGCACGCTATGACAAGTGCCTACAAAATTTCGGCAGTTATGTGGAAAAGTAGTTCAAGAGTTTTAGATTTTTGTGCAATAAAAATTTCTTCTGTATCTGTGTACACTTTCATGTTATTACCAAACGGAACTTACTTTCTGGACGTGCCTCGTATTAAACTGTGAACAAAAACATTTGTTTGCGTTATGAGTGGAAAATGTTTATTTGTTAGAACTTTTCACTTTTTTTTTAGTTTTTGGAGGGAAATTTTGTACGACTCCATATGGCATTATTGCGCAGGATATTTTTCCTTTACTGTGAAACATTTTCAAACTTTTTACTACTAAATAAGACATTTGACAATTTAATAATGAAATTTTCAAATCACTTTGTGTACAGCAAAAATCCATGTTTTGCTAATGCTTTGTGGGCTAATGCTGTTTCCTCGAAGTAATGGAAGCCAACTTAACTACAGTGACTTTTGGAAAGTCCTGCAGTGTTGTTTGTAATGTTCGGAGAAATTATTGGACCTAGAGTAATATATCAAGATGACGATACAGTTACGGCATCACGGGGCAGAAAAGGGTTAACTGTGTTTCGGCAAACGGAGAGACCTTGAGTGCGTTAATGTGAAGCTCTTTACGTAACGAGCGTGGTGTCGTGCCGCGGCGCTAACAAGCGTGTTGGCCGCGCGCCCTGCCACGCTGCCAGACAGGCACCGCTGACGGCCGGCTGCCAGGGACACCGCGTGCCGCTGTTTGTAAACACTCAGCCGGGACCGGGCCGCCTCTGCGCATGCGCAGATACTCCCCACGCGCCGCCAGAGAAAACATACACGTCCGCCGCTAAGAGCCCTCTGTCCGCCGGGGAAAACACTGAACAGCCACTCACCCGAAATCTCCAGACTAAACCTAATGGCTCCGGACTCTGGCGTCGCTACGTCATGATTCTAATTTGAAAAGTTCTAATGTATTCGAAATATACAGGTGACTAACAAGCAATGCCTGAGACATACAAACGTTTGTCTGATCAATTCTGAAATCCCTCATTGCACCAGCTTTTGAATTATTGCTTGTAATTACATGTTCTTTTTTCGCTCGTACCTGGTTTGTAAAAATTACGTTTCATATCTCGTATTGTAACTCAGCATAACCATTTCGTTCATCACATAATTTATCCTTCGTGAATCATTAATTTTTTGTCATCGTAATGAAAATACACTGATAAATAATTACAACCGTATTTTTAATATAAGTAAAAATTTCCGGGCAAACCCAACGTTTCGTCCCCAACTGCGGAGGACAATTTCAAGGGGGATCGTTGCACTTTTGAATGTCCGATGAACACCCTGGCTCGCTCCTGACTGCAACCAAAATCCGTTTACAAGAGCTCGCGCGCAAGAGCTTTTGATATGCGCGCGCAATTCGTCGTTGCCGATTGCCGTCGTCCGTTAATATTGTCCCATGGTGGAAGACTGTTACATTTCTTCTTCAAAACCAGATTCCAGATTTCATTTAGTTTTACGCCTTCCTCCAGCCTATTGCAATTATTGGGGTGTTTTACAGTTTCTACAACCTCTTTGTACAGTCTTTCGTGGTATCCGTTAGTGGCTGCTAAAACCTGAGACTTATCAAATTGAATAAGGTGGTCCCCTGGTTGAAAAACATGTTCAGCAACAGCTGATCTCTCAATCTCTCCCCTTCTACAGTTCCCCTTGTGCTCTTCGAGTCGTTTTTTGAGTGTTCTTTTCGTGGTACCCACGTATACGTCTCCACAGCTACAAGAAATCCTATAAATGCCTGCTTTTTCGAGTGGTTTGCGAGCATCCTTCGCCGATTTTAGGTGATCTTGTATTTTCTCTTCCCACCCGACATTGCAGATATGTTCAAATATTGCCTCACGACTACTTATTTCAAATAAAACGATCAATTCTATTAACAAACCTATGGTGTAGCTATGGGTATCCCTTTAAGCCCGCTTATAGCAAACTTCTATATGGAAAAATTCGAGGAAAACACACTCAAAACAGCAAACAAAAACCCTGCTATTTGGTTCCGCTATGTAGACGATACGTTCGTTGTGTGGAGGCTTGGTAGGAACTAGATCGTTTTCTTCAACACCTCAACGGGATTAATTCTAGAATTCAGTTTACCATGGAGGAGGAGGCAGACGGAAAACTGAATTTTCTTGACGTGTCAGTTTTCAAAATGGGGAATGGCAAATTAGGCCATACAGTGTATAGGGAGCCCACACACACATACCGTTATCTACACCAGGATTCAAACCACCATCCACAGCAAAATCGAGGCATTATAAAGACATTGGCGCACAGATCAAGGAAGATCTGCGAACCGGAATTACTCGACGCGGAATTGAAACACCTGAGTAATGCTTTACTTAAGAACGGGTATTCGTCCACAGACATAAGGAGAGCGTTGAGACCGACACACAAAATTGAAAACGATGGAACGGTTCCTGTAAAATAAAGTCTTCCTGCCTTTTATTAAGGGCGTCACCGGCGAAATAGGTAAAATTTTAACGAAACGGAATGTTGCCGTTATTTACAAACTTAATCGGAAGATACAGCATCATCTGAAATCGACGAAGTCTGCTCGCAAACCGCTGGAAAAAGCAGGTATTCATAAGATTCCGTCCGTGTAGCTGTGGAGATGTATACGTGGGTACCACAAAAAGAACAGTCAAAAAACGACAAGATGAGTACAAGGGGAACTTTGGAAGGGAAGAGATTGACAGATCAGCTGTTGCTGAACTTGTTTTTAAACCGAGGGACCACCTTATTCAGTTTGATAAGACTCAGCTTTTAGCAGCCACAAATGGATACCACGAAAGACTGTACAGAGAGGCTATAGAAATTGTAAAACACCTCAATAATTACAATAGGTTGGAGGAGGGCGTGAAACCGAATGAAATCTGAATTCCGGTGTTGAAGAATAGATGTAACAGTCTTCCACCATGGGACGATATTAACAGCGAACGACGGCAATCGGCAACGACGAATTGCGCGCGCATATCAAAAACATCTGACGTCACATCTCTGCGCGCCGAGGCCTACGAGAAAGACAGGCCCCAGCGTAGTCGTCATGCTACTTAAAAAAGCAAGGTGGTTCCGAGCCGGCACGATCGCTAGCCGATAGGCCGGCCGCCGGGGCACTGCCTACTACGTCATAGCGATTGCGCCGGCTCGGAACTACCTTGCTTACGCGGCATGACGACTGCGCTGGGGCAACACCGTCTAGATAGAAGCCCTCACAACAACAACCGATAGGCAGCCGTCGCTAGCTGAGTGGCTGCCCGCTGGGGCATCGCCCACTGCCTCGTAGCCCGCTGCCCACTGATATCCAGTAAGCTTGCGGCGGCTTGCTATCGGTGTGACACGGACTTTTTGTGAGGCCTTGTATCTAGCCGGTGTTGGCTGGGGCCTATCTTTCGCTTAGGCTTCGTCTGTGCGCGAACCCTCGTAAACGGAGTTTGGTTGCAGTCAGTAACGAGCCAGGCTGTGCATCGGACATACAAAAATGCAACGATCCCCCTTGAAAAATCCTCCGCAGTTGGGGACGAAGCGTTGCGTTTGAATAATATATCCATACGACCACGGCGTAATACCCTGGAAATTTTTAGTAATATTGACCTTTGCGACCGTGAAAGTTTACATTTTACAACCGTTTTTTCATTTATATAAATGCTACTAAACTATTTCCCTCAATACAACTTTGTTTATACCTTTTAACTACATTCCTTCGCACATTATTCTTCCAGACTAAAAATTTGGCTGAAAAGAGCGAGGAATAGTAATCTCCTCTCCGCTGATTCCTGATGCACAACCTGCGGTTCCAACTTTTGAAAATGGCAAGTAGTATTGCAATCTAATGTGTATGAAAGATGAGGGGGGAAGGGATTAGAAGTGGTCCAAGGGGAATAAGTTAATAAGGAATCATCAAACATGTGAAAACAGTCTATAAGGTTTCAGATGAAATAGGGGCAGCATATTACTACATCATTCTGACGTGTACAGTAGGAATGTGTGTGTGTGTGGGGAGGGGGGGGAGAGCAAAACGTATTAGCTAATTATTTTCTTCTTCAGAACTGAACACCTTGGATTTTTTGATTTTCAGATTAATATTTATTTATATAGGTTATATATCTATATTTAAAAGAATCTACTCATTAAAAATTGCACACAGACACAAGATAACGTAAAACATATCTATGGGGGGGAGTGTTGTTGGGAGGGGCCGCCACAGTGTTGGGGGGGGGCCGCCACAGAGTTTGGGGGGGGGGGCCAGTTTGGGGGGGGGGGGCCGCCACAGAGTTTGGGGGGAGCCGCCACAGAGTTTGGGGGGGCCGCCACAGAGTTTGGGGGGGCCGCCACAGAGTTTGGGGGGGCGCCACAGTGTTGGGGGGGGGGCCGCCACAGTGTTGGGGGGGCCGCCACAGAGTTGGGGGGGCCGCCACAGAGTTGGGGGGGGGGGCCGCCACAGAGTTTGGGGGGGGCCGCCACAGAGTGTGGGGGGGGCCGCCACAGTGTGGGGGGGGGCCGCCACAGAGTTTGGGGGGGGCCAGTTTGGGGGGGGCCGCCACAGAGTTTGGGGGGAGCCGCCACAGAGTTTGGGGGGGCCGCCACAGAGTTTGGGGGGGGGCCGCCACAGAGTTTGGGGGGCGCCACAGTGTTGGGGGGGGGCCGCCACAGTGTTGGGGGGGGCCGCCACAGAGTTGGGGGGACCGCCACAGTGTTTGGGGCCGGGGCCGCCACAGTGTTTGGGGCCTGGGCCGCCACAGTGTTGGGGGGAGCGCCACAGTGTTGGGGGGGCTGCCACAGTGTTGGGGGGGGCCGCCACAGTGTTGGGGGGGCCGTCACAGTGTTGGGGTGGGCCGTCACATTGTTGGGGGTGCTGCACAGTGTTGGGGGGGCCGGCACAGTTTTTAGGGGGGCCGGCACAGTGTTTTAGGGGGGGCCGCCACAGTGTTTTAGGGGGAGGCGCCACAGTGTTGGGGGGCGCCACAGTGTTGGGGGGGCGCCACAGTGTTGGGGGGAGGGGCGCCACAGTGTTGGGGGGGAGGGGCGCCACAGTGTTTTAGGGGGGGCGCCACAGTGTTTTAGGGGGGGCACAGTGTTTTAGGGGGGGCCGGCACAGTGTTTTAGGGGGGGCCGGCACAGTGTTTTAGGGGGAGGCGCCACAGTGTTTTAGGGGGAGGCGCCACAGTGTTGGGGGCGCCACAGTGTTTTAGGGGGGGCGACACAGTGTTTTAGGGGGGGCGCCACAGTGTTTTAGGGGGGGCACAGTGTTTTAGGGGGGGCACAGTGTTTTATGGGTGGGGCGCCACAGTGTTGGGGGTCGGTATCGTGTTTGTGTCCCAGTTGGGAAATTTAGATTCGACTCTGCTCGGCATTGATAGTACACGTCTACTTCATTTATTTTATTTATTCCAGTGGATCTGAAGTCTTGCAGGGCTCTTTTCACTGCATCTTCTACAACGAAATTACTGTCGTTTACAACACGGCCATTTGCTACGCAGTTTGCAGGAGGAGGGCAGTCTGCTGCTGACTGAGGTGGATAGCAGGTGCGAGCGAACAAGTGGCGGCGCACACACGCGCACCACGGCGGGTTTCGCTGGAGTTATTTACTGGCGCGGTGCTAATGCGGCCGCCGCCGAGGCTAATGCCGCCTCATTAAAACAATCCCAGCCACTGGCAGCGGCGGCGGCGGCGGTATTAAGAGGCAGGCATCGCGTGACGTCCGGCCTCTAAGCCCGGCTTTATGACTGCCGCCGCTACTCACGTGCTACTCGGCTTTGCTGAAACCCCAGCTCCATCCACCGGCCATTCATTGCCCCTTTCTATTTCTTCCCTGCTCTGTTTTCCTCCTCTCCTTCACCGCCCACTTTCTCTCTCTCTCTCTCTCTCTCTCTCTCTCTTCAAAGTACACGTGCCCAGTAGTAGCCTTTTAACGTTGGTGGAAACAACTGGAGCTGGGGTGTCTCTTTTTACTTGTCTGAATTAACACAGTTTACTGAAAGATGTAGCTCTGAAGTATATTGTTCCCTAGCAAAGGGCTTACATGCAGGTCTTCTATTCCGGCATTAGCCTTTCATGCTCTGCACACACAATTGGTCGTTTCTGGTTTTTCTCGCTTTATTTCTTTGTGATTCACGCTAGGAAGTTTGGGCCTGCATCACATGATCGTGGATGGACTGCGGTAACGTGAGCAATGTGGTTTAGTTCCATGTTTCTACACTGGATGTCACCAACAGTCAGTATACTTACAAAGGCGGCAAGAAAGACTTGTTGACAATGTGTTGATATCCTAGTTTTTACATGTGAAGCTACCATATCTGACAGCCAGCTGATCTCATATGATCTTGTGTTATTATGTCATTTCTTTCAAAGGCAAGTTACTGTAAGATGATGCATATCATTAAAAATTGTTGTGAAGGCCCAAAACAGACAATTATGTAGATACAAAATTATTGAAAATGACTTTATTTTCTTTTTTGTAATGAATTACTGTATTTCGCATCTTAAACGCACTTCTCTATATTGATGTCACATCACCTATAAACTTGGGTCTGAAAGGGATAAAGTTTTGTTCTGCTGAAGGTGCATGGCAAACTTCCGTGCATAGTTCTCATTACTTCATCAATAAAAATAAAAGTCTGCTATCAGAGTGATTCAATGCAGGCACGTTTATTAATACATAGACAAAAAGCTGACCTTCACACAATATCTCAGAGTAAAGCTGGAGGAAGACTGTTCCCATTCAAAATACGCAAGCGCCGTATTGCGCCTCTGTGCTTTCATCCCTCATTGGTCGAGGCCGCACTTTTCTTACAAGGAGACTACAATGGTATCAGCTTTTATAATTTTTTTGTATTTGTGGTACTTGAAGTTCAGAACTCAAATAACAATAAGCCAAAACCATTCGACGCAACTCTCAAATATTCTCGCGACTTTTACGTTTTGTAAACCAATAATTTAAACAGTTGCAGCATCTGTCTGTGTAGTTCAGTAAGTAGCGTTGTAGCCTGATAACCATAAAATTATTTTTTTGTTTTTATTTTATTTCATTTTATTTTATTTATTTTATTTATTTATTTATTTTTTGGAAACCCCGTCATAGATATTTTTTTCCTTGTTGTCGAATACTTACACCAATTTAATACCTGATGGTAATTTTTATGAACAATGTACGTATTTTTGTCCATCCGTAATTTTGCGTGTTTTATAAACGCTTGTCAGAAATGAAGATTTAAATAAAAATGGGAAAATACGAAAAGCTGAAAATTCCGTATTTGTGGCAATACTGAAAAAAAGATCATTTACTTCTATGTAGTTTCACACATAACAGGCTCATAAGCATGGTAAAAACATGGAAAACAATTTTCATAGCACCGAGAACACCGTGAAAATACTATATTTTTACAGTTGCAATTTTTCTTTGATACGTCAATTAGAAAACAAACTTCATTTACAACCATGAAGATTTCTTTTGTATCGCATACCTGATCATTCCACCGAAGACTGGAGAGGACAGATGGTTATGAATAAATCAATGAAGTTTGATGCAATTATCTCTCACGAACTTCTAGTTCTGTCAGGTAGGCACAGTTTCGCAGGCGCTTAACGAAATTTTTTACTTGACGGTAGAAAAAAACCTAACTTGTGATTTTCATTGAACCCATCATTATTAAGAACCTTTTATAAAATATACGAAATTACAAATAAAGGGAAGTGCATGCATTTTTCGTAAAAATTATCATTGGATGTTGTAATTTTGTAAGTATTTGAACACAACTAAAATTAAAAAAAAATAACTGTCACCGGAGGATTCGAAACCAGAGACCAGAACCGGGAGACCATAACACCATCAGCTCAGCTACACTGACAGCTACACTGTTATAGTTATTGGTATTTACATATACTTCCAAAATTTCAATGTCGATTGTCTCGAGAATGTTTTGTGAGTTAGGTCGAATGGCTTCGACTGATTGTTATTTTAGTTCTTAACTTCCTCTACCATAAATATCAATACTTTCTAAAATCCAATAGCCGTGTGCTCTCCTTGTTAAAGATCTTAGGCAAAGAAACAAGCGTAGTAGTTGCAACACTGGATATACAAAATTCTGGCACAGAGTACAAATGAGAGTAAAGGTTGCTTGCTAGAAGTAGATCTATAATAAACAAAATACATACTGCTGGCCAGCTAAAATGCATTCGAATCAGGTGAGGTTTGCAGTTTGCTTGTGAACATAATGTCGTTGTTTTGCGTTAAGCATATTCAGTATGCCTCATAGAAGATGGCAATAGCACGCGCGTTTTGAGCACAGTTAAAGCTAGGAATAATAACTGCGTACAAGGTTTGCAGATTTTCTTTCATTTGTCGTGTCTTACAAAACGAAGCAACCGTGTTTCGGCTCTGTAATCGCTGGATGCAAGAAAGAACGACGGCCACTCGGCGTACTGCGTACAAGACAGTGATGGATCACTCTGCCTCATCACATATCATATCAAATCAAATTTGGTCTGTCTCACAACAAGCAGGGTCCGGGGATACCATTCGACTTAGTGTGCAGCAGAACGCACTGTTCGCAAGGCGCCTATCGCTGCAGTTACGGTTGAGTCAACGGCACAGGCACTTGCACCGGCAATGCTGAGATCAACGACAGACAGTGACAACTGACGGAAATGACATCGTTTTTACCGACAAATCCCAGTTCTGCCTACCCCTCCTTTTAGCTTTCAGGGACACCGAGAGACTGTTCAGTTGTTGCATTATGCATCGCCAAACTGGTCTTGCACACTTGTGGTTTGGAGTGGCTTTTGGATTGCACTCCTGCGTCCCCTTAGTATGTCTCACACCTAACCAGCCAGAGAACTGAAATGTTGAAGGCCTGTGTCCTGACATATCGTCGAAACCTGCCGACACGGCGACAAGATAACGTGCGATCATACGTGGTCACACTTTAAACCTGAAGATGGGCTTATAAGCCGAAACCTGGCTAACTATATACAAGGTGTATCAAAAAGGATGGCGCAAACTTACACGGTTGAGAGTACACGGTAACACAAACAAAAATGTCCCAGTATACACGGGTCCGCAAATGAGTGGTTTGCGAGATAATGACGAATGTATGGTTCCAAGCCTCCACTGACGTCATTGTAAACATATTCCTAGTTAGTACACATTAATTTGAAATTTAGACAATATTTACATCGCATTTAGTTCATATTTAACTGCCTTTATTGTAAATATCGTCCTAGCTAGTTAGATGGAGCTCCGGCACACTTTGCTGCTGCTGTTAGACGGCACCTAACGCGCAGATACGGTCAAAGATGGATAGGCCGAGGCGGATCTACACCTTGGCCTCCAAGATCATCTGATCTAAATCCTTAACATTTTTGTGTCTCAAATGTTTGTAAATCTATGGGACTTAACTGCTTGGTTATTAGTCCGTAGCTTCCAAACTACTTTAACTAAGTTAAACTAACCTAAGGACAAGTCGCACACACAGCGATGCCTGAGGGAGGACTCGAACTTCCGACGCGGGAGGCCGTCCGATCCGTAATGTGACGCTACAGACCAAGCGGCTACTCCCGCGCGGCTTCTGTGTCTCGGCTCACCAAAAGAGCGAAGTGTACAGCACACCCATTAACAACAAGGTTGAACAACTGGAGCGGAGAGTTGTACACGATTGTCAAGAATTCCGAAATGATCCAGGAGTTTTCCAAAATAATTCCAAATTAATTGCACTGACGAGCACAGTATTGCATAAAGATGCAAGTAAGACACTTTGAACACCCCTCCCCAACAGGTAACCCGTACGTGAATTCTGAGCTAAATGAGATGTAAAACCTAATAGTAAAATCTAAATTTAAAATTAATTTCTAGTAACTTGGACAATGTTTACAATTTTTTTCTATCGGACCAAACTGCGTGGTCATCAGTCCGTAGCTTACGAACTACTTAAACCTAGGTAAACTAACCTAAGGACAACACAGACACCCATGCCCCAGGGAGGACTCGAACCTCCACGGCGAGCAACCGCGCGCTCCGAAGCGAGGCGCTTTAGACCGCTCGGCTACTCCACCGCGGCAATATTTACAATAAAGTCAGTGGCGGCTCGGAACCAGATAGCCGTAATTATCTCGTAAACGGCTCCTTTGCGGACCCATGTTTACTGGAACATTTTCCCCTATAATTTCAAACGTGTACGTTTGCACCACCCGTTACGAGTGTCACATATTGTAAATGGTGGAGTTTTTCTAAAGAAGATTAAGAAAGCAGGGTTGCTGCCTATCGCAATTTCCTCTTAGACAGGAAGTTACACTCACTTGCTTATCTGCTGTCCTTGGACCGTAAGGCGATGGACTTCTTCTCTTGGCAGGCGTTTCGTCGCCTTATTGAAGATTCGTTAATTGAAAAGAGGACAGTAGGAAAGTTACAGAACAATTAGGCAGAATTGTGGTAAAATCTGTATTCATAAAGATATGACGAATTTGAGGTAGCCCTGTTGCATGTTAATTATTATTTCACAAATAAGACTATTTTGCGACGAAAAAACGTTGCTGTAGATCAAGGAATTACTAACAATAGTCAAAAAATAAGCACATTTTATACAGATACATTTCCAATCTCTAGAGAGAGTGGAGAGTGGTTGAATCATAGAGAATGTTGCTAGCCATGAAGTCGTAATACTAAAATCAGAGCAGGCGCCAAACGGCCAAGCTTACCTCACTATAAACTCAGTTGTAGGTGTACCGGATGCTTCCACTCGCCCATCATTGTAAAAGACACGGACGGTCCTCAAAGTCACACTTTACTAATACGGCGGCAACTTCCGCCCTAGACTGTCCGCGAGGTGGATACTTCAAAGCTCTGCAACAGAATGGCGGTGCGTGTCTGTTTGCCAGGCACGGCACCGCATTGTGCTTCCGTTGTTCAAAAGTAGTCCCTGTAGCCAACCTTACAGGTAGGGGAGAGAAACCGTTGTGGAAGCTTAGCCCCTGCGGGCGGCACTGTGTCTCGGACACTCAGGTTGGGACACCTGTTTGGAGCGCGGGACAAAACTGGTACGCCTCCGCAACGGCGTCGCTTCCGCTTGATTTTAAATTTAACGGCTACAGGAAATTCTCCACTTTGAGCACACTAGATTAACCAAACGGGGAAAGTAGAAATTACTCTGTCCCATTCCATTGTCCTATAAATAAGCAATCGTTCTGTGATGCTCCTTGGTTGGTGAAAATTAATAGCCGAGTGGTCTAAAGCGTCTTGCTGCGGAGTGCGCGGTTGCTCGCCGTGGAGGTTCGAGTCCTCCCTGGGGCATGGGTGTGTGGGTTGTCCTTAGGTTAGTTTACCTAGGTTTAAGTAGTTTGTAAGCTACGGACTGATGACCACGTAGTTTGGTCCGATAGATTTACAAACATTTGAACATTTTTGAAAATGAATAAACCGTCCTAAATTAATTGATTTAATTTTGATACTTTTTAATTAAGGTCCCGTCCGATCTCTTATTGGTATCGGGGAGTTTGTAATTTTACTGGCAACTCGAATCCGTGGTCGGAATAACATATTTAATTTTATTTTGCTCTGATTTCTTTCTAATGGCACAGCCGTTGCGGTCGTGTATTGTGAGCTTTCAAAGAGTCGGTGAGTTACAATGTGTCAACCACAAATCCAAAAGGCCTCATCTCGTTTTTGGACCAATTTTTAGCGCCAAGTACTTCATCCGCAGTTATTGTAAAAATTTAACAGCATGCATTCAGGATATGGTGCAGTGGGAAATCCATGCAGCTCACATTGGCGAGTAAGTTGAATAGGCCGGGCCAACAGTAGTGTTGCAAGGGCAAGAATTTGAAGTGTGTGGTAGGCGAGTTGGTGTAGCACAGACAAATATATACAGACGGGAACCTCCGTAAGGGGCCGGTCCTACGCTCAGGGGTGCGGGGAGGGAGTGCCAGAGCAGTTCCGTAAGATGTCCCATGATGGCGCTAAGGTCAGAAGCAGCCCTTTAAACTGGCCAGAGCAGGCGGCAGGTAGCGGCTGTCCCCACAACCACCTCCCCTCCACGCTACTCTCTGACGTGCGAGACGCACCCTAAAGGCTAGTCTACACGACGACACTAGGTTGCGACACTCGTTTCATGAAATGAATTGCGCGCAACTGGTTTCGTGTATGTCTGTAGACACGGCGCCAATACTATACACTCCAGTTTTCGTTGTTTTGTGAGTGCCGTAGTCGCCGTAGAATGAAAGTTTTGGTAGTGGTAAAAGTTGTGGCGGAGTTATTGCTTCTCTGTGTGAAGTCGCTGCATAAGACTAAACATAAAAAGACTAAGAAACGTGTTTGGGTTTGTGACTGGATTAAAAAAAGACGTCAGAACGGTTGCTGAAAAAAATTGTGATCGAAGACCCTAGAATTTATTTTAATCAACTCAGAATGTCACCAGAGCAGTTTACGTTTCTTTTAAACATAGTTAGTAATGCAATAAAGAAACAAGATACTGTTATTCGTGAAGCATTGTCACCAGTACTGAAATTACAAATTGCATTACGTTTCTTGTCAAATAGATATCTCTACAATACCTGTACCGTGTTCTCAAATCCACAATTGCCATAGTTCGTTTGTATAGGTATTTGGAATTGAATGTACTTTAGTCTTCAATTCACTAATCGTCAACCCATCAATATTTAATTCACGAATAATTACTTCAAGAGCACTAACACGTCGCTGCTTGCACAAACACCTATGCATTGCATATATGTTCAAAAACCGTATTATTTCTTCCTTTCCCCCCTTTATGTTGTGTTTTGTTCTGTATTGGTTATCACCTAACCTAAAAACACGCGCAATCAGTTTCGCCAAAGTTGGAAGGTACCGAAACTGTTTAGTTTCGGCAACGAGTTGCGCGAACGCCTGCCGCGCATGCGCACGGGCCAGTAGTGCAGTTTCATGAAACGTAGTGTCGTCGTGTAAACTAGCCTTAAGCCAGCGATCCGCCTGATACTCTGTGGTGTCAGCAGGTAGGAACTGAGGGTGGTGGAGGAGAATGGGTGGCGCGTCTGCGTGCAGGCGCCGGCCGCGGCTCGCCAGGAATGCAGCAGAGGCGGCAGCAGGAGCAGGCGGGGCGGGCTTTGTCTGCACGGTACCAGACACGCGACACGCTGCCACCCGTGTTCTTGCCTTCAATCTCTCCACGAAACACCTCGCAATGCCGTGTGCTCGTCGAAAGCAAAATAATACAACGACCTCGAAATCCATCGGATTCGGCTCTGTAGCACAGTGGTAGAGTGCCAGAGTACAAATCCAAAGGACGCGGGGTCGATCCCCCCTACGTCCTAGGATTTTTATTTGGCACTTTCCAGTTCTTTCGCCTCTCGCAGTGTTGCTAATGTGAAAAATACCGAGTAGCACCGTGGTTCGGAACCCACGTTAAACTGTAGGTCCCCCTATAACTGGCTGGGTAAGTAAGTTCGAAGGTCGGAGGAAGGCAACGGCATACCACCTCCAAACAGGACCATGCCTAGTAAAGCACTGTGGTGAAGTCTCGGAAGACTTCGTGAAATAGCCTTCGACACATTTAGCTGCAAGGGAACACTTGTGAGTGAACTGTATTTTGTTGTAAATCGTGCATTTTGTAGTTCTATTTTTATATTTTTCTCTTGTTTGTCTTGTATTGATGCAGCAAACTGCTATAATCATCAGTCTTTAGACTTACGAACTACTTTAACTTACACTAACGACGATATACACATTCAATAATGAGTATCGAAAATTTTTTCTTTCATTTTGCAACAAACTGATATGTTTTAATATGAAAACATCGGTCAAGTTCGCAGAGATTATACACTTTATTTTTGGCCCACTTTATGTTATGGTAGTAACACTAAAGGTGGGTCTTTGCGATCGTCTTTTGACAGCTCGAAATTTAAATGAAAATAACGGCTTAACTATTCATCTGACACGAAAATTGAATAACCTAATTGGTAGAGGAGAAAATTCTCTACAACTTAGCTCCCTTATGTTTTTTTTTTTTTTTTTTTTTTTTTTTTTTTTCATATCTCGTAACGTTTGAGACGTATTTGCAAAAATAACGGAGATTTGACACCCTCCATTGAATTAACGAAAACCAGCCGTTCGGAGATGTCACGTGACATTCCTCGGCCAGAACTCTCTCTGGCATACGCCATCTTGCGTTGTGTATCAAATGTTCAAATGTTTGTTAAGCTTATGGGACTTAACTACGGGGTCATCAGTCCCTAAACGTACAAACTACTTATCAACTACCTTATACTAAAGACGGCACAAACATCCATGCCCGAGTGGGGATTCTAACCCCCGACCGCAGTGGCCGTGCAGACCGTGACTGGAGCGCCTCGGTCCCCTCGGCCACCGCGGCCGGCTAGTGTCTACAAATGCCATATTAGCATCAGTTAACTACGGCTATCAATAGTATGAGATTAAAGGACTCATCTTTTGATTGATATCCATAGCGTAGTGGGCAGGGCGTTGGACTATGACGGTAAGGGACGGTGGTTCGGAACGCGCCACTACCAATTTTTTTTTTTTTTTTCATATTAGGGTTTCAGTCACTCTTATTATTTAATTTTTTATTATTTAGATTATTATTTTGATCCAAAATGTTTGCAAAAACTAATGAAACTACAATTCTAAAGTGGGCCGTAAAACACGTCAGTGAGATTTTTTATAGAGGTGACCGTTTTCGATCTAACATCACATCATCAGCAGACCGATTTCTCTCACCACCAACTTCAGACAAATCGACTGAGAATGATCTGAAGGAAGATCGAAACCGGCTATCTCTATAACGTGTATAATCTCTGCAAACTTGACTGATTTTTTTCATATTAAAACACACACACACAGACACACACACACACACACACACACACATGCGCGTGCGCCCGAGGGAGGACTCTAACCTCCAGCGGGTAGGTTTTGCCAGTCAAAATTATAAAAAATTTACTGTTAACTGAAACAAGGAACAATTCACTGACTTCTGAAGAATTCATGGTGGGTCTTCCCTGGATATCCCATTTGTCGCGACGGCATACACACGCGGAAAACGTGTAGCTGACGGTGCTGTAGCGACACACAGTTGACGTGTTACGCCTGGTCACGCCAGGAAACAAAGGTGAACACGAAGCGGATGCACACCAGTTCAGCCGTCTTGTGGGAGTAGAGCGTAGAGCAGCCACCTGCTCTGCCTCTTCCTGTGACGTGCAGCAGGAGGCTAGGTGGGGAGGGGGGTGTCGCGGCCTTGCCCTTGTCCTTGGCGGGGCGGCAATTACCGCAGCCTGCAGCGTGACGTCACCGCAAGGCCGCCGGCAATTAGGCGCGACGAGCATCGATCTGCAGTGGCAGTGCAGCGGAAAGCCGCGCCTCTGCCAACTGCAGCCACAGGTGGCGAACGCAGCCAGCCCTTTCCATAAGACGGCCGGTACTTTACTTCTGAATAACCGTTTTCCTCTGTATTTATTTGGTGTCGGTTTTAAACGGTTTTTCTTATAACTTGATTCCACAACGGAAACTGTGACAGCCCACCACAATATTGCAGCGAAATAAGAATTTTTCACTTGCTGGGCGATATAAAATATTTATTCCTCAAAATTCACATATCGACTTCGTTCTTAAGGCGTGTACCGAGCAAGGTGGCGCAGTGGTAAGACACTGGACTCGCATTCGGAAGGACTGTGGTTGAAATCCACCTCCGGCCATCCTGATTTAGGTTTTCCGTGATTTTCCTAAATCACCCTAGGCAAATGCCGGGATGGCTCTTTTGAAAAGGGCACGGCCGATTTCCTTCCATATCCTCACCCAAAACTTCGAGCGTTAGGCTCCGTCTTTAAGGACCACGCTGTCGGTGGGACGTTAAACCCTAAGCTCCCTTCCTCTTAACGCGCGTGTCCACTAGCAAGTAAACTTCCTCAAGTCGATTTCAGAAGCTAATTCTGCAAGTTTTTTTAACGTGGAAACACCCGCAGCAAGTAGAGTCCCCGAAGTTTCAACAACTTGCAAAAGTAGATTCCGCAATCTCGTGCGACTTGCAGTAACCACTAGCGGGACTTGCCAGTTGCTGAAAGTTTTTATTCGACTTGCAGAAATTTTGTGTTGCGTTTACGAAACGAAAATATCAGTAATAATGACGAAAATAATGTGGAATTGCAAGAAAATGCAGCTGCTGATAGAGAAATTTGAATGCCTCCCAGAATTGTGGGTTACAAAAGACGGTGCACAAAAAAAAAAAAAAAAAAAAAAAAAAAAAAAAAAAAAAAAAAAAAGTAAGAAAACAGATCGGTCCCGAAAATATTGCAGTAATTTCTGAACAACAGATGCCGAAAGACGAAACAAAATTCATAATTTACTCGCGGCGGAATACTTTCTGCAGTAGGGGTTCTAAATGTATTGTTTTTGACAATTAAAACACTTGTTAACTAGTGGTATTAATTCAAAAAATTTCCACTGCTGCGAAATTTTAGGTTCTCTCATAAACTACGAAAAACTATCATTAATAAAAATACACCTTCAGGTTGTTAAGACAAAATCGCCAATAAAATATATTTATTTATCTTAACGCATCTTCAGAAGGGTTTGAAACATCTTCACTTAGGAAAAAATGTAAAATAAAGGGCTTCTCGCTGAAATGTAAAATGAGTAAATATGCATTGTCAACATGATAAAATATGTCACTAAAATGGATCGCCATATCAGATTAAAAGATGAAATATGACTGCTTCTCACGTAAGACAGCCTTAGTTACAGTCTGGCACAGTTTTAATCTACCAGGAAGTTTCATATCAGCGCACATTCCACTGCAGAGTTAAAATTACAAACCACTGAAAATTGGTTCCTGTTTCGGCCACCAGATACAAATATTTCTGCAGGATGAATGCAATAAGTATAGAACTGTTGCTTTCTGTTATAAACGGAACAAGCGAAAAACGAGTGCCTCTGTGCCTCTCATCTTTGTGAGCTTCACACTAAATATAATTTGGCGGCAGCAGAATCTATCTGCAGTCAGTTTCAAATTTCGGCCCTCTAAATTTCCTCAGTTGTGCTTGTCGTAAAAGAAAGCTGCCTTCCCTCCAATAATTTCCGCTTGAGTTCTGGAAGCATTATTTATCTATTACAACTAACGGTGACGTGATGACTACGTATGCTGTCGAAATGGCAAACAGTCTACAATAGTTCTTTAGTCGTACAACACACAACTTTTCGAAATGGTTTTGCCTTTATTCACATACAAATGAACTTTACTCTGTGACCAAAGGCTCAATTCACCCTTCAATTGTAGTTATTTGCATCGCTGTTGATCGCCTTACACAAGTAAGCGTCCAAGTTTGGGTCATTTGTGTATGTTGTATGAATAAGGTCAGAAACTCATTCAAAATGTTGCATACATGTAAGAAAACGGGTATCGATTTGGATTGTGTGTGCCAATTGGCAGCAATAGTAGAATTTTTTTTTATTTCGCATAGTACAGCAATCTAAAAATAAGAACACTCAAATTCTGGATGTTGTACCTCACAAGCGTCAATAATGTGTTTCACCACTATTTCTAATATTTTGCAAAATATTTTTAATTTTTTTTTCAAAATTACTTAGCATGCTCTTGTTACTACTAAAGCGAATAGATAAATTTTACACAAAAATCATGCAGAAGGGATTAATTCGGCACTCACATTCTTGTTAACAATTTAGGACTCGATGTACTACTCTTAAAGGAGCAAATGGTAGATGCAACTAAATGTTCAACTGTCTGTAAATCTATCGGACCAAACTGCGTGGTCATCAGTCCGTAGCTTGCAAACTACCTAAACCTAGGTAAACTAACCTAAGGACAAACACACACACCCATGCCCCAGGGAGGACTCGAACCTCCACGGCGAGCAACCGCGCGCTACGCAGCGAGACGCTTTAGATACAACTAAGGCACCGTGGAAAATATATGTGGTTTTCCAATTATTGACTGATTAGAGCACTTTACATGCTGCAATTTGTTTGAGCTCTAAGCCGGAGTATGTGTGTGGCATTCACCTATCAAGAGGAAAAGTTAATATCTGAGAGTAACCTAATATGTCCGCCAGAACATAACAAACGAATTGTGCCCTTTGCGATAGTTAAAGTCAATACAACTGGTTCCGAGCGGAGTGCTTCCCATTGTGAAGTGGTACGCAGCTTAAGCACCGGCGTATTATCATGCAAAGGCGATATAAAAGGAACGACGCGAGGGCGCCGCAGCCGCATAGCCTTGTAAATTGCAGCTCGCGGGCGCACAATACTGTTGTGAAAGTCGCCATTAGCCGCGTATTGTTCCATTGTGTGGTCTATCGATTAGATCGGGTCGCCGGGAGAGACAGAGCGCCCGCGAGGACATTCTGTTCTGCGAGGCAGCGTCGCCTCGCTCTGATGATAGGCCGCCAACCGTAAAGTACACTGCGGTGGCTGGGAAAGTGTCGTCCCACTAGTCACTCGGTTTTCTTACCGCGGTCGGCAGTAATAAGATTTTTCGTATCAACAGGTTCCAGAACAACACCGTTGAAGACTTATATGACACATACGTGGTTAAACTCAAATAAGGAACCCAAAACAGCAGCGAGACTTGGCACCAGTGTGAACTGCAGTTATTTCAAACATGAGACGGCAGATTAACCAATAAGATTTTCAAATGGTCTATTTACGGGGGTAAAAAGATGACAAAAATCTGGCTCAACGAAAGAAAAGTCTATTTAGAAAGAGAATGTAAAAAACGGAAGATATATACAACAGAAAATCATTTAGGGAAAAGTATTGAAAATGGAAGAATTCCACGCCCGGGGCAATGCTGAAAAAGACTGGTAAAAATGTTCCGAAGACAGGAATAAGAAACATAGTGGGATATGTACCGTGCTAGCTTGTGGCGTCTTAACAGCGGGCAAAACAATCGATTACAACGCACTAGGCCACGTCTCTGCATAGCTCTGGCGCCACTACATGAGCAAATTTTATAAGGCAAAACTCTGCAAGAATTAGTCTCATTTCTGTGCTGGTATAGGATGAGACATTAGCTACGATAAACAGACTGCTTCGGCGCAGTGATCAGTATAGCCTGTCTTCCAGTCCTGAATGAGGCGTGGCAGAAATGTATATTCACCCTGGTCTTAAAGTTCATGTATTCATTTAGATATCTTACGTCAGGCTATTGTTCCTGTCTACTATTAGGCTATCTGAAGATTCCGTTAATAAATGATTTATACTTTTCTCATTAATAAGTGTTGACCTGTTTCTGATTATTTACCCACCTCTATTCAGTTACAACTTGACTCCTTTCCTGCAGAAGGTTACAAAATTGTGAACAGATGAAAACATACGGGTAGAAAAGTAAAGAATAAGGAATGAAGAATTGTAATTGTAACGTTGTCTTCGGATGGCCGAAAGCAGATTTTTTTTTTTTTTTTTTAATATATAGCTCACGTGAATCGTGATTGTCTTTGAATTAATCAGTGATAACCTACCGGAGTGGCTTAGTGAAACGTCTACGAATATGCACTGAAAGACTTAAAT